>OY720460.1:13451978-14651978 GCA_963082715.1 Harpalus rubripes
TCACATATGTCACGTCAACAGTAACTTTTGAATGGTAATATTTATGAAATGAGGGAAATTTGGTAGAAATTAAATTTAATATTATGAATTATAAGAATGAATAAATATTTGACACAAGTTTAAAATATCTAAATGTTGGTATTTCACAAAGAGGGAGGTAAGTTCAGCTGTAGGGAAGTAAGGAAAATCCTTACTTCCCGTCGCTAATAGAAACTGATATCTTGAGAGTAAAATACACATACATCCCTACAAACAATGTCCTAATAGCCTACTTACGATATTGGAACATGGTTTGTAGGGATGTATGTTTATTTTACTGTCAAGATATCGGTTTCTATTAGCGACGGGATTTAAGGATTGTCCTTACCTCCCTCTTTGTGAAATACCAACAGTTAGATATTTTAAACTTGTGTCAATTATATCCTAATTCGTAAAATTTATGATTTTAAATTTGATTTCTATCAAATTGTCCTCATTTCATAAATATTTGTGTTATAATTTTACTGGAAATATAGGATCTTTTGCTGGAAATTTTCTGTATGGAATTTGTATAAAATACATACAACTGCCTTAAGATAATGTACAAGAAATATAATCTTTTGCAAGGAACTTTCTGTATGACATTTATACAAAATACATAGAACTGACAGAAGGTAATGTGCTGGCCACATCAGATTTTTTGTAAATATAATTTAAAAATAGCATATATTTGAAGAACCTAAATGTTCCACGAACAAACATATTCGTAACGTCACAACTATTTTATTCAAATTTCGGGGGAACATAACTCGCTTATTAATAGGAATTTTTTCACAAATAGTCTTAGTTTTACTTACACTTTCAGATGAAATTATAACAAAAAAGTAGTGGAATCCCCTATTGCGATCGTTGCGCTCAATAAAACTATTCTGTTTGGTGCTTTGCATTTTAAAACTAATAAAAATACAATAAAAAAATGTAATTTTAATATTTTATTGATTTACTGTTTTAATATTTTCTCGCCATACATATATTTAATAAATATGCATTCATAGAATCCTTACAAAAATAAATACATATTTCGTTTATTTATAATAACAAGATTTTTTGTTTTAAGTTATCTATGTATGTATTTAAATTAATAATTCATGAATTCATGGCTATACGTCATGTATGACATAAAAAAACTTATACTTTTAAATATTTAATGTGTATACATTTGTTTAATTGGAAAATATATCATTTTGATAATAACAAAATCGAAATTTGATAAAACAGAAATATGTTTATCATATAATGATATCGGTCATAATACCTGTGAGTCCTGCGATCATATTAAGTACAAATGTAAATTATTTTTATTATACGTGTTATTAACCTTAATAACTATCCTGACTCATATATACGAGTATTAAAATTTTATCTCACATATCGACAACACAATATCGAACATGTTATATTATTATTGAACAGCTTTATTTTTTTAGTAGAAATAAATTTTAATTATACGTCTTTTACGAGGGTAGCACCGAAAGTATCTGCAAACTATTGATAGAAAATAAAATATTCCAGAAATTATTTTCTTATTGTTTTTCGAAATACTCTACTTTTAACTCAACACATTTATGCATTCGATAAAACCAATCGTTAAAGTAAGAAATCCATTCTTCTTGAGACACTTGAGATACCATGTTTTCGAACAACCGCTTCATTTGCACTTGCATATCGGAAAGTACACATTATTTCCTTTAATTTAGAAAATAGGAAAAAATCATAAGGTAATTCCATCTTTGATTCTTTTAAATAGGCTTCAGTTTGCGCAGCAGTATGTGAGGATGCATTGTCCTGATGCAATACTAGTTTACTTCGAGGCCTATTTTTACGCACTTTTTCAAGCACCCGTGGCAAACAAATTGTTATGTACCAATTAGAAGTTACTGTTTTCCTATCTTCTAATGCAATATTGACAAAAGAACCGGATTTTGAGAAAAAGGAGGCAATCATTTTTGTACCAACACTTCGAACTCGTTTTACTTTGACAGTATTGGGGTCTGTTGGAAAGACCCATTGAGCTGATTGTCGTTTTGTTTCAGGTTTAAATGCATACATCCATGATTCATCACCTGTTATAATATCATACACTGCTTTAGATTTACCTTCGTTGTACTTTTATAATGTTTTAATGCACCATTCCACACGATGTTGCTTTTGACCATCATTTAAATTATGAGGTATCCAACTGTAACCAAACTTCCCTGCCTTTTAGATGATCGAGCAAAATTTTATTTATAGCGGTCATTCCAATGCCAAAAGTAGCCCGTATAATTCTGCATGTGACACGGTTGTCTTCTTTAATCATTGTACGAATAGCAGCTATGTTTTCATCCGTAACTGCAGAAATTGGCCGATCTTCGCGTAAATTGTCATTGAGTCGATGAAATTTAAATTCATTGTACCAGATGTAAACAGACCTGATACTAGGTGCTTTATTTCCAAAAGCATCCCGAAGCTTTTCGATGCATTGTTTTGGAGAGAGCGAACTTTTAAAATCATAAAATATGATGGCTAGGAAATTCTTTTGTTAACTGCATTTTCAGTACGACGTGCGTACTTTGAAACTGCGTGGAAAATTACTGATAACAGGGGCCTGTTTCTCAAAAAATACTAGTTTACAAGTTACAAGTGAAATTTTTAATAGTACTAGTAAATTGTGTTTCTAAAAAGTATTTTACTACTCGTAGTTTACAAGTTACTAGTTCACAAGTTATGTTACGAGTGAAATTTTATTAGTCAAGTAAAATAGTGTTTCTGAAACATTTTCAATAGTCTAGTAGTTTTTTTAATAAATACTAGTATTTAATCCAATCAAGTGATTTTATTTTCTGACAGACGTTGACATTTTCAAGTGTTTTAATTTGAAATTAAATTATTTTTCAATAAAAATGTCTACACTGGATGCGAAATTAATTATTTTGGGAATGATTCGAGATGCTAAAGGTATTCTATTTAGAGCATTCTTTAAATAAATTGTCTACAGCGCTAAATTCAATGAATGGATAAAAATCTGTCAAACTTGTCACGCTTCGGGTTGAATATCAGGGTCACATTTTGGTCAAACTTAAAAAATTTGTATTTTTACGGTTAATGCATGGTTTCTGTTCATATCTAGCTGAAGAATAAGTCCCAATAAATTAATGTTTCTAACTTATTTGCCATGAGTAACCTCTCATTCATATAGGGTTTCTGCATGGACATAATTTATTTTTGCTTTAATCAGCTTTTGACGTCGCACTACTTCTTCATCACTAGACTCAGAGTCATTAGACCACATTATTATATTATTTAAAAAAATATATTAACACTAAACAACGAGAGACACTACATGAATCTGAATTAACATTAACAAAGAACCATTGAATGAAAATATTTTTATTTTATTATGGAACAATGTGTATACTCTGTTCCATTTAAGCCATTCAGTAGATGGAGCTGGCAACAGCGCAAACTTGAAGTATGCTCTGTTCCATTTAAGCCATTCAGTAGATGGCACTGGCAACAGCGCAAATCTGAAGTAGCCGAAATTACATTGGGTAAACTTGTCTCTTGTCTCTAATTTCAGCCAATCAGAGAGGTCAAAACTATTCCCTATGCTCCGCAATACTGAATGGCTTAAATGGAACAAGGTATAGCCGAAATTACATTGGGTAAACTTGTATCTTGTCTCCAATTTCAGCCAATCAGAGAGGTCAAAACTATTCCCTATGCTCTGCAATACTGAACGGCTTAAATGGAACAAGGTATAGTTCCCAACTTGTAACTACAGTGTGTTCAATAAAATTGCTAACTCGGAGTAGGCTATGAACAGAGAAACGTAAGTCTGATCATTATTCAATTCAAAAGTCAAGATGTCAAAATTGATCTTGAATTGTAATTTTATGGAGAAAAACAATAAAGAAGGATACAGTATATTGACATTCATCGTTTTCTAATTTGTTTCCATTTCTAAAATAAGATTCAAGAAGAAATGATTTCTTTAGATAACATTTTTGATAATATCTCATGTCAAATTGGTATTTAATATTTTTAAATTGAAATACGTTTCTTTGTTCATAGCCTACTCCGAGTTAGGAATTTTTTTGAACACACTGTAGTATTTTACACTTGTATGTTTCAGAAACAAAAACTAGTAAACTTCGCTAGTATTACTAGTATAGGGACTAGTAATACTAGTCTCGTATTTTTTGAGAAATAGGCCCCAGATAACGAATTGTAACAAGAACTGCCATGCTACCTAAGGATTTAGGTACTTTTGTTTTGCCATGCATTTATTTTTCGTAGCTATCTTAGTTATATTTGTTTGCAGAAACTTTCGATGCTACCCTCGTATAAATAATATAAGGTAAAGCTTGTTGTGTAAGCGAAAGCATAGATATGTATTGTTTCTAACCTTGCCGAGAATGGGTAATTCAACGGAGCCCCAAGTATCGGCAGCCCAGTGCACGAAACCCGAGGCAAAGTCTGCGGTGACGATGCCGCAGACAGCAGCCAAGACGATGGCGCTCAGTTGCTCCCATCGGAAGTGTAGTACCAGGAAACACAGATTCACCGCCATCAGCGATAAACAGATCACCACGCAGATCACTTCTTGCGTGCGTTTACCTATAACAAACGAATAACAAATTTAAGAAGTGATAGCGATCGGTAATTATATGTATGTATATTAGGTGGACCTTAAAAGGGGTCAAATCGATCTGGGCCGCCACCTAAATTGGATCCAAATAAATTTTAAAAAATTGTGCAGGCAATGATTCCGCTTAATATTAATATTTGACCGTGCCTAAATGCACTTGATTTTTCCCCATTTAAATAACATTGGATATTGACATATTTTGGAACTTTATTTTTGTCAAAGGCAATAAGAGGTTTAAAAAATCTGATGTGGCCAGCACATTACCTTCCGTCAGCTCTATGTATTTTGTATAAATGTCATACAGAAAGTTCGTTGCAAAAGATTATATTTCTTGTACATTACCTTAAGGCAGTTGTAAGTATTTTATATAAATTCCATACAGAAAGTTTCTAGCAAAAGATCATATATTTCCAGTAAAATTATAACACAAACATACTGTCAACTGCACTTGACACTGACACCTTTCAATCAGAATTTTGTTAATATAAGCTGTATTCTTTTTGACCCAATTTTATCTCAGCTCAGTACATAACTGAGTTGAGCTGAAGTGAGTTGTGATTTTGCAAGAAGAACAAGTTTTTTTCGATTTTATCATTTCCTTCTTTACCGATAGCATTTGCTGTAACAGTTGTCAAATTTATTGACATTTTTCTGATCTATGATACTGTTTATAAACGAAAAATGGTTAATGTTGAAAATATATTACTTGTAAGTATATCTGTGTGTGAATATAAATTTTGTTGAATTATATAACCTTGAAATGCAAACTGAGTGTTTCAAATCATTTTGAGTTTTGTAAACTGGTAGTGTAGCATCGGAAAGGGGGGAAGCGAGTTTACTCAGAACAACTCAAATCAGTTGTGTCAGAAAGAACAACGATTTCCTGAGTTTATCTGTAGTTATCTGAGATGAGCTGCGATTTTGTCCAAAAAGAATACAGCTATAGTAGCTGTTGCCAGAGTTAGCATAGCAGGCTAATATATGATATTTAATTTCTTTATAATTTTTACCTTCCGTCACCTTTAGGTAAGGAAGGTATTGTCTTTGGTCAAAAAATTCGGTGGTGAGTTTTTGATGAATAAGCACGTTTTAGGGTCCCAAGAATACGATTTTACTATTTTTATGATGATGTCTGTATGTATGTATGTATGTGTGTGTATCTGTATGTGACAAAATTTTCTAATGCGATAACTCTAATACTACAATTCCAAAAATTATAATTCTTTCGTATTCCTCTTCGTTACATCCATGTGAAGAGCAGATTAGATTTTGGTTATAATTGGTCCCTTCCTTACCTAAAGGCGACGGAAGGTAAAATTCGACTCAATATTAGAATATATACTAGAGTGGCCCAAGAATATGTGGACAAAATTTAAAGTCCCAATAAATATTCTTAAGACTATTGTATTTGTATATAGCTTTTTTGGACTTTTGTGCGATAGTTTAACCATTTATAATATCTTAAGAATAATGATTGGGATTTCAAATTTTGTCCACATATTCTTGGGTCATTCTAGTATACATTCCAATAGTGAGTAGAATTTTTAACCTGCTATTGGCTTGGAAAAAATAAGTTCCAAAATGTGTCAAAACCCAATGTTATTTAAATGGGAAAAATTAAGTGCATTTAGGTACGATCAATTATTATTAATCGGAATCATTACCAGACCAATTTTTATTTATTTATTTATTTGGAATCAATTGGGTGGGGGGGATTAGGGCGGCCCAGTTAAAGTTCGACTTATAATCGGACTTTCTATCTAGTTTAATACAATCCATAATACAATTACTTATCCTATTTTAAAATAATGTGACATTTAAGAAAGGTCAAGAAAAATAAATAAATAGACCATTCATTCAAAGTTATGTTCTTTTCAATTTTACATAAACTGTAAGTAAAATAAAGCCAGAGGCCATTTTCCCAGTAAAGTAATTATAACGAGATAATTTTATGCATAATTTATGTTCATTATGTCATGAGCTTTCCGCAAAATATGAAGACTATTTATTATAATAATTCATTAGTTTTATTAAGTAGTCTACTCTACTTATTATGTTTTATAATACAGTATTTATGCATTTTATGATCAATTAAAATTTTAAAATTATGAGCAAGTAACCTTGATTTTATTTTAACTTAATTATACATGAATACGATGATTACAATGGGATACAGTGCCGGCCCGAGACTTTTAAGCGCCCCAGACGAAAATTGTAAATTGTGCCCCTCATTTATTACAATTTTGTTTAGATTATATGGGTACAAAAAATAGAAGAGGCGATTTATGTCCATTACTCGCGGACGCAGAATCTTAATCTGAATGAAATTTTTTTGAAAATATTTAAAATACAGAGATTTTTTTTCTTTTGGGTTCTACAGAGTCGCTTTATTTTTGTCTAATACCATATACAGGATTAGTCACGGGAGAGTTACTTTCAAAGTCTGTTTGTGTGCAACCCGAGATACAATTTAAAACAGCGTCTAGCTTCTTCTCTTATGCCCGGTTTTATAAACATCGAATAAATTGCTGAGTTATTACTTTGAAAGTAAATTTAATCGACGAGTAAATAAAAATGTCTGTTTTATAAAACAAGTTACAGAGTAAAATAACTACTTGCAGAGTAAATATTTTATCCTAGTGATTTACCGACAGAGACATGACATCTGTCATTATTTTGTGATTTTTGCATATAAATATTTTAATATTTTCTATAATGATATACATTTAATATTGTTTTTCACTATATTAAGAACCTATAGGACAGCGTGGTATAAAATTTTATTTTTTTATGAATTTGCAACTTCAATTTTAACTGGGGACAAGGAAAAGAGCCTCCATGAAGAGTGTGTGAATACCGTGGTACACTCAAGCTACGGTTTCTTATACCGGCTAATCTTTCCACTACTGGAGCATAAGAGAGATTGATAAAACCAGGATAAAACATTACTAGACGGTATCCCTTAAAACCACTACTGACGATAATGTTCCTGACACGAAATAAATCCAAAAGTCAAAATAGAAAATTAAGTGTGTCATAAAGTGCCAGGTGTCAACTAACATGGAAAAAAGAGAGAACGGAAAAAAATTACACAGAAATAGACAAAGCAAATATATTGGATATAAATAAATAAATGTAAAAATAATACAAGAGATGAAATTTATAATGAATTTAATTTAATTAATGTTGATGTGTCAAATTTATTCTACAGAATAAAATTTACTTCCTCGAAAATCGGCGGAGTAATTTATTCTGTAGATTTACTTAGCAAGTATTTTTATTCTAGCTTTATAAAACGAAAATCTCTGGAATAAACTATTTTACTTTAAGAGTAAATTTTACTTTGCTAGTAATTTACTTATCCATCTTTTATAAAACTGGGCATTAAAAAAATAGAATATTTAATTCACGATTGCTTTGCCTGTCTAGTGATGATTCTGTCATTTTGACATTAAACAATTAAATATGGTCTGTTATCATTAGTATTTTGGGTTGCAAACAAACGGACTTTCAAAATAACTCTTCCTTGACTAAGCCTGTAGCCTTTTCGTTATTTTGCAATTCGGAAAATCTAATTTAACTATTTAACTGTTCATCCTAGGTAAAAAATATAAGAATCTTGTTTTGTATAAAATTTCTATACGGATCACCGTTTTCAAGAAAAATGTCAAAAACCAAAATATGTAGTCTTTTCCAAATTGGCGAGGGGCTGTTTCATCAGTGTATTTTTCTGTACAGGATTCCGTGTAAAAGCTTTTGTTGCACTTTTTTATGTTGGGGGTATTTTTCAGTAGATTTCCTGAACAATTACTTCTTCAGTATTTGATATGACAATGTTTTTAATTGATATAATCGCCAACGAATTTAACCTTTCTTCTTTCTTAGTATAACGTAAAAAAATATAAATAGGATTTAATTAATATAAGTATATCCATGTGAAGAGATGATTAGATTTTGGTTATAATTGGTCAACCCGAAGTACTTTCATTTTAAGATTTTCACAGGTTTTCTTGAAAAAACACTGTTAAATATCATTTTTCCATATTTAATATTATTATAAATATTAAAGAATATTTTATTCTCTATACAATTTGATTATATTTTATTCTTCATATTCAATGGATATAATTAAAAATTATAAAGAAATTCAATTTCATAAAGCAGTTAGCTATGCTATAACCATGGAAACCGCTACTATATTAAGAAAATGCTGATTGACAGATGACAGTGTCAAGTGCAATTGACATGTTGATGTTATAATTTTACTGGAAATATATGAAACTTTCTATATGGAATTTTTACAAAATACATAGAACTAACAGAAGATAATGTACTTTAAATATGGAATCTTGTGCAAGAAAGTTTCTGTATGGAATTTGTAAAAAATATATGGAACTGACGGAAGGTAAGGTGCTGGCCACATCAGATTTTTAAATTGAAGAATCGTAAAATAATAACGCTTTTTAATTACCCTTGATACCATACTTTTTGGTTAACGGCTCGGTTATAAGTAAATCAGTTGACTTGACACTAAAATCGACTCTTGAATTAGTTGGGAAGGCATCGTTAGAAATGTTAAAAAGGTTTAATTTTGTCACGTTCAGAGTACGTATTTGAAAAATAATACGCACCGTACTTAAGTATGTATATGTATATTTATGTACACATATAAGAAACTTCGTAGTAACTTGGTCAGTATCAAGAACGTAAACAATTTTATTTAGGTAATGCAGTTAACGTGATGCGAATAAAATATGAGTTTGTTTTTATGCCGTACGGTTTGGGTTTACGTTTTGAAAGATACGAGGTATAGCGTCAAAATGTTCCCGAAATTGGCCATAAAATTTTATTGAAGGTATAACATTTTTACATTAATTTCCTTTAGAGTACACCCCTTCTGCATTTACACACTTGTTCCACCGTTTCCACCTTTCGTATTAACTTATGTTAACTGCGTTTACACGTATGAGAAAAATTTACTTTGACTTGACTTTCAAAAGGCGACTTATGAAAAGTCAATTTAATGGTGCGTTTACACATAAGGTCAAATATACTTCACTTTACGTTTGTTACTTGTCCTTCACTCAACTTTGACTTTGACAGCAAACTAAAGTTTGGTTATAATACGTGTGATGTAAGTTACCTGTTTAACTATTATCATATAAAGAATAAATTGTTTATAGAAAAAATGAATAGTAAACTACAGTTACTAAATTTAAGCGCGACATTTTTAAATAATATAACTATGCAGCAACAATATTGGATGCGAAATAGATTTTAAAAAATCGCATAAAATATTTTAAAATTCGAGAATATTTTAAATTCAGATATAAAACACAAAATTGTGTAATTAAATATCTAGGAATTTGTGGATGAAAACTAGATGTCACTGTTAGTAAAGTATGTTTCGTTTGTTGGTTCACACGACTTTTTAAAAGTCACTTATATGAGTCAAGTCTATTTTATTTTGGACTTGACTTTAGGAAGAAAAGTAATAGGCGAGAGTGTTTACACAACGGCAAAAGTCGCCTTTTGAAAGTTAAAGTCAAGTCAAAAATAATTTTTTTGCTATACGTGTAAACATAGTCATTGACTACGTTTACACGTATGAGAAAAATTTACTTTGACTTGACTTTCAAAAGGCTACTTATGAAAAGCCAATTTAATGGTGCGTTTACACATAAGGGTCAAATCTACTTGACTTTACGTTTGTTACTTGTCCTTCACTCAACTTTGACTTTGACAGCAAAGTAAAGTTTGGTTATAATACGTGTGATGTAAGTTACCTATTTAACTATTATCATATAATAATAATTTAGAATAAATTATTTATAGAAAAAAGGGATAGTAAACTACAGTTACTAAATTTAAGCGCTATATTTTTAAATAATATAACTATGCAGCAACAATATTGGATGCGAAATAGATTACAAAATTATCGCATAAAATATTTTAAAATTTGTGAAAATTTTAAATTCACATATAAAACACAAAATTGTGTAATTAAATATCCAATTACTAGAAATTTGTGGATGAAAACTAGATGTCACTGTTAGTAAAGTAAAGTATGTTTCGTTCGTTGGTTCACACAACTTTTTAAAAGTCACTTATATGAGCCAAGTCTATTCTATTTTGGACTTGACTTTAGGAAGAAAAGTAATATGCGAGAGTGTTTACACAACGGCAAAAGTCGCCTTTTGAAAGTCAAAGTCAAGTCAAAGTACTTTTTTGCTATACGTGTAAACATAGTCATTGTTCTTAGCAAGGTAATTCATCCCCATTACGAATTCTACTACTCCAGACCAATAGAATTTGAAATCTATCCGTTGAAAGAATTGGGGAAATCTTAATCCTGTCAGATTTCAAATTCTACTGGTCTGAAGCAGAATTTGAAGTTACAAAATCGTGGCCCAAACCTAAAAATTTGTATAGGTACTATTTGGTAGATAAGACCTTTAAACTGAAAAACTATTGCGCCGTTTATTATTGACGGTGACATAAGTTGAGTGTGGGATACGAACCTACGACCTTTCGCTATAATTAATAATGGCACGGGGGCATTAAATATTGGCCATTATCTGTTGGGAAAATGATAAAGTTCAATGTATTAAGTAGTGGTCAATGTCAAGATCACAAATAAGTACAGACACTTTCACGGTTGTAAGAATGTAATGTAATATGTATTTAATGTCAAGAACATTCTATTGTATGTATGCATTTCTATTACTTGGCTCATAAATTTTACACATTTCTATATTTGCATTTTACAAAGTGTTATTTACTTTATGTATAGTACCTAGTGTTTATTTTGTTTCTTCAACATAAACGTATATTATTTGTAAATACATTTTTATATAGTGTTTTATTTATATGGATGAAGTGTAAAAATCAAAGAATTATTATTAATTAAATAGATGTTCATTAAAATGATAAATAACTATTAAAAGATAATAATAATTACGATGGTTAATCAAATATTAACACTAATTAATTGATTATTCACTAATATTATTTATTTAAACAATTAACCCGACTATTTATTTTCACGCTATTTAAGTCACTATTTATTTATATCACATTTAACTGTCCGACCTCCATAGCGTTTGTATACTCAACTGACTTCCACAGCGTCCGTATACTCAACTGCCAAGACAGAATTCACTGCTTTCAACTCTTTTTATGAACTCTCTTCCAACTGTCCCCTTATACTATATATATACAAATATATCATCACGGCATATTACCCATTGCTGGGTGTGCCAAACTGCTATGTACGCAGATATCGGTAATGATAATGACATATTTGTACCGTGCGGGCGTTTACCAGACGTCACCTCACGGGCACTCATTGCTGTGGCGGAGAGTGCACCACTGGGATCAATTTTGTGCCCGTTTAAAATACGAAATATTCGGCGTCGGGATCGAACCCGGTTCCCCAGATTTGCGATCAGACACTCGGGCACGCGGCCACGAGACCCCATAACAATATTACCTAATATTATGCATATATTCGTCAAAAATATTTAATATTAGTACACTTTTCATTCGATTTTGTTTATAAACATTCTGAGTGTATGATGTGACGTCATAATTTTGCACCCACAGTACGGGAGACTAAACAAGGTCGCAAAATTTTGGCGTCATTGAAATTATTTATGTAAAACTAGAAACTTATGTGACATGAAGATTTAAGTGTACTTTTAGAAAAAAAACGGGTGTGGCCAACACAATACCTCCCGCCATTTACAGCCTGAGTCACAAAAAAGATTAAGTTTTTTGGATTAGCGAATTTTACTCTAATTTTGATAGTTTATATCTTAAAATATAGTATCTATCTTTTATTTTAACCCCTCAAAAGGATTAAATCCCAATTACAGAGTGGGTTCACATTCACACACATCCATGCCTTAGTTGGATTCGAACCCAGAGCCCGAGGGCACTCATGACATGAGGCGTTGCTCTAACCATTAAGCCACCGAAGCTATAATAAAATGAAGATTAAATTTTAAATACCGGGATAGAATAGAATTCACTAATCCAAAAATGAGGATTACATTTTTGTGAATCGTTAATTTTTATTAATCTAAATACATACCTACATTTTTACTTTGTAATAATTAGTTCTTTGATAGTGACATTTATCTGTTAGTTACATACATTTAAATAACTGCGTTTTGTTTGTTTAAAGCGTAGGTTCTGGGATTTAAATTATAGATAATTTTATGAATTTATCCATAAAATATATAGAAAAAATATTAAGCAAATTTATAGAAAATTTAATAATCTTTAATTTTTATAATAACATTAATCTCGAAAAAATAACATTTAAAGGTATTTTTCGAAGAAAACTATTTTGAGCTTGTAGTAATGTGCCATTTCCGGTTATCCGATTTTCACCAAAAACTAATGGGCTCTTTCCATTACAGAAAAAGTTCGAAATACAAGGTTTCAAAATTTTCTGAATGATAGTATTTGTTAGAGTGGAGGATCCACATACACATACATCATCGTGAAAATGTTAAAATTGGATTCTAGGGACCTTAAAACGTGGTCATTTACCAAAATCTCGATGTGCGATTTTTAGCACGATCCCTATACCTCCCTTACCAAGGGTAGCGGGAGGTAAAAATAAAATTGGAAAATGTGATATGACCCCATTGTTTGATTTTTTTAAAACAAAAACATCTAAAATGACCTCTCAAAAGGTAAAGAAAAAAATTCATTTAATCGAAGTCGTAACTGTTAATAGTTTTCGAGATAGCAGTGGTAAACCCCGTAAAAAAACATTTTTCACTGCCTCGTAAACTACGCGTATTGAAGACCGGGCACACATTATATAAAACTTTTCGAATTATTTTGACTTCTTCTTTTCTACGTCCTATAATTTTGTTACACTTGTGTTTTAACAAACTGTATGTATACCTTGTTCCATTTAAGCCACTCAGTATTGCGGAGCATAGGGAATAGTTTTAACCTCTCTGATTGGTTGAAATTAGAGACAAGAGACAAGTTTACCCAATGTAATTTCGGCTACTTCAGATTTGCGCTGTTGCCAGTGCCATCTACTGAATGGCTTAAATGGAACAGAGCATAGTTGCAGAATGCAGTGCAATGTGGTATGCCGGTGCGTGGCGTTATAAACAAATTAATCTAGTGAAGAGATAAACGTGTTTAAGAGAATGAAATGATTAGAGAAATTGGATAATGACGGTTATCCTAGGTCGGAGACGTGCAGGCCAGGCGTCCCTCTTTCTTCTGCTTCGGCACAGCGCAGAGAGGTCACTCAACCGAACCCAACTTACAATAGTCGCGCATAAGCCAACAAGAGACCGTTATATGTATGTTTAAAAATAACTATTGTCATTAATAATTGAAAATATGCGCGTATAATAAGCATTTTAATACAGTATTTAAGTAATTATTAAAAAAACATGATATTATAAACCAAGTTCTGATTGCCATTGGCAACCTATCATTCAACATCTTTCATATTCATACAAACGCACGTGAAGACCACACTACAAAAAGGGGGAATGTCGCATAGCTTTAGACTTAAGACGATAAAGTAAACTTTTTATTGGACAAATATTTACAGCATATATTCCATACATATTATTTTAATTGGCGGGTTAAAGACGGCCTGTAAATATATAACGAATACCAAGTTAGGGGGGGAGCCTACTACCAATCGAAGTAAAGAAATTCAAACAGCGGAGGCGTGGCTATCAGTCCAGTAGTGCAATTCTCCAACAGTTTTTATTTGAATACAAATGTTTTACATTAAACTTAATAATATAAATACACTTCCAATTATAAATAATGTAGACTTGTACAATATTCATTTATTTTTTATAAATATAATTTAGAAATAGCATATATTTCAAGAATATTTAGGTCTATGAAGAACACAGTATGATATAAAAACTTATATTCGTGACGTCACATCTATATGTATATTTTCAAATTTCGGGGCATTATAACTCTTATTAATAGGGATTTTTTGCCGGACTTTCACCGACAGTCTTAATTTGACATATGTTCAGATGAAATTATATTTAAAAAATCTGATGTGGACACCACACGACTTCCTTGTACGCAAGACTAATATGAAGTATAGACTCAATTATAAAATTGCACATATTTGACGTAATTTGACATTAACATCCATTTTTTATTTTTTTTGTTATTTTTTGTCCTAATCCATAGCAAGCTTCATTACAAAAACCAAAAAGTATATGTTTTAAATTTACATATCTCGCTTATACAAAGGGCTAATTTAATAATACTTGATGTGCTAGATGCAGAATTTAATTCTCTAAAACTCTTATTTGATGCATTTATTTCTAAAATCAAAATGAAACCATTTTATTCAAGTAAAACTGTTAACAACTTCAGGAATATCACTTCCGGTTAGCCTGTTTTAATCAAAATCTGCTATGTTATTCCAATTGACATAAAAGTCTTATATACCAAATTTGAAAAGTTTTGGATTATATTTTAATATAGTTTTTCATTAAAATCTTTTATAGGCTTCAAATAAAGTACCATTTCTGGAAATTATGTAATGACCAAAAAGACAGGTGCACAACTAGATGTTATAGAAGTCCTAAATACAAAATTTCAACTTTCTACGGCTTACCGTTTTTGAGTTATGCGAGATACGTACGTACGTACAGACGTCACGACGAAATTAGTCAGAATGGATTCAGGGATGGTCAAAATTGATATTTCCGTAGAAATCTGAAAACCGAAATTTTTCGCGAATACAATACTTCCTTTACTTTGTACAAGGAAGTAAAAATGGTGGAATCCCCTATTTGTGATAAGGGTGCTAAGAGATTTCTTTATCCATGCCCATGGGCGTTTCATCGTTTATATTGATCTCTCGAGTTTAAAAACAAACTATACCATTGATGTTTTCATCAAATAAGCAATGATAACATATCAAAATAAACACAAATACAAAAATAAACTAAGGATTGTATAAGACAACAAAATATTTTATACTGATTAAATATGTAATTTGTTAATATTTTTTTTAACTGTCAAATCCGTTTTCATAAATTTTACATTCCGTAAATGATTTTTTGTTTAATAAATTGATGGATATGGGATGGGATCGGATTTAAAATTTGGATTTCTCAGTTTTTGATAAGAAATATTTATTTAATATTATTTTATGAACAAAATAAAGTACAATACATATCCCAAATTTTGTTACACTTATAATATTACAATAATTAAAATTTGATATACGAATTGGTACATATAACAATATACAGGGTCACGCTAGAATTATTAAGAATAGAATATTTATCTGCTATTACTCATCGAAATTAAGTTAACCTAGTTTATAATTTTTTTAAATATCGTTGTAAGTGAAAATATGGAATTAACCAAAGAGCATTTTCGTATCATGATTTAAGTATAATTTGCCTGAAATTAATTTGATAATTTTTCCCAGTAATTAGTTTTGACAATTTTTAAGTCACTAGATATTACAGTTTTGACGGTCTTTAAGTCTCCTACAGCCCGATTCACAAAAAAGTTTAAGCGAATCCTCATTTTTGAATTGGTGAATTCTATTCTATCCCGGTATTTAAAATTTAATATTCATTATATTATCAAAAAAGGTATATAGTTACTTGGATTAGATTAGACTATATTTTAAGACATATGTACTATCAAAATTAGAATAAAATTCCCTAATCTAAAAATAAAGATTAGCTTAATCTTTTTTGTGAATCAGCTTGTTACTTTGAACTGTATGAACATATTTAATATACAGGCTGTAACAGCTTAACGAGATACCTCAAATAATTTCTATATTATATTAAAAATACAATTAAATTCTATAAGACGATCTTATAGAAGACCAAGGGGGATATACGAATAGAGAAGAAAATATTTTTTTTAAACCAGTGGTTCTCAACTTACAATACAAAGTTATATATATTTTTTTAAATGGGATGATATGATTTTTTTAGGCCCATTCAATAGAGTATTTTTTCTGAATTCAACCATGTGATTATTTTATATCCTAACATAACAAATATATTGAGAAAAATTTAAATAAATTTGATTTTTATAGTTACTTTTCAGTAGGCTATGTATGAAAAACAAATGACCTTAAATGAAAATGAAACAAATATTTGTTAATAACGTTATAAATAGTGTTTTATTTGATTTATATCCTAAATAATAGACCTTTTCAATTTAACGGCTATCTCTTTCTATTGCTGCAAATAGTAAGAAAATGGCGCCAACCAATGTCAGTTGGGCTGTCAAACGAAACTTCAATAGTTATTTGTATCACTAGGCCAGAAACTGAACATTTGCGAGACCGAGTTTATTTTGCAAATACGAGATCTCGAAAAACAGTTTCTGGGCGTGTCATACACAAGATTTTTTGTACCGACTTCTCCATAAATTCTTCGTATATTTCTCTACACTTTATTTTCTGTTACATAAGCTAAAAGTGAACATATATTTTTATAGGTTTTGCATTGCAAGTTTAATTATAAATTACTTACATTTGAGCTTAAAATGCGTAATTATTTTATATCTATTGAAAATATAACATACAAACATTATATATATTTTATATACTTTCGCATAATTTTAATGACAGATGGTGGAAACTCAATTGTATCACGTGAAGTTAGTTATAGTTACAAAACAAACTAGTCCTAAAGTTGGAACTTATAATTAATCTATACGAGATGTCAGTAATAACAGCATATTATTATTTTTATGACAAAATTTAGTTAAGTTACAACAATTAAAGATTTTGCCATAAAATTTGTAAACATTTTGCTAATTCTTGTGTTGAAAATAATCTTAAATTGACATATCACCAGAACAGTAATGCCAACTCCTTTTGCCGGCCTAGGTCAGCAACAGCGCATTTCTGGACGATTTTAAGTTCTGTAATACTATTCAAAATGGACGGAGGTACGAAAAAAATATTGCAGTTCTGTATTCTCAGTGAAAATTTGCAACGTTAGACATTTTACCTTCAATAAAAGTTTTTGTAAATACGTTCAATAAGATTTTTTAAAGTTATCTGAGATATTCTCATATTTTACGTTTAAATTTTTTAGAAACAAACGCCATAGATCTCAGTTGTTCTTACTATGCGCAGATCCCCATTGCGCGTATCTTCTATCTCTCTTAAATTGAAAAGGTCCCTTATATAAAATAAATGGGGGAATCCCCTATTTTAGCGTTTGACGGCGCCGGATTCAAATTCGACCAACGTCAAATTTGACAATTAGGATTCCAATTTGCAAATAACATAAAAGTAATTCTTGTGCTCTTTTCGTGTTAACTTTGCGACCACCAACAGAAAAGAAATGGTTTATCAATAGCCTATAATAAGGTTAGTGTTGGCATTGGTTAATTTTAGCGCGTGTTTAAAAAATAAGCGTGATAGGTTATATCACTTAAGCTTAGACAGAGGTTATGTATCGTACCGGTGCTGTAGAGGTTCGCAAGCTCCTGCGCCCCTTTATGCTGAGGGCCCCACCTGGGGTGAAACTTCTGCTCTGGAGCGATAGCCTCATTGGCATTTGGATCGTCTTCCAGCATGGAGTTCTCCAGGATCTCCTGCTCCGTCTTGACGGGCGCTAGGAAATTGGTCCCATATTCAAACTGCTCGGTGCTGCTCGGCAAGCAGGTGACAGCCGCTGCAATGTCGCGGTGTTTTGAACACTGAGCCAGCGAGAGAGGTAAAGGCAACGCCATATCACTATCACTTATAACACATCACAAAAATAATAAGCTTCGCTACTAAACAGTATCCATGATAACAATGAATGGTGACAGGCGCCCGAGTGTGTCTGTCACTGTCTTCGCGCGAGTGCCCGACCCAACTGAACGTTTTCACAACCAGCCGATAGGAGACACTCGCTGTGACCTATATTATACATCCCACTATGTCTACACGCACGCACTTAAACTCACAATCGGTAAACACTTAGCGTAGACGAGCATGCGCACAATGGTTGACAGTTATAAACAAATGAAAGTGAAATGTCGACTTGATGCTGTCAACAATTGACAATAATGACAAAGCAACAGATAAAACAAAAAACAACTGGGTCTGGTCATGAATCTGAGGACCTGGGTTAGATTCCAACCGGTGCTAAGATTATTTCGAGTTTTACATGGCACAAAGTGACTCCTGTGGTGCCCTCTCGACGCCAGCAATGAGTGCTCGTGTGGTGACGCCTGGTAAACGCCCGCACAGTACGAATTATGTCATCGTCATTATCGATATCGGCGTACAAAACAGATTGGTACACCCTGTAATGCAGTGGCGTAGCCAGAAAATTTTCGAAGGGGCTGCACAATTCTCATCAATAATAATAATCATAATAATAATAATAATAATAATAATAATAATAATAATAAAAACTTTATTCCGATATAATAAAAAACTATAAGTACAATAGGGTATTCTCTCATATTTTTTTTATTTATTTTTCTTAAAGAACAGTTATATCTAAGAGTATCTGTAAAAAGCGGAGTAAAAAATTTCTTTTAATAAGTGAGATATTAATTTTTAAAATTCGATTTTGTTGTGTCACGTGATAGTGACGTACTAGTTGTACAGTACCAGCGGTGTGCTATCAGTGGTTCATGCGGCGTCTTATCACATTCGAACATGGAGTAGGGATTTCAACTGGTCTCCCATTGGAAGGTCATCTAGTACATCAGCAAAATTTAAATGCTTTATATCTTTTGTAACAATCAATTTATATTATGATTTTTTGTTTTTTAAAGTAATATTCAATAAATAACGATTAATAATTACTTTGCGAGATATTAGAGTTCGTTTTCATATAACTTTTAGAAATTAATTGGGTGATATTATTATTTTTTTAAAAAAGAAGATTGTCAACTCATCTCATCCAGACACGAGTGACTTGAATTAATATAAATAATTGTAAATATCAAAGTAGTTTGTATTATTGTTTTGTAAATATATATATATATATATATATATATATATATATATATATATATACCGGGTGGCGCTCGAAATCCGTTACATAGGACATGGGAAAACCGTTTTTCCTAGCGCGTTACTTCCCAAATTATTTTAGAAAAGAATTCTTCAAATAAAAGTTGTAGAACGTAAAATTCTGCATTTGAATCAATAAGCAAAATTAATTTTGCATGCTTTGTAACAGCAGAAATTAGGTATGAAAATGTCGAAAATCTACTCAAAAGTAGTTATAGCCATGGAATTAACAAAAAGCTTAAGAAACAAACGTGTGTTTATCTGTCATAAAAAATTATTTACATTTTAATTTTTTAATAAAATTATCATAACGTAAAATTCTGAAGCAGAATAATAATTTAATTCTTCTATATCTATACTGTTCAAATACTCATTTTTCTGGACAAAAAATCACAATATTTGACATTTAAATCATCACATTTGTTTGTCTTTTTTGTTTTAATTCCATGGCCAGCACTATTAAACTGAAATTTTCAAATTTTTCATATTCAATTTCTGGAGTTACTAAACATACGAAATGAATTTTGTTCACTGATTTACATGCAGAATTTTATATTCTACAACTTTTATTTGAAGATTTTTTTTCTAAAATAATTTGGGGAGCAACGCGCTAGGAAAAACGGTTTTCCCATATTAAATGCCTATGTAACGGATTTCGAGCGCCACCCGGTACATATATATATATATATATATATATATATATATATATATATATATATATATATATATATATATATAACTGTCAATAAAATATATCAATATAATATATCGTTCTAATTTATCTAACCTATTGTACTAATTACAACAGAGTTTGTTTGTTTCTTGTGCTACAGAATTACTGCAATGCCCAATTACAGCCTAGGGCGCACAATTTTCTCATTTTATTATAGTTTTTGGGGCACTTTGATTTGATTAGAGCTAAGATGACCTAACCCAGGCCCTGAGTATTGTTGGTTTGTTTTAATAAGTCTTATACGATAATTCATCTACATGTATTGTATACAGTAAGTTATGCAACACGCATTGCATTTTCTAGGATAAATTAGTACCCCATGTAAACGTAGTAATAAGTGACGTCATTATCTAGTAATATTTATTGATGACGTGCGTCTTCTGCTTCTTCATTTTTAGTATAGCTATATGTTTCGTTAAAAATCAAATGCAGTTAAACTAAAAAAAATTATGACTTTTTAATAGTACGAATTGGTTCAAAATTAAACGAAATTTCATTTAAAATATCTGATGTGGCCAACATAATACCCCTCGCCATATAATTTTTTTAAATTTAAATACTTACCTACCTATTTACTTATGCTGGAAACTGTTCCTTTATATTTAACTATTGTTCTATTTTCTAGTTACTATTTTCTTTTTAAAACCTTACTATTATTAATTTGAAATTAGTTCTTTGACAGTGACATTTATCTCTCAGTTACAAACATTTAAGATATTAACTGTGTAACCAAGGAGTTGTGTTTAAAGGGTAGGCTGCGGAATTTAAATTATATATTATTTTATAAATTTATGCATAAAATATATAGAAAAAGTATTAATGCAAACCTGTAGAAAATTTCATAATCTTTAATTTTCATAATAACATTAATTTCGAAAAAATATTTAAAGGTATTTTTCGAAGAAAAACTATTTTGAGCTTCAAGTAAAGTGCCATTTCCGGTTATCCGATTTACACCAAAATATAATAGTTTCTTTCAATATTAGAATGATAGTATTTGAGTTAGAGTGGAGGTTCCATACACACATACACACACGCATAGACATCATCGTGAAAATGTAAAAATCGGATTCTAGGGACCTTAAAACCTATTTAATATAAACTGGTGATTTATCTAGTTTATTTTATCAAAGTGTATGCAATAGATTATATTATTCATTAGGCACATAAATAAGCATATGGCCGAGTACCTACTTCCGATTATGAAATTTCTGTAGATATACATACATATGTCATCTATTTTAATTATTATCTATACGTAATTACATAGATAAATATGAACAGAACATATCATGTCTATATTTAGACTTTATATATGCGAGGGTCATTTAAAAAATTTGCGGGCTGAGAATAAAAACATTCAACTTTTGGGTTAAGCCTTCTGTTTTTTCAATATAGGATGTCTCACAACTCGCGCCCCAGACGAAGCTGACACTTGCCGACGACAATAGGTTGCCAACAAATAGAAGAAAATAATTTGCGGCTGCTTGCATAACGGAGTTACAAGACTTTTTAATCCACCAATCCTGGAAGGATATCTTGAGGTGTGATGATATTACAAAATATAACTGGTTGCTAGGTTTTAAAAATACTACTAGTGATTTACAAAATTTGTTTGACTTACTGTAATTTTGACACTTTAGAGTTGACTTTTCACTGTCAACAAATTTAGGTTAGCGAAGGTGTCATCCGAGATCATCCTTTATATCGTACAGTGCAGCGTGTGTAAAATGTTTTAAACGAAAATATTATTAATCAGCGGCTGAATACATGGTAAGAATTTGCCTTTTTTTATTCACCTTGTCAAATTTAATTTGACACTGACATTTTTCGAAAACTATAGTCGCCCACACATTTTAAAGAAGATTTGATTTGTATAAAACCCTAGTAACGTAAAATTACGGCAAATACACGTTAAAGGTGTAGGTCTCTGATTGGTCAATTTTAAGACGTATTTTTTCGAATATCTTTTAAGCTAGATTTTTTTTCTCCGAAATTACACATCCGAGTGCAGTCTCGTGTTTCCTCATTCGCTCTGGTGCGCGAGTTGTGAGACAGCCTGTAGATTCCGGGAATTTCATTGTGTTTGTTCCGCTAATGTTCCAGTGCTTTTATGACATCCAAGAAATTCCTACTCTGGACTGGACCTCCTCAAAATAACTGTTTCCTGTATAACTTTTAATTTGCGATCCAAAGAAAACCGTTGACCACAATTTTTTTTTCAATTTCGTAAACAGGTAAAATTGGGGGAGCCAAATTTGGAGAATAAGTAGGATGGGACTAAAAGCGATTTGTTGTTTTATAAAGTTTTTTTTTAATATTCCGAGACCTAGATATAGAGTTGATTGATGATTTTTTCTCAAACAGTGGACTTCTCTAACAATTGGAGTTACATAAATTCATCTTTTTCAGCAGTTATAAAAATATGTAAATATGTTTCAAATAACTTTTGTGGTTAATAATTGGAAATATGCCTGGATAATGTTCGCACCTGACCGTCAACATCCTGTATGTATGAAATTTATATACAGGGTGATACTTTAAACCCGAACATATAGCCAGTTAACACGGTTATGCGTTTTTCCCGGACTCTCGCTGCCCGTTCCAAATGACTTGTTTAAGTCTGCGAAAACGATTTTCCCGTGGTAACGGGCTATGTTCGGCTTTCAAGTATTCACCCGGTATATGCAAGTACCTACTTGTCATAGGTTACTTGATAATGATAATAAAAATTGATTTTATATGCGTTTATAAGAAATTTCCATGTAATAAAGTGAAAATAGAAAATATATTAGTCCGGAAGTAATTAAAATGTATTTTTAACATAAGTCGTTACAAATTTAATTATAAACAACCAACCAAACAGTAAATATTGATGAAAATATGACTATGCATCATGCATGCATAATACAACAATTTTTCCTTCTTAAAAAATCA
This sequence comes from Harpalus rubripes, assembly GCA_963082715.1. Lineage (NCBI taxonomy): Eukaryota > Metazoa > Arthropoda > Insecta > Coleoptera > Carabidae > Harpalus > Harpalus rubripes. The sequence goes on from OY720460.1 coordinate 13,475,346, forward strand.
CAACAGAATGGTTAAATTTAGAAGAAGGCATATTTAAAATTTGTGCGCACTAATGAAATAATCTGATGACAAATGCGCGTCTTAAATGGCCAACTACGACTACGTGAGTAACATGTCAGAGTCAGAACAGTTGATGATCTAATATGTAATCTTAAAAGCATCATTCATTTGTCAGGTGTAACGCAAGTGCTATTTATTATTACAAAACATACTAATTAGATTTGAAGTTAGGACCAAATTCATAATCAGGCTCACATTAACACTTTTACTTTGACCTTATCTTTAATTTAAAAAGTAATAAAGGTGTTACAAAAGTATTACAAAAAAAAATAAGCGTATGTACATACATGGGGTTGACTGGAACATTGGACTTTAAATAATACACACAGCCTTATGGCCTGGCCATTATAGTATTTTATGTACCAAGGGCGTTACGATGATGATAATGCCAGGAGGGCGATGAGGATGTAGCCCTAGGGCCTTTGGCCCAAGGGATAGATGTCGTCCGATGGGCATTATCATCTAGTAACGCTCGTGGTGCATACAAGATTTTATTTCTCACTAGAAAATGTGAAATAAGTTTTCATTTATAATAATTTTGATTACAATAATGCTTAAGCTTTGGCGTTGCTAAGGATGTTGTTTAATTGTTTTGTTTATTATCAACATTTATTTATTTTTAAAACATCGACGTTATATTTCGTTGGAGATTGGTTGATTTGATGTTTCGGAAGATATTTTATCGAAACAGTGGAAATAAATTATTTTGAATGCTTCTACGTACTTTGAGGAAGATAAACTCATGTTCCCCTAATTACTCCATTCTTGTCTGTAGAAGATGTATTATATTTTGAGGTTCGTTTTCACATGACAGATCTCAGTTCTTTATTTGTTATGCACTTATTTCTGAATATTATTACATTTTAGAGAGTTTGTACTGCTTTGGATGTGTCACATGTGACAATAAATAATATCAAAAATGAATTCAAACGTGGATAAATATTATCCCCAAAAAAATTAGTGATCCGTCATCCGTCCAAAATCAATGCGAAACATTGCAGTCTACAATTCGACGTACTTACTATTTACATATGTGGTGAAAATAAATTGCTTTTTAAGGCCCTTTTCATAATCAATTTTAAGTATTATAATTAAATTAAAAATGATTTCTGAGTTCTGCTTTCAAAGCTGTTTCTTATTATATTAATTGTTGTAATCAATTAATGTATTAATTGTTGTAATCAATCATTATTATTGTAATGAATTATAATTAAAAAGAAAATAATTTTCATTATATACCGTTCATATTATTACTAATTTAAAGTCCATAAACGATGATCGGATTATAATGAGGGCATAATGAACTATTATGCCCTCATATAATGCCCCGGTAGTTATAGATATGTTTATATACACCGTATCCTAGCAATAAACAGTTCATAATACTTTAGTAAGACATAAAATCATTTTAAACAAGACTGCTCCTCCAATATTTTTTCCCTAACATTATTTGTAATATCTGATCAAGTGAACAATAATCTATTAATTTAAATAAATAATTTTTCACTTTAACAGGGTTTACAAATAATAATAAAATTAAATTAATCGACAGATAAATCGCTTTGTTAATTTTTAGTCTCAATTTCATGGTTACTGCTATTTTTGGGGTGATGGTTCGAATCAGGGTCAGGTCGAAAAATTTTCTCGACTGACCTTGATAGATACCTTCTCCTGTTACTTTTCCCAGTTGGGATACAATTAACTTGGCAACCAGCTTCTGGTTGTTGTAAGAAGGGCCTGCACAGGTAGGCAACTCACATGACAGCCGAGTAAGGAATGTCGTGGCAATAAAAGTAAAATTAATAGGGTTGTTTTGTGTGTAGGCCATCAAAATCATGGCCATTAATTTTGCAAATTTCGAAAAATCAAATAATATATTCCCCGTAACTTTTTTCGCAATATTTTTAAAACACTCTGTATAATAAAACAAGTAGGTAATAAAAAAAGTTTTGATTACCATTGGCACGATGTTCCACTTATGTCATTCAATATTAGTCGCGTTCTTTTTATCATTTGCCTCATCTCATCTCAAAATGAGATGAATTTGACATGAACTGAGCTGAGATCAAGTGAGATTTTTATGAAGTAAAAAGAACGACAAAAAACAAATTTTGTTGGTAACTTGAACGACTGATGTCCGCTGGATGTCTGAGATACTTTTCAACGGTCCACCACGATATTTTCAGGTATTATTTTGGATCGCCCACTATGAGTGGGCATTATTTAGGCTTCTATTATTCTGTCGATTACATAATAACATATAGTGCGACACATTCTAAAATGTTTCAATTACATAGTACTATAACTTCCACATGATTTTCAATTCTATGAAGTTTACGTCTCTACTATATTATTTTCCACGGAATTGTCTGCATATTTATTTATTCTTGAAATAATAATAATATTTATTAAAGGAATATACAAATAATAATAATAACCAAACTAATTGTATGTGACAGCCTGTGACAGCAAAACATTTATCCCCATCATTCATCTAAGATTAAAAACTCAACAAGCACAACCTCCAGAGGTGACTAAGAATCGGGAAGGGGGGTGGAACTCTTCTCACTTCGGTCTCACTTTATCTCATCTCCGTTAGGATAAAAAGAACGGTCAAAATTAGCGAGGCAACTGAGGTGAGTTGAGATGAACTAAGGTCTCATGTAAAAAATGGTAAAAAGAACGCGACTATTATATTAACGAGAACGACATATGATATTTTTTCTAAAATTGATAAACCGGAAATAGTACTTTACTTAAAGCTACAGACAGATTTCTTAGAAAAAATATATTAAAATATGATCCAAAACTTCTCATATTTGGTATTTAAAACTCGTATATAATTTGAAACATCAATCGGAAGTGATACTTTCCTTAAAGCTCATTGCTATATTAAATTGGCGGGAGGTCATGTGCTGGCCACATCAGATTTTTTACATACAAATAATCACCCCTATTCTGTAACTCAATCGATAATAGCTTTCGATCGATAATTATTTTTGACAAATAGAAACAACTGTAGCATCTGTCAGTTTCATTTTGTATTCAGTGTCTACTATTATTATTGGCTACAATTTATTATCGATCGATAAAAGTTATCGATTGAGTTACAGAATAGGGCCGATTATCTTATGTCATAAACTTATCGTTTGAGTGCTTTTTATGTAAAATTTATTTTCGTTATCAATACTAATCGAGAAAAATAAATAATATTTTGTACCTAATTATTTTTTTGATCTGATATCGACGACGCCATCTACTCGACTCATAACTGAAACGAAGTACAGATTGGGAACAGGCGGGAAATGTTCAACATAGATGGCAATATAATTTGAATGACTTCCTTGACTGACAATTTTTATTTCTCGCCATATCGAAGGTAAGGGAGGTAAAATTTGACAATGAGTGTGTGTCTATTTTCCGTATTTAAGCTTTCTACATTCATATAAAGAGTTGATTAAATTTTGGGTAATATTGGGTAAACAACCGGAAGTGCTACTTTACTTGAAGCCCATAACAGTTTTTAATGAAAAATTATATTAAAATATAATCCAAAACTTTTCAATTTTAGTATTTAAGACTTTTATATCAAGAGGAATAACATATTAAATTTTGGCTAATATTGGCAAACCGGAAGTGATACTTTACTTGAAGCTCTGAACACATTTTCGTGAAAAATATGCATATGATATATTCCAAAACTTTTCAAATTTACTGTTTAAGACTTCTGTATGAAGGGGAACAACATATTAGATTTTGGCTAAAATTAATAAATCGGAAGTGATACTTTACTTGAAGCTCTGAACAAATTTTCGTGGAAAATATATTATGAAATATTCCAAAACTATTCAAATTTGGTATTTTAAACTTTTATAATACTGAGAACGATATATTAGATTTTTTCTAAAATTGATAAACCAGAAATAGTACTTTACTCAAAGCTAAGAACAAATTTTCTTGAACAAATATATCAAAATCAAAATATGATTCAAAACTTCTCAAATTTGGTTCTTAAAATTTGTATATAACTTGAAATAACATTTTAGATTTTCGAGGAAAAACAGTAGTAATAAAATATAATCCAAAGTTTCGTTTTACAGACTTTTCTATTTATTGGAACAACAAATTAGATTTTGTTTACAAACGATCAACCGGAAGTGATATTTTACTTAAAGCTCATTGCTATTTTAAACATGAATTTGGCGGGAGGTCATGTGCTGGCCATATCAGATTTTTTTGTTTCTGTCCTAAAATAAAATTATAAACTCAAATCCACATAAAGTTGTATAACTAAAAATTCATTTTTCTCAAAATGATCTGCAAAAACAAATACTTGTTTTGTATTTGGACTTAAATTTTATTATTTTTTCATCTTTTGGTAAACTGTAATGATTATTTACACTTTTGCATATGCCTATTACAAGAAACCATTTTTTTGAAGAAGAAGAATCCATATGTCACTTTTAATATCGGATTTTTTAATTAGGAGTACTTTAGGCTAGTGCGTGCCTGTCTACTAAAGTGTACGAATTTTATTCATGGTTCTAGAATGTACCGTGCTTGCGTGGCGCCACCACCTGCTCCCATTTATAGTATTTTGTTATTTATTTATTTATTTATTTATTATAGATCTGCTTGAACTTATGTTTTATTATTCAATATAAATAATGAAATAATAAACGGCAAAAGTTCATTATGAGAACGAACAGTCTATTTTGAAATTTTAATGATTTTCTGATCAATAAAGTTCGTTTCATCTGCAGAAATTTAAATAAATGTGAGAATAAAATGGCAAATAGTAAATTAAAATTACCCTATTATATTTACATTTTCAATATTTTCTAAAGACAAGAAACATTTGCTTCTTTGATGACAAATAGCAAAATAATTTACAAAAATTATTAATAGTTATCAATAATTGTTTACATATTATTGTATATGAGCGCCATGACCCTTATAAATATGATTGTTTTATCACTAGTATTACACCATTTTATATCAAAATAATTTCGTCATCCTTGATTGTGATTGTTTCTTTTTTTACAAATGTACGAGTTCTAGAATATTCTTTTACGTCTGTAAATCCCCTATTTTCCAGTAAATTTAATACAGTGTTGACAAATATATATTTAATTTTATTTTCACATAACATATTAGCAATATAAAATTATATTATGGATGAAATAAAACTTGATAATCTTTATCTTTTATATAAATGTAATTTAAAACAATAAAAATATAGAAAATAAATTTTATTTGAAAATTGAATTTCAATGATAGACATTTTGTGCAACAGTGTATTCATATTAGATTGCAGCGCATGCGTATATAAGTACTTCACTTCAACTGTTTAACGTAAACCTGAAACAGACAGACGCAGTCCATTTGTTTTTACATCTTGACAGGTCATTGTGACATATTTAGTGAAAATATTGTGAAGTTTTAACTAAATAATTGTGAATATATATTCTAATACATTTGATTTTAATTGTTTTATCAAATTATGGGGAAAAAAGGTATGCATTTGTTTGTAAACTCGAATAACCTCGTACAGAACAATTTGGCAAGCTTCCATTGTGTAAAAATAACCATTTACCCTTACATACTATAAAAACTGCTTAAGATGTTTTCTTTGGACACTTTATACATGTAAAACTACACGTATAACGTCTTTATTTATGTTGAATATAACAATAATTTCATTCTCTCGTTCTCTGACATTTTTGTCATGCTTAATATTTTGTTTTACATATTTATTCTTGTGTTGTCCATTATTGTAATAATTATGGTTGGACGTGGCCGAGGTACATTATTTGCATTTATTCTAGTTTAAAATGGTTAAAACATACACCATTTTGTTTTCATGTAAAATTCATTTTAGGAAAGAAGAAGCCGGATTCAGCCGGCGATCCGAAGCCTCAACCTGCAGCCGATACAGCACCGGGGGCCCAACAAGGGCCCTCAAGGCAGCCTCAAACACCGGCGAGGGAAGAGGTCGTCGAACCGAAGGCACCACAGGTAGGATTGTAATATTGCGTAATATTGTGATATGAAATGTGTCTTAAACCGAACATATTCACTATTTTTGATATTAAATTATATTGATTGGGATATGCTATAGATAAATATTTAGCCATATATAGAAACAAGTATTTTTTCGGTCAAATTCCGCTTTATTTTCAATATAGACTCCTTTTAAGTCCGGTAACCTTCGAAACAGCTGCTCCGATTGTCCCTATCATGTAAACTGACTTCAGTAACAAATTAATAAACAAAAATTTAATGAAAAAGGCTATTATTTAAAATTCTATACAAATTTTAATTGTTCGAGGTCATTGACCCCGAGTCAACTCTAGAAAAATTAAGGTTTATTTCATTATATGAGATAAAATATTGTGTTTGGAGTATAGAAGTTATATTTCGCTTCATTTCATTTGCACTGATAAAATTATACGCTTCTTAACTTCGGAGGTTACCGGAAACAACTGATTGCCTGTTCTCTATACACATTTTCCATCGATATTTCAACATATAATAATAAATACCCCGATATTATCCAATTATCTTCCCATCACTATTTTCTTACGTGAAATGAAAGGTTTGTATCGACAGAAAGTTCAGAACTGCTTAGAATCTATGCGCGAATTTATACTTCTAGAACTTGATCACTGTACTGAGGCATTATCATCCGTAAGTAATTGTTATTGTTTTGCCTTATTTCCATAACATCGTCTAAGAATTCTCCATCACTTTCGCAAGAAAATTCTGACAATTCGGAAAAATCGTTGTCTTCTTCCATTGCTAATTTCAATAGTGCTGGGAAAAATAATCGATTAATTATATATAATTAATTAATCGATCAAATTATTATTATTATTTTCAAAATAGTCGATTACACTATTATTCACGAAAGATGACTATTCAAGGTTATTTGTTCGAAGAAAGAATACACAACACTTTATAGCAGTAGCTTAGCAACATTTTGTATTAGAAAGAGAAAGATTATTTGGCCTATGTCTATTTAATTTATGTGGATGTAACAGATATACACTATTATTCACGAAAGATGACTATTCAAGGTCATTTGTTCGAAGAAAGAATACACATCACTATATAGCAGTAGCTTAGCAACATTTTGTTTTAGAAAGAGAAAGATTATTTGACCTATGTCTATTTAATTTATGTCGTGTGACAGTTATACGTAAATAGTGGCATTACTTTCTAACAGACTATAAATAATAATGACATATGTCGTAGAGTTACAGATACCTAATTATCTACTGCACTGCCCTCTGTGTTAATATTTACCCAGTGGCGTTGAGGTTTAAAACAAATTATTATTCCTTGGTTTATAAGTTAAGTCTATATATTTTTGTCTTTTGCAAAAGCATAAGTGAAGAACATAAATCTTTCAGAAAGGCATTATTTAGAAAGAAGCATAATTTTCAAATGAATTATTCTTATTTTTCAATTAAAATGTGTCCATAAATACTTCATGTTGCACGCCTATGCAAACGAAATGCAATGAAGTTATCTGCAAGTAATATTATATCAGACGGCTCACAAATGACCTTGAATAGTCATCTTTCGTGAATAATAGTTTACGTAAATAGTGGCATTACTTTCTAACACACTATAAATAATAATGACGTATGTCGTAGAATTACAGATACCTAATTATCTACTGCACTGCCCTCTGTGCTACTATTTACCCAGTGGCGTTGACGTTTAAATCAAATTATTATTCCTTGGTTTATAAGTTAAGTCTATGTTGTTGTACTTTGTAAAAACATAAGTGAAGAACATAAATCTTTCAGAAAGGCATTATTTAGAAAGAAAAATAATTTTCAAATGAATTACTCTTATTTTTTCAGTTAAAATGTTTCCATAAATATTTCATGTTGCACGCCTATGCAAACTAAATGCAATGAAGTTATCTGCAAGCAATATTATATCAGACGGCTCACAGATGACCTTGAATAGTCATCTTTCGTGAATAATAGTTTAATCAAATTTTTGGTTAATCGATTGTTTGATTATTTGATTAATCGATTGTTTGATTTTTTAATTTATCGATTGTTTGATTATTTGATTTTCGATTGTTTCAAATTTGACTATTTGATTTATCATTCATGTAATTCGTTGTTTAATTAATCGATTTATCAAAATAATCGATTGTTTGTCTAAGCACATTTAATTACTTGATTAGTCAATTGTTTCATTTATTATTTATTTGATTAGTTATTGCTAACTGATAGTATGAATGAGCGTTTTCTTAATTTTAAAAAAATCCTAACTCGAAGTAGGCTATGAACAAAGAACCGTATGTCAATTTAAAAATATTAAATTAAATTTCAATTTGACATGAGATATTGTCAAAAATGTTATCTAAAGAAATCAAAGCTTTTCTTCTTGAATCTTATTTCAGAAATGGAAATAAATTAGAAAACGGCGAATGTCAACATACTGTATCCTTCTTTATTGTCTTTTCTCCTTAAAATTACATTTCGAGATCAATTTTGACAACTTTGACATTTGAATTGAATAATGATTAGATATACGTTTCTCTGTTCATAGCCTACTCCGAGTTAGGAATTTTTTTGAACACTGTATATCTAAGTGATAAATTAATATATTTATTTGATTAATTGATTGTTAGATTACTTGATTAATCGATTGTTTAATGAATTGATTAATCGATTGTTTGATTAATCAATGGTTTGATTATTTGATTAATCGATTAATCGGAATAATAGATTAGTCAAAATAATCGATTAATTTTTATAATCAATAATCGATTATTCAATATCATAATCGAACAGCCCTAAATTTAATTAATAACAAAAACAAAATAAGTCAGATTAGATAGCACATCAAACTTATTCAGAATTAAAAATTGTGGTAAAATCTTGGAACTTTAAGAACGGTCCGGAACACCATTCGTTCTTGGAACACTGCACTACAAGTTCTGAATTTTAAATTCGATTTGTCGGAAGGGTAAAATAGCTTTGCGCAAATTCAGTAAAGTTCTTACCGGTTCTGAACTTTTGTTGGAACAAACCTAAAGTATAGTATGTTTTTATGTCTATCCAGAAAATGATGATCGCATCATCTGTCATAATATTTAATTTGTAAAATATTTTTTGTATTTTTGGTTTGAGAATACTTTTGCTAATTTAATACCTTATTATTTTAATGATGACTTTTCTTTTAAGTATGCGTTATTTACATAATTTGAATTTAAGTTTATTAAATATTTTGGTACAATGATTAGTCGTATGTTTGATTTGATTTTAGGTGCCGGTTGAAGTGAGTCAACCATCTGGTGGTGAGCCTCAACCTCAAGGACAACAGCAAGGACAGGGAAAAAAGAAGAAGGGTAAGCAGCAACAACAACAACCGCAACAACAGAGGGAAACATCTGAAGAACCGAAACCAGAGGTATTTATTTATAATACAGTCTCTCGTTTCAGCGAATGGACTATAATAACTTCACTAATGTTGGAAATGTATTTGAAATTAAAATAATCACAATTAGCAAAATTTAATATTCTCATAATTTAATTTTATAGACGCGAAATCGTATTGTAACGTTTTTATTTATTTGAGTGAAGTGTAAATATTAGACAATTATTATTACCTTAGACCAGGAATAGAGGGGGAGACAGGGCATGCTATGTATTTCGCCATAAGACGACTTTCCAAATCATCCTAGCGATTTTCGACCTTATTGAACTGTCAGAATCAGCCGCAAAAGGCTAGTCGGCCAGATGTGTTACATACGTGTGCAGTTGAACGAATAAGTTTTCAATGTCAACAAGCGTCACCTACCGTTTTAACTTGTCCGTTATTTACATTACGTTTTTTTTTTTATTAATATTCTTTCGTATTTATTTTAGTTATATAAAAAAAAATCAAGATAATTTGTAGTTATGGATAATCAAGTATTTATTTAGATTTGGCCAACTGTAATATAACAGTATTTAACTGGTCGACTAGCCTTTTGCGGCTGATTTTGACATTTCAATAAGGTTCAAAATCGCTTAGATGATTTGGAAATATACGCGTGACTATGCCTTGTCTCCCCTTCTATTCCTGGTCTAAGATTATTACATACATACATACATACATACATACATACATAAAATCACGCATTTCCCACTTAGTGGGTTAGCACAAACCCGAAACAACAATAACATCATCCAAAAAATAATCAGTCTCTCTTCAACAACATTCTTACTAACCTGACATCATGGGTACAACATATATTCCTCACTCTTAACATATTAAAGTGACCGATTTTTGGTAGCGAAATACCGCATCCGGACCACAATAATAGTTACGAATCAATCATCCTTCGCCACACATTCCTGTCTAAGCACACTTCTTTCGCCTCGGCCACATTCATAATCGCATTCATACACGTTCTTCTTCTCTTCCCACTCGGAAACTTTGTCTCTTTTGGCACCTTATCAATCACATCCATCCACTTACACACTGGACGGCCACGCAATCGAACACCCTCAATTTCACCAAGATATATACGCTTTACAAGCCGTTCACTCTTCATTCTCTCCACGTGACCAAACCATCTCAACTGGCTCATTCCTACTCTCTTTAACTACATTCTTCCTAACCATACATTCTTCATACACCAAATTATTCCTCACGCGATCCCGTCTTACAAATTATTATTAATTAAAATAAAAGTTTATTATTACGATAAATAGATATTAAATATAATTAAAAGATGATAAATATAACAAACTACGATTAAACAAATATTAAACACTAATTAAGACTAAGAATATTATAAGACACTTAAACACTAAGATTATTTATTTAAACAATATAGAGTTCATTTAATTATACAACTATATTTATTTATGTTTACCACTTGTCGAGTATCTGTCTATATCACCAACTATTTAACACGCGATGCTTATTTATATCAGACTGTCCAATGCCTTCGCTAACAGTGCTTATATACTCCGGCATTTGTATTCGAGAAATTTCTAGAGCACTATTTCAGATAAAAACAAACACAATAGATTTCATCAACCGCGTAATTAAGCAGGTTCGGACAAGTCTGTTTCGTCATCGCTAAAAATAGATACTCGCTTGTCCTTGCGACGCGGCTGTGACAGCGGCGGCGGGCGCTGCACAGTACAGTATAATGGATTACTTAGTGTCGATTTCTGAACTTTTAAAGACGATTTTTGTGCACTTTTGTAAAAATATATCTAGCGTGCTATTATTTCAAAAAAATGATCGCCTTATTTGTCATAATTTGTAAAATATTTTTTTATATTTTTGTTTGATATACATTTTTATTTTTGCTAATTTAATACCTTATAAATAGATACCGTTCTTTTTTCGTGTTGATTTTTTGTAGGTATGTGTTAATTGACAATAATATTTTGATATAAACGATATGTTTGTTTTGATTCTAGGTGCCGGTTGAAGTGAGTCAACCATCTGGTGGTGAGCCAGAACCTCAAGGACAACAGCAAGGACAGGGAAAAAAGAAGAAGGGCAAGCAGCAACAACAACCGCAACAACAGAGGGAAACATCTGAAGAGCCGAAACCAGAGGTATTTATTTATAATATAACACGTGATACTATACATACTTCGTTTGCTGAAACGAGAGAATGTGGAACTAATTCTTGAACAGAAACAAGTCATTCTATTGGTTGGACTCCAAAATTATCTTTTTTGACCAATAGAATAACTGTGTCTGTTCAAGAATTTGTTCCACAGTCTCTCGTTTCAGCGAATGGACTATAATAACTTCACAAATGTAGGAAATGTATTTGCAATCCAAATATTCACAAATTGCAAAATTTAATATTCTCATAATTTAATTTATTTTATTTTCGAATCATAAACTTGTTTATCTGCCCTCAATAACGGGCGCAATTTGGCTTTTATCGCCCGAGAGCTTATAAAGTTGCCAAGCAACAGATATTCAAACGTCAAAATCGTAGTTTTAGATAAATGTCAGACAACATAATAAATTGGATAAATCACATTTTTTAAACACCACTGCTCGTAAAACTAATCGTATCCTTTCTCGTATACGTCTTTTTACTTCTGTGGAGTACGTGCTTTGGGCATCGTCAAATTCATTTGATATTTCTTTTGAATAATCGATATCTTCCATTTTCATTTGACACTAAATTAAAATTTGTTTTAAACAAACAATATAGCTAGAAACCACAGCATACTTAAAATTCACAGCTCCAGCACAACGATACCGAATATATACCCATTGAATCCTTGAATTTTGAAAACCAAAATAAAATAAAACGTTGTATGTACCACGGGCATAATCAAGATTATAGCACTCGGGAAAATTAAAACTCTCCGCTACGCGTCGAGCTTTAAACATTCCCCCGTGCTACAATCTTTTGATTATGCCCTTAATACATAAATAACTATTATAGACGCGAAATCGTATAATGGATTACTTTATTATCGATTTCTGAACTTTTAAAGGCGATTATTGTGCACTTTTGTAAAAATATTCGCAATCGTAGATAAAATTTCCCCTCTAGTGGCGCCAATCGGTACTACGGAAAGCAATCGTACAAGCGCCATATTGAATAAGTGACAGCTGAATGAGTAGTGTAGTAATTAATAATTAAATATTTAAACTTATCGCCTTTATATAAATAAGTTTTTAAACTCGGTTTGTATACACTGTCAACGAAACACAGTGAACAATGGGAACTGTCATATGTCAAACCCATCGTATGGCGGCCATCTTGTTTCGAAAATCAGCGCCTCTATCGTTAATTTAGATTGGGAATATCTAGCGTGCTATAATTTCAAAAAATGATGATCGCGTCATCTGTCACATTTAATTTGTAAAATATTTTTTTGTATTTTTGATTTAATGTACATTTTTATTTTTGCTAATTTATTTTTTTCGTGATGATTTTTTTGTAGGTATGTGTTATTGACATAATCTAATATTTTAATATAAATGATATGTTTGTTTTAACTTTAGGTGCCGATTGAAGTGAGTCAACCATCTGGTGGTGAGCCACAACCTCAAGGACAACAGCAAGGACAGGGAAAAAAGAAGAAGGGCAAGAAACAACCAGAACAACAAAAGGAGACTTCTGAGGAACGTGAGGAACCAAAACCAGAGGTATGCACATTCATAAATGTTATTCTGTTCGCAATCGTAGACATAATTTCCCTTCTAGGGCGCAAATCGCTTATCGGTTATCTGATTTACACCAAAATCGTACGGTAGTGTTATATATTTATATGTTTAATAATAAATAAATATAAAAATAATTTGATAAACGCAGATCTCGGTCCCATACCAAACTCAAAACTTTTCGATTTAATACAAAGTTAAATTTTATTGGACGATTTAAAATTTAATGACTCATTATTATTGGACGAAATTTATCTTAGTTTATAGGTAATCATTCACCCGTGACTCCTGTCCCTATATAATCTCAGTTCTCTCTTATTTTTTAGAGTTGTCAGGACCTCTGGCATGGTTGACGTGTTGAGTAATCTTTACTATGTTTAACTTTCACTTGTTGTTCACTTAGTTCTCGAAATACGTATTTAGTTTTTATTAAAATTAATTTTAAGGTCAAGGGGTAATTATAATAGTTTTAGTTATATTTAAACTTAAGCTACGTTTCCAGCTCTTAACATAGTCACTGTTTTAGTCTTTATTTTTGTATTTTGTCTTATGTTTTTGTTAGAAGATATTGGCCATTTCCAGCTGTTAACATAAGCACAGTCTTAAGTTTTTGTACTTATAATGTTTGTTCACTCAAAAAAGGAACACATATATAAAACTCTTTACAATGCTTCAAAAATTATATAGTTATTAATGATATTAATGATGAGTAGTAATCATTACTCAAATTAAGTAATAATGTAATTATTTTGTATAATTCCAAAATAACATTTGAAATAAAGCACGAAATTAATATGGTGAACGAGCCTCAATATTTCTAATATTCCACTTTAAAATTTCAATATTGTCTGTATATCCATAAGATATGATATAATTTCTATTTGTATTTATAATATAAAAAATATGATGTTTTTTCTTTCTGTTGTCCATATTTATATTATCTCAACACAAAAATAATAACATAACCACCAAAATAATGACAGATACAACGCGTAGAACTACTGCGCAACATAAAAAGAGATAGCGCTTACATCACTTATCTCTTTCCAACAGAACAGCGACAAAGACTATGACGAAAGTATGAAGCATGCAAACTTTGTGTTTATGCGCTATGACAAAGACTAAAACAGTAGCTGGAAACGCTCAAGCCATTATACGTATAACAAACTTTCAAGGTTATGACAAATAACAAAAACAGTGACTATGTTAAGAGCTGGAAACGTAGCTTTATGCCCATATTCATAAAACTGTTGACTAACGCTTCGTTTGTAGATGAATCGTTTGCAAAACGATTCGTTAAGTTTTAACAATAAATTCATAAACGAAATTATTTATTTTTAACGAACCGTTTCTTAACAACTGTGTTAAAAATAATTAGTTACATTTATAGTAACATTTGTAATTTTACAATTGAAATTACAACTTCAGTTTATTCATTTTGACACATTTAACTGACATATGTCACAATGAACGAGAAAAAGAGAAGTAAGAATTTTACAGAAGCTGAAATTTCGCTCTTTCTGGATGTATTTGAGAAATACATCCATATCATTGAAAACAAAAAAACTGATGGGACGACTGTTAAAGAAAAAATGGGTGCATGGGAGAAAATAGCTACAGAATTAAATGCGATAAATGTGAATGGTACGCGAACTGTGCAACAACTAAAAACATTTTATGACAATTATAAAAGAAAAATTAGAAAAGACAATGCCAGCGATAGAGTAATATTAAAAATTATGCTTGATTTTGTAGATGTAATTAATTAATATTTAATTTTAGGCACAAATGTATTTAACTGGGGGAGGGACATTCACGAAATTAATAGATCCAAATGCTGAGAGGCTCATTAATGCAATAAAGCCTCAATTCAAGCCCGATACTAATTTATTTGATAGTGCGTCTCATTATCATGATAGAGAAAATAAAATTTCTTCGATACCAGACAATTCTGAAACACCCCCGATAGTAGTAGGAAATATTTCTGATAACATTAACACATCTACATTTATTTTAACACCAGTGGACCAACAGAATAATGATTCAATACCTATCGAATCAGTACAAAATTATTGTTCATCAGCAAAAAATCAAAATTACAATAAAAATCGACAAACTAAAAAAGGGAATACTAGCAAAGAGGTACATAAAACTGAAACGCCCCCGATACTAGTAGAAAATATTTCTGATAACATTAACACATCTACATTTATTTTAACACCAGTGGACCAACAGAATAATGATTCAATACCTATCGAACCAGTTCAAAATTATTCTTCATCAGGAAAAAACCAAAATTATAATAAAAATCGACAGTCTAAAAAAGGAAATACAAGCAAAGAGGTATATAAAACTCTAACTGATTTGGGCAACATTAGGAAAGACAAGCAAAATTATGAAGTTGATTTTTTAAAAAATAAATTAGAATTGCAACGGATGGAGATGAAAAGAAAGGCAGAGGTGTATGAAGAGGAAAAAGAGTTATTTTTTTTAGAACGCAAAAGGAAACTCAATGACATCAAAATTCAAGAATTATTAATAGAGAAACACACATTAGAAATAGAAAAACTTAAAAATAATAATTAATTAACAAATACTTCAATAATTAAAATGTGAATTTATAAATAAAGTTCTAAAGTTATGGGCATTATGGTCTCTAATTTCCACAACATCTATGTCAGGCACTACTTCTTCTCCATCTATTTCTTCCCCTAGTGGAATGTCATCTTTTAAATCTATGCATAAATTATGCAGAACTGCTGTTGCCATAATTGTGTGCAAAACTGTTTGTGATTTAATTCGCATCCCAACAGATAAGCAGGCAAAACGTCTTTTCCAAACACCGAAAGCACGTTCAACAGTATTTCGTGTCTGTATGTGAGCACTATTATACCGTATTTCAGCTCGAGTCACAGGGTTTTGCAAAGGGGTTAACAAGTAAGTTTTTAAAGCGTATCCAGCATCACCCAAAAGAATTGTATTTGGATACATTCCCCTTTCAAAATTTAATCTGAGCGGCGAATCAAAAAAAATTGTAGAGTCATGTCTTGCACGTGGCATTATTTGTAGTGCATATTCAATAAATTCTTCATCGGAATCGTCTGACGAACTTGTTGACATTTTCTAAATTTATTTTCAAAAATTATACTACAGTACTACTTGTAGGTATGCAATTTACGTACCTTGCCAATGAAACAAATATAAAATAAATAAGAATACTTTTTAAATGAAGCAAAAAATGAACTATTTTTAAATAAGGAAATTTATTAAATTCAAATATTGACATCTGTCATTACTTCAAATGATTCGTTAAGTATTTAATTTGTCAAAATTGGGGTGTTAATTTAACAAACGTTAGTTAACATTTTGACGACGCGTTAACGTTAACGACTGTTTATGAATAAAGTATTTACAAGTTAACGAATCGTTTACCAGGTAACGAATCATTAAGTGATTAACGAAGTGTTATGAATACGGGCATTAGACTCCATCTATTTTATTAATCTATTAATATCTGGTGACCTATGCATTTTTTGCAAATAACAAAACACTATTAAAATGGTCTCCCAATGGGGCAACTTTTGTCTAATTTAACCAACTTTGTAGCTCTTATTTACAGTTCTCGAGATCCCAATGCCTTAAATGGGACATTCTGTATACTTATATTTGTATAATAATTTTTTACATGAGTGTACAGATAAATTTCGGGAGATGACTGGATAAAATAATTTTTAAACTATTATGAACTTGTCACAATTGTCTCATTGATTTTGTGTCTTTCACAAAAGTAACATATGTACCCAGTGAAGTGCATTTTATATTGCAAATTATTTATTTTTTTGATATATTGTTTATCAATTGATAAGATGGTTTTAGTGGTATGTGATTTTTTTTTGTTAATATTTAATAAAGACCAGTTTTGATCGTGGATATATGCATTTCATAGTATGAAACGGATATTTTATTTCAACATATTAGGTTACAAACTTAATTATTTGCTTTGGAGTGCGAGCCCAGATTCTAATTACAAAACTACGCAAATGATGAGAAATTTCTACAAATTTCTTTACACTTGTTTAAAATACAGGGAAATAAATTGTGAAAAATTGTCAGCTACCGGGATTCGAACCCGAGATCCCTATCTTGCCGGGACAGTGCTCTTACCAACTAAGCTATTGGCTGCTCTCCTCAATGCAGTGGTAGCTTGGCAACCCCACATCTAATCATGTGACGATTAATAATATCCTCAGCAGTAATACGACTTTAAAAGTGAAAGATTGTTCAGCCATCGAGAGGAGAGCAGCCAATAGCTTAGTTGGTAAGAGCACTGTCCCGGCAAGATAGGGGTCTCGGGTTCGAATCCCGGTGGCTGACAATTTTTCACAATTTATTTCAAATATACAAACTGTTAACTCATTGTTAATATTAAAATACAGGGTGTTTATTTTGAGTGATACAAGATAATTTTAATAAGCAAACTCAACTCAAACTAGACAAAGGGGTTTAAAGCGGAAATTGGTACAGCTTCAAATCTAGCGTAGGAAATATGTGTTTTAATATTTTTTTTTCAGAATGTACATACATAAAATTTACTTTATAATGAACTAAAATTTCATAGCTGTACTTTGGCCATTTCAAAATAGCGACCATTAATTTTTAAAATAATTCCACGGCAAATTTAATTGTAAAAATAGTAAAAACATGTTGTGGGATTCCTAATTCGTGCTTATTCACGGAAAACTCACTATTGTATCGGATTTTTGGACCGGTACGTAAAAATTGTGATTTTGAACTTTTTTAGATATATAATACAACAAAGTATTTTATTTTTAATTACGGTGGGAATTATATGCCTCCATGACTATTATATCCTGGGCTCGTGCACGGATCTCTTAGGGTGGGGAATTGGACAATTGGGACCTGCAGAATCCGTTGGCGGCGCTGTAAGCGCACCTGTCATGGTGGCCAGTAGGACATGTCAGATTTGTTTACATTTTGAATGAGCGCTTTCTGACCCAATTTGTAAATCTGGATTTAATTACTACTTGTGGCTTAAATTGACTTATGGCAGTTCTGATTTGGAACTGCAATCTACACGGAGAAATATTAGTAAAATCAATGAATCTAGAAATTTTATTTATCAATTCTGTCAATAGTTGTATTAAAATTACATACCTGCAAAATTTTATTATAATTTCTGTTTGTGAAATGCAAAGAAAAGGCATATTTATTTATCAGATAAAAGTTTTGCGATATATTTAAATTTCTTTTCCAAACGTTCAGTCGATTAACTTTATCTTCTTTGCCAAAAATTATGGAATATATCTTGAATTTTTGTTGTGCTCGTACACTTCAACACAGCACATTTTGGTCTATATTATGTTCATTTTTAATTCGCTTATTTTTCACACTTTTTTAAATGAAATTATAAAATCTAAGCGCATGAAAATCTTTTTAATGTTCAACGAAATAATGATTTTTGATATGTCCTTCTGGCCGTCATTAATTTAGTTCCCTAAAATTCCGCTGATGTTGCATGCTATTCTGCGGATTTCAATAACTAACTTTCCAAATTTTCAAAAGTTTCAAATCGTCATTTTACTGGGTGCTTTTCATCTACACGACTTATGTTAATTTTAGTTTTTTTCAATTTCCTGCTCTCCTGTTTTTTTTATGGCAAAAACTGTAGAGTACAAAATTGTTCAGAATTAAAAATTGCATACAAAAATGTATTCAAATTTATTATTATGTTTTTGGTTTCTTCACAATTTTAAAAAGAAATTTCAAAATTTCTGTTATTTTGTAGCAATAGCCATGGAATTTATTTTGTTCTGGTTGTCAAAAGTTATTTATAAACGTCAACCATGCGTTAATCTAACGTAAAAATTAAATAAAAACAAACAACTTTTAATTTTAATACGCATTTTTTATTAGGTATACCATTTAATAATAAACCAATTCCAAATGTATCAACTACGTAGAATTTTGATTTATCATAGGCAATACCATTTCTTCATTCACTTCATTATAACGTATTCTATTATTATTATTTCCTTTATTACCTTCGTTCACAGCTACACTAGCTGTGTTCTCAACGTTTGTAACAAGTTTAGAAATTGTTGCTATAATAGGAATTGGTGTATTTTCGTACTTTATGGAAAACAAATCACGTATTCTTCTAAAACTATTTCCACCATAATAATTTTTTATAATGAAAACTCGTTCCTTATTCGAATAAACATCCATTACTAAATTAACTTTTTATTAGAGAAAATTTCGAAAATTTGACAGAAATTGAATGACATTATTATGTTTAAACATTTGAGTTATAAGTCATGGCTATTGCTACAAATTAACAGATATTTGGAAATTTCTTTTTAAAATTGTGAAGAAACCAAAAACATAATAATAAATTTGAATACATTTTTGTATGCAATTTTTAATTCTGAACAATTTTGTACTCTACAGTTCTTGCCGTAAAATGAACAGGAGAGCAGGAAATTGCAAAAAACTAAAATCCCATGTTAAATCCCTATGTTCACCCCTAACCGCCACCACCCTGTATATTAATCAAGTGTCGTTTGATGGCGACGAATTTAAAATGATTAAGGGCCGGTATTTCCATCTCCGGATAAAGTTCAGGATAACTATTCGTTAGATAAATGATAAAATATCGCATCGAAATAAGAGCATAAATGAGGTAAATTATATTGAATGTCATTTTTTGATGCGATATTGTTTATTTATCCGACAGATAAGATATCCAGCACTTTATACGAAGATGGAAATTTCCATCTTGACTCCTTGACTCTTCAGATTTGTAGAGTTCGTAAGAGTCGATTTGCGTCGCCGACTCACAGCGACACAAAACAAGTGGAAAGCACATACGTCGACTCCTATCGACTTGTTTCGCTAAATGGAAAGCACCCACTATAGTTGTGATTAATATAGAATTTATTTTTCAGGTGCCGGCTCAACGAGCACAACCAGCTGATGTCCCAGTGGCTCAGGCCCCCGCTCAGGGCCAGGGCAAACGTAAAGGTAAGCAGAAACAACCCCAGGATCAACCACGAGAAACCACCCCTCCTACACCACAGAGCGCACCGCCCCAGCAACCCGCTGGCCGTGGACAAACACCACCGCCTCAGCAAGCCCCCGTCCCCCAACAAACTGCATGGGGCCAACCGCCGCCTCAGCAAACCGCTTGGGGCGCACCGAGAGCCCAAGCGCCTCCAGGCTATGCCCCGCTGCCGCAGGCCCCACAGCCGCAACAAACGGCGTGGGGGGCCCAAAGAGGACCGACACCGCAACCAGGTTTTGGAAGGGGACAACCGCAGCAACAACAGCAGCCCCAGCAACCCTATGGAAGGGGGCAAGGTCCCCCAATGCAACAACAACAACAGCAACCTTATGGAAGGGGACAGGCCCCACAGATGCAACAGCAACAACCGCAGCAAGCCGCTTGGGGCGCTCCGAGAGGACAAGGTGCTCCGACGCAACAGCAAGAGCAACAGCAACCTGGAGGAAGGGGGCAGCCCGGTCAAAGGGGTAGAGGACGTGGACGCGGTGAGTTTTTATTATTTCATCAATTATATTCTTTTTAAATCAAAAACAACCTGTTGCAAGCTTAATGTCACTTTCAAATAACATTTGGAACCACGGTGTAGAATCTATAGGTGAGTGCACGACGTATTCCAATGCATTACGAACAATGGCTAACTAACTGAGCTAGTTCATACAGTGTACCGCTAGATGTCAGGTTTTGTTGCGACCCGGTTTTTACACAAAATATTTAAAATATTAAATTATTCATACATAACGCATAATATTCTATATTTTCAATCATTACCTTTTATCTTTTGTCATTTCTATATATGTATTTTTTACAAATTCCATACAAAAACGTTTCTATACTTCCAGTAAAATTATAAAACAACATATGTCAAATGCACTTGACATTGACACCTTTCAATCAGAAATTTATTTTAGTACCTGTTGCTGTGAATATGTGTAGCTGGCTGCCGCTAAATTGCACATTTTGGCACCTTAAAAAGACTATATTTCTCTTTATTTGATCCATACCCTGTTGTGCATCTTGTAGCAAAACATATTTTGTCAAATGGTAACGGGTCGCGTTAGCGCCATTTTGTTTCCCAGTTACTTAGCCATGTCAACGCATCTCGTGCTCTCACCTATAGATACTACACCGTGTTTGGAACTAAGATAATAAGCGAATTATGATCCACCAAAGTTTAGAAAAATAAATATGACGTCATGACTCTTATCTTATTTTTGTAACGTCAACTATAAAATATTTTCTATTTGTTCCTAACTTCACTACTCTCTTGTCTTTTTATTACCATAAGGCGCGAGCAGACACGTGACTCGAGCGACCTTGAACTGCTTAAAATCAGCTGATATGTGTGCGCGTGTCATTTTGACAAGAACAATGTCATTTTGTTAAGATCAATGTTTTGACTTATTTTAATTTTGAACTGTTAAAATGTCACTATTTTTAAGGTCATGTCTTTTACTGCCTGAAATTTGTAAAATATTAACAATTTAGCAGTTTAAAATCACTTTTAAAATGGGAGATTCCATCTTTTTTATAATTTATTATGAAAATATTTAAAACTAACATTATTGGTAATTTTTTTTATTAATGGCGACAAAAATGTCGTATAGAGGCGCTGCGTTCATTTAAGATGGACGACTGAGTTGGTATTTTCTGTGTGATTGGCTGCTATTACCAATTAAAAGGGTTCGAAAATAATCCGCTTGGTGGCTACGAGTTAATTTCAGTCGCAAATACGATATTTTATATTTGTTTCTAACTTCACTGCTCTCTTTTTTCTGACCCAAAACTGTAACTCAACACGATTTTTAAGTTTGTTCAGTCGAATCCTTTATCAAGAAACAGTTGAACAACAATTAGTAAATTCGGACCGAATAGACTACTTGCGTGGTACTGAAAACTTATAGCGACTTGGAACTTCGAACTGAAGTCTACGGGAACAAAATCAATGAATCCCTCTTTGTGAAAAGCAAAGAGAAGACATTCATTTATCAAATTAAAATTTTGCAATATATTTAATCGTCATCAGACGTTTTAGTTGACAAAAAGTGTTAGGATAGTAATGTTTCACATACATTTTGACAATTGTGCAGCAATGGTATGTGGTATCTATGGTGACCCACTAAAATCGTTTATTAATAAATAAATCATGCATTAATAGGGGTCACTAATGAATGATTTTCTATACAGGCTATTAATAAACAGTCAACGGAAAGTTTCTTTTCTGTGCTTTAATAGCTTTGTTACATGCGGAAAATTTAAAAAAATACTTAGTCATAGAAATGTTTCCATTTATTGAGTTTGATTTATTTGCGTATAGGTGCTGGAGCACCACCTCCCGGTCTGGGTCGTGGTGCAGGGCCAGCTCCTCAACAGCAGCCTGCAATGGCACCACCGCAGCAGCCTCAGGTCCAGCCTCCCACTTCTCAGATGCAGCAGATGCATCTAGGCGCTGGCGATCAGGGACAAAGAAGACAGCCCCCACAAGGTGAAATATACATTCATTAAATGGTTAAAAAATATTTGAAACCCAGCAATGGGTAATATGCCGTGATGATATATTTATATACATAAGCGTTGACAAAAGAGAGCGCAAATGGCTACTTTGTATACAGGCTGGCTCACAACTCGCGCCCTAGAGCGAATGAGGAAACACGAGACTGCAATGGGATTTGTAATTTCGAAGAAAAAAAAATCTAGCTTAAAAAATATTCGAGAAAAGACGTCCTAAAATTGACCAATCAGAGACCTACACCTTTAACGTATGTTTGCCGTAATTTTACGTTACACTATTCTTCACGAAAGATGACTATTCAAGGTCATTTGTTCGAAGAAAGAATACAAAAACATAAGTGAAGAACATAAATCTTTCAGAAAGGCATTATTTAGAAGAAACATAATTTTCAAATGAATTATTCTTATTTTTTCAGTTAAAATGTGTCCATAAATATTTCATGTTTCACGGCTATGCAAACAAAATGCAATGAAGTTATCTGCAAGTAATATATCAGACGGCTCACAAATGATCTTGAATAGTCATCTTTCGTGAATAATAGTTTACTAGGGTTTTATACAAATCAGATCTTTAAAATGTGTGGGCGACTAGTTTTCGAAAAATGTCAGTGTCAAATTAAATTTGACAAGGTGAATAAAAAGGGAAATTCTTACCATGTATTCAGCCGCTGATTACTTAGAAATGACAATAATATTTTCGTTTAACACATTTTACACAGCTGCTACAACATGTTTTGCACTGTACGATATAAATGATGATCTCGGATGACACCTTCACTAACCTAAATTTGTTGACAGTGAAAAGTCAACTCAAGTGTCAAAATTACAGTAAGTGAAACAAATTTTGTAAATCACTAGTAGTATTTTTAAAACCTGGCAACCAGTTTTATTTTGTAATGGGGTGTATTCTGTAAAAAAACTGTTAATTTTAACATGCCTTTAAAAAATGATATTTTAACTGTTAACAATAAATTCATTTTTTGGCATTCTCTATGCGAAAATTTGACACTGCTGTTAAAATAACAAATTTTAACATGTCTCCTAAACACCAGAATGAAGTGATCAACAAGACAGAAAAAAGGCACGTCTTTACTAAAGTCATGTAGTTAGTAACCATAACACAAATAAATAAACATGATAAAAAGAGCTGAAAAAGAGTAAACAACTGTTAGTTTATGTGTCACTTTGAAATTTTAAAAAACGAGTCTGTCAATTTGAAATTTTAGAAAAACGAATGGAAATAATGCTTCGGAAAATAAATAAAATTTGCTGTATAATCATGTCTCATTTTTAAGTTCCATATTAAAAATGAATTACATTGAAATTGTAAATAATTAAGTTATCATTAGGTATGTAAAATTTCTTCTTCTTGATCCTCAGAATTGACATTCCAAAATGTTAAGTTACGTTGGTTTGACGAACAAGACAGGAATAAGCATTTTTAACTGCATTTAATACCTACATTATAATAAAGAACTATGTTTTACGATACATCTAAATCGTGCTCTCGGTATACCATTCAAAGGTTCAGTCTTTCTCGAATTACGATAATTAAATATTTCTACTGGCATCACGCTGTGATACACGAAGACATATGATGGAACGGGTGACCGTTATTAAATAAAATACTTCGTAAAACACTTGTATATTTTATTAAATATCACCAAGATATTTTTTTATATTCATCCATAGTAATTTTCTTTCGTTTTCTATTTCATTTTCATTAATTAGAAGTGCAAAATAGTCAAATGCTGTGATAATTTTATTGTTTAAACAGATGTTAAAATTTTAAAGGCATCGATTTGAATGACGTTAAAATATATAGTTTTAACACCTAATTTTAACACGGGTGTTAAAATTTTAACAGAATTAATAGTTACAGAATTCGAAATATATTTTAACAGCAAGTTTATTTTTAACATACTGTTTAAAATTAACAGTTACTTTACAGAATACACCCCAATAATAGCTGTATTCTTTTTGACGCAATTGTATCTCAGCTCAGTACAAAACTGAGTTGAGCTGAGGTGCGTTGTGATTTTGCAAAAAGAACAAGTTATATTCCATTTTATCATTTCCTTCTTTACCGATAGCATTTGCTGTAACAGCTGTCAAATTTATTGACATTTATCTGATCTATGATACTGTTTATAAACGAAAAATGGATAATGTTGAAAATATATTACTGTAAGTATATATGTATATGTGAATATAACTAATGTTGAATTATATAACCTTAAAATGCAAACTGAGTGTTTCAAATCATTTTGAGTCTTGTAAACTGGTAATGTAGCATCGGAAAGGGGGGAAGTGAGTTTACTCAGAACAACTCAAATCAGTTGACTCAAAAAGAACAACGATTTCCTGAGTTTATCTGAAGTGATTTGAGATGAGCTGAGATTTTGTCCAAAAAGAATACAGCTAATATCATCACACCTCAAGATATCCTTCCGGGATTGGTGGATTAAAAAGTCTTGTAACTCCGTTATGCAAGCAGCCGCAAATTATTTTCTTCTATTTGTTGGCAACCTATTGTCGTCGGCGAGTGTCAGTTTCGTCTGGGGCGCGACTTGTGAGACATTCTGTATAGTCTGTAGAAACAATTGTTTGTGGCAAATATTTACAACGGATACAGCTATTAATTTATAACAACGCCTTATATTCGCTTTCGTTTGCAGCTCGGCAGGCTGTAGGACCAACTCCTGCAGGCGGTGCCCCAGGACCTGGTGGCGATGAATTCGCCCTGGCGAAGCGTAAGGACATGCGCCAAGGTGGAACCTTGGGCAGACCCTTCACCGTGCAAACCAACCACATGGAATTACGTATCAAACCGAAGTCTGATATTGCATACCATTATGACGTCACCATCGATCCCGACAAGCCCAAGAGAATGATGAGGGATGTTTGGGAAGAATTCCGGAGGCTTTATCTACCCAGAATGTAAGTTGAAATCAATCAAACAAAATCTGACGACTGGATACCGATTCTTGAAATATGAGAATTTTCTCGCAAGATGACATAAAATTTCATCTCTCTCATCTCATTTCATATTTTCTCATTTTTTTAATTCCCGAAACAAAGTGAAATATATTTCACCTATCTAAATGGCCACGATTTAGCAAGTGAAAAATTTGACATAAAAGTGTGATTTTTGACATTGACAGTACTACATTGCACTCTTCTTTGATTACCTTTACATATTTACCGTGATATTCTTATTTTAATTTTAGCTGGTATTGATAATGTTGCCATACGCAACTACTTTTTCTAAATTTATTGAATTTTGAGTCCATCCATAGGTCTCCGTAGTGTAGTGGTCTGTGTTAGGCAGCCCGCGGGCCAAATTTTATCGCCCCTATGCTTACGAGTGACTAACGTATAGCTAATATTTCTGTATTAACTATTTATTATTATTGCCGTAATCGAACAAATAAAATGTGTCTTACTACGTATAAACGTCTATATACAAAGTAGGCATTTGCGCTCTCTTTTGTCAACGCAAAATGTCATTTTGCCGCTCTAGAGCGACAAAGTAGAAAAAACGCTCGCTCCTCAAATTTCTAACTATACAATGTTGAGAAATGTTACTTGGCTACATTCTTAATGGAAACGTTTAGTCAGGAATTAATGACACTGTAGTTACACATTACCCACTTACATAACCAAACAAAATGCCGCACTGCTGTGAAAAAAAATAGGGCATTCATTTACAAAAACGAAAGTATAAAATGCTTAGATTAGATTGAAGCAATAGCTCAAGAAGAATGGAAAATACCGATAAGTAAAAATAAATATTGTTATGGTGGAGGACCCCATTGTGGCGACTGTAGGAAAAATCTTGTGTGTGTTTCGAGCGCAAATAGACATTGTCGATTTCGAGAGAATGCGTCGCTCGGCAACAACCTCTCAATCGACAATGTCCCATTTTGCGCTCTTAATACACAAATAGCTATTGTATTGTATAAGTATATGTAAAATATTTAAATCGGGCTGTAGTTATAATAGCTAAATTTTTTTGTTGGTATTCCTAATGCTGATCTACAACTTGGTTGGTTGGTTGGTTTAATTGTCACTCAAGCGATCCACTAAATTTTTATTCAGCCGGAATAATATTTCAAAAATTTGGTTCGAAAAGTAATTTCTGTATTTTCCAAATGCTTTAAAGCAGCAGCTACTTCTCTTTCGTCAACCATGATATTTGTAATAATTTTATTTATAATATTAATATAATTTATTATTAGAGTGACATTGATTCTCACCACCAAAAAGTTGGGGAGATAATTTTCACGTAGTGAGATGAAATGTGAAGTAGTGAGACGACAAAATTATTTCAAGAATTAAAGAATAAGGCTCATTACGTGACATATAAGTCACGTGACGTTTTTTCTCGCTTCTGTCAAATCTCACTGACATCTCATTTTTCAAGAATTGCCCCCCTGGTCTTATTTTCCCCAACCTAAAAAACCCAATAAGGGGTACAGTTAGTATTTTATAAATTTTTAGTGCCATCGCTTTTGACGACGTAAAGAACGCCTACTCCCCCGCGCGCTTCCCCGACCAAGGGGGCGAAGTCACCGTCTCTGAGGATGGCCGCGACAAAAAATACTCCGTTATTATAAAAGCAGCTGCTGAAGTGAACCTTAGGGCTCTTTTTACTTACATGGAATCGGGCGGCCGTTTGCCCATTCCGCAAGATGCATTACAGTGCATTGATATAGTGCTCCGCAATGCTTCAGCGTTGAAGTTTGTCCGAGTGGGGCGAAGCTTCTTCTCGGCCCCTCGCGAGGGAACTGTTGTGAGACTGGGAGATGGGTTGGAGTTATGGCATGGATTTTTCCAAAGTGCCATTATTGGATGGAAGCCGTTCCTTAATGTCGACGTGGCGCATAAAGGTAAATAAGCATAGATTCTAGAATAACTACCACCGTTGAAATTCCATTTTTGTTGCTTTCTTTTAGCTAAAATATAACAGGAACATAAAATTTTGCAAACAAAATCAAACGTAACGTAACCTAACGCACAGAACTAAATTTGATGAAACTCGAGTGATTACATTAATTTTATAAGAATTTAAGTCTACTTTTTTTCAGAAAAAATGCCAGAGTCACTAAAAATATTTCTTTTCGTACCTTAATTTTTATGGAATTTAGTGTTTATAATGGTTTTTTTTTTCAATGAGGTGTTGCAAAAAAAATTAACATATCTTTTTTCTTCTGAAATTCGAATATGTATGTTCTACGGTATTATTAAATATGATTTTCTGCTCAAATTACTGTATATATTAAGCACAGTAGCAATTTAAAAATTTACTTTTTGAATTGGCGCCAAATTACACTGCCTGTGATATCAGACTTACATTAGCCAATGACAAAACTGGAAAGATGATGAAAAAAAAAACAAATGTATCATACATCAACGTCAATTATTGCTTTAATGACAACTGTGTGACATAAGGTCTGACATAGTGCAGCGTGATTTTTGGTTCTTTAGTGTAGTTCTTAGTTATTTATTATTATATTACAGCGTTATATTTCAGAGTTCAATGCCCTGTATTATAAAAGATGGATAAGTAAAGCACTAGCAAAGTAAAATTTACTCTTGAAGTAAAAGACTTTATTCCAGAGATTTTCGTCAAAACAAGAATAAAAATACTAGCTAATTAAATCTATAGTATAAATTACTTCAACGATGTGCGAGGAAGTAAATTTTATTCCGTAAAATAAATTTGACACATGTCAACATTAACTAAATTAAATTCATTATACATTTCATCCCATGTATTATTTTTACATTTATTTATCTCCAACAGTTTGCTTTGTCTATTTCTAAATAATTTTCCCCGTTCTCTTTTTTCCATTTTAGTTGACACCTGACACGCACACATACATTATTGTCTATTTTGACTTTTGGATTTATTTCGTGTTAGGAACAAACAGAATACATATTGTTAAAACTTATATAAAACATATTCATAGACATTGTTTGGAACAGATCCTCCAGTTGGAGATTCACATTATCGCCAGTAGTGGTCTTAAGAAATACCGTCTAGTAATGTTTTATCCTAGATTTATCAATCTCTCTTATGCTCCAGTAGTGCAAAGATTAGCCGGTATAAGAAACCGTAGCCTGAGTGCATCACATTCCAGCTAAAAAATTAAATGTATTCAATAGTTCTTATTTAAATATAAAAATATTTATATTTACATCAAAATGATCTTTACAACAAAGAATTTATGATTTTATGATTTTATCTTTGCTTGCGAAAACCATTTCATTATTCTTTCTTCGTTTTGAGGCACTACTAGAAATATTTTTCCCTATTATCAGTTCTATTTGGGCACACTGCACTAAACACTTTTTTACAACCATGTTTGATTATTTCCAAATACAAAAATCAGTAGTAGTTGACAGCTGTCATGACTGTCACTCGTTTTATTTCCGTTAGTGGCAAATGTAAGCCACACCCTCATTGGTAAGTTCGATTCGAACGTCATCAGTCGAAAGGGGAAGCGGAAATTCAAACATTATAATTTAAAAGACAATTTTCTCATGAATAAAGAATAATACGAAAAAAATAAAAAATATGGGTAAAATATTTTTTCTTAATCTTTCGATTAAAGCAAAGAAAAAAAAACCGTGCAACACCTCATTATATAAAAGCGGGTGCCCAAAATTATTGAGAATGGGGTATTCCGACATTTTTTAAAAATATTTTTTTTCCTTAGTACATTAGGACTCTGAATATCTAATTTTGAGTAAGAAAATTAATACATCACGTGAGATATGAATTTTTAAAAATTTCATCGCAATTCAAATTTTCTTGTCATTGGCGCGCTTATGACGTCAAATCGATAGTGACATCTGCAACAAACTTCAGCGTGTAAATCCACATGTTCATGACAGCCATTTGCTTTTTTACACATGGTTTCAGTAGCAGCGTGTATTACAGTGTTTGTTCGTGGTAAAAATACGAGTAATATTTCATAATTATGGAACCTGATTATACAAAGACTGATTCTGGTAACCTGCTGTGGGTTCTGCCATGGCAAATGGTTATTTTCTCCATAACTCGCAATACGTGAGTGCAGAAATACGTAATGTTAAAAGCCGGAGGTATGTTTTGTTCGAGAATTGCTGCAAATAAAGTGGACGAAATGTCAAACAAGAAATATACGCGCGTGTTAACTACTGGCACCATCTATGATTCTAAACGTAAATATCTACCGTGAAATGAGCAACAAATTATCAATTTCACGTCACAAATTTCAAGGACGTTTCTAGAGCTGTAAAAATTCCAATTTTCTAACATTAAATTATGAATGAAAAGTTTTTAATAAACATGTTTTATTATATTTTCCTACTTTATGAAGATGTAAACTATAGAAAAAAGTTATTATTTTGCATTATTTCCATCTAATCGGAATACCCCATTGTTTTCTGGTGGGTGGTAAGGCGCTAGTTTCGACTTCTCCCATTAAGTGGCTTTGTAAGACCTTATCACATTAGAAGTAGTATAGGTTAACCAGTTAATCAAAGGGTTTACGTCATAAATATAATATCACCAGAAACTGTAGCTACTAGATAAATTACAGCTGACTCGTCCACCATTTTGGAGCCACTTAAATCATTCAATATCAGCGTTACAGTATTATTAATCATAGAAATTATCTACAATGACGGGTTGTTCTGCTCCAAATTGTGCAAATCATTTGAGAAATGGTTTTAATTTTTACAGATACTTATGCAATACATATATTTTTCTCTAACCTCAAAAATCTTAACGAGCCGTATTTTTTCTTGTATTATTATTATTATTATTATTATTATTATTATTATTATTATTATTATTATTACATTTTTGACATCATGTACAAAATAGTTTTGAAAACATAATGAAACTGGTGCAACACCAAAAAACGCCTTGCTCTTGCTGGGGTTGTGACGTCACAGGATGACGTCATTGCAAATTGCAAAATTCTTTTGCACCTTTCTCTCGTTCTATAAATTTTTATGCAAAATAAAAAAATATGGGCCTAATATTTTTATCTCTATACTAATATATAAAAAAATCTGATGTGGCCAGCACATAACCTCCCGTCAATTCCATTTTTAAAATAGCAATGAGCTGTAGGTAAGCTATCACTTCTGATTGACCATAATACGAAATTTTGAATTATATTTTATTGAGAAATATTCGTTTTCCGGGAATGGGCTGTCATATTTTGAGTCAGAGCTCAACGTTTCGCCCGCAGTCGTATGGGGCATCTTCAGGAGCAAGGGGGATAGTACTGTCTTAAACAGGTTATCCGACGTGTCAACCACGCTAGAGGCCGAGTTTAAGCAACAAGAGGGGGAGACTCAGTTTACAAGGTTACCCGACGTGTAAACCACGCTAGAGGCCAAATAAACCATTATTATATTTTGTTTTTTCTCGAAAATCTGTTAAGAGTTCCAAATTAAGTACCACTTCCGGTTTACCATATTAGTATAGTCAAAATCTAATACGTTGTTTCAAATTATATACGAGTTTTAAATACCAAATTTGATAAGTTTTGGATCATGTTATAATATAGTTTTTCAAAAAAATTTGTTTATCAATTTTAGAAAAAAATCTAATATGTCGTTCTCATTAATATAAAAGTCTTAAATACCAAATTTGAAAAGTTTTGGATTGTACCAATATATTTTTCACGAAAATATGTTCAGAGCTTCAAATAAAGTATCACTTCCGGTTTATCAATTTTAGCCAAAATCTAACACGTTGCTCCCCCTCATATAAAAGTCTTAAATACCAAATTTGACAAGTTTTGGAATATATCATAATATATATTTCACGAAAATCTGTTCAGAGCTTCAAGTAAAGTATCACTTCCGCTTTATTAATTTTAGCCAAAATCTAATATATCATTCTCCTTGATATGTAAGTCTTAAATACTAAAATTGAAAAGTATTGGATTATATTTTAATATGATTTTTTATTAAAAACTGTTGTGGGCTTCAAGTAAAGTATCACTTCCTGTTGTTCAATTTTACCCAAAATCTAATAAACTTTTTATATGAATGCAGAAAGCTTAAATACGGAAAATAGAAATTTTCGGAAGTTCGTTATAAGAGTTATCGTAGAGGAAAAAATCGTCACACACACACACGTCATCGTAAAAATAGTAAAAACGTGTTGTGGGGACCCTAATTCGTGCTTATTTACTGAAAACACCATAGAATTTTTGGACCGATAACATTACCTCTCTTACCTACGGTATGACGGGAGGTAAAAATCGTGGAAAATCCTATTGCTTCCAGAACGGCCGAAAGCGTTAAAAAATTCGTGATGCGATCATGGCTGATCGATATATAGAACAATCAATGAATTGGAAGAATTCACTTAAATATCATGGAGTTTAAACACCCACTAGAAAATAATTCTCGTTATTTTTGGGCATCCCCTCGTATATAACTATCAGAATAAAAATTTTACCCGTAAATAATAATAATTAGACATTCATCTATCCAAATTAGACATGCAATAATGTAATAAACTCCAATTTAGGCTTTCCAACTGATCAACCCGTTGTCGATCTCCTCGAAAGTTTCAGCGACCAAGGTCGCAACCGCCCTAGGGCTTTGGACGTCGAAAAAGCAAACCGTTTCCTCAAAAGTCTGAAGGTGGAATACGCGATGCCGAGACAAGCCGGCACCAGGAAAACTTACCGAGTCAACGAGCTGGTTCAAACGCCAGAAAGAGCCATGTTCGTCCACGAAGACAAAACGATCAGCGTATTTGATTACTTCCTAAGAGTCAAAGGATATACGATTCAATATAAGCACTTGCCGTGCTTGTGGGTGGGAAATAGGGAGAGGAAGGTGTACCTCCCGCCAGAATTGTGCAAGATTGTCAAAGGACAGGTATGTGTTATTATCCTTTCAATTTTATTTGGAAACTAGCTGATACCCGAGGGCTTCGCAATATTTTAACCCCGCACAAGACGATTTTAGTGTTAATTTGAAAATATTACAATATTTGGTCGTTGGATACCTCATTTACATGCTCGCACGGATAATAAGCTCGCTTCCCTCGCTCATTATGTACCGTGCACGCCCGTAAAGTTCTGAGTAATAGTCTTGCAATGTAAATTACTATTTAGGTATGCAACCGCAAATTGAACGAGATCCAAACATCAAACATGGTGCGTAACGCTGCCACAAGTACAGAAGTCCGCAAGGGAAAGATCATGAATATGGTGCAAACCGTCAATTTAAACAACGACCCAGTGGTTCGTGCTTTCGGCATCGACGTTGGCACTGAATTCGAGCAAATCCGTGCGCGGCTCTTGCAACCGCCTGAACTTGAATACGCTAGACAACAGAAAGTTCATCCTTTCAAGGTATGAATACGAATTAATGCTAATATTAGTTATAAAATGGTTCTTTGTCTACTGAATTTTTTTAATTTATTTTAAAAAAATATTGTTCTTTAAACAGCCTTAAATACTGTTTAGGGCACATGGCGCGCGAGCGAGTTTCTCCAGGGTCAGGAGATGCCAGACGGCAGATGGGCCATTATTAGCTTGGATCGCTGGACAAAAGATGACGATTTGGCCCAATTCGTTCGCAGCATTCAACAGGAGGGGGGCAAGCTGGGCATGCGAATTGGAAAACCAATGCAACCATTTGAACGCGTCGAACGATTCGAACCAAGAAGGTAAATAATAAAATCAAAACGATGATACTCGGCTGCAAGAGGATAAATAACAAGAAGATATCGGTGGCCCGTTTGTTTGAATTTGTTGTTTACCACCTCAGTCATTCTACATCTTTAGCTGTGCTGTACTGATGAGCTCTAACAGAGCGAAACACGTGTCTACAGCTGCTTTATTCACATGGCTGATTTACCCGATATCTTCTTGTTATTAAGGTAAATAATAGTCGCTTGTTTAGAATACCAGCTACAATATTTTTAAAAATTATCACTTCAATAATAGGACACTAAACCATTTAAATAATAAAGAAACAAAAATCACACGTTTGTAAATTGCGGTGTACGTAAAATAGATGAAACGAAAGGTTATGTTTTTTGTTGTTGTAGATTCGGGGAGATCCTAAGGAAATATCAACACTGCAGTATTGTGTTCGTGATTGTGACCGATTTTCCGGCGAATGTATACAGCCGCGTGAAGCAGCAGGCTGAGTTGCAGGTGGGTCTGCTCACCCAGTGTATCCGAAGCAGGACCATGCAACGTATGAGCCCTGCCACCGTCACCAACATCATGTTGAAGGTACGTTTCAAATCTTATAATTTACTGCAATGTAGTGGTGGGAACCGGTTCCGGTTCCAAATTTACCCTGGTACCCGGTTATTTGAATGTGTAATTTCTCGGTTCGGAGTCCGAAACTACCCGGTTCTCGGTTCTGGAATCGAAATTACCCGGTTTTCGGTTCTGGAATTGAAACACATCGGTCCTCAGTTCTGGAATCGAATCTCATCGGTTCTCGAATCGAATCTCATCGGTTCTCGGTTCTGGAATCGAATCTCAATGGTTCTCGGTTCTGGAACCGAAATGTATCGGTTCCTCGTTCTGGGACCGAAAAAGGGTGAATCTCCATTATGAAGCTAATAATATATACATTATTACAATCCGTAAATTAGATTTACGTATTTGAATCAATATGTTATGATAAATAAGTTAATACAAATATGTCATCATCATTACCGAATTCTGTGTATAAAGCAGATTGGCACACCCAGAAATGGGTAATATGCCGTGATGATATATTTATTTATTTATTTTATCTAATAAGTTAATTATTTTGAAAGTGATTTTTTTAAATTATTAAGTAGGAACAGAAAAACAATTTGGGAAAGTTGGTATCAGATATTCTTATAAACTGTACATCAGTTTATAAGAATATCTGATACCAAGTTTCCCAAATTGTTTTTCTGTTCCTATTTAATAATTTAAAAAAATTCACTTGCAATTCTCTGAAGAACATGTGTTCTTTTTCCCGGACTGCACGACCGGTGTCTGTTTAAATTTCTATAGGATTTGTTCTTTGTAGCCCCATTCGGTTTCTTTTAATCTTAAAGTTAATTCAATTGCGTGTTTTAAAATAATAACCAATTTTTTTTTACAAATTATGAGGCACGGTATTTTCACTCCGAAATTTATTAAATGGTGTTATGAAATCCAGAAAATAAGAAATATTCATTTAAATTACATAACTGAGAAATCAAAATGTAAAGATTAGAACAGAATGTATAAGTAGGTAAGTGAAATTCTTGCAAATATAAATATCCATTGCTTTGTCCCTTAAATTTTATGGCCGCTATTGTCATTACGTAGGTACGTTAATTCAAAATATAACTCAAGGTCAAGTTATTGAAAAAACCATATTGAATGAAAATAGAAATTTACTATATTATGTGGTTAAGCATCCTCTTGCGTTTGGTGTAATAATATTTACACATCATCATATTTTCAATTACATTACATATATATTTTTATAATACCGTTCAATAATATTTCTCAGAATATATGTTTATTTCTCAAGAATGACGAGGCTACTTTAAAATTATAATTGATTATTCCATAACTCGGATCCGAAGTCTGATTTCACTACCCGAAACTAGAACCGAAGATCGATTCTACTACTCGGAACCGAAGATCGGTTCCACTATCCAGAACCGGAACTGAAGATCGGTTCCACTACTCGGAACCGAAAATCGGTTCCATTACCCGTAACCGGAACCGAAAATTGGTTCCACTACTCGGAACCGATGATCGGTTCCAGGAACCGGCTACCCGGATAGTTTTGGAACCGGGTATCCGGTTCTAAATTTTTCCGGTTCTTGACAGCACTACTAGAATGTAAAACCCGGCCTGAAATATTCTTTAATTTATACGAGGTTTGTTAAAACAAAGGTGACTTCAAATTTCGTGGGCTACGTATATTAGATTCTTGATTTTTTTGTTTGTTACGTTGGTACATACAGGGTGGGGCAGAAAAACCTATCCGATTTCAAAACGTTATAAAATTAAAACCACTCAACTTGTCAAAAAATTTTTTTATTAACATATCGCAAATTTTATGCCATTTTTAAATTTAAGTTTTGAAAAGCACATCACTCAAATGTCGTCCTTGGGAGCGGATACACTGATTTAGGCGCTCGCGGTAGCTTTCCATGACTTTCACCGTCATTTCCACAGGAATTTCTTCAATTGCCCGAGCAATTTCCCTTCGTAAAGCAAGAAGGGTCCTTGGTCGATGCTGGTAAACCTTCGATTTGAGGTAACCCCAAAGGAAGAAGTCACATGGAGTGAGATCCGGTGAGCGCGGCGGCCAGCCAAGATCACCTCTCAGGGAAATGAGGCGACCGGGAAACAGTTCCCTGAGAATGTCCATTGATCGTCGCGATGTGTGGGCGGTTGCACCATCCTGTTGAAACCACACATTTTCCACGCCATTTTCTTCCATTTTGGGTCTAAGAAAATTTTCCAGCATGAAACAATAGCGCTCGCTGCTGACCGTTACGGTTTGCCCATTTTCTTCAAAAAATTAAGGCCCCCAGACGCCTAGGCGGGAAAGAGCACACCACACAGTCACTTTTGGGCTATGGAGGGGTTCCTGATGGATTTCTCGAGGATTTTCGTCACTCCAATATCGAAAATTCTGCCTGTTAACGGCACCACAAAGGTGAAAATGGGCTTCGTCCGTGAAGAGCACAACATCGTCGTTTGGGAGTTCTCGGAGATCGCGACACAGGTTCGTACGGGTTTCAAAATCCCTTTCACTTAATTCCTGTGCAACAACCATTTTGTAGGGATGCATTTTGAGGTCCCGGTGCAAAATGCGCCGAATACTGCGGTTGGAAATCGCCAAAGCGAGCGAATGTTTTCGCGCCGAACGACGCGGGGAACGTTCAATCGCGGCTCTCACATTGGCCACGTTTTCAGGTCCTGTTGCTGTCCTGGGACGTCCAGGCGACTTCTTTTTCAATGCTGAACTCGTCTGTCTAAAATTTGACACCCACACTTTGATCGTAGCGTGATGTGGAACAGGATCATGACGCCCGAGTCCGAAATGAATTCGAAAAGCACGTTGTGTAGCAATTATCGAACCGCCGCATTCGATAAACCGCTCAATAACAAAAGCACGATGTTCACCAGACCAAGGCATGTTGACTACTGACAAATGGCATAAAACCGGCTTTCTAACGGTTTTTACCCCACTACTCTACCTGCTCCCTCTTCTGGGAAAAAGGGATTTGAAATCGGATAGGTTTTTCTGCCCCACCCTGTATGTTACCAACATATATTGACATGATCAGCCATTTTGCATTTGTAGTTTATTTTTAACACATATAAAGGTTAGACGCATTTTGGTGTACTTGGTGATTTTTTGCAATCGAAAAAACGCCTATGGGTACGAAATGCAGTGAAGTTATCTGCAAGTAATATATCAGACGGCTCATAAATGACCTTGAATACACTATTATTTACGAAAGATGACTATTCAAGAACATTTGTTCGAAGTAAGAATACACATCACTTTATAGCAGTAGCTTAGCATCATTTTGTATTAGAAAGAGAAAGATTATTTGACCTATGTCTATTTACTTTATGTGGTGTGACAGATATACGTAAATAGTGGCATTACTTTTTAACTTACTATAAATAATAATGGCGTATGTCGTAGATTTACAGAAACCGAATTATCTACTACACTGCCCTCTGTGCTAATATTTACCCAGTGGCGTTGCCGTGTAAATCAAATTATGATTTCTTGGTTTACAAGTTCAGTCAATGTTTTTGTATTTTGCACACACATAAGCGAAGAACATAAATCTTTCAGAAAGGCATTAATGAGAAAGAAACATAATTTTGAAATAAATTACTCTTATTTTTTCAGTTAAAATGTCCATAAATATTTCATGTTGCACGCCTATGCACGCGAAATGCAATGAAATTATCTGCAAGTAATATATCAGGCGGCTCACAAATGACCTTGAATAGTCATCTTTCGTTAATAATAGTTTAGTTATCTTTCATTTTCATGCGTAACGACTTATTTATGTTAGGCTAAAAACTTTTAATACACCTTCGTATTTCAGAATTTCATTCCATTTGCTATTACCATGTATTTTGAATCAACAAACTCGATTACAATACGTCTGAAATATTTCTTCTGTAGGTGAACGCGAAACTGAACGGCAAAAACCACATAATCTCCCGTACTTGCCGCCCGGAATGCTTCGCCCGCCCTTGCATGGTAATGGGCGCGGACGTCACCCACCCCTCCCCGGACCAACGCGACATTCCCAGCGTCGCCGCCGTCACGGCCAGCTACGACGCCACCGCCTTCCGCTACAACTTCTGCTGGCGTTTGCAGTCCGCTCGCCAGGAAATCATCGAGGACTTGGAGAACATCGTCCAAGAGCAGTTATTGGCGTTTTATAAGGTCACTAAATATTACCCGGAGAGAATTATCTTCTTTAGGGATGGTGTGTCCGAAGGGCAGTTTAGAGAAGTTATGAATATGGAGGTACAGGCGATTAAAAGGGCTTGCAGGAAGATGGGCACGCCGGATACATACAAGCCGCAGATTACGTTTGTGGTGGTCCAGAAAAGGCATCATACTAGGTTCTTCCCTACTAATCCACGGGAATCTGAAGATAGGTGAGATATATATTTTTTTTACTTATTTTTTCCCGAAAATACCTCTTACTCACCACCGAATGTTTACCTGCCGCTACCCTTGGTAAGGAAGGTATAGGGATCGTGCTAAAAATCGCATATCGAGATTTTGCTAAAGGACCACGTTTTAAGAATCCAATTTTAACATTTTCACGATGATGTCTGTGTGTATGTGTGTGTGGATCCTCCACTCTAACTCAAATACTATCGTTCAGAAAATTTTGAAACCTCGTATTTCGAACTTTATTTGTAATGGAAAGAGCTCATTAGATTTTGGTGACAATCGGATAACTAGAAATGGCACTTTACTAGAAACTCAAAATAGTTTTTCTTCGAAAAATACCTTTATGTCTCACTAAAGTATTATGAACTGTTTATTGCTAGGATACGGTGTGTATAAACATATCTATAACAACCGAGGCATAATGGGAGGGCATAATATTTCATTATGCCCTCATTATAATCTGATCATCGTTTATGGACTTTAAATTTAAATTAAAAATAATATGAACGGTGTATAATGAATTTTCTTTTTAATTATAATTCATTACAATAATAATGATTGATTACAACAATTAATACATTAATTGATTACAACAATTAATATAAGAAAACAGCTTTGAAAGCACAACACAGAAATCAATTTTAATTTAATTATAATACTTAAAATTGATTATCAAAAAAAGCCATTTACTTTCACCACACATGAAATAAGTCCGTTGAATTGCAGACTGTAATGTTTCGCATTCATTTTTGACAGATAACGGATCACTAATTTTTTTTGGGGGCGATATTTATCCATGTT
Organism: Harpalus rubripes; assembly: GCA_963082715.1. Taxonomy (NCBI): domain Eukaryota; kingdom Metazoa; phylum Arthropoda; class Insecta; order Coleoptera; family Carabidae; genus Harpalus; species Harpalus rubripes. The sequence goes on from OY720460.1 coordinate 13,514,662, forward strand.
TGAATTCATTTTTCATATTTACCGTTACATGTGACATATCCAAAGCTGTACAAGCTCTCTAAAATGTAATAATATTCACAAATAACTGCATATATATAACATCGTTCATTTTTTTTAGTAATTTAAGTTTCCTTCAACACTAATTGTTATTCTAGTTATTTTTTTAAGTAAATATAAGTATTTGTAAAATTTAATACGATGCTTTTGAATTACAAATTTAAGGTTTTATGAATATTGCACCTTTACTTTATATAAGAAGTATGAAAATATATTGAACATTTGAAACATGGGGGAGTATTCTTTATTAGTTCTTACAGAGTCGCTCTACTCGTATGTATGACCGATAGTGCATAAATATATTGATACGAGTATATGTATGTATTTTTTTTACCATAATTTCACTGAAAAATAAAACTTAATAAACCTACAGTTACAATTTTTATTAATATTTGAAATTCCTTGGGAAATTTCCCAAAGAATATTTCCCTGGAAATTTCTCAAAATAATTCCGGGAAATTTTTGGGAATTTTCCCGTATCTTTAAATTCCGGGAATTGACCCATCTCAAGTCATGCGTGCCCTTGGGGCTCTGGGTTCGAATCCCACTAAGGCATGGATGTGTGTGAATGTGAACCCACTCTGTAATTGGGATTTAATCCTGTTGAGGGGTTTAAAAAAAGGTAGATTAGATTAGACTGAGTGTCAGGTCGCGAATCTGGGGAACCGGGTTCGATCCCGACCGACGCCAAATTTCGAATTTTAAATGGCACAAAATTGACCCCTGTGGTGCAATCTCCACGCCAGCAATGAGTGCCCGTGAGGTGACGCCTGGTAAGCGCCCGCACGGTACAAATATGTCATCATTACCGATATCTGTGTACAAATCAGATTGACACACCCAGCAGTGGATAATAAGCCGTGACGATATATTTATTTATTTATATTTTAAGATATAAACTGTTAAAATTAGAGTAAAATTCACTAATCCAAAAATAAGGATTGACAATCTTTTTTGTGACTCGGGCTGTAATGGCGGGAGGTATTGTGTTAGCCACACCAGATTTTTACTTCCTTGTACGAAGTAAAGGAAGTATTGTATTCGCGAAAAATTTCGGTTACCAGATTTCAACGGAAATATCCATTTTGGCCATCCCTGAATCCATTTTGACTAATTTTGTCGTGACGTCTGTACGTATCTCGCATAACTCAAAAACGGTAAGCCGTAGAAAGTTGAAATTTTGTATTTAAGACTTCTATAACATCTAGTTGTGCACCTCCCTTTTTGATCATTACATAATTTCCAGAAATGGTACTTTATTTGAAGCCTATAATAGATTTTAATGAAAAACTATATTAAAATATATTTCAAAACTTTTCAAATTTAGTATATAAGACTTTTATATCAATTGGAATAACATAGCAGAATTTGGTTAAAACAGGCTAACCGGAAGTGATATATTACCTGAAGTTGTTAACAGTTTTTCTTGAATAAAATGGTTTCATTTTGATTTTAGAAATAAATGCTTCAAATAAGAGTTTTAGAGAATTAAATTCTGCGTCTAGCACATCAAGTATTATTAAATTATCCCTTTGTATAAGCGAGATATGTAAATTTAAAACTTATATACTTTTTGATTTTTGTAATGAAGCTTGCTATGGATTAGGACAAAAAATAACAAAAAAATAAAAAATAGATGTTAATGTCAAATTACGTCAAATACGTGCAAATTTATAATTAAATCTATACTTCATACTAGTCTTGCGTACAAGGAAGTCGTGTGGTGTCCACATCAAATTTATTTTATTAAAAACAATACCTTCCGTCACCTTTACTAGAATTCTCCATTTTAATTATATTTGTTTTTCCAGAAACATGAACGTCCGCGCTGGTACAGTCGTCGACACCGACATAACCCACCCAACTGCACTGGAATACTATCTTGTCTCTCACGCTAGTATCCAGGGCGTCGCGAGGCCCACCAAGTACCGTGTCCTCTACGACGAAGCCACCATGAACGAGGACCAATTGGAAGAACTCACTTATTATCTGTGTCATATGTTCTCTCGTTGTACTCGTTCTGTTTCTTATCCTGCTCCGACATATTACGCGCATTTGGCAGCTTTCAGGGCTCGCCATTATTTGGAGGGCGATAGGATTAATTTGAATAATTTGGCGCATGAGCAAGGCTTGAGAAACATACAGCAGAAAGTCAGGGAGATGCCCATGTTTTTTGTCTAGACTGCCTAGAGCTTTTTTTGAAGAAATATACAGATCTCTCGTATAACACGGCAGTGTTATGCGGGACTAATAATAATTATTCATGGAGGTTTCCACGATTTTTTTGGGATGTAAGATTTATTTTTTTTAAACGTAGGGTTGAAAATATTTGCAATCTACTAAAAGATTTCGTAATTTCTTTTATGCAATTTTATTAAATAATTTTAATTGGACTTTTTATAATTTGTCTTAATATAATTTTTAATTAAAATACAAAAAATTGGAAATCTTCATTGAAAAAAATATACTGTTATTTGCTTTTTTACCCTATGCTTTGCTTCTTCACTATACCGTGTTATATGAATATAAACCGTGTTATACGAGAGATTCCTGTATTTATCACGCATTTATATACATTATATCCATTGTTTTATAAATTTTTGTGGGGAACATATTTAATAAATATTGTATTCAATATTATATTTTTTTTTAATATATAAATATCATTATGGCTTTTTACCCATTTCTGGGTGTGCCAGTCTTTTATTCACAGATTTTGGAAACAAGCGTCACCTCAGAAGCTTTCTAAATGTGGTGGAAAGATCACTCCAGAATTTTGGTAATTTTTACCTTCCGTCACCTTTAGGTAAGGAAGGTATTGTCTTTGCTCAAAAAAATCGGTGGTGAGTTTTTAATGAATAAGCACGTTTTAAGGTCCCTAGAATACGATTTTACTATTTTTACGATGATGTCTGTATGTGTGTGTGTCTGTGTGTGTGTGTGTGTGTGTGTGTGTGTGTGTGTGTGTGTATACCGTGTGTCTGTCTTAAAGGTGTACATAGGAGATTAACATGGGAAATCAGTTCTTTGCAATTTCCTGCTCGCCTAATTATTTTAAGCAAAAACGCGTCAAATAAAAGTTTTAGGGCATAAAATTCTGCATCTAAATCAATAAACAAAATTACCTTTATATGCTTTGTAACGACAGAAATTAATTATGAAAATCTCGAAAATTACGTTGAAAATATCGACAGCCATGGAATTGAACAAAAAATAAATAAATGCTTGACGTTTTATCTGTCACAACGTAAGTTAACTCATTTGACGTTTCTGACAATTTGATAAAACGTCAAACATTTATTTATTTTTTGTTCAATTCCATGGCTGTTGATATTTTCAACGTAATTTTCGACATTTTCATATTTAATTTCTGTCGTTACAAAGCATGCAAAGGTAATTCTGTTTATTGATTTAGATGCAGAATTTTATGCCCTAAAACTTTTATTTGACGCGTTTTTGCTTAAAATAATTAGGCGAGCAGGAAATTGCAAAAAACTAATTTCCCATGTTAATCTCCTATGTACACCTTTAAGATTTTCGTCTACGATAACTCTAATACTACAATTCCAAAAATTATAATTCTTTCGTATTCCTCTTCGTTGCATCCATATGAAGAGCTGATTAGATTATGGTTATAATTGGTCAACCGGAAGTACCCTCATTTGAAGATTTTAACAGTTTTTCTTGAAAAAACGATGTTAAATATCATTTTTTCACATTTATTGTTATTATAAATATTAAAGAACATTGTATTCTCTATACGATTTGACTGCATTTTATACTTCATATTAAATGGATAGAGAGTTATAAAATTATAAAAAAATTCATAAATTAGCCAGCTATGGTAGAAACATCTACTATATTAAGAAAATTCTGATTGAAAGATGTCAGTGTCAAGTGCAATTGACATATTCGTAGTATATGTGTGTTATAATTTTACTCGAAATATAGGATCTGTTTTCTTGAAACTTTCTGTATGAAATTTGTATAAAATACAGACAACTGTCGAAAGGTAATGTACATACAAAAAATTTGAAATCTTTTGCAAGGAACTTTCTGTATGGATTTTATGTAAAATACATACGCATTTACGAAAATTCTTCCGGTAGATACCGCATTTACCGACTGTGTTCGAAAACACGAGTGATAAAAAGTTACCATTTTCGAAAATTGTTCAATATCTACCGGATTCATGAAGAATTTAAACTCAAAAAAAGGTAGTGATGTAAAGCGAAGCGCGCGCGTTAAAAGTAGAAATGTGTTGAAAGTAGGACTCCAGTCAGTTTGTTAACTACGTCAAATTTCTAACCTATTCCAAATTTTTTCATAGGTTATGGATCTACCCTGTTTACCACTTGCGGTCTTAAAATATCGATTATGGTAGCTATAACCTGATAAAAAGCTGTTTACCGGTAGAAGTTTTGCAAATACCTCATATAACTGACGGAAGGTAATGTGCTGGCCACATCAGATTTTTTTATAATTACATTAATATTTAATTAGATATAAAGTTTCAAATTTTAATCTCTTATAGTACAGGAAATATTTCATAATTTGAGTCACCTATTTTTCTGTGTAGATGTCAACATGTGAACTTCAAGAACCCCCAGCCCAAACGCAGATAAATATAAAATTGTAATAAAATCAATAGACAATTTGTAATTAAATAATGCTAATAAATTTCAAATTTTTATATAAAAATGTATTTTATTTTTTAATCCTGTAGATATGAATAATCTTTATACTCTGTTCTAGTTTTAAATAAACAAAATTACATTGGGTTAACTTGTGTTGTACAGTAATGGGCACCCTTTTTGCAAATTTGTAATGTAATGTAATATTTGCAACCAATACTACGCCCAGGTATATAGTTCTATATTTTGCTACGGACGCGTGATGGCAGCACCAGTCGGTTCGACCAAAAGGAAGTATCCATGCACCGAAAAAAAAAATAATTCGTGCATAGATGCTACTTTCAGGTAGCATCTATACACCATATTTTCTAAATAATTCGTACATAGATGCTACTTAAAAGTAGCATCTATACACGAATTATTTTTTTTTTCGGTGCATGGATACTTCCTTTTGGTCGAACCGACTGGTGCTGCCACCACGCGTCCGTAGCAAAATATAGAACTATATACCTGGGCGTAGTATTTGGTTGCAAATATTTGTAATAAAAAATGACAGGTTTTTTGAGAATAATATTATAGAGAATTTCATGTAAATTCCAAATTTACAACGTTGCTAGCTTTAACGGCTTAGAAGCTACAGGCAAAAATACAGAAAATGAGCTAAACAAAAATTCATCGTTTATAATAAAAATTATTCAAAAATAAGTGTACTTTAAATTTTAATTTAATCAATTTATATTTAAAAAATAGGTATAGGAAAAAAAATTCATTTCCTAAGGAATAAAAAATGGACAATTAATTTTTAATTTATATTTTATTGTATAAAATATTGTACATTTAAGGCATTAATGGTAAATACATAAAATACAATGTAAATAATAAATACAAATAAAATTTACACAATCTGTTATTTTTAAAACATTTCTATTTCTAATTTTTCAGAACAAGGTTAAGTACGACTATATTTATTTATAGGTATTGGGATTTTCAATTATCAAGAGATGGCGCTGATCTCATTAAACACTGGTACATTTTTTGTTGACATGTGTCAACGTAGCAATTCTGTCAATTGTATTTCATTAGTTTTCGTATTATTTTCTCATTTATTAGTATTTTTTATTTATAATTCAAGTACGCATAATAGAGTTTTTGTAGTCATATAGTTGTAGTTTCATGTAAATGTCAAGTGTGTACCACTGTTTGCAGTTCTAATATTTGCCGCTAGTTAGCGTTTTCTTATTTGAAAATCCCAATACTCGTAAAAATAAAAATATACATAATTTAAGCTATGGACATAATAAAGACAACAAACTATTACAAATAAACAAAAATTGAACCAATACAATTTTTTTACGTCTGTTAAAAAAGTACCCTTTTTTCATTAAAATGGGTTTATAAAGCCATTTTTTATGTGTGAAAAAAGTGCACTTTTTTAACGCTGCGGAGTTCAATAATAAAACGCCACGGTATTTTTTTTCACGCTCCCATTGCAGACGTAAAAAAATTGTATACAACTAAATTATATATTTTTTTTTCATCCGAAGGATTTGCGCACTCGCCTCCGGCTCGTCCAGCAAATTTTCCTTCTCGTGAACAAAAGGTATACTTTACTCACTTTGTACATAAATAACTATTATTTAGCAACCCCTCATTTATTTCAGGGAAAAATACCACAACAAAGAGACAGGAAAGTACATTATTTATTTATGTAACAAGTGAATAAAGTATATTTTTTTCACGAGAAGGAAGGCGAGTGCGCAAATTCTTCGAGTGAAAAAAGATATAATTTAATCACGAGTTGCATACAATTTTTTTAACTTTAAATAACAGTTATAGAAAAATTAATTGTACGCAACTTTTCATGTCTTTTTTGTTATTATATAGGAAAGATACAGAAAAAAACTGTTATATTTATTTATTCATATAAATAATCATCTATTATCTTCGTCCAATGTTGTAGTTACCGTATCCTAGTCTGGGTGAACGGCCCTTCGCAGAACCTGAAAATAAACAAAACATTGTTTATTTTGACCGTTAAAATATAAAAGGTGTAATTAATTAACGAATTAACACTTTTAATTAGTGTTAGTTGCTACGTTATAAATATTAATATTATGTTTTTATAAAGAAGATTTCTGTTCCTTTCAGGCTTTGGTGTAGTGAACAGGGGTGCCCCCCCCCTATTACTTAATGCTTTTTTAAAGGGAATCTAATTTACTATCAAAATAAATAAATAAATAAATATAGGTGTTCCATTAAGAAATATAAAGTTACATATTGTTGCGCTTAAATGGAGCACCCTGTATACAAATGGATATGGTACGTATATAGATAATACTATATCATATAAATTATATTTGAAGAGTTTTTCTATCTGACTTAAAATAAAAGAGTTATAAAGAGAGGACAGACCGATGAATCACCCTGTATAGTTTTCGATTTGTTCAAATTTTATTAAAGCAATCAAATTTTATAAGTTAATAGCAAATTAAATTAAAATATCTATTCATAGTAGAAGTACGGGGTCTCGTGCCTGAATGTCTAATCGCGATTCTGGGGAACCGGGTTTGATCCCGACCGACGCCAAATATTTCAAATGCACAAAATTGACCCCTGGTGCATTCTCCACGCCAGCAAAGAGTGCCCAGTGCCCGTGCGGTGACGCCTCATAAACACCCGCACCCCGTACGGTACAGATATGTCATCATCATTACCAAAATCTGTGTACAAAGCAGATTGGCACACCCAGCAATGGGTAATTTACCGTGATGATATATTTATTTATTTATAACAACGCATGACTAAGTTTAGTGAAATATATAGTTTAACTTACATTTATATTTTATAGAATTTGAAGTCTGGAGATTAGGAGAACTGGTTCACGACACCCAGTAGATGGTTTCCTGATTCTTGAAACGAAATGAAGACCATCAGATCACCAGGTCCCGAGAGAAGCCCCAGGATACTGTAGATTGGCGAACGGGTTCTCCAAGTCGCGATGTGTCCATCTTTTACCACTGGAACGTCAAACACGGGATCATCTGTAAAAAATAAGATGTCAATAAAATTATAAATGTAATTAAAAAAATATTTATTGTATATGCAATTAGTGATTATCTTATTTTTTACCTTCCGTCACCTTTAGGTAAAGAAGGTAGTCTTTGGTCAAAAAATTTGGTGATTAGTTTTTAATGAATAAGCACGTTTTATAGGGTCCCTAGAATACGATTTTACTATTTTTACGATGTCTATATGTGTGACGATCGTTTCGGATCGCATAACTCCAATAGCAGCTTTCCAAAAATTATAATTTTTACATATTTCTCTAAATAGTTCCCGTTGAAGAGGTCATTAGAACCGGAAATACACTCATTTGAAGATTTCTACATTTTTTCTTGAAAAAACGCTGTTAACCCTACAACTACAACGTGGCGTCACCCGTGACTGGCGAAAATTTAAATTACTATTTGTACTTACGCTAATTTATACCAAGGTCGAAGTTTCTCAGTACCTTCTGAACTTTATTTCTTTTAGTGATGAGTGTGTAGAGGTGTGGACGAGTTCAGATCTCTGCTCAATAATTCTAACCTAAAAGTATTAAGGTACGTTTACATACTTGAGGCCACAGACCAAAAAAACACTATGCTTGAGGCAGAACGCCAATCAGACAAGGCGAGCCCGAGCGATTTCTCGAGTGTTGTGTACGAATGCTACCTGTCCAGAGTCGGTACTGGTTCCAGTGTTGCCAATAGTAGGTTGACGAATATCTGAATTTGATTCAGCAAAAGTCACTAGAAATCACTAACTTCAGAAAATCATTTATACATTTAAATATTATGGAGGGAAATGGAGAAGGGAACATTTATACTTAAAATATTAATATAAAAAATACTTTGGATTATTCATGTCAGGTCGGCAGCTTCGAAAAAATTAAGACAGATGTACATTATTTTCTATTGTTGACACTAGCTGATTTAATATTTAATTAAAAATAAAATAATCGATGATGACAAAGTAGTAAAAACACTAGATTCATACATGTCTGAAAACAACAAATTTTGTCTGTTCAAAAAACAATGAAAGTCACTGGATGATACTCTTATGAAAGTTTTAAATTGACCATTTTCTTCTTCGTCCAACATATCAGTTAATAATGAATTTCCTCCAGAAATCGATCTGTTTCGATAAAGTTTTGTCATCCACCTCTTCTTTTTGTTTCTCGATGATCTAGCAATCACAATTGCGCATAATTTGGATCGGTGCCTTGTTCGCTACCTCAGGCCTCAGTGGCTTCATTCGCAACGAAAAAGTTCACGAACGACGCATTCGTTCGCGTTCGCCAATCCTCATATGTATACGTACTTTTAGACTCTCGGTCTTGGTCCTGTACGACGCCACGTTGTGTGCTACATCAATAAATTGCAAAAGGTATTTGTTTATTTAAATGCGTTTATTTTTATATTTATTCGAATTTGTTTAGCGTTACAAACATATACGTTGTCAATATGAATGAAAGGAAACGCCCCCTCACCTTTTTTGATTTAGAACAAATTGTAAACAAACTCAGGAATGATGATATTATTCAGAATGAGGAAAGTGAAAATGAAGACTTGGAAGAAATTGACAGTGTGGAGGAAGATGAATTTGAAGCCGTCTCCGCAGAACAAGCCGATGACGATCTATCTGTGCCAACATCGAGTCGTGCAGAACCCAAACGAAAAAGAGTAATGTATTCTAAAAATGGCCATACAAGAACTTCTCAGAAAAACATTGGTCCAAAAGGTGCTGCCACAAATGTAACTGAAGTAAAAAATATTTGGAAATTATTTTTCACTGATGAGATATTATATATAATTGTCAAATTCACAAATGACCAAATCGAAATTAGAAAAGCGCTTTACAATACTGAACAACGTTATCTTGGCAAAACATCTCATGCAGAAATTCAGGCGCTATTAGGTCTTTTATATCTAAGTGGTATTATGAAGAAAGCACACCTCACATTAGTTGATATGTGGTCATCTCAGTTTGGACCGCCAATATTTAGAGCGACAATGTCGAAAAATCGTTTTGAATTTTTAATCAATTGTTTAAGGTAATATTTAAAAATTTACATTTGACACGTTTAACAAGATTTCAGTCTCTGAATCAACCTCTCGATCATTTATCTTAGACTGGCCCGCTCAGCCAAAATCACAGACGCAATTTCGTTCTTATTGGAGCTCATCAGTGCGGTGCACTGAAACCTGTAGAATCTACAAGGCATTCTAATTCTAGACATGGCCAACTTCATTGAATTGCACTACGCTTATTATGACCGTCTCAAATATCACTAACGAAATTTACAGTGGCGCCACGCACGGCGTGAGATTGTACCATTTCGAGAAATTATCTGTCACAAATAAATATTAATTTGAATATTTAAATTTTAAAGTACTGTATTTACTTTTAATAAACTGACAACATATTTTGTTCACAATCGGTTAGTAATATGACGATTTCTGACTTTTAAAAAGGTGGGAAGTTAGTTATTGTTAACCTCATATTCCAAGAGGTTGGAAAGTATAACGTGAAGATAGCTGGGGTTGGAAAGTTGACACTTTCCAACCTCAGCTATACTCACGCTATACTTTCCAACCTCGACGCGGGAAATAGCTGTCCCCCGCTTTGAGAGATCAATGCGTATCAATGATAGGTATTTACATATAAACAAAGCATCTTTACAATTTATGTGATAAAAATATGGAATAATCTTGTAAATAATACAAGTAATGAATGAAATCAATATTTAAGCTTAGAAATCAAAGTGACAGTTCATGTGACAAATGAACAATCTCAGACCATTCGTTTATTTATGTTAGGTTATTATTATTTAAATATCAAATATTATTTTTTTATTTTAGATTGTGAATAAAATAGTATACAAACCTCGGTGAAAAGTTTCATTGTCTCGGGCTATAGTTAACCTCGGCGCTTCGCGCCTTATTTAACTAACTTCGCCCTCGACAATGAAACACTTTCCACCTCAGTTAGTAATATACTATTGCACATGTAAACTTTGTTGATAAAGAACAAGGAGGATCAGGAACACCGACACTGTCTTCCGAATTGAAATAAAAATAACTAGATGTCACTACTTCCGTACCAATTCTGTAAAGAACTCCCGACAAAATTTTATATGGAAAAATAATTATTTCAAATGACCATAATACGCGTAGCGCAATAGGGGTAGTTCAGTAATTACGTCATATGTGGCGCGCTTCATTTAAACCACTGTCCTACCAATAAACTCGTTTTTCAAAGTGAACCTTATTGCCACAACAAATAGGGACTATAATTTTAAGCAGTTCATTTCGTCGCGAATATTTTACTTAATTAAGAAAAGTTAGGTATTGAAGATGTCATTCAGTTATTTGTAATAATAATTATTCTATTCAAGTTTTAAAAAACTTTGTATGGAAATAGATGTTCGTGAAACATCGCGTGAAACGGCCGGAAAAGACCGTTTGAAAGATAGCGAACCATTTTTTAGTTACAGTACCCTAAGAACACCACATATTATTAATGTATTAATGTGGATAGACAGAGTTATTTACGTACCTTAAACTTAAAAAGAAGAAATCTAAAAATCTGAAGAAAAGTGATTTGAAAATGCTCAAAAACGCCAACAAGCAAAATCTCAGTCGGTATGTCGGTAAACTCTCGGATATGCTTGAAGCTGCGCAAACTTGATACTCTGTAGCACTCTGTAGTTCAGAATGTGCAGAGTTGATTTCAATTTGAAATAAAACCTTTGTTATTTATTAATGTGTATATGTATATTGTATTACGAAGTAATAGAAAAATGTTTACAATATGATGTTATTAATATCTCAATGTTAACTTCTTCATAATAACAATAATATCAGCATCAAATTACAAATCTTTAAATTCTAAATCTTATGTGTTCTGTCAACAGAGTCTACTTTGAAAGTATCATTTTTGCTTAGGTGAATATTTCATATTTCGCGCTATACTCTGATGTTACACTATTTTACCCCATTCAATAAAGTTGGCCATGGTACCTAACCACATACAGAGCCATCTATCGAGAAAGCCGTGAGCTTGGCCAGCAATAAATGTACAAAATAAAATTGCGATACTTGGTGAAATTGTTCCAATATTTAAAAAAATACATTTGACACACTTGATTGGGCAAGTCTCTGATAAATGATCGAGAGGTTGAATCAGAGAGTGAAATCTTGAGAAACGTGTCAAGTGCAATTTTTAAAATATTAATATTGGAACATCTTCACCAAGTATCGTATTTGTACATTTATTGTTAATTGTTTAAGGTTTGATAACAGAACTACGAGAGAAGAAAGAAAGAAATTAGACAAATTCGCGGCTATACGAGAAATATGGAATATATTCGAGCAATCTTGCAAGCAAAATTATATTCCCTCAGAATATATAACGATCGACGAAACCTTCAATCGCACTAAAAAAGGTGTTGATTCGACGACAGTCTCTAGAAAAACTCGCCGATGGTCCCTCAGAATATTTTACGGCATGGTAGACGCTGCGGGGGTCAACTCGTTTGTAATTTATAAGTGCAATTTATCCAACAATAAAATACCCAAACTCTGTGACTTTTTAAAAGAGCTTTCATTTTCTCTAGTAGAAGATGTTTTAAAAGAAAGATTGCATAATAATCGACTGCCAAGAGAAATACGTGATAATATCCGACAGATTCTGAAAGCTGAAGAAATCAAAGATGAAGTTTCTAAATCTGTACGGCCTTTAGGCCGGTGTGATTTTTGTCCACGAATTAAAAACAGAAAAGCACGAAATATATGTGAACATTGCAATAAACATGTATGTGCTGAACATCGCCTCAGCATTTGCATAAACTGTAAATAAAGATCTCTTTTCTGCAATAATTATTAACATTATCATAGCTAAATAACATATGCTATGAACATGATATTAATAATTAGTTTTACAATTTTATTTATTAATTTTACAAGCGCTTGTCAAAGTCACGTGTCTGCCCGCGCACTTCCCTTCTCTATTGGCACGAGCTCTATTTACATCCATTATGATAATATTTACAATAATGACCTAAATGAAATGGAATATTTTTCAATATTTTTTGTAATGAATCATATTCGTATATTACACAATTACATTAAATAACAGTCATGTTATAGTTTCTGGTTTCGTACAATTTGTGACATTGAATTTGTTGTAAAAAATTAGTACATATAATATGAATACGATGGCGATATGCTACGCTGATTTTACTATTTTTTGATACATTTTACATATATTAATAGAAGGATATGTTATTGTTATGTAATCTAAATACGAATAATGGGTCAGTAATTAACTGGTTCGCTTTATCGGAAAATGGGTTCAAATCAAATTATCATTAGTTTTAAAAAAGGCTGGATTCTAAAATACCTACCACCCTTGAAATTCTACTTTTACCTCCTGCTACCCTTGGTGAAGGAGGTATAGGGATCGTGCTAAAAATCGCATATCGAGATTTTGGTAAATGGCCACATTTAAGGTCCCTAGAATCCAATTTTAACATTTTCACGATGATGTCTGTGTGTATGTGTGGATCTTCCTCTCTAACTCAAATACTATTATTCGGGAAATATTGAAACGTCGTATATCGACCTTTTTCTATTATGTAAAGATCCCATTAGATTTTGGTGTAACTCGGATATCCGGAAATGGCACTTTACTTGAAGCTCAAAATAGTTTCTCTTCGAAAAAAACCTTTAAATGTTATTTTTTGAGATTCATGTTATTATAAAAATTAAAGATTATTAAATTTTCTACAGGTTTGCATTAATACTTTTTCTATATATTTTATGGATAAATTTATAAAATTATCTATAATTTAAAACCCGGGGCCTACGCTTTAAACAAACACAATTCATTGGTTACACAGTTCATTTCTCAAATATATGTCACTGACAAATAAATGTCACTGTCAAAGAACTAATTTCAAATTAATAATAGTAACGTTTTAAAAAGAAAAATTAATTCAATTTCCAACATAAGTAAATATGTAAAGTATGTATATTTAAATTAATATAAATTAAATGGCGGGAGTATTGTATTTTTTAGGGGTCTTGTGGCCATATTCTGGAGTGTTTGGTCGCGAATCTGGGGTTCAATCCCGATCGACGCCGAAAATAATTTTGAATTTTAAATGGCCCTAAAGTGACCCTTGTTGTGCACTTTTCCCATCAGAAACGAATGCTCGCGTAGTGACGTCTAGTAAACACCAACACGGCACGAACATGTCAACATTATTACCGATATCTGCGAATAAAGTAGATTGGCACACCCAGAAATGGGTAATATGCCGTGGGGAATGCGTTTTACGTCAGACAATGAATCTGTCGTTCCTCCGAATTAAAAAATGTATTGACTATAATGAATAATATTTTGAGAAAATGAAATAACGTGTTTTACTATATTGGGCTCGAAATTACGAGAATAGTCCTCGTATAAAAAGAAACTTCAGTACCGAGGTGCATATTAAAATTTCATTTAAAATCGAAAAATTGTTTAAATGAAAGGAATATTTATTCCTACAGGTTATGTTTACATGGTCATGTTTTATGGGGTCTCGTGGCCACCCACATCCCGACCGACGCCAAATATTTCAAATTTTAAATGGCGCAAAATTGACTCCTGTGGCGCACTCTTCACGCCAGTATTGAGTGACGCCTGGTAAACGCCCGCATGGTACAAATATGTCATCACTACCGAAATCTATGTATAAAGCAGATTGGCACACCCAGCAATGCGTAATATGCCGTGATGATATATTTATTTATGTTTACATATATATCAAACTAACATTCATTGTTGCCAATCTCGGACATTGTAGTTATTGATTAAAGAATACTGAAAATCATGTATATTTTATCTCAAACTTGTTCATTGGAATTATGCTCTGTTCCATTTAAGCCATTCAGTAGATGGCACTGGCAACAGGGCAAATTTGAAGTAGCCGAAATTACATTGGGTAAATCTGGTCCTTGTCTCTAATTTCAGCCAATCAGGGAGGTCAAAACTATTCCCTACGCTCCGCAATACTGAATGGCTGAAATGGAACAAGGTATAGTTCGTTTCCTGGCACATATTTTTTACCTTCCGTCACCTTTAGGTAAGGAAGGTATTGTCTTTGGTCAAAAAATTCGATGATGAGTTTTTAATCAATAAGCACGTTTTAGGGTCCTTAGAATACGAATTTACTATTTTTACGATGATGTCTGTATGTGTGTGTGTGTGTGTGTGTGTGTGTGTGTAACAAAATTTTCGTCTGCGATAACTATAATACTACAGTTACAAAAATTATAATTTTTTCGTGCACTTCTTCGTTACATCCATATGAAGAGCTGATTAGATTTTGTTTACAATTGGTCAACCGGAAGTACCATCATTTGAAGATTTTAACAGTTTTTCTTGAAAAAACTATGTTAAATATAATTTTTTCACATTTGATGTTATTATAAATATTAAAGAATATTTTATTCTCTATACGATTTGACTGCATTTTATACTTAATATTAAATGGATATAGAGTTAAAAAATTATAAAGAAATTAAATTTCATTAAGCAGCCATAGCTATGGAAACAGCTACTATATTAAAAAAATTCTGATTGAAAGATGTCAGTGTCAAGTGAAATTGACATAGTGTGTTTGTCATAATTTTTACTGGAAATATAGGATCTTTTGCTTTCTGTATGGAATTTGTATAAAATACATACAACTGCTTTAAGGTAATGTACAAGAAATAATAATAATTAAATAATAAATCTTTTATTTCTGCAGATACATTACACTGTATATAGAAAACGTCACAAAAAAATAATTTTCTGTATGAAATTTGCATAAAATACATGCAACTGCTGGAAGGTAATGTACAAGAAATAGAATATTTAATTTAGCAAGGAACTTTCCGTATGAAATTTATTTATATGTACAATAATTATCATAAGGTTGGCAACACTACATTTGGGTGAAATCGTCGTATTGCGATTTTCAAGTATCAAGAGATGGCGCTGATTGCATTAAACAATTTAAACAATGTTGACATTTGTAATCGTAGTATTACTGTCAATTGTGTATTTTTTCATTTATTAGTATTTTTTATTTATAATTCAAGTATGTATAATAGAGTTTTTGTAGTCATATAGTTACAGTTTCATGTAAATGTCAAATGTGTAGCACTGTTTGTAGTTACAATATTCGCCGCTAGTTAGCGTTTTCTTATTTAAAAATCCCAATAACTAATTACTTTAGTGCTGATTTCTGAACTTTTAACGACGATTTTAATGCACTTTAGTGACGATTTGAAATATAATCCATTTTTCTCATTTTTTAGTTTTATTAACTATAAACTTATGTACAAAATTATAAATTTAACAAAATTTAAATAAAACTAACACTATTTATAATCATTAACCATATCATGCTTGTGTATATCTTCGGCATGTCGAAATTGTTGAGCAAGAATTTTTAGTTCCATCTGGTGTTTTTCCAATCGAAATTTCAATTCTTGTTCGTGAAGTTCTTTCATTTGAGCCATTTTCAATTCATGTGTTTCTTGTTGATGTTGTCGTTCGCATTCAACATTACGGTATCTTGCTTCAGCTAAACGCGAAAAATTATTGGCCATAGTTGCTCTTTTTGCTAAAATGTAAATCAGAAATTTAACACTTCATTTTGTGGTCTTCTCTTTTTAAAAGCGAATAAAACAAAAAGTATTTCTGTCGAGTAATATTCTGCTTTAAGATGGAACTTCTTAACGACGTGTTTTCAGTGCGTTTATAGTCGAAATAAAAAAAATTGTATTACCTTGTCGGGTCCTCAGTGCTCCCGATTTCAAATTTTTCCATTTTCCACCCGACGTATTTGAAGGTGTTACTGTGTTTGGATTTGGAATCACAGCAACAGGATCTGGTTCAATTACTAATACAGGTGGTGGGGAAATTGAAACAGGGTCGACGATTTGTACAGTTTGTGAATCTGTTTGTGATTGGGTACCAAATAAAGACGAGAAAGGAAGAAAAGGTGGCGAAACTTTTATCGTGCCAGTATCTGCAAATCAAATATTTATGAAAAAATTGTACTCCCTCTGTTGGTTGATTTCCCATTTTTTAAAAAGTATTTTAATTACATGAA
Organism: Harpalus rubripes; assembly: GCA_963082715.1. Taxonomy (NCBI): domain Eukaryota; kingdom Metazoa; phylum Arthropoda; class Insecta; order Coleoptera; family Carabidae; genus Harpalus; species Harpalus rubripes. Next base: position 13,531,549 of record OY720460.1, read on the forward strand.
AGTTTATGCAATATTTTTAATAGTAATAAAAAAATAATTTGTTGTTATTAAGTAAATGATTAAATAAAAATATTGGCGGCAAAAATAGTTATGAAAAACAACCCCCCACACCTGTGACGTCAGAGCACATACAGTACGTCATTCATAGCCAACAGGGAAACAATTTATTTATATAAATAAAAGTAGGCGATAGTTTGTCACATGTTAAATTGTATGTGCTCTGACGTCATATTTTGTTTTAGATCACGCGACTTTTTCAAAATATTATACAACTTCAATAATAGACCTTTTCAATTTAACGGCTATCTCTTTCTATCGTTGCAAATAATAAGAAAATGGCGCGAACAACTGCCAGTTGGGCTGTCAAACAAAACGTCAAAAATATTGCAGTCATTAGAATACCTGTATTCTCGGTGAAAATTTGCATCGTTAGACATTTTAGCTCCAATAAAACCTTTTGTAACTTTTTCCAAGAATTTTTTTAAAGTTATCAAAGATTTTTCTCATATAGGGCGCGAGCAGACCCGTGACTCGAGCGTCCTTGACGTGCTAGGAATCAGCTGATTTGTGTGCGTTTGTCATTTTGACAAGAACAATGTCACTTTGACAAGACCAATGTTTTGACTTATTTTAATTTTGAACTGTTGAGAAGTTACTATTGTTAATTTCATGTGTTTTACTGCCTGAAAATTGTACATTAATAACATTTTAGCAGTTCAAAATTAAAATAAGTCAAAACGTTGGATTTGTCACAGTGCCACTGTTCTTGTCAAAACGACATGCGCATACAAGTCATCTGATTCCAAGTACGTCAAAGACGCCTGAGTCACGTATCTGCTCGCGCCCTATAGACTAACCAAGTACGTATCGCCGCGCCACTCGCGGATTTTTTAACACTATGGTTGGGACGTGGCTAGGATGACAGTTCGTAAACACGCGATGAGCAACGAAAACCGAGGTAAAAAGCCATCAAACATGTTGTGTTGTAGAGTGCAAATAATCTAAATATAATGGGGATAATAAGATTCACTTTTACTCCTTCCCTTATTAACCTTGGGAACAGGTAAGGCGACAAAAATGGATACCATCGGTTCGTCGAATGACATAAGTACAGTGGAATTTTATTAAAAATCTGATTACATATTTCTCAAGCACACAACATGATTTTAAAAGTTTATATATTTTGTGGTTTTATCAGAAGTAATATCACAAGACCTCCTGATTTTATCGATAAATTTTTATTTTGCACGATTTTTTTTTTGCTTAGCAACAAACACGAAAGCAAACTGCGTGGTAAATCCCGACTCCGAAGGAGGAGGGGTTTTACCTAATGTAAGTTTGCTTGAGTGATTTTGCTTAAAAGCATAAAAAATGAGTGCAAAATAAAAATTTATCTGAGAAAATCTGAGAGGTCGTGTGGTATTTGGTGAGATAAATTCCAAAGACAAAGCAAAATGAAACAATTTAATTATTAATATTTTATTTTTAAACTTGAAATATTAATTAACTGTCACACTGACAGTTATAAACAATAACAACTGTTTATTTACTTGGTAGCGGAGAATTATCGGGGTAACGGGGTTTTATCAGTATAATACTGTTACCATTGGTTGAATTTTCAAGTGTTTTGCATCATGATTGGTTGAAAACTAGTCGTTGGAATTTATCAAATAAAAAATTTAGTTCAATAATTATAACTTAGGAATAAACTACTTCGATTCAAAATAGGTTATGGGACAATACATATCTGTGTGCCTTTGATAACAATAATGAAAAATAAAATATCTATGAAATATACATGCTATTGAATGTATAATTGTATAATATTTATGAGATCTGCGATAAATTATTAGTAGACAACTTTATACAAAGCGCACGAAGGAAATCATTATACTGACCTTGACAAAAGTATACGCTAAAGTTTAAGAAACATGTTAATAAATGGAATACACAAAATTAACTAACGGTTCTCCCAAATCAACGGAAAATATTTTCCAAATTGTCGTCGACTAAAAGTACACAGTGACAAGTAGTGATAGTCTGACAATCCTCACATTGGCGCGAATTTACCGCGCAAACGTATAAGAAAGATATGTCGACGTTTTCAAAATGACAGCTTATGATAACACACGTATTTTCTATTTCAAGCGGTGCTTCAAATATATTTTAAACTGACAAAACGGTTCGTGTATATATAAAACGCCATTCTAAATAATAAATCCCTCCCAAAAATAATTAACGGGAAATCCATTAGATGGCGCGACCAGCGACACGGAAAAGCTGCTTGGATAGCCTATAGATCTCAGTTGTTCTTACTATGCGCAGATCGACATTACGCATATCTTCTATCTCTTTAAATTGAAAAGGTCTATTAAATGTAAAATATTTAATGGATATTTCGTTATATTTTCAAATTTGAGGCTCTTTAATGAACAATATCCTTTAAAATTTAGTACTAAGTAGTCATATAAAAATTCTTGCAACAACCCTGTTCAGTTATGTAAAATACTTACATGTATCACTCTCATATTCCGAAGGTAGGCCCAAAATTTGAGTGACAATAAGTTCACCAATTTCTCTTTCCAATGGCGTTAAATCAAGATCTTTTAAATCTGCTCCTTCGGTACCAAATGAGTATGACTTCAGTTCGGCCAATTTTTTTCTTGTTCTTTTTTTCAAATTTTCGTATTTACACCTGAGTATATTATAATTTCTACAATAATCATCTTGATAATATGATTACAAATAATTTTGATATTATGTGATATTTATACCGATATACATATGCGTCATCATCGTTAAATTCTTCTTCTATTGCTCTCCACGCTATGCTTTTTTGCTCATTAGTCGCTTGATCGGTCTTTTTATTTTCGATGATATTTTTTCTCTTTTTTATCAGTTCTATTAATAATTGTTCTTCTTTTACGCTAAAAGCTGGGGCTCGTGTTCTTACCATTCTAAACAAATTAATAGTTTTCTTTTCTACTTGCAGGTATAATTTGTAAATATTCTATGTATGAATAATAGTTCGGTCGGTTTACATTCAAAAAGAGGGAGGTAAGGCATCTGCGTAGGGATGTAAGGGCAACAGTTTTGAACTTGTTACCTCATAAATTCAAAAAAATGTATGATCAAACATTAAATGGGCTACTTGCGTGACATTTTTTTATTTAATATTTTTGAGGAGACGATAAAAGCTTACTAACCATATTTTTTTCTTTTTACAAAATTTTCATTAATTGGCCAAAAAAAAAAATTAATGAAATTTTAATATTTAAATTACCGCCATGTATGACGTAAAATTACGCCGAACCAATGAATGGCCGTAAAGCAATAACATCGGTACGTCCAATAGCAACGGCATGTGCGGGTAATTTAAACATGACAGATCATCTGTTTGACGTTTGAATAATAGTTTGGAGGTTAATATTTTCGTTTGTCATTTTAATCTTGTACGAGTATAAGCTGTCAAAATCCTGCTTAACAAATCGAAATACGTAATAAAAGTAACAGAAACCACGCAAAAATTGTAAATAATAAAGAAGAGAAGCAGTAACAGAAAAATAAACTAATGTCAAAATCAAATTAAAACTCGCACTCGCTCGCCATCTACAGGTTACATTCTCAAATATGCATCCCTTTCTCCAGTTCAAAATAATGACGTCAAAGAAAATCTTTATTAATTTATTAAAAACAAATAATTTTTTTAAAATATAATTTATATTTTTACATTCGTTTTCAACTTTACTTTAGGTATTTAGTGATAGATATCAGATTTTCAGTACCACGCAAGTAGCGTATTACTTGTCAAAATAATAACATTTAGAGGCTTCTCTTTCAATTTTGATACCACAGAAATTGACTATTACTTTCGGCCATGGAAAAAAATAATTATATAACTTGTAAACTTGCCTTGAAAATGACAGTTAATAACTAATATTAATAAATATTCCACAACACTGAACCAGCGCTAAACCGCTTTTAAATGGCCAAATTTAACATAAAACTATGATAAATCGAAGCTTCAACAAAGATTTAACCCCGATTTAACAACTGAATATAACACTTTGAAGTGTGAAAATGAACGGAGGTTAAACTGCGATCAATAAACGAAGTTTTATTACCAAGGTTCGGCCACTCAACTCTATTTTATGACAATACAAAATAGGTGATTTTGCAAGAATAGATTTTTATACATACTCTTTCTAAGACCGCACTGTTTAACAAATAAACACTATTAACATTTTCACTAACGATAACAAACACAATAACTTAACCTCTGTAAACCGCTGTCAGATGTCTCAAGCTACTTGACGTTTACAATGTGTGAACAGTGTTGCCAACTGTTTGATATTTAACCACAAGATAAATGTCAGTAAAATTTGAATAGGTGGCTACCACAATACCTCTTATACTATCATTAACGAAAGATGACTATTCAAGGTCATTTATTTGAAGAAAGAATACACAGCAATAGAAAGATAATATCAGGTATGTTTATTTTATTTTTTGTGGTGTAACAGATACACGTAAATAGTGCCATTACTTTCTAACACACTAAAAATAGTAGTGATGTAAACTATTATTCACGAAAGATGACTATTCAAGGTCATTTGTGAGCCGTCTGATATAATATTACTTGCAGATAACTTCATTGCATTTTGTATGAATAAGCGTACAACCTGAATTATTTATGGATACATTTTAACTGAAAAAATAAGAATAATTCATTTGAAAATTATGTTTCTTTCTAAATAATGCCTTTCTGAAAGATTTATGTTCTTCACTTATGTTTTTGCAAAATATAAAAACATAGACTTAACTTATAAACCAAGGAATAATAATTTGATTTAAACGTCAACGCCACTGGATAAATATTAGCACAGAGGACAGTGTAGTAGATAATTAGGTATCTGTAATTCTACGACATATGTCATCATTATTTATAGTGTGTTAGAAAGTAATGCCACTATTTACGTATATCTGACACACCACATAAATTAAACAAACGTAGGTCAAATAATCTTTCTCTTTCTAATACAAAATGTTACTAAGCTACTGCTATAACGTGATGTGTATTCTTTCTTCGAATAAATTACCTTGAATAGTCATCTTTCGTGAATAATAGTGTATGTCGTAGAGTTACGACAAGTAATTATTTACTATACTGCCCTCTGTACTAATGTTTATCCAGTGGCGTTGACTTTCAAATGAAATTATTATTTACTGGTTTACGTCAAGTCTATATCTTTGTTTTATGGAAAAATGTAGTTGAAGAAGATAAAACTTTGAAAAAAGCATTATTTAAAAAGAAACAAAATTTTCAAATAAAATACATTTAATTTTTCAGTTAAAATGTACCCATAAATATTTCTCGTTGCACACCTGTGGGTACGAAATGCAGTGAAGTTATCTGCAAGTAATATTATATCAGATGACTCATAAATGACCTTAAATAATAATCTTTCGTGCATAATACTTTACCAATTCCATTTTATTTCATATAGGGAGCGAGCAAACACAAACACGTGACTCGAGCGACCTTGAAGTGCTTGGAATCAGCTGATTTGTAAGCGCGCATCACTTTGACAACAACAATGTTACTTTGACAATACCAATACCTTTACTTACGGTATGACGAGAGGTAAAAATAATGCCTAAAGACATTTTATTCTACTTTTAAATTGGCCCCGTCGTGCACTCTCCACGCTCGCAATGAGTGCCCGCACGGTACAAATATTTAGGAAGTTTATCTAATACCAAAGTTTTAATAACAGATTGGCACACCCAGCAATGAGTAATATGCCGTGATGATATATTTGTTCATTTATTTTATGTTTATTTAATAACGTTAAAAAAGAATGAAAATCATATTCCTTAAGAGGAAATAAAAATGTCATATTTGTCAAAATAAACATAAATAAAAATCAGAGTTAAATTTATCTAATAGTCAATAATAACTGCACGTGAATAATAGTCAAACACAAACTTTACGATTTCAGAAACATGAGTTGTTTAATAAATAAATTAAAATAATACTCGTTTATCAGTAAAAGAAATATAAGAAACATAAAACAACAAATTATTTCGCAAAAAATAAAGATAACAGAAATAAGTATAAGTAGATAAGCAAGAATATTCTAAGTTTTAAGGTAAAATAAAATGAAAATGATTTCTTTTACATAATATTACTGTTTACTGCAGTAGCTGAATGTCTGGAATCAATAGTCACTATACTTGTTAAGAATAATTTTATTGTTTTTGTTAATTTCAAAAATCAAGTAAGTATGCAACAATACATTTATTAATACTGGATATTGAAGATACTTTGATAATGGACCTTTTCAATTTAACGGCTATCTCTTTCTATCGCTGCAAATAGTAAGAAAATGGCGCGAACAACTGCCAGTTGGGCTGTTAAACGAAACGTCAAAAATATTGCAGTTATTAAAATACCTGTATTCTCAGTGAAAATTTGCATCGCTAGACATTTTAACTTCAATAAAAGCTTTTGTAACTTATTTCGATAAGATTTTTTAAAGTTATCTGAGATATTCTCACATTTTACGTCTCATTTTTTTAGAAACAAACGTTATAGACCTCAGTTGTTCTTACTATGCGCAGATCCCCACTGCGCATATCTTCTTTCTCTTTAAATTGAAAAGGTCCATTATATTTAAATCTTTAAACATTTACAACCCGATTTACAAATAAGTTTAATCTAATCCTCATTTTAGGATAAGTGAATTCTATTCTATATTCTATCCCGGTATTTAAAATTTAATCTTCATTATATTTTCAAAAATATAGTAACTTGGATTAGACTATATTTTAAAAAAACTGTGAAAATTAGAATCAAATTCGCTAATCCAAAAATAAGGATTAACTTAATCTTTTTATCTTCCGTCACCTTTAGTTTAGGAAGGTATTGTCTTTGGTCAAAAAATTCGATGATGAGTTTTTAATCAATAAGCACGTTTTAGGGTCCGTAGAATACGATTTTACTAATTTACTATGTATGTATGTGTGTATGTATGTATGTGTGTATGTAACAAAAATTTCGTCTGCGATAACTCTAATACTACAATTTCAAAAATTATAATTCTTTCGTATTCTTCTACGTTACATCCATATGATGAGCTTATTAGTTTTCAGTTACAATTGATCAACCGGAAGTACCCTCATTTGAAGATTTTAACAGTTTTTCTTTAAAAAACTATGTTATCATTTTTTCATATTTAATGTTGTTATAAATATTAAATGTGTTTGTCTTATAATTTTACTAGAAATAGAATCTTTTGTAAGGAACTATCTGTATGAAATTTGTACAAAATACATAGAACTGACAGAAGGTAATGTGCTGGCCACATCAGGTTTTTTTGTGAATCGGGCTGTTTATGTTATAGCACTTATAACTTATATGTGTATTTTTAAAAAATAAACTCAGCGTTTTAAAAAAAAAACCCGTTTGAATCGCTGTTTATTTTTGAAAAAATTCCATACTTTAATCCCACCTAAATTTGATCAAGGTCACATACCCCACTACAATAAAAACAATAGTAAAAATATTCGATTACAATATGACAAGACCAGTATTTTGACTTATTTTCATTTTTAACTGCTAAAATTTCATTATTTTACAATTTTCAGACAGTGAAACACATGAAATTATAAATAATAACTTTTTAAGTATAGACCTTTTCAATTTAAAGAGATAGAAGATATGCGTAATAGAGATCTGCGCATAGTAAGAACAAATGGCGGGAGCATGGTTACGTGCTTCGTTGCTGAGTTCCATGGCGTTTTACAAAGGTTTTATTGAAGCTAAAATGTCTAACCATGCAAATTTTCACCGATAATCCATGTATTTTAGTGACTAATATTTTGACGTTTCATTTGACAACCCAACTGACAGTTGTTGGCGCTATTTTACTTACTATTTGCTGCGATAGAAAGAGATAACTGTTAAATTGAAAAGGTTTATTTGTACGTTTGTACCATGAGATCTATTATTGCAACGCGCGCAAAACTTTATTTATTTGTTAGACTGATAACAGCATTTTATGCACGTCCCGTTATCAAATTATGAATGTATATTATTTTATTTACATTATTCCTTACTTAAAATTCATAACATACTTACAATATTTACATTCAAATATTTCAAAGTAGACAAAACATAATCACACATAGCTTAGCAACTTATGACTAGTAAACAGTTATCAATATTTAACCACATTCTGTCGTTTTAGATAAAACACAGTCAAATTCAACCACAAGAGATCATTTTGTTTAATTTACAAGTAAGTTTGCGTTCATACACAAATATAAACATATTCATTGAAAATTCGTTTGACGTTTGGCGCGCACGCGCACTGTGCGATTCGCATGTTATAGATTTTCCGAAACAAGGCGGCTGCGAGCTGCCGCGATGCGATTAGTGTTTGTTCGTCTGTCAAATTCGTAGTTTGAACCTCACCCATTTCAACAATGTAGGTGAGTTTATTCAGAAACTATTATTGTTAACAAGTGTAGTGATAAATAAAAGTAGTTTGTGATAGTTTGAAGACAGTAGGCAGATAGTGTTATGTTATAATTGTAAATATTTGGTGTGCGGACTTGTGTAGAAGATATATTTCTGTGATAACGGTTAGTACTATTTGTTTCTATTATTTTTAAGTCAAAACATTCATCTCAATTCTGTAAGTACGTTGCTAGATCTTAGCAACATTGATAAAAATTATAACCAATAAAAACAAAAAATGTTTTATTCAATATTTTCATTTGTTATTGCTTATTTGCTATAACAATGTTGTTAAAAGTTACCAACTTTGTTACAAAATTAGTGTGATATATCTGTTATTGTTGCCCCATATTTTATAATAAATGTAAATATGAAAAATGAATACAAAGTTGAACTCGGTTTTTATGAATATACTTACCATTTATTAACGGATATAATACAAGGAATAAATTTACAAACTTCGAACTAAAATCCTCGTTTATAACGATGTCATTCCCGGATATATTGAACAATGTTTGGCCTATTTCAGATCCCATATTTGTAAATTATAAAGCACATCTTTTTAATAGATTACAACAATATAAAAATCATTATCTTTTGCCATTTATTTTTTTATTAATTTAAGGCGAATCTTATAATTAAAATTTTAACTGTCAAACTGATTTAGGCCTTTGGTAATTTCGCTTTTCTAAACAAAAAGAGGATCTACACTTGTTAAGAATTTGTAACTTATTTTTAACATATTTATTAAGAAAATTAGATACGAGGAGAGTTGCGAAAAAATTATAATTTTTGGAATTGTATTAGGTATGCGAGTTATCGAATCCAAAAGAATAGTTACACTCAAACACACATACACACCCACATACAGACATCATAGTAAATTCGTATTCTATGGACCCTAAAACGTGTTTATTCATGAATTTTTGTCTAAGGACAACCTTCCTTACGCTTGCTTACTTCAAGATGACACAGAAGGTAATAAAAAGTAGGTTGACTTGATGGAAACATAACTGGGGATTGTAAGACTAGTTCTTAGGCCCGGTATTTTCATGTTTGGTTACACAGTCTGTTAACATTCCGAAAACAAATTCCGTATTCTTTTGTAACTATTTGCAGCATAATATTCCTTTAGATACGTTCCTCATTAGAATAAACATTCATTATTTAATTTACTTCTTTTCCATAAGTCAAATTAACGTTTACGGTTTATTAATAATTTATGAAAACCAGCTATAGCTACTAAAAACCGAAATTTTAAAATTTCTTTTTAAAATTGCGAAGAAACTAGAAACATAATAATAAATATAAAAACAGTTTCGCATACAACTTAACAACTTTGCACTCTACAGTTTTTTCAGTAAAATGAACAGGAGAGCAAGAAATTACAAAAAACTAAAATTCCATATTAAATCCCTACGTTTGCACCTGACCGTCAATAGGGCGCGAGCAGACACGTGACTCAGGCGTCCTTGACGTACTTGGAATCAGCTGATTTGTGTGCGCATGTCGTTTAAACAAGAACAATGTCACTTTGACAAGACCAATGTTTTGACTTATTTTGGTTTTGAACTGCTAAAATGTTATTAATGTACAATTTTCAGGCAGTAAAACACTTGAAAGTAAAAATAATAACTTGTCAACAGTTCAAAATTAAAATAAGTCAAAACATTAGTCTTGTCAAAGTGACATTGTTTTTGTCAAAATGACAAGCGCACACAAATCAGCTGATTCCTAGCACGTCAAGGACGCTCGAGTCACGTGTCTGCTCGCGCCATGTACTCTGTATAGCATATGTTGTCAAAATTACATATGTCAATTTTTCGAACTAACAGTTTACAGTATGTTCCGTAACGCAACCGGTTCGACCAGATTTACGGTTTTGTGTTCCGTAAGTCCTGAAATTAGTTACCGGTTTCTATTTGGAACGCGGTTCCTGAAAAAGGTTGGTAAAAAGTCGGACCACGGCAACCACGAAATAATCCTGGTTCATAACAAAATCAAACGATATCCGTCAGTGTCAAATTTCTAAACCGCATTTTTAGTGGTATTACTAATAATTATTATAGATGTAATATGAAAACATTATTTATATTTGAGATATTGGTGATTGTGTTATTTTTATTGGCATTATTCAACGGTATCATTCATTTAATTAATTTGTATTTTTGTTAGGTTGTATCAATTTTAAATGTCATATCTGTGGTCATATCAATTAATGTCAATCTGTTCCGAAATAGATGAAAATATTCAGGAACCATGGTGTACCCGGAATCAAGATACAGATTTTTTGGTTGACTTACGGAACATATTTAAAAAATTTGGTGTGGCCAACACAATACTTCCCGCCATTTAACGCCCGAGTCACAAAAAAGATTAAGCTAATCTTTATTTTTAGATAGCGAATTTTACTCTAATTTTGGCAATTTATTTCTTAAAATATAGTCTAATCTAATCCAAGTAACTACCTTTTTTGATAATAAAATGAAGATTAAGTTTTAAATACCGGAATAGAATAGAATTCACTAATCCAAAAATGAGAATTAGCTTAAACTTTTTTGCGAATCGTTAATTTTTATTAATCTAAATACATACCTACATATTTACTTAATGGAAACTGTATTGAATTCCTTTTCTATTGTTCTATTTACTATTTTCTTTTTAAAACGTTACTATTATTAATTTGAAATGATTAGTTCTTTGACAGTGACATTTATCTGTCAGTTACATACATTTGAATAACTGCGTAAGCAGTTTTGTTTGTTTAAAGCGTAGGCTCCAGGATTATAATTATAGATATTTTATAAATTTATCCATAAAATATATAGAAAAGGTATTTATACAAATCTGTAGAAAATTTAATAATCTTTAATTTTTATAATAACACAAATTTTCAAAAAGTAACATTTGAAGGTATTTTTCGAAGAAAACCTATTTTGAGCTTCAAATAAAGTGCCATTTCCGGTTATCTGATATACACCAAAATCTAATGGTCTCTTTCCATAATAGAATAAGATAGAAATATAAGGTTTCAAAATTTTCTGAATGATAGTATTTGAGTTAGAGTAAATGATCCACACATACACACACATATACATACACAGAAACATACATACACACAGACATCATCGTGAAAATGTTAAAATCGGATTCTAGGGACCTTAAAACGTGGTTATTTACCAAAATCTCGATATGCGATTTTTAGCACGATCCCTATACCTCCCTTACCAAGAGTAGCGGGAGGTAAAAAGTAGAATGGCACATTCAACAATGGGTAATACCTCGAGTAATATTGGACTTACATTTTTGTCAATGTGTTTCTAAAAATAGCCACAGGTACATACGTTGGTGTACTACTTGTATTACAACAACAACTGATGTATTTTTATTCCGAATCCGAATGTATTAGAAATTTACAATGTACTTATACTTACACTTACATAATGGCTTCCGAGATTAATTGCAATAATTATATATTTATCTAAAGTGTTTTAAATTAAACACACATTTTTAACTTTACATTGATATAGATTTATTGCATGCTTTTATCTCTAGTTTTAAGTGCGCTTCATGCTTCGTTTTCATAGCTCTTATATTGTTAGAATTTTTATTGACAGGCTATAATAGTTTTGTATTTTCCAATATAATTTGGTTTGACTATATTGACCACACATTATTAATTGAATTATAATCTACACATTATGAGATTAAAATTGACTACAAATGTAAAATAGAGTTGTTTTTCTAAAAATAATATTTTATTTTTAGAAACTACATTCTTTGAGATAAATTTTCAGAGTACTGCGACTTGTAGCTCATTATTATTTACTGAGAAATCCAAGTTTTACTGCTAATCAAATTCATATACCGGGTGTAACACGAAAAGCGGGCCATGGGCGTTTACATGGACAAAAATACGTCAAATAAATGTTGTAGAGAATTAAATTCTGCATTCAATTCAATACTCACATTTTGCACGTCTTGTAGAATATTCCGGAGGGAGGGGGGTGTTGTAGGAGGGGTTGCGCGAGGTGAATAGATGAGTATCTATAAAAGAAACCTACAATAAATCAATTCGAATAGATAAATCTTTTTCCAGATTTAAAACGGTATTTACATCTGCTGAACTCCTTGACGCATGGCCTTCTAATAAATTAAAAAAATCTGATGTGGCCAGCACATTACCTTCCATCAGTTCTATGGATTTTGTACAAATTTCATACAGAAAATTCCTTCAAAAGATTCTATTTCTTATACATTACCTTCCGCATGTATTTTATACAAATTCCATACAGAAAGTTTCTGGCAAAAGATCTTATATTTCCAGTAAAATTATAAGACAAACATACTATGTTAATTGCACTTGACACTGACATCTTGCATTCAGAATTATCTTACTATAGTAGCTGTTTGATGTTTCCGTAGCTGGCTACTTTATGAAACTTAATTTCTTTATAATTTTTTAACTCTATATCCATTTAATATGAAGTATAAAATGCAGTCAAATCGTATAGAAAATAAAATATTCTTTAATATTTATAATAACACTTAGGGTCGGATTCTGTAACTCGTCCGTTATCAAACGGTACCGTTATCACTATAGCAACTTATTTTTTATAAGATGATTCGCATACTTACGTCATAGTTGACAAATAAAATGTCATTTTCTATGTAACCATAGTGATAACGGTACCGTTTGATAACGGACGAGTTACAGAATCCTACCCTTAATGTGAAAAAATGATATTTAACATCGTTTTTTCAAGAAAAACTGTTAAAATCTTCAAATGAGGGTACTTCCGGTTGACCAATTGTAACCAAAATCTAGTCAGCTCTTCATATGGATGTAAAGAAGAAAAATACGAAAGAATTATAATTTTTGAAATTGTAGTTAATTGCACTTAACACTGACATCTTTCAGTCAGAATTTTCTTCTGTTTGCTGTTTCCATAGCTGGCTGCTTTGTGAGATTTAATTTCTTTATAATTTTTTAACTCTATATCCATTGAATATGAAGTATAAAATGTAATCAAATCGTATAGAGAATAAAATATTCTTTAATATTTACAATAACATTAAATGTGAAAAATAGCTATTAACAACCCTAGGAATGTTATGGGAGAATTGCATAAAGCGTTGTTAGCTGATCATGTGTTTAACTACACATTGAAACCATGGATACGTATCAAAAATACATTGGAAAAGAAGCCTTGTCAAAGTTAACAACGTGATTAAAGTTAACAATGCTTTATGCAACTGGGCCTAAGTATATCATAACAGCCGCAGATGTCATTTTGAAATCCGAGCTCGTAGAGCGAGGATTTTAAGACATCTAAGGCTTGTTATGATTCATAACATCCGTAGTTTGTTCAATAGTTTATCGATTTCAGAAAATAAAGACTATATTAATAAATACTATTTTTTTAAATTCTTTCGTTAATGCTACTTTCAGAATGCTATGGCAAACAGAACAATTTTTTTGTCATATGTCAATATGACAAATATTCAAATTATGTGCTTTGTTCCTGATGTTTATTATTTTAGAATAAAGCAAACCGTATTTAGAACGATACACTAACGTTATCTGAATGTATTAATGAAGAGCATTATACTTTGATTTTATTTTATTTTCATTTTGTAGACCGTTGTTGACAAGTCAGTATGGTAACAATATTACCCTACAGATACACTTATTACTTAGTTACCAGCCTACTTTTGTACATGTAAACAATGGATTAATAGCCTGAAACCGGTAAATGATATTTAACAGCGTTTTTTCAAGAAAAACAGTTAAAATTTTCAAATGAGGGGACTTTCGGTCGACCAATTATAACCAAAATCTAATCAGCTCTTAACATGAATGTAACGAAGAGGAATACGAAAAAATTATAATTTTTAGATTTGTAGTGTTGGAGTTATCGACGGAGACAAAAATCGTCACACACACACATACACACACACAGTCATCATCAATAGTAAAATCGTATTCTAGGGACTTTATGACGTGCTATTCATTAAAAATTCACCATCGAATTTTTTGACCAAAAACAATATCTTCCTTACCTAAAAGTATGACGGAAGGTAAAAATGAAAATAGAAACATTGTAGTATGTAGTATCGAAAACACTTTTCAATAGGTATAGCAAAAATTTATTCATTGGAACCGGGTTCCTATGTATAAATCTAACTCCATATTTTCAATAATTCTAGCGTTATCTCGTATCAGCGACGAAGTTAGTAGAAACAGTAAACCAAACTTATTTTTGTATTTTCCTTTCTGAAGTTTATATCTATGTTTATGCACATAATTTTCCTAGAAAATAAGTGATGATAAACATGTGTTCATTCAATTTTTTTAATAAGTTCAATTATTTTCAAATTTCCTGTAAACATCTTAAAAAAATAAACTCATAAACTAAAGTTTCCTTGAATTTTATAATATTGATATAAACGGCAGAAATAAACTTTTTTGGTTGATAAAGCATACAGGTTATCGGATCGACGCGAATCACTAGGCTTCTAAAACCTAGATTCAATTTTCGGGTTGTACTAACATATATAGACAGAGCAGGACAAAGTACCGGAAAGTAGTACTTGAAGTACAAGTACCAAGTATCTTAATGTTTCTAAATGTACTTGAAGTACAAGTCACACATAAAACGATCCAGTCTCATATAAATTAGCTAAAAAAAATAGTAACTTTCTACCAATATATGGGTGTGGCATTTGAGTAATTACAAAGTAAAGTTCATTAGTAAGGTGCATGTTTATGTGTATTCTATTTATCTAATTTGCATTGGAGTTGGAGACACTAATTTAAAGAGTTATCTCTATTTACATTATTTAAAAGTACATATGTATATGTATACATATAAATATACGAGCATGAGTAACAAACGTTTTAATTAGAGTAATTAAAACAATTTAAAATACGGATAAACATAACTTAAATGAACCATTTCCACTAATAAAACATACTCTTTCCTGTTCGAAAATAAAAAAGATTATAACATTACCTACATGTTGTATAGTAACAATGAGCCTGTTTCACATTTTTCAAAAAGTATTTTAAATGAAAGTTTATGCAATATTTTTCTTATTATATATTAATTTTGTTTAATAATTTGTTATTTTCGTAAAAAAATAAATAAAACGATTGGCGCCAAAAATAGTCATGAAAACAACCCCCACTCCTGTGTTGTAGAAGCACATACATTACGTCACTCACAGCCAATAGAAAAACAGTTTCTATGGACCTTAAAACGTGATCATTTACCAGAATCTCGATATGCGACCCTATACCTCCCTTAGCAAGGGTAGCGGAAGGTAAAAAACTATGCTATATTTTGAATTTCTACGGTACGTCCTGAAGCCGAAAGAACATCTCTGAAAAATTTGGATTTCGTATTGCAAAACGGCGATAGCAGAAGGCTTGCAAGCAGTGAGTATTTGGAATTGTGTGACGTATAGAGGATGAAATGGTCCTAAAAAATAATAATATTGGTTAAGAATAATAATTCTCGCGTGACCTTCCTAAAAGACATATTTTTCAGTAAGCTATTTTATGAATACTATATTTTTGTTATTTTAGCATATTTCAGCATTTCCGTAGTAGCTATAGACTTACAATTTCGTACACATAGCTTCACCATAGCTGCGCTATACATTCCAAAAGTTAAAATTAGTATAGTTTAAATATTTACTTTAATCTTATCAAATTAAATATTTAAAATATATATTTAGGTGAATGAAAAGCTTGCCAGATTTATTTACAAATACAGGGTGTTATATGTAAGTAATGTGCCATACGTTGCCACTTAATAAACAAGCTCTCATTGTATCGTAATCTGCAATAATTTATTTTCTAATGTACTCGTTGCAAGTGTAAAAGCATTTCAAGATGGACCAATAACACTTATTTATTTGAGTAAAGAAATATCTAAAATTCGCAGTGGTTTGAGTGAAAACAACAACACTTGTCATTTTTGAAGGTTTGAACTTTGAGAAATAAATAAATATATTATCACGGCTTATTACCCATTGCTGGATGTGCCAATCTGCTTTGTACACACATATCGGTAATGATGAAATATTAAGAATGACTTCCACAGCGTCTGTATACTCAACTGACTTCCACAGTGTCTGTATACTCAACTGCCCGAGTTCACTAGCGGGAACTTAACTGAACTCCACAGCCTCTGTACACAGAACTGAACTTCACAGCCTCTGTATTTGTATAGAACTGAACTTCGCTGTCCGACTTCACTAACGGAACTGAAAAGCTCTCGAATATTCCACCCGATAATAACATCGAATATAAAAGTTTCGGGCGATCGGAAGTAATTAAACAGGTCTAGGCTCGTTTGTTTACTTCGCCACTTGCTTGCGGCGATTACGTCATCGATTAACATAGACGCTGTTTGCAAATTCAACGTCATTTATGATAATCAACAAATATTGTTTTTTGGAACAACTTAATTTTAAATTTTAATTTATTAAGAAGCTGGTTCAATGAGCATGTTTTACATTTTTCAAAAAGTATTTTAAATAAAAGTTTATTAATAATGATTTTCTTAATAATTTGTTATTTCCGTAAATAATTAAATAAAAATATTGGCGCCAAAAATAGTTATGAAAAACAACCCCCCACTCCTGTGTCGTAGAAGCACATACATTACGTTATTCACAGCCAATAGAAAAACATTTTTTCCATCACCTTCGTTTATTTTTGTTATTTAGATAAATAAACATAGGCGATAGTTTGTCACATGTTAATAACAAACTTCTAATTTGACATATGACGCTGACATTTTTCATTATATTTAAATGAGTAATAATGGCTAATACAGAATACACTTAAGCTAAAGTCGGACAGTTTACCGAAAATCGAAAGCTGGATGATGGCTGAATTTATATCAGAAAACTACTGTTTTACTTTTGCTGAAATAAGGTGTGTTAAAGAGTTAAGGTAAAATAAAATGTAAAAACCCAACCATCAGCTCTTCGACCTACTGCTTCCAGCCACAATTTTCTTTTCTTCGCATCTTTTGGCATATTTATAAATTCAATAGTAGGTTTGTTCCTAGCGCTTTTTTGCAAGAAGGCACAATCGATACTGTAAATTACTCATTTTATATTGAATTTTGTGTTATCTAACACGAACCAAACTCAAAAATTTGACACTTGTTTGACAACTTTGACAATATATTTATCATAACATTTGTAACAAAACACAAAGAATTGGCACTATAAGGGACCAATTGGAGCCGATGAAGATGTATGTGTAGTGTCGTCACATTCTGTTCATTTGACACTTGTTTGACAACTTTGACAATATATTTATCATAACATTTGTAACAAAACACAAAGAATTGGCACTATAAGGGACCAATTGGAGCCGATGAAGATGTATGTGTAGTGTCGTCACATTCTGTTTCGGATCACGTGTCTTTTTCAAAATATCCAAATTTCAAAAATTAATTGTAAAATATCTAATGGATATTTGGTGATATTTTCAAATTTAATACTTAGAAGGCATATAAAAATTCTTGCAACAGCCCTATTCGTCGGCTTTACGGAGTGCCATAACTTTTACAACTTGACAGATTGTGCAGAATATTATATTTCAGATTATAACATTGTTAAGTTCTCTTTATCATTCCATAAACTATGATACATTACTTTCATAACAACCTGTATATGAATCTGAATCTAAAGGCTTTTGTATTTTTCATTTTTACGATTTTCATAATCGTGTAAATTTAATTTAAAAAATTATTATAAACCCATAACCAATTATGAATGTGGTCAATTCAAATAAATAAATTTAAAAGAAAACATATTAAAAACAAACTTTTATTAAAATTTGTTTTAAAAAAATACATACAAATTTCATTTCAATATTCTGTAACCATATGAATGCGGTACATAAAATGCGCTCATAAAAAGTTTAAATGATATCAAGAATTAGAAATAGGTAATAACATTTTTTACCTGATGTGTTTTTAATGTCAAAAATGAAATAACTATTTGACGTGTTACCCTTGAAATGTGTGGGAGAGCAAATTGTCTTTAAAGTAGGTACGTGCCAAGGCATACCTTTATAAAGAGTATAAAAAAATGTCAAATTACTATAAAATAAACTTGTCATGTACCATAATTCTGTTTAAAAATGATTATGCTGCAATACTAAAACAGTGTATGTTCTATTACCTATAACTATACTATAGGATGCTCATAGAATGTCGCCCGGTTTATACCTGGGGCCCGATTCTTGAAATCATGCGAAATTTTTCGCATGCGACTAAATTCGTGTGATCTGTTTCGTCTACGAACAGCACTATGCGTATGAATGGTATTCCTGAATACCAAACGAAACTCGGCCGAAGCTTACGTATGCGATTCTTGAGAGCAAACGAACGAAGTATTAGGCAGCCAATCAAATCGAAACATTTGTACCACGTGAATGCTTCATCATACAATTGTTTTTTAACTGTCACTGTCAACCTGTCAACCAAAGCTGTCAGCCGTAGCTGTCAACGACGCTGTCATAAGCCATAAGTGTTGTAATTTTAATATTCAAAATTTATTATATATACATAATATATTATTTGATATAGTATTATTTTTCTTAGTTTACAGTATGTACGTACATAATATGGCAATATATAATAATACTCGTAATTTTGCTAACCATTTCAGATTTGGAATGTAAAGCTCGATAAAAGGCACCTAAAATTCCTTTTTAACAATCCATTGCATCGTTCTATTAATGCACGAGCACACATTTGTCAAAGTGTATGGAGACTAGATTTATAATTGGCGTCATTATAAGATCATAAAATGTACCCGGAATTATATAAAAACATAATTTGATTTATATCATCGAAGTACTGATACACCAAACACAAGTGACAGTGACAGACACAGTTTCGTGTGCGAATGATACTTTCAAGTTATTCATACCCATGCGATGTAATTGCGCACGGAATATTCGCCTACGACCACACGATTTTGTTTCAAGAATACCAATATGCAGTTCGCATGCGCATCTCTCCCACTTACGTATGCGAAAAATTTCAAGAATCAGGCCCCTACAAAACTTACTTGGAACAAAAGTGACCCCTGTGGTGCTCTCTTCATGCCAGCAATGAGTGTTCGTGGGGACACGTATAGTAAACGCTCGCACGGGACGAATATATCATTACCGATAAAGCATATTGGCACACTCAACAATGGTCAATATGCCGTGATGATATGTCTATTTATTTTGGAATTGGAACAAAAGCTTTTATACGGAATCCTGTACAGAAAAATACACTGATGTAACAGCCCCTCGCCAATTTGGAAAAAGGCGACATATTTGGTTTTAACATTTTTCTTGAAAACAGTGATACCTATCGAAATTTTATACAAAACAAGATTCTTATGTTTTTTACCAAGGATGAAGCGTTAAAGAGTTAAATTAGATTTTCCGAATTGCAAAATAACGAAAAATATTTATACAGAGACTTATACCTACACTGAGAAATATTTTTTCTTTCCCTATATACAGGGTTAGTCACGAAAGAGTTATTTTGAAAGTCCGTTTGTTTGCAACCCAAAATACTAATGACAACAGACCATATTTAATTGTTTAATCTCAAAAAGACAGAACCATCGCTAGACAGGCAAAGCAATCGTGAATTAAATATTCTATTTTTTTAAAGGAAGCTAAACGCTGTTGTAAATTGTATTTCGGGTTGCACACAAACGGAGTTTGAAAGTAACTTTCCTGTGACTAATCCTGTATACGGTATTAGACAAAAATAAAGCGACTCTGTAGAATCCAAAAGAAAAAAATCTCTGTATTTTAAATATCCAAAATATTTTCAAAAACATTTCATTCAGATTAAGATTCTGTGGTTGTTCGCGAGTTATGGACACAAATCGCCGCTTTTCTAATTTTTGTACCTATATAATCTAAATAAAATTGTAATAAATGAGGGGCACAATTTACAATTTTCGCCTGGGACGCTCAAAAGTCTCAGGCCGGCACTGTTTATTTTACATACATTTTCAACATTAAATAACTATTACGTACAAAATTTAACGACTTAGGTACCTCTACTTTATATCCATTGTATTTAATTATTATTATTGCAAAACAGTACTTTTCTATAGCTTAGCTGGCATAACACAATTTTATATAGGTTAAGTTAAAAATAAATTTCTATAACGAATTTCATATTGCGCTAACATAAATAGTACAACTGACATAGAAGTTATCAAAGAAATTTATTTTTAGAAGTGCAAATGTAGTAAACATTATCATCACGCCTATTATTGAAATTTTCGATATGACAACGTGTCAGTCTATAATAGAGTCTATAGACAGATTCGACAAAGGATGTACCTATGTCTTTTTACTTTTTGGTATTTATGTGCAAAGTAAAAATAATAGTTATTTATTATATGAGTGTGGAATGTACCATATCGCCCGCAGGGCGAGTGGCTATTATTCTTTAGTGACTAATATACATTCCACACGAGTGTAATATAACGTTTTATCCAACACTTTTTTAATAACTTCTTAAATCATTTTTATGTTTTCATTCATCGTTTGACACTGACAAGTCAATTGATGCAGTATTTTAAATTACAAAGTCGCCATTGAATGTTTTTGTTATATAGTTATTGAAAAAAAATGCTATAATAATTATTGTCTGTCATTGGGAATTATTTGAAAGAAAAATACATTAAAATGGGTGAAAATGAGGACCTTCCTTTAAAACGTATTTACTTAGAAGCACAAGCAGCATCTTTGAATATAATTTCAAAGCAAGTAACCACTAACTCGCGTCTCGTTTTCATTTCATAAGCCGTACATGACAGCTGTCATTGGGTAAAGATAAGTAATCTATTTTAACATAAATATTAATATTAATTTAAATAAATACATTTTTAGGCCCGTAAAAATTTAATAAACACTTGGGATACCCGGTATACAGCAAACTATTTTATGGGACAAGCTATTTTTTTGCACGATCGGGTTATTTTTTATGTTTACCGATAGTGTTTCAAGACAGTAGGTCTTATTTACAAATTACTGAACGGTAAGTGATGTTCATGACGTCGGTAAGTGATGTGCTTCACTTACCGTGCAGGAGGCGAGACGGTAAATAAATAAGAAAAAAATCAAAGCCTGCTTCAAAAATGACAAATATTTTTTTTAATGTCAAAATAATTTTCAAACCTTATTTTTCTTATAAATTTTGTGCGTCGATCGTGCAAAAAATAGTATAAGCATCACGAACGTTAAGGAATTACCGATCTTAATACTTAATATACTATTATATTACTATATTTATATTATAAATATTAGAACAACAACAATAGTAAGTTATTATCTCATCATACGTGCTTCTTGTATTTAATGAGACTATTAAAATTTTCTTTTGCGAATGCACAATGTCTCATTATATGCAAATGAAATTAAATATTTGTCATAGTTAATTACAGAATAAGAAGTTCACTAATTAATTTTAATTAATATTTAGATACTAAATCATCATAACATATTTTCTTCTTTATCTGTAGTAAGTACAAAACAGATAATTCATTTTTTTTGTCGGATAATTTTCTAATTCTATCCAAAATATACCTGGTGACACAGTAAAACGGGCCACTCAAAATAACTTTTTACCTCCCGCTACCCTTGGTAAGGGAGGTATAGGGATCGTGCTAAAAATCGCATATCGAGATTTTGGTTAATGACCACATTTTAAGGTGCCTAGAATCCAATTTTAACATTTTCACGATGATGTCTGTGCGTTTGCGTGTATGTATGTGAATGTGTGTTTGGATCCTTTACTCTAAGTCAAATACTATCATCCAGAAAATTTTGAAACCTTGCAATTCTAATATGGGAATAAGAGACCATTAGATTTGGCACTTTATTTGAAGCTCAAAATAGATTTTCTTCGGAAAATGCCTTCAAATGTGAAGTATCATTCACAACAAAAAAATTAACGTAGCGGTAGAATTAGTGGCAGTGGTAGTGGCTTGGGTAAAAGATTGAATGCGTTATAGCAAATGTATTCGTTCACATCCAAAAATTAAGAAAATTAGTAGTAGCGCAGTGGCAATGGCAGCGGTAGGAGTTTGCATACTCCAAACTTCTACGTTGCCACTACGTTACCGCTTAATTTTTTTGACAGTTTTGACGTTTATTGACATCTGATTTCATCAAATAAAATGAGCAATAGAAAAAGGATCATTTTGTGGTGTGCCTCACACGTTGCGCTATATAAACAAACAGACTTATTAATAAACTTTGCACAATTAAAAGTGAACTCGTAACTTACCATTTTCGCTTATTAAAGGCAATTTGTGCCCACGCATTTTCTTTTTTTGAAATAATTTTAAATTCCCTTAATCTCTTCGCTTCTCTCACACAATGGAGTGCTTGTGGTTAAGTGTAATTAATAAGTCATCATCTATGTCAGTTGCTTTTTGAGCAAAAATAAAATGACAGCTATAACTGTCAACCTTGCACCCTAGTAATTTATAATAAAAAATTCCTAGAAACTATAATTTCAATAATTTTTCATTGTGAACGGAAATAATTTTTACTATAAATTTCTTACGCTACCGATGCCACTAATTCTTACACTACCGCTAATTTTTTTATTCTGAATGGGCCTTTACTTTTTGAAAATTTGTGGTATTATAAAAATTAAAGATTATTAAATTTTCTACAGATTTGTATAAATACTTTTTCTATATACTTTGTGGATAAATTTATGAAATATCTATAATTATAATTTAAACAAGCAAAACTCCTTGGTTACACAGTTCATATCTCAAATGTATGTAACTGACAGATAAATGTCACTGTCAAAGCACTAATCATATCAAATTAATAATAGTAACGTTTTAAAAAGAAAATAGTAAATAGAACCATAGTTATATGGAATGGATTTTAATAAAGTTTCCGCAATAATTAAATGTAAGTATGTATATTTAAATTAATAAAAATTAAATAGCGGGAGGTTTGGTGCTGGCCACATCAGATTTTTTATTTATAATTTATACAGGGTGTAAATGAAATAAGTACATTAAATTTAACCAGTAATATAACTCGTCGAGAGCAACAATATTTCTTAATAACTTTTTCTCGAAATCGCATATTTTTTAGCATTTTTACAACCCCGTATCGACGAGTCGTTCCAAATATTTTATAATTGAATTGAAATTATTTTTAATTATCTATAAGCCAGCAAATTTTTCATCCCACCCACGTAATGCGTAACTCCATATCTAGGTTATATACAAAACATGAAGTAACAAAAAAAGAATACATCTGTATTCAATGTCAATTACATAAAACATGTGACAAAAATAGAGGAAGGAAAATATATGTAGTATGACGTCATGTGCACTAGTTTATATGTCACGAAACATGAAACCAAATTTTAAATTTAATTATTATCTTTTCATATACACACTGATTAGATTAATAATTCTTATTCCCATGTGCCGCATTTTTCACTTTAATTTTTAATATATGTCAGTACCCTTGAGATGCCAGCTCGTAACTTGTTACTAGATACTCTCTACGGAAACGGATAAGTATCATGTACCCTATAGTTGTCACACCCAAAAATACGAGGGGGTATTAATAAGTTTTTAGCCTAGTCAATACATATTTTCCATCGATATTCCAACATCTTTAAACCATTCAGAAAGTACAAGGTGGCCTAGAAACTTTTGAAGGCTAATAAAATAAAAATCTGATGTGGACACCACACGACTTCCTTGTACACAAGACCAATATGAAGTATAGACCCAAGTATAAAATTCCACGTATTTGACGTAATTTGAATTAGCATATATTTTTTATTTTTTTGTTATTTTTTGTCCTAATCCATAGCAAGCTTCATTACAAAAACCAAAAAGTATATAAGTTTTAAATATACATATCTCGCTTATACAAAGGGCTAATTTAATAATACTTGATGTGCTAGACACAGAATTTAATTCACTAAAATTTATTTCTAAAATCAAAATGAAACCATTTTAATGAAGAAAAACTGTTAACTTCAGGTAATATGTCACTTCCGGTTAGCCTGTTTTAACCAAAATCTACTATGTTGTTTCAATTGACATAAAAGTCTTATATACCAAATTTGAAAAGTGTTAGATTGCACAACTAGATGTTATAGCAGTCCTAAATAGATAATTTCAACTTTCTACGGCTTACCGTTTTTGAGTTATGCGAGATACATACGCACGTACGTACGTACAGACGTCACGACGAAATTAGTCAAAATGGATTCAGGGATGGTCAAAATGGATATTTCCGTTGAAATCTGAAAACCGAAATTTTTCGCGATTACAATACTTCCTTTACTTCGTACAAGGAAGTAAAAAGTGTTACTGGTAGACAGTGCCGGCTTAACGGGGGGGGGGGGGGTGTTTGGGGTCTATAACCCCCGGCGATAGATACGTAAAGGGCGGTACACCGAGCAGTGCACGTAAATTTAAGAGGCAGGGGAAAAAGGATAAATGTCTATTTTCTAGCAAAATTTGGTTAAAATTGGTACTTATAGATTGAACGTAGGCACTTTTAAATGGTATGTGTAAAGGAGGCAAGCGGTAACAATCCTAAGATACAGGCCTCAAGATCTAAAAAGGATGAAGGTCTAAGCGTCAGGGTATAAAAAGATGAATGTTCGACAGCGATATGCGCAAATTATAACTTGGTCAACCGATTTCTGTTCAGTACTCGTACTGAACAGAAATTTGTTAAGCTAAGAGCGGTGCCAGTGGCTATCTGATGAGACTCCATAACTCAGTAGATAATTTTTAGCAACTGCTTAAAAATTTAACCAATTAAGTATCTATGTTGACATAATATAACAAACAATTGGATACATTCGCTAAAAATTAACCACTGAATTACACAAAGTAATAAAACCACCAAACGACGCAAAAAGTTTGGACGACTGACTGATGTAGCGAAAAAGCTGCGACTGCAAAGTTTCAGCACAAATTCGAAAATAACTTGTCATTGAATTTCAAAAATATGGGAGTTCATGGACTTTCATCATTTCTACCTATAGTCTATTCCACGAGACCTGTCATTAAACCAGGACTTCGAACCGGAGCTGAATCGAAAACCGTAAACTGGCAAAAATAACGGAGAAATTCTGTTAGGTCCCACATAAGTTGAAACTTGACCCATCTGTGGGTATAATAATTTTAAGAAATGACCGATCTGAGTTTCGAAATAAGATAATACGCTTTGTCATTCCAAAAACATTAGATGGGGTTTTAAATTTTAAAATTCGCGTAATGAAAAAACAAAATTTGTAACATTTATGTTTTTTCCCCTGGCTCTTGTCAGTCATGTTGAAAAAACGATTTTTTCTTTATCGAGAATGGCGGTTTTTAAAAGTAAGCCCCGGGCGTCAAAATGTCTTAAGTCGGCACTGCTGATAGACAATAGTTATTTGTATATCAAGGCCGCGAAATGACTCTTTAGCGTACCAAGAGAAAAATTGTCGCCGAGGCCGCTCGCGGCCGAGGCAAGACAATCTCGAGGGAGCTAAAGGATTTCGCGGACAAGGTGTACACAATATTTTTTGTGCAACCGTAAAAAATATGTAATTATAAATTTTATTAATTTTAAACATTTTCATTGTAAATAGAAAGTTAGCTTTCAAGGTGGCTATGGGATTAACATTTGATAAACAAAACCATGCAATTCTCAAGTGTCAAAGTGGTTGTTTACCTAATTTCGCGGCCGCTACTATGACAACGGCCGCGAAATGAATTTCGCGGCCGTTACCATAACAACGGTTGCGAAATTTAAATTCGCGGCCTGTACTGCGGCTGCAAAATACTAATTTCGCGTCCGGTTGCACAAAAATAACTATTTTGGATAATGAAAGAAGATTTTAAATCATGCATTTCAAACATAACCTCTTGAAGGTGGTGGCCACTGTTCTCTATGCACTGATGGACTAATGTAACAGGTTTTTGAAGCTCCTCTCTACACGTTCCAACATTCGGGCTATTTCCCGTCGATTAAGATTCTTTAGCTGAAGAAGGGTTGTAAGGGCGGTGTTTGTAAACCTCTGCCTTAAGCTTGAATGTGGGCATTTACCATAAACAAATTTAGTGTTTGTAATAGTAAAAATCATTAGTTCACATCTAAATAATGTAAGAAAATACTTAAAATTTAATTAAATAAATTTCTTAATATATTTTATTAATTTCCGAAAACTGTTATTTTTGCCCTCTATAGAATGTCATTGAAAGCTGTGACGTCACAATCACAGACATTAGAAAGAGACGGAAAGAGAGAGAGCATGATTAGTTTTGACGTTTGGGAGACACATGTTTAGTAAATCAGCTGTGGCAGAGAGGTTAGTTTATTTATTGTGACAAAAGAGATTTATGCTATTTATAATTAAGACCATTCATGTAATAATGTTATTATTATATGCGTTTATTTGCTTCATTTTCATTTAAATTAATAATGCACAAATACTAAACGGATCATTAACGTCTAAATTCAGCTGCCCATCTATTCATAGTGGCAAATGATGAAGCAGAATCCTATAAACAGCGTCCAACTAAGCTTTATTATTCTGACTTTTTATTTTTAAAAGCAAAAAGTCTGAAACAGTGCGATCAATAGACATGCGTAGACCGAATATTAAATAGTTTCTATTTTCGCTTAACTCTCGCTAGTGTTAAGTGTATTCAGCGCTGAATAAAATGCCTAAAAATACATACACTTTATAAACACAATCAACTATTTTATAAATTGTTTATTTCTGCACTTTTTCACACTTACATGATTATATTTTTATAGATACATAAAGATGAAATAGCTATTTGTGTATTAAGAGCGCAAAATGAAACATTGTCAATTGAGATGTTGTTGACGCGCGACGCAGGAGCGCGGCATTCTCTCGAAATCGACAATGTCCATTTGCGCTCGAAACACACACAAGATTTTTTCTACAGTACTCCACCACAACAAAAAATAATAAAATGTACACTTTGTACTAACACTACTGTTCAATAGTTTTGCAGTGAAGATAGGAACGTATTCAAATATGACTTGATATTGTTTTGGCTTTCGTTTTTACAAAAAATTAATGCCAATTTTGTAATGAATATTATAAGGTTTTGCATAATTTATTTGTTTCAAGTACATTAAACTAGTGCAGTGAAAAAGTGGATGTCCATTGAGCACAACTGTTCACAAAATTTATTTTATAATTGATTTTAATTTATCGTTATTTTCCATTCGTCTTGAGGTATTGCTTCAATCTCATCTAAGCATTTTATACTTACGTTTTTGTAAATGCACTAATTTATTTTCACAGCAGTGCGGCATTTTGTTTGGTTATGTAATATACCGACAGAGCAGTCAGATAGTCAGATAAACTTGTGAAGGTGGTAAATGTGCAACTACGGTGCCATTAGTTCCTGACTAAACGTTTCTATTAAGAATATAGACAAGTGATATTTCTCAACATTGTATAGTTAGAAATTTGGACAGCGAGCGTTTTTTCTACTTTATCGCGTATGAACGGCAAAATGCCATTTTGCGTTAACAAAAGAGAGCGCATATGGTTACTTTGTATTTAGACTGTAGAAAATAGCTATTTGTGTATTAAGAGCGCAAAATGGGACATTGTCGATTGAGAGGATGTTGCCGCGTGACGCAGGAGCGAGGCATTCTCTCGAAATCGACAATGTCCATTTGCGCTCGAAACACACACAAGATTTTTTCTACAGTCGCCACAATGGGGTCCTCCACCATAACAAAAATTTATTTTTTATTTATTTTTACTTATCGGTATTTTCCATTCTTCTTGAGCTATTGCTTCAATCTAATCTAAGCATTTTATACTTTCGTTTTTGTAAATGAATGCCCTATTTTATTTTCACAGCAGTGCGGCATTTTGTTTGGTTATGTAAGTGGGTAATGTGTAACTACAGTGTCATTAATTCCTGACTAAACGTTTCCATTAAGAATGTAGTCAAGTAACATTTCTCAACATTGTATAGTTAGAAATTTGAGGAGCGAGTGTTTTTTCTACTTTGTCGCTCTAGAGCGGCAAAGTGACATTTTGCGTTGACAAAAGAGAGCGCAAATGGCTACTTTGTATATAGACTGTAGAAACTCTATCCCTACTGCTTGTCAGTCAAATTTGTATTCTGGAGATTAAAGTATATGGTCTCCTAAATATTCAGTTCAAATATGAAACAGAAAGTATTTAACTCAGTGTACATAAAGATGAAAAATAATGTATTACTCTTCCCCTATTGTTTGTCACTCAAATTTGTATTCTGGAAATGAAAGTATATGGTCTGCTAAATATTCAGTTCAAATATGAAACAAAGTTTTTGAATGAGTATACCTACTCAAATACTATTCAATTTTTCGAACTGTATCTCGTGATTCACGGCTTTAAAAATAACTCCATGATAGCGGTTTTCCTTCCTTTAAAAATTGTAAGTTTATCAAATTATGGTAAGAAAAAATCAAATTTTATAGGATGTATATATAACACGATTGGCAAAAACCGCAAGCACCGTAGGCAGACAGATATGTATATGTTAGTGCAGTTTATAGACCTTTCTTTAATCCATGTGATATCCACTGCTAAATGCAACCAGCACTACGCGTACAAACAAGTTGTGCAACTATACGCAGGAGTTTAACATATGATTTTAAAAAAAAAATTGAAATAGACTCTACTGTAAATTTTAGAGCAAAAGTACAAGAATTAAAAGTTGTTCAATAGCTATTTATGTAATAAGTTGCGAAAGAAATGTGTTTTAAGCACGCGACGTGAAAATTATCCTACGTGGCGTAGCCGAGTTGGATAACACGTCTAGTGCTTAAAACACGATTTCGCAACGTATTCCATACAAGATTTTTTATACTAGCGTTTTAAAACAGATTATTTATATTTATTCTCAAATGTCAACATTTTGAATTTTTCAAAATTTAAAAGTAGGCAGGCGTCAGTTTCATCTTTTTGTGCTATGGGATTCAATAGGGCGCGAGCAGACACGTGACTCGAGAAACCTTGACGTGCTTAGAATCAGCTGATTTGTGTGCGCATGTCATTTTGACAAGAACATTGTCAATTTGACAACACCAATGTTTTGACTTATTTTGATTTTGAATTGCTAAAATGTTAATATATTATAATTTTTAGGCAGTAAAACACATGAAATTAAAAATAATAACATTTTAGCAGTTAAAAATCAAAATAAGTCAAAACATTGGTCTTGTCAACATGACATTGTTTTTGTCAAAATGACATGCGCACACAAATCAGCTGATTCTAAACACGTCAAGGTTGCTCGAGTCACGTGTCTGCTCGCGCCCTATATGTTGTTTAATAAACATTGATGTCAACGTGCTCGGTGTATAATTTTTCTTGAGAATTTTTGGTAATAAATTTACTTAAAATCAGTGACTCAGAGATTGACTCTGATATTGAAAATGGTGCAGAGGCTGCATTGGCTACACTGGTTCCAGGAAAATCAAAAAAATTGTATGAAGAAACTTACAAAAAATTTGACAATTGGTGTGCGGAGAAAAACGTTGGGCACATTACAGAAAAGGTAGTTTTAGCCTATTTTTCGAAATTATCATCCATTTATAAGCCATCCACTTTATGGAGTAATTATTCTATGCTCCGAACTATGATATACCTTAATAAGAATGTGGATATAAGTAAATTTACCAATCTTATTGCATTCTTAAAAAGAAATGCTAGTGGATATAAGCCTAAAAAATCAAAAATATTCACTAAGCAAGAGATAGTTCGTTTCATGAAGGAAGCTGATGACAAGGATTATTTATTGGCAAAGGTTGTGTTAATTGTTGGAATCTATGGGGCATGTCGCCGAGAGGAACTTACGTTTTTACGTGTAGGAGATATTGAAGATTCTACGTCTTTCATAAAAATTAATATTCCAAATACTAAAACGAATATTTCACGATTTTTTATGATAACTGAAGGGTTTATCGATGGAATCAACTGTTTAGCAATGTTTCGCAAGTACGCACAACTTCGACCTACTCATACTGAACATCAACGGTTTTTTCTAACCTACAGAAATTTTAAGTGTTGCACGCTTCCTGTAGATATGTATAAATACCATAGGTGGTATACCTAAAAATATTGCAGAGTTCCTCGGCCTCCTAAATGCTAAAGAATATACCGGGCATTGCTTTCGGCGGTGTTCTGCAACATTTTTGGCTGATTCGGGAGCAGACATTACAGTGCTCAAACGACATGGAGGGTGGCGTTCAAGTTCTGTTGCTGAAGGCTACGTTGAAAATTCTTTGGAAAATAAAGAAATTTCACGAAGAATTTTCAATTTAGTAATTTAATAATAATAATAATAATAATAATAATAATAATAATAATAATAATAATAATAATAATAATAATAAATTATTCAAGCATAAATACATATATAATGTTTATCCAAGTCAAAAAGTAATTAATTGCGTTGTAAATATTTATCATAAATAAACAGTTGTAATAGGTATTTAGTACTTTTACTTTTACTTTTACGCATTAAACTGTCATTTTTAAGCACTAGTGCTTAAAAGTACTTCATTTAACAACGGAAATGACAATCGAAAAGTTGTTGTTATAATACGCTAGTATAAAAAATTAATTTTTACTTTTAAAAGTCCTCATCAAATGCAGTAGAATATCCGTAGCACTAGACATTGAAAATAAATTAAACATCAGATAGCCGTGGAAATAAAAAACAAATAAAACAAAATCTCATTTTAACAGTTCAGTGTTATTGCTGTTAATTGTTGTAATCACTGTGTCTACATTATTATATAATTCAGCAATAAATATTGTAACGTGTGAGCCCCGCTGCTACGCTGAACAAGCGTCTAAGTATAGCGATGACGCAATCGCGCTAGTAGCCGGGCTACGTAAACAACAAGCCGCGACG
The DNA here is from genome assembly GCA_963082715.1 of Harpalus rubripes. Classification (NCBI taxonomy): domain Eukaryota; kingdom Metazoa; phylum Arthropoda; class Insecta; order Coleoptera; family Carabidae; genus Harpalus; species Harpalus rubripes. The sequence goes on from OY720460.1 coordinate 13,563,080, forward strand.
TGTTTAATTACTTCCGGTCACCTGAACCTTTTCATTGTTATTTTGCGGTCAAACATTCTAGAGCTCTCTGGAAGTTAATGGCAGCTGTATAAAAGGGACGCAGCTATAGAGACATTCACATAGAGTGTTAGTGAAGCACAGCAGTATCGTGGTGAGCGTAGGCAGTATAGTGTCGAATGGAGGACTCGGGAAGTTACTAGTTAACTGGGATAGCTGTGGATGTAAATATTCGGTAGTGTTGACGAGTATTGGGAAGCTAGGTATACGGGGACAGTAACGGCAAGTGGAAGTGGATACTCGGCAGTGGTGCTGAAAAGAATTGTGACATACGGACATTCGGTGATACTGAGGCTGTGGAAGTTAGACAGTTAGTTACATAGATAGACAGATAGTGAGGTGAAAAGTGTGACTTCTGTCCGAGCAGTTGAATATACAGACGCTGTTGAGTCAGTTGAGTAGATAGACGCTGTGGAGGGCGGTAGGCGGACAGTTGAACGTGATATAAATAGTAGAAATAAATAATTAGTAATATCGTGGAAATAAATAGTAGTGTTAATTGGTTAAATAAATATTTTTAGTGTTTTCTAGTTAATTATAGTTTTAGTTTTAATTAGTTTTTAATAATAGTTTAATCTTAGTAATAATCATTTTCATTATAGTTTAATAAACACTTATTTTAATTAAAAATAATATTTACACTTCATCCAAATAAATAAATAAAAACGTTACAAAATCATCACGGCTTATTACCCATTGCTGGGTGTGCCAATCTGCTTTGTACACGGATATCGGTAATGATTAAATATTTGCACCGTGCGGGCGCTTACCAGACGTCACCTCACGGGCACTTATTGCTGGCGTGGCACCACAGGGGTCAATTTTGTGCCATTTAAAATTGGAAATATAATTGTTTTATTTGTTTTTTATGTTGGAGGAGGCAATTTTCGCACATTTTTAAAATCCTATGTTCCGCGTTTCGCTGCACATTCTATACGTACATATAGTAAGTAAATTCAACATTCAACCCTAGATTCATCTGAAATTTTACCGATCCGCGATGAGAAAAAGGTTGAAAAACACTGTAGCAAGAGGACTCCATTATAATAATAACCTATACATAATAATAACTAAGGTCTGATTATATAGATCAATGAATAAGATAATTGTAAAACTTTTTACCTCTCGCTAAGAGAGGTATTGTATTCATGCTAAAAATCGCATATCCAGATTTTAATGAATAAGCACGTTTTAAGGTCCCTAGTATCCGATTATAACATTTTTACGATGATGTCCGTATGTGTGTGTGTGTGTGTGTGTGTGTGTGTGTGTGTGGGGATGTGTGTGTGTGTGGATGTTGGATTCACTATATCTCAAATACTATGAGACTTAAGACATTTTTAACTACGGATTCCTCAATCTAACAATAATGGGAAGAGTCCAGTCAGTTTTGGTAACAATTGGACAACCGGAAGTAGTAGTTACAAGAAAAAAATCGTCTAAATATTATTTATCGAAAATTTATGTAAATACTTATATTAAAGAATGTTAAATTCTTTATTCGATAAATATAAATTCATTATTATATCTTCTATAGATTTAGAGATAAAGAAAGGCATATAAAATAATTTGATGTAAAAAATCTCAGATCAAACTACTACAAGGCAAGAAATTCAAATGTTTCTAATTGATATATAAATGTCACTGTCAAAAATATTTGTATGCCTCTGTCAAAAATATTTGTATATTATTATGAAGATTATGAAAATAAAAAAAATTCAACAACGCAAAAGATATACGTAAAAAAGAATATAAAAGGAATTTGCGAAAAAATGACGAATATAAAGAAAAAGAAAAGGAAAGTAGAAAAAGAAAATTTCAGGATATTGAATATAAAGAAAATGTAAGTATTGTACACAATTTATTTTAAAATATCCCATAGATTTTGCAAATATATGTGAGAATTATTTTGTAGTGAGACATGAATATATGTAATTGTATTAAAAATATTTTTCGTTTTATGCGTACAACCAGGTAAAATATCTGGCGAGAGGTTATGTGTTGGCCACATCAGATTTTTATTTTTTATTTCAAATAAGTAAAAACTATTTAATCTGTAACACGTATGTATGCCATGATCACATTTTGTTATTCTAATATTTTCATATTTTTTTACTTAATGTATAAGTACTTTATAAAATATGTACGTAGCAAAATGATAATTTTATTTACATTTTGGGTCATCATTAAATTCAGCTGACCTCATGGGCTTTTTAATTAATTTTCATTTTAATGAAGAGCGCCCACTTAAGTTTTTTCCTGATCAAAAATTCAGTCATCTGAATGACTGAAGTACGCACTTTACACAAAAAATAAATAAATGAGGGATAATGATGTCCTATTACCCTGTAAAAATTAATTAAGGTCGAAGAACATTCGATAAGAAAACACAACAGTTTTTCGCAAACCGTAAAACTTTATTTGGGTGCTTCTTATACAGAGTGATCAAAATCAACTGATAGTCACGTGACCTGACTAGTTCTCAATATGTCAATCTGTCAAATGTCTGTTCAAATATCCGTTACGCTCTCTGTTTATTTTTACTGTCGTTATTACATGCGTTTCATAATTATCTTATCAAGATTCTTATTAGTATATTTCGTTATTTACTTGGTGAGTTACAAAAATAATTTTTTGGGCAACCGGACGCGAAATAAGCATTTCGCAGCCGCAATACAGGCCGCGAAATTGGATTTCGCGACCGTTGTTATGGTAGCGGCCGCGAAATTAGTTAAACAATCACTTTGACTTTGAAAGTTGCATAGTTTTGTTTGTCAAATGTCAATCCCATAGCCACCTTGAAAGCTAACTTTCTATTTACAATGAAACTGTTTAAAATTCATAAAATTTGTAATTACATATTTTTTACGGTTGCACAAAAAATATTGTGCACACCTTGTCCGCGAAATCCTTTAGCGCCCTCGCTACCTAAGATGAAAATCCCTTTACAGAACGGAATAAGCCCTACGTAACCCTTCCATAAAGGTCAAGGAAGGGAACAGGATTATAAGTTATGCAGTAGTTTGCGGAAATTTCAGCTGTAATCTCCGATATTATGTTGTGAATCTTGCAAACTGTAGAGAGACGTTATTCTTTAATAGGAATGAACAGTCAATACTGTTCCAGGAGTTAATTTCTAGACGTAAAGTTACAGCTGGACATGCACATACGAAGTTTGATAAATAAAATTACATGAATTTTTATTGGTTTCAAAAAGTAAAAATCTATTCTTAAATTTTAATATTGTCAGTGTACAGTGGCATATCCAGATTTTAGTGAATAAGCACGTTTTAAGGTCCCTAGAATCCGATTATATCATTTTTACGATGATGTCCGTATGTGTGTGTGTGTGTGGATGTGTGTGTGGATGTTGGATTCACGATATCTCAAATACTATAAGACTTAAGACATTTTTAACTACGGATTCCTCAATCTAACATTAATGGGAAGAGTTGATTAAGTTTTGGTAACAATTGGACAACCGGAGGAAGTAGTTACAACAAAAAAATCAGCTAAATATTATTTATCGAAAATTTATGTAAATACTTATATTAAAGAACGTTAAATTCTTTATTCGATAAATATAAATTCATTATTATATCTTCTATAGATTTAGAGATAAAGAAATGCATATAAAATAATTTGATGTAAAAATTCTCAAATCAAACTACTTCAAGGCAAGAAATTCAAATGTTTGTAAATGACACATAAATGTCACTGTCAAAAATATTTGTATGCCGCTGTCAAAAATATTTGTACATTATTATGAAGATTATGAAAATAAAAAAAAAACGTAAAAGAATATACGTAAAAAAGAATGTAAGAGGAATTTGCGAAAAATTGACGAATATAAAGAAAAAGAAAAGGAAAGTAGAAAAAGAAAATTTCAGGATATTGAATATAAAGAAAATGTATCTATGTATTGTACATAATTTATATAAAAATATCCCATACATTTTGCAAATATATGTGAGAATTATTTTGTAGTGAGACATGAATATATGTATTTGTATTTAAAAATATTTTTCGTTTTTTGCGTACAACCAGGTAAAATATCTGGCGAGAGGTTATGTGGTGGCCACATCTGATTTTTAATTGTAGCGTTTATCATGAAGAACTACATACCACAATAACTTGTGGTAATTGTAAATTGACATGTTAAGAAGCAAAATAACCAATATTGGAGGTCTGAAAATCCAAAATTAGACACCGAATTTTTTTTAAATGAAATTGGTGGCACAGTCCATTTGTGGAATTTACAGGGAATTGATTCATACATTTTTGGTATCCCAAATGAAAGAACTTGGATGCGACAAAATATGGTATTAGCAAGATGGATCAGTATCATACAGTCTAAAATAGTAGCAATTTTGCGAAAATCATTTTCTTATCGTTATTTAATCCCACGTTTTGGTAATACACATTGGCCGCCAGGTGTCCTAATTTAACAGCCCCAGACTTTTTTTTTATGGGGGGTTATTTTAAAGGAAAACTCTGCATCAGTTACAGGAAAATATTAGCTAATGAGTCGATTCTGTTCACATCTGTAAGTTTTACAGATCTGTAAAACCCTGACAAAAACGCATCTATTACTGTTGATTAATATAAAATTTTACATAAGAGAGCAGGTTTCGTTGCGACTTTGTTCATTATTTACAAATTTACAGATCTGTAAGATTTACAGATGTGAACAGAATCGACCCATAAGAAATCGAAATTTTACCGGCCGAAATGTGATGGAAAATAAAGAGCTTGATTTTGCATAGCAGATAAGAGGTCCCTTAGCCAATATTATTTTAGGAAATTGACATTTAAAAAGGACTAAATAAATTTGTATGTTGCTACAAAAAAAAAAGATTAAATATAAAATTTCGCAGTAGTAACAAAATTATAAATCATGTAAATTGGGGCCTCTCTAGAGCCGGGGGCCCGTCCGCGATACGCCACTGATAACGTACCTCAATGTATTGTGCAAATTTAGATTATATTCTTTCAAGAGATATAAATTGAAGCTATGCCATAACTTCTTTTCCATATATTGTCACTTTGCGAATGAAGGCACGTAATTATGATTAGCCTGCTTGTGAGGTTAAGACCATTTGCATATTTCATTGAATTTTCAGTGTAATTAGATTTTCCGGATAATAATTCCGGCTGTAATTTGCATTCGCGTATAAATCTGGAAGCAATTTCCCGCTGTGCTATTTTCTACTCGTTTAGCCCAAAAGGCTAGCACACTACGATTGTCGCTGCGAAATTTATGTGCAATTTGTATTTTATTATTCAACCCTTTACATTTTATTCAAGCGCTAATTTTGCTTTATCGTTCGAACCCTAATCAATTCAATAGATTTAATACTGGAATGCTTTGGTGGAAAGACCGAGTCCCAGAATTCCGGGTTAAAATTTTCCGAATCGCCGGAATTACGGAAGCTGGGTTGATTATTATTTTTCTATAAAAATTTACCGGTTTCAGGATATTATTCCATTGTTTACATGTACAAAAGCAGGCTGGTAACTAAGTAATAACTGTATCTATACGGTAATATTATTACAATACTGATTTGTCAACAACGGTCTACAAAATGAAAATAAAATTAAATGAAAATATAATGCTCTTCATTAATACCTACAGATAACGATAGCGTATCGTTCTAAATATACGGTCTACTTTACTTTAAAGTAATAAACATGAGGAATATTTGTCATACTGACATATGTCAAAATAATTGTTCTGTTAACCATAACATTCTGTAAGTAGCAATAATGAGAAAATTTCAAAAAATAATATTAACCAATAATGTCTTCATTTTCTGAAACCGATAAACTATTGAACAAACCACGTATGTTACGAATCATAACAAGCCTTAGATGTCTTAAAATCCTCGCTGTACGAGCTTGGATTTCAAACCGACATCTGCGGCAGTTATGATACTTATAACAGTCCTAGGTATGTTAATAGCTATTACAAGGTACAACGTGTTGTATAAATCAGTTGTATTATATATAAAAACTGAATGTTAGGACTAGAGTAAAATTACTTTAATATCAAAGTTTAAAAAAATATTCGTTTTTAAAATAATCGAGTTTTTAATATCCTTTTCTTCGTCTCTTTATCTACGTCACACATTTACTCTATTCCTAATTATCATTACTTTATAAAATCTTTTGCTATCGCCTTTTTTTAATACGTAATCCATTTTCAAGTAGCTAAATGCAGAAAATAATAATAAAATAAGGGAAGTAAACCAAATTACACTTGTTTAAATTTATGATGCCACGCCAAATTCTAAGCATGGGTATGAAAGTGAAAGATTTGTTGAATTACATAGGCTCTCGGTGGTACTCAAACCTTGGGCTAAATATTTTATTAAATAGGCTTATTATGCACGCATAATTCCAATTATTGACCACAATAGTATTTTATTTTGGAATCATAACCTTGTTTATCCGGCCACAAAAACGGGCGCAATTTGGCTTTTATCGCCCGAGAGCTTATAAAGTTGCCAAGCAACAGCTATTCAAACATCAAAATCGTCGTTTTTAGATAAATGTCAGACAACATAATAAATTCGATAAATCACATTTTTTGAACACCGCTGCTCGTAAAACTATTCGTATCCTTTCTCGTATACGTCTTTTCACTTCTGTGGAACCAACTTGCTCTGCGAAGCGTCAAATTCATTCGATATTTCTTTTGAATAATCGATATCTTCCATTTTCATTTGACACTAAATTAAAATTTGTTATAAACAAACAATATAGCTAAAAACCACAGCATACTTAAAATTCACAACGCCAGCACAACGATACCGAATATATACCCATTGAATCCTTGAATTTTACGAACCAAAATAAAATAAAACGTTGTATGTACCACGAGCATAATCAAGATTATAGCACACGGGAAAATTAAAGATCTCCGCTATACGTCGAGCTTTAAACATTTCCCGGTGTTACAATCTTTTGATTATGCCCTTAATACATAAATAACTATTATGTACCAAGGACGTTACGATGATGATAATGCCAGGAGGGCGACGACGATCTAGCCCAAGGGATAGATGTCGTCCGATGGGCATTATCATCTAGTAACGCTCATGGTGCATACAAGATTTTATGTCTCACTAGAATATATGAAATAAGTTTTCATTTATAATAATTTTGATTACAATAATGCTTAAGCTTCGGCGTTGCTAAGGATGTTGTTTAATTGTTAGGTTTATTATCAACATTTATTTATTTTTAAAACATCAACGTTCTATATCATTGGAGATGATGGAATGGGTAAATTTGCTGTTTCGGAAGATATTTTATCGAAACGGTGTAAAGAAATTATTTCGAATACTTTGAGAAAGAGAAACGCATAAATGTTTTCCTAATTATTCCATTCTCGTCAGTAAAAAAATGTAAGTATTATATTTTGAGGTTCGTTTTCACATGACAGATCTCAGTTCTTTATTTCTTATGTACTTATTTCTGAATATTATTACATTTTAGAGAGTTTGTACTGTTTTAGATGTGTCACATGTGACGGTAAATAATATCAAAAATGAATTCAAACGTGGATAAATATAGTTCCCAAAAAATTAGTGATCCGGCATCCGTCCAAAATCAATGCAAAACATTACAGTCTGCAATTCAACATACTTACTATTTACATATGTGGTGAAAGTAAATTGCTTTTAAGGCCCTTTTCATAATTAATTTTAAGTATTATATTTAATTTTAAAATGATTTCTGTGTTGTGCTTTCAAAGCTGTTTTCGTATTAATTGTTGTAATTAATTAATGTATTAATTGTTGTAATCAAGCCTTATTATTATTATTGTAATGAATAATAATTAAAAAGAAAATAATTTTCATTATATACCGCTCATATTATTTCTAATTTAAAGTCCATAAACGATGATCGGATTATAATGAGGGCATAATAAACTATTATGCCCTCATATAATACCCCGGTTGTTATAGATATGTTTATATACACCTATCGTAGCAACAAACAGTTCATAATACTTTAGTGAGACATTAAAGTATTTTTTCTATTTTGCGCCTGTAATAAAGCTGTTACAGTACCTAAAAGAGTTCGTTAATAGCTCTTTCAAATGCTGTAATAGACTAGTTCAATTTATTTTTTAAGGTTGATGGCTATCAATGTCAATAAATGTCAGATGTCGCTTGTTAACGATTGTTAAGAATACTATTTTTATATAATTATAAATTTAATAGTAGTAATAAGAAAAGGAGAATAAATAGTAGTAATTATAAAGTTAAAAGTAGTAATAAGAAAAGGAGAATAAATAGACTCCTTTAAATATCGTAGGTAGTTGATGTTACAAAAATATGGTTACGTTATTGAACGTCAAACTTTATCGGATGTATTGGAGATCATGACTTCGTCTCGATCTCCAAAATCATCCTCATTCGGTAGGGAGCACTTACTGACCCTAATACTTAACTATATTTTTACCCATATCAATGTACGTATAGGTATAGTAGGTTATCTGAAACTTACATAAATTTGTGGTGGTAGCAGTATAATATATTGTTATTTTCTCTGATTGTAAGCCGGTATCATTTAACAAAGTAATAATATTGCAATAGGTATGTGAAAATAATTTGAAGTTAAATATTTACAAGGAAAATTTTAATCTAAACGGGACTAATGTTTATAGTAATTATTAACACATTTAAAAGTAAATACCCAGTAAAATCAAAAAGTTGAAACTACATAGGTGTCAATAAACTTTGGCATGCAGAACGCATTCAGGGAAAAAGTCAATGGCACTTAGAACTTTTGGAAATTCATTTCTTATTTATTGGTATCTAAATCAAAGAAGATGAGAAGTCGCAGTTAAATTAAATGGACTATACGTTTATCTTGAAATCTCTACAGGGTGTTAAAAAGCGGGCCATAGGCGTTTGACATGGGAAACCAGTCAAAAATGTTTCATATAAATGTTGTAGAAAATTAAATTCTACATCTAAATCATTAAACAGATTTAATTTTGCACGCTTGGTAATCTATAAAATCGAATTTGAAATTGTATAAATATGTAAGTATTGCTCATTTTGTAGCGATAGCCATGGAATTGAAACAAAATTACAAAGAAATGCATATAGTTTAAACTGTCAGAAATTCGGTTATTATATCTCCAAACAAATACTTATTATTTTTAAAATATAACACTAATGCCCGGTTTTATAAACATCGAATAAACTGCTGAGCTATTACTTTGAAAGTAAATTTAATCGACAAGTAATTAAAAATGTCTGTTTTATAAAACAAGTTACAGAGTAAAATAACTACTTGCAGAGTAAATATTTTATCCTAGTGATTTACCGACAAAGACATGACATCCGACATTATTTTGTGATTTTTGCATATTAATATTTTAATATTTTCTATAATTATATGCATTTAATATTGTGACAAGGCGAGGGTAAGCACAATAACAGATAAATAGCTTTTTATAAACTCTTCTAAATTATAGTTTCAATATTCATATTTTAACTCTGTTTATCTATTTAAGTCAAAATTTAGTTTAGAAATTCTTATCATATTATGATAGTCACGACATTTATTAGTTAGCCATGGGATAAACATGGGAGAGTTGAATTTAGATACTCGAGAGAGTAACAAGATATAGTCGGTTTTAGATACTCGTGAGAGTGAACATGTAAGAGTTTTAGTTTGGGGCGACGCTCGCCCGCTGTGTTACAGAATGTAACAGTTTTGTTAGTTATGTTAGGCTTAGTGTTAATTAATAATCATGTAAATAAAGTTTAGTTATTAAATCACAAGTTGAGTTCATGTCCGTAGTGTTCATTAGTGTAAAAAGTGAAGTGTCTGTGTGTTCTTCCTTCTCACAAGCCGTGGACGCCAACCATCAAAGCGTCCACCAGTCAGTAAGTGTATCATCGTTGGGAATCATCATCCTTAGCATCATCATCATCTTCTCAGCTTCAGACACCCCCCCCCCTCGTGTTACAATATTGTTTTTCACTATTAAGAACTTATAGGCCAGAGTGGTAATTTTTTTTTATGATTTTGCAACTACAATTTTAACTGGGGACAAGGAAAAGACCCTCCATGAAGAGTGTGTGATTACCATAGTACACTCAGGCTACGGTTTCTTATACCGGCTAATCTTTCCACTATTGGAGCATAAGAGAGATTGATAAAACCAGGATAAAACATTACTAGACGATATCCCTTAAAACCACTACTGACGATAATGTTAATCTCCAACTGAAGAGGATCTATTCCAAGCAATGTACCGCAGAATGTTTTAATAATATTGTTTTTGTATTCTGTATGTTCCTGACACGAAATAAATCCAAAAATCAAAATAGAAAATAAAGTGTGTCGTGTCATAAAGAGCCAGGTGTCAACTAACGTGGAAAAAGAGAGAACACAGAAATAGACAAAGCAAATATATTGCATATAAATAAATAAATGTAAAAATAATGCAAGACATGAAATTTATAATGAATTTAATTTAATTAATGTTGATGTGTCAAATTTATTCTACAGAATAAAATTTACTTCCTCGAACATCGGTAGAGTAATTTATTCTCTGGATTTACTTAGCTAGTATTTTTATTCTTGCTTTATAAAACGAAAATCTCTGGAATAAACTATTTTACTTCAAGAGTAAATTTTACTTTGCTAGTAATTTACTTATCCATTTTTTATAAAACTGGGCATTTGAAAAACTATTATTATAATTATTTTTCACATTTTGTAACTTATAAAATTAAATATCTGACAGTTCAAACAAACGTTCAAACTATATGCATTTCATTGAATTTTATTTCAATTTTGCTATCGCTACAAATGAGCAAGATTTGTACAATTTCAAATTTGATTTTATAGATTTGAGGAAAATTAAAAAATACGGGTCTATTATCTTTCATTACTCTATCGATTAAAGTTAAAAATGAATGACCTCATTTAGCTTATATTATAACAGTGTCAATTTTGACATTACGTGAACAATCCCCACCACTCATGGACTTTATAATTAGTAAAATTTGACATTTATTTATCAGTTAAATCTATTTATAAAATCTTTCCGCTTATTTGCTGAAATCTGATTACCAACATGATTATCTTATCATATATTCATTTATCTTTTAAGTCTAAGTTTCCTTATTTTTACTTCCTTGTATGAAGTAAAGGAAGTATTGTAATCGCGAAAAATTCCGGTTTTGAGATTTCAACGGAAATATCCATTTTGACCATCCCTGAATCCATTCTGACTAATTTCGTCGTGACGTCTGTACGTACGTATCTCGCATAACTCAAAAACGGTAAGCCGTAGAAAGTTGAAATTTTGTATTTAGGACTTCTATAACATCTAGTTGTGCACCTCCCTTTTTGGTCATTACATAATTTCCAGAAATGGTACTTTATTTGAAGCCTATAATAGATTTTAATGAAAAACTATATTAAAATATAATCCAAAACTTTTCAAATTTGGTATATAAGACTTTTATATCAATTGGAATAACATAGCAGATTTTGATTAAAACAGGCTAACCGGAAGTGATATATTACTTGAAGTTGTTAACAGTTTTTCTTGAATAAAATGGTTTCATTTTGATTTTAGAAATAAATGCTTCAAATAAGAGTTTTAGAGAATTCCGCGTCTAGCACATCAAGTATTATTAAATTAGCCCTTTGTATAAGCGAGATATGTAAATTTAAAAATTATATACTTTTTGGTTTTTGTAATGAAGCTTGCCATGGATTAGGACAAAAATAAAAAAAAATAGATGTTAATATCAAATTACGTCAAACACGTGCAATTTTATAATTAGGTTTATACTTCATCTTCATATTGGTCTTGCGTACAAGGAAGTCGTGTGGTGTCCACATCAGATTTTTTTATGTATTAAATAATACTTAACTTGATAAGTAATTTTTAAATAATATTATCAGCAACCGACAGAAAATAGAAAATATACATTATATTTTACTGGATTAAACCTTATTTACGCTATAAAAAATCTGATGTGGCCAGCACATTACCTTCCGTCAGTTATATGACGTATTTACGAAAATTCTACCGGCGAACTGTTACCAGTAAAGAGCTTTTTATCAGGTTCTAGCTACCGGAGTCGATATTTTAAGGACGCAACTGGTAAACAGGGTAGATCCATAACCTATGAAAAAATCTGAAAATTTAAAACAGGTTGGAAATTTGACGTAATTAACAAACTGAGCAGATCCCTACTTTGAACACATTTCCACTTTTACCGCGCGCGCTTCGCTTTGCATCACTACCTTTTTTTGAGATTAGATTCTTTATGAATCCGGTAGATGGATCTGGTAGATATTGAACAATTTTCGAACACGGTAACATTTTACCACTCATGCTCTCGAACACAGTCGGTAGATGCGGTATCTACCGGTAGAATTTTCGTAAATGCGTATATATTTTGTATAAAATCCATACAGAAAGTTCCTTGCAAAAGAATCTAAATTTCTTGTATGTACATTACCTTTCGACAGTTGTATGTATTTTATACTAATTCCATACAGATAATTTCGAGCAAAATGATCCTAACACAAATATACTACGAATATGTCAATTGCACTTGACACTGACATCTTTCAATCAGAATTTTCTTAATATAGTAGCTGTTTCTAGCATAGCTGGCTAATTTATGAAATTTATTTTCTTTATAATTTTATAACTCTATATCCATTTAATATGAAGTATAAAATGCAGTTAAATCGTATAGAGAATACAATGTTCTTTAATATTTGTAATAACATTAAATGTGAAAAAATGATATTTACCATCGTTTTTTCAAGAAAAATTGTTAAAATCTTCAAATGAGGGTACTTCCGGTTGACCAATTATAACCAAAATCTAATCAACTCTTCATATGGATGCAACGAAGAGGAATACGAAAGAATTATAATTTTTGGAATTGTAGTTTTAGAGTTATCGTAGACGAAAATTTTGTTACACACACACACACACACATACACAGACACACATACATACACACACACACATACAGACATCATCGTAAAAATAGTAAAATCGTATTCTAGGGACCTTAAAACGTGCTTATTCATTAAAAACTCACCACCGAAATTTTTGACCAAAGACAATACCTTCCTTACCTAAAGGTGACGGAAGGTAAAAACGTAAATTTTCGTTCCAAAATTAGGCGCTAAATTCGAATCTAATGATATTTAATTATGAATGATGATAAACAGAAAAAAATCTGATGTGGCCAGCACATTACCTTCCGTCAGTCCCATAAATTTGGTACAAATTCCATACAGAAAGTTTCATGTACCTAAGAGATTCTATATATCCATCCAGTAAAATTATAACACAAACATGTCAATTACACTTAACACTGACATCTGTCAATCAGCATTTTCTCAATATAGTAGTGGAATACCCTGTATACTGTCATACTGACAGTATAATTTTACCTTAGTCCCATCCTGTATGACATAAGACTGTTTTTCGTTGTAGTGCGACGGTGAATATACTCAAACTGATAACATGCATTACCTATACTTTTAGTTTTCATAGCATATTGAGTTTCAAAGTTATTGCATTGAGCTCTATTGATATATTTTTTAGTCTAGTGTTTTTTAAGAGTGCGCTTAAAACATGACATGTGAAATTATTGTACTTTGTTACAGTGTATTGATATTGTGATTGCTCAATGAAAATATTACACTTCTATTTTCGTTAAACTATATTGTGCGTATTATATTTATACTCGTATTGTAAATAAATCCCTACCTATTTAAAAGAGATAACAAGTTCAAGTTGTGTGATGAAAGAAAATAACTATTAAAATATTAGAAAATAGTTATTTGTGTGCCAAGACCAAGAAATGATTTTTTCGCACTACCGAGACTAAAGAGCGATTCTAATCACTCATTTCAGGGACTAAAGTTCGAATTCAGTCCCAGAGGGATTAAATATGAAATCCGTGGGGGACTAAAGTAAAAATAAACAAGATGTTTCCATAACATCATATAGTATCTGCACTACATTTTGAGCAGGCGTTGAGTTTAAATTTGAACAAAATTTTTGACATTTGTAGTGTCAAATTGTAAGATTAATTTCTTTTACACTAATATGGTTCCATTTAATACGGGAGTGTAAAAATAGCGTATATACCACAAGACTAAAGTGCATTCAATCCCTCAGGATTGAATATGCACTTTAGTCCCTGAGTATATAATATACTATTTTCGCCTCGGCCAGAAAGCAGACGAGGACGAAATAACACTTTTTGGCAGTGGTGCACACAAAATTTTTTAGTCGACCTTCTTTATAAAATTTACAAATTTTTACCTTCCGTCACCTTTAGGTAAGGAAGGTATTGTCTTTGGTCAAAAATGAGTTTTTAATCAATAAGCACGTTTTAGGGTCACTAGAATACGATTTTACTATTTTTACGATGATGTATGTATGTGTGTGTAACAAAAAATTTGTCTGCGATAACTCTAATACTACAATTTCAAAAATTATAATTCTTTCGTATTTTTCTTCCGTTACATCTATATGAAAAGCTGATTAGATTTTGGTTATAATTGGTCAACCGGAAGTACCCTCATTTGAAGATTTTAAGTTTTTCTCCAAAAAACTATGTTAAATATCATTTTATCACATTTTATGTTATTATAAATATTAAAGAATATTTTATTCTCTATACCAGGGATGGCGAACCTTTACGTATCAACGTGCCATTTTTCTATAGAAAATGTTTAATGAGGTCATAGACGTGCCATCAAATAATTTTGACTTTGTGATTATTGGGAAAATAATAATAATAATAATAATAATAATAATAATAATAATAATAATAATAATAATAAATACTATCAACTCAAAACTCTTTATTTACTAATTAAATAGGAACATTTTGCAATGTTTCAATTATACGCGTAATTTAAATTAAAGTAAAATTAGTGTGACTTCTGTTGTTGCAGATTCGATGACAAATAACATATGTTTAGGTTGTAAGATGTTACTTTTAGCAGAATGCATGCTGAACTGGAGTAATCTATCAAACGGTTTCTAACCGAGTCTTTAATGTTATTCATCTCTGAAAATAATGACTCGCAGGCATAGGTTGATGAAAATATTGTTAAAATAGCATGAGCCAAGTTCTTCAAACAATTAAATGTGTCAGGTAACGCATTCCATGTTTCCAAAATTTTGTTATTAGCATTTTCACTTATATTACTTGTCAATCTTTATGTTTCAATTAATTCTAACTCTTTCCTTGTTTCAATAAATTTTTGAATCCATATTAAACTAGACTGGAAATCAATCAGCTGCATTTCAAATTCTTCAATTTCCAACCAATCGAATTGGGACAAATTCAGTTTATCAAATGTCCCGCGCACTGCACCCGAACATTCCGTAGCGTAGGGATCACTCGCGTTCGCTCGTCATTTAATACCTACTTCACACTTTTTTTCGTAGTGCATCATAATGAATTTTGTGATCAGTGACGTGCCCAAAATATTGTGACGCGTGCCATTGGTTCGCCATCCCTGCTCTATACGATTTAACTGCATCTTATACGTAATATTTAATGGATATAGAGTTAACAAATTATAAAGAAATTAAATTTCATAAAGTAGACAGCTATGGAAACATCTATTATTACGTAAAGACCTTGCCCGCCTTGCCTCAACACACTAGAATTAGTATCTCTGACTTGTCACGTATTATCCATGACTTCGGTTCATATCGCTGACTTACTCTAGTGTGATAGCTACAAGGAAGTCATGGATCCTGTTGTCAGATGAATTGGATTCGGTTTCATTTCCTCTGACTATTTATCGCTGACTTCTCTACTGCGCATACGCAACTGCCTCTGAAGTACAGGAATGTAACTTTACGTAGTAAAATATAACTGAAGAAACGCCAGAATTAATATGCTTGCCCACAATTGCATTATTTTTTCATCGTTTTCATTCATTTTACTTGAAATAATTAGATATGCCAAAAAAATTTGAAATATGTTGTTAAAGAAACGATATCATAACCAATTTCAAGTATGAAAATCCACTAAAAGTCTGAGAAAAAGGTTGTTCGAAATTGCAGTGTGATAGATCGAATTGGTCATACGAAATAAGTTAAAGAAAAAGAGTCAGAGATATGATTGTAGTGTGATAAGGCCTTAAGTTAACCAAAAAACCAGTATCTTGATTCCAGGTACACCATGATTCCTGAATATTTTCATCTATTTCAGGACAGACTGACATTGAATCATATGACATTTAAAATTGAAACAACCTTACAAAAATAAAAATTAACCAAATGAATGATAACGTTGAATAATGCCAATAAAAATAATGCAATCGCCAATCACCCCAATTCTGTAACAAGTTATTAACTCTTAGCAACATTGCTATAGCAAATAACCAAAAATTATTGCAAACACTGAATAAATTATGAAAATGACAACCAAGTTGAAATATTGTTATTGAAAGCATAATTTAGAAACGTTTATAATAACGTTATTTGCTTGTTATCGCTCCGCACTCGACTTGTCACACAAACCTTGAATTTAACATTTTTAGTTAATTGTTGCAACTTTGATAATAACGTTTTAATAATTACAGCTACAATAAAGTCAATCTTTTATACAGGGTGAGTCTTTTAAATGACCGTCCTCGATATCTCCCTTATCGTTAGAAATAGAGCATAAAATTTATTAACAGAATTTATTCGTCTACTCAAGGAATAACCTAAAATATAAACTGTGATGATGATTTATTCATATGAATTTTTCGCAAGAAGAACTATCAATACCTAATCGCACAAATATTAATAATAAACAGTTTTATTTATTGACTAATGCAAACTACTGTCCATTATTGCAATTGTTTCTTAATAAAAACACAATTTTCATAGTATACTAGATTTAATTTCAATAAATTTAGACAAAAATGGTGAAAAACTCCGAAATTATTGGTTTTAGGCATAGGATACTCTTAATAACATAGAAAGAAACATAAAAAGAAACCCAACTAAATAATAAAATATAGGATGTTCCTTTTGAAAATGACGAGTTATAGTCATTTGAAATTGAGTAAATTTGATTGGCTTTATCGAACACCCTGTATAATTATATATTTTTTAAATTATATGAGAACATAGAGTACCTATAGTTATAGTTGTACAGAAAATTTTTTTCTTAATTTTTAGCATTAAAATAACTTTAGTACGCCTTTATAAAGCAATGCGTGTATTAGGTCATTTTTAGAGAAAAAACGGAATAACTTGACAACGCCGATGAAAATTAAAAAATACCTCCCGCCATTTGCAGCCCGAGTCACAAAAAAGATTAAGTTAATCTTTACTTTTAGTCTAATCTAATCCAAGTAACAACCTTTTTTAAACCCATCAACAGGATTAAATCCCAATTACAGAGTGGGTTCACATTCACACACATCCATGCCTTAGTGGGATTCGAACCCAGAACCCCGAGAGAACTCACTACATGAGGCGTTGCTCTAACCATTGAACCACCGGAGCTATAATAAAATGAAGATTGAATTTTCAATACCGCGATAGAATAGAATTCACTAATTCAAAAATAAGGATTAGCTTAAACATTTTTGTGAATCGTTAATTTTTATTAATCTAAATACATATATTACTTACGCTGGAAACTGTATTGAATTCCTTTTTTATTGTTCTATTTATTTTTTCTTTTTAAAACGTTACTAATATTATTTTGAAATGATTAGTTCTTTGATAGTCACATTTATCTGTCAGTTACGTACATCTGAATACCTGCGTTTTGTTTGTTTAAAGCGTAGGGTCTGGGATTTAAATTAAAGATAATTTTATAAATTAATCCATAAAATATATAGAAAAAGTATTAATGCAAATATATAGAAAATTTAATAATTTTTAATTTTTATAAAAACATTAATCTCGAAAAAATAACATTTAAAGGTATTTTTCGAAGAAAAACTATTTTGAGCTTCTAGTAAAGTGCCATTTCTAGTTATCCGATTTTCACCAAAATCTAATTACAGAAAAAGTTCGAAACACAAGGTTTCAAAATTTTCTGAATGATAGTATTTGAGTTAGAGTGGAGGATCCACACATACAATTGGATTCTAGGGACCTTAAAACGTGGTCATTTACCAAAATCTCGATATGCGATTTTTAGCACGATCCCTATACCTCCCTTACCAAAGGTAGCGGGAGGTAAAAAAATTATATGTGCGTATAGGTGAATAAAATACAATTCAAAAGGGAGATATCGAGGACGGTCATTTCAAAGACTCACCCTGTATATTGTATTATCGGTATCACACTTCTGCCTGTCCGGATCTTAAAAAAAAATTATTGACTTTGGTCGCGTGTTTGAGGTATGGTTAGCGCTCAGTTCAAACATTCTTTGTTGATATATAGAACGATCTGTCATACTTGCAACACGCTATTTGTTTTAGATATCACGAAAAAGGGTCCAAATTGCTAAACTATACATAAAACGTTCATTACTGATTATAAAACTATGCTTTGTACGTCACAGATTTTATTTAGATACGTGAATAATAATTGCTGAGTAAAAAACAAAATCAATTTTTATATCAGGAACACTTTTATAATTCTTTTTACTGAGAATAATGATAGGTAGTTAAATTAATCTGATAAAAAATAATTATGTGTTTAATGCTGCCCACTCTGTGTTAGGCTGATGTGAGGTGACTCCTGGTAAACGCCCGCACGGTATGAATATGTCATCATTATTACGTTATACTGAATCGTAAACGTCTTATTACAGAGCTCTGTCTCTAGTGGTAAAGAAAGTAAAAAAAATACCATAGCAACATGTATACAGATTTATTTATTCGTTATTTCACTTCGCCATATGTTTCCAAAGACTATTTCGATCAAATAGTTTCATGTATTGTGTTGTAGGTTCCAATATTTACCTTCCGTCACCTTTAGGTAAGGACGGTATTGTCTTTGATCAAAAAATTCGATGATGAGTTCTTAATGAATAAGCATATTTTAGGGTCCCTAGAATACGATTTTACTATTTTTACGATGATGTCTGTATGTATGTATGGATGGATGTATGTTTGTATGTATGTATGTGTGTGTGACGATTTTTTCGGATCGCATAACTCCAATACCACCTTTCCAAAAATTATAATTTTTGCGTATTACTTTTCTTTAGATCCATATGAAAAGCTGATTAGATTTTGGTTATAATTGGTCGACCGGAAGTACCCTAATTTGAAGATTTTAACAGTTTTTCTTAAAAAAATACTGTTAAATATCACTTTTTCACGTTTAATGTTATTATAAATATTTAAGAATATTTTATTTTCAATACCATTTGATTACATTTTATACTTCATATTTAATGGATATAGAGTTAAAAAATTATAAAGAAATTAAATTTCACAAAGCAGCCAGCTGTGTTATAAACATGGAAACATCTACTACATTAAGAAAATTCTGATTGACAAATGCCAGTGTCAAAGTGCAATTTACATAATATATTTGAGTTATAATTTTACTGGAAATATATGGAGTCTTACAAAAAACTTTCTGTATGGAATTTGTACAAAATACATAGAACTGACTGACGGTAATATACTGGATATATGGAATCATTTACAACAAAACTTTCTGTGTGGAATTTGTACAAAATATACATATATAACTGACGGAAGGTAATGTGCTGGCCACATCAGATTTTTTTTTTTCGAATTATTTACGATTCAGTTTATCAAAAAACATTGTATAATGCTCAACCGTTATCCGAAATTTCAACTTTTGTAATTCCCGCTCGATTTTGACGTCATCATTTTCGGAGTCTATTCTAAACGCATATTTGTAGAAATTATGACTTCTTCGCTTGTAAATTTTCAAAAAATACTTTAATGTAGCCGTAACCTAAAGCACATAACTCAATAAAATGATTATTAGATTTTTAGGGTGTATTTGTGAAAATGTGACATTTTGGCTTGCAAATTTAGGGGGGCCTCAAGTGCTAAATCCGCCACTGAGTATACGGGGACAGTAATGACGAGTGGAAGTGGGATACTCGGCATTGGTATTGGAGAGCTGTGGCATACGGACAGTTGGTGATACAGGATCGGAAGTAAATCAGCTAGTAGAGTTGAAGAGAGTTCAGAAAGAGAGTTTATAGGAGTGAATTCTGTCCGGGCAGTTGAATATACAGACGCTGTGGAGGTCGGACAGTTCAATATGATATAAATAAATAGTGACATGTATAGTGATATAAATAGTGTGAAAATAAATAGGCGTGTTAATTGTTTAAATAAATAAATAAATTAGTATTTAATATTTGTTTAACCATAGTAATCGTCATTGTTATTGTCTTTTTAATATTTATTTATCGTTTAATAAACATCTATTTTAATTAATTTTTACATTTCACCTATATAAATAAACGTTACAATATTTTAAACTAGTCGAAAGAAATTTATAGAAATTTCTCACCATTTACGTAGATTTTATAATTTGTTATTCATTTATTTTATATTAATCCGCCCTCGTAGAGAGAATATTGAACAATGAAATTTGCTTCGACCTTCCTAAACTTATCAGACACCTAGTTTAGTGAGTTTCTCAACTTGTCACGTATAGTTGAGATTGATCACCTTCTCCTCACTTGGTTGCTTGTCTGATCCTAACTCACTTCACTAATCTGTAATTTGCAACACAGGAACTCTGCAAACTTCTTCCTATCATCCACTACGTTACAATATACTTTGTCTACGAGAATTTGCCATTACCATGTAGATCTATAGATACAAGATACTAGATAGGCAACGTACAGTTCGATATATTAAACAAAGCTTACTTAGCTTCATAAGCAAGTTTCAAAATTAAGTTAAAAATCTGTTATAGCCAGCACATTACCTCTTGACATTCAATAATATTTATTATCAAGAATTTCTACAACGGTCACGCTAGAATTAAGGTATAAAGAATAAGAAACTCAGAAAGACTGTGAAATTTTAAACAGTTACTTATCTGTCATTTCAAATTAATGTATGTATAGTTTAGTTCAAGATCACTTCTTTGACTTCTATAATCTCTGCAATTTCGACTACAATAGCGAAAACCGCATATGGTGAACTTATAGCAATAGAAAATAGGTTTTATTTACAAGCTCATTCGGTTCATAATCGCTTACATGACGATTATAACATATGGTCCTAAAGTTTTGAGAAACAATACAAATATTTTAGACAGTGACATTTATGTGTCAATTACAAACATTACAAACATTTGAATTTCTTACCTTGAAGTAGTTTGATCTGAGAATTTTTACATCAAATTATTTTATATGCATTTCTTTATCTCTAAATCTATAGAAGATATAATAATGAATTTATATTTACCGAATAAAGAATTTAACGTTCTTTAATATAAGTACTTACATAAATTTTTGATAAATAATATTTAGATGACTTTTTTCTTGTAACTACTACTTCCGGTTGTCCAATTATTACCAAAACTTAATCAACTCTTTCCATTATTGCTAGATTGAGGAATCCGTAGTTAAAAATGTCTTGTCTTATAGAATTTGAGAAATCGTGGATCCAACATCCACACACACATACGGACATCATCGTAAAAATGTTATAATCGGATTCTAGGGACCTTAAAACGTGCTTATTCACTAAAATATGGATATGCGATTTTTAGCATGAACTCAATACCTCTCTTAGCGAGAGGTAAAAATGGTGTAATCCTCTATTAGTTTAAAAGTAAAAGAGTTTTAAAAAACTTATCAGTATTTAAAAAGCCCGCTTTTAACAAAAAAATTCTCTATAAACATTATCTATATGAAAAATAATTTCGTCACATGGAAAATTATCAGCAAATAGTGGAATACGGCCCTCGAGTAACAGCATCCAGTGAAACAATTTGTTAGTGGTCGTTCTTGCAAGGCATTTTTACTAAGAAAATTTCCACAATAAGTACTTCTGAGGTCAATTTTCTATATAGTCGTTGTGTAGGCGATTGTGAACCGAAAGAACTTGTAAGTGAAACCTATTTTCTATTGCTATAAGTTTACCAAATGTGGTTTTCGCTATTGTAGTCGAAATTGCAGGGATTATAGAAGTCAAAGAAATGATCTTGAACTAAACTGTAACAACCCCAACTAACTTTTGTATTTCTTTCTGTGTATTTCTAGATGCGCCATGTGTAGTGTAGGCATATAATGCCACCACGCATCTCCCCCCGTCGGCTGTTCGTGTGCGTGGTGGTGAGCGGCAGCCTGGTGCTCCTGCTGGTCAACGTCAGCCTGAGCTGGCCGGCGCTGTGGCACCAAGACACGGGGGGGTCCCCACTCGGCGCGGGGCCTTCGGTCATCGCCCAACAGCATGACGACTACAAGATGCCGCCACCACCACGGAACAGAGCAGAACTGCAGGATGATGAGAATGAAAAGAAGGAAGCCAGGAGAGGGGAGGTGGGGGATAAAGTCGTGGAGAAGAAGTGGTTTATGAAAGGTGAGGAAATTGTATGAAAATAAAAGATATATTCAATGACATAGACTGTTAGTGGCCATCAAAACTTGGGCAGTTTTATAATATAAGTAATGTTTTATTAATTATTTCATTAAACTGCTTAATATCCATGTATATGTATATACGAGGCCTGAATAAAAAGAATCCGACCTTCGGCTGGGGACCTAGGTTAGATCCTTGCGTTACGCCAGATGTTAATCGAAAAGGGCAATAGGAGAAACCATTATTAATATAGTTAGTATTAAAAACGGTAAGAACAGTTTACCGATCGAAGATAATGTTTGGCGACTGAGCGAAGCGAAGGTCCCAATTTTGTCTGAGCTCGGTAATTCCTTAACGTTCGTGATGCTTATACTATTTTTTGCATGATCGACGCACAAAATTTAAAAGAAAAATAAGATTTGAAAATTATTTTGACATATTAAAAAAAATTGTCAGCTTTGATTTTTGTTTTCATTTATTTACCGTCTCGCATCCTGAACGGTAAGTGAAGCACATCACTTACCGACGTGAGTCACATCACTTACCGTTCAGTAATTTGTAAATAAGACCTACTGTCTTGTCTAGGAAACACTATCGGTAAATATAAAAAATAACCCAATCGTTCACAAAAGTAATAAAAATCAGTGTAAATTACGTCAACTTGGCTACATTCATCGATAGTTTCAGAAACATACTGAGAAAAGGATGCTAGGGTTGTAACCGTTGAGCGTTCAAAAAAATTATTATGTCTTAATGATTAACAATAAAGACTTTCTAAATCTTTAAATTGCTTTCAATTTAGATGAAGTTAAATAAATAAAAAATCTGATGTGGCCAACACAATACCTCTCGCCATTTAATTTTTATTAATTTAAATACATAGGTATAGCCCGTGCCAAACGTCATGAGCTGTTGCGCAGAAAGCAAAACTATTTGTCTTTTTCTCTCTCTCCCATTGCCTGACCTTTCTCTAGCTGTCTCTCTTCCTGATCTGCGCATTTCATAGCTCATGACATTTGGCACAAGCTCTACTTACATATTTACTCATGCTGGGAACTATATTTAGTTCTTTTCCATATAACTATTACTTAATTTACTATTTTCTTTTTAAAACGTTACCACTATTAATTTGAAATGATTAGTATTTTGACAGTGACAGTTATCTGACAGTTACATACATTTGAGATCTGATCTATGTAACCAAGGAATTTTGTTTAAAGCGTAGACTACGGGATTTAAATTATATATTATTTTATAAATTTATCCATAAAATATATAGAAAAAGTATTAATGCAAACCTTTCCATATTAGAGCAAGGTAGAAATACAAGGTTTCAAAATTTTATGAATGCTAGTATTTGAGTTAGAGTGGAGGATTTATACTAGACATCATCGTGAAAATGTTAAAATTGGCTTCTAAGGTCCTTAAAACGTAGCGGGAGGTAATAAAATGTAGTGAAGGATCTCATTATACTTTAGTCTAATATGACCATAATTTTCTAAATCAACCATCATTCTGTCTATATGTAGGTGGCACATTGCGACCGACCTCAGCGCTATCCCCACCCCCTCTCTTCCCGAACGAGGCCCCTTTGGACGACCGCATCGCCGAACAGTTGATGTACATACCACCAGGATACGATCCAGACACAGCACCAATCAAAAAGATTTTATTGTATAACGGATTGGCCACATGGGCACCAGCACACGCTGGTACTCGAACTTTTATTCAGAGCAAATGTCCGGTGGATAGGTGTTTCTTGACCGCTAATAGAGACGAGGCTGGAGATGCTGATGCCATACTATACAAGGTAAGAAAAAAGATATCTATTCTGCGAGGGGAATGTAACTTTTGCTCAAAACTTTTGTTACATACCTTAGTTCCTTAGTAGACCACGCTTACCAAATACCATAGATATTCCCTAGAGAGAGAGAGAGAGATTGTGTTATAACCATTAAAATTCGATAGGTAGAATGTGTCACGTGACGTAGGGACTGAGTGCTGAAGGCATTTCCTTTCTTTATTGACATAACTCTACCAGAATAATTTTGATGATTACGACATCCACATGTTGCGGCTAAAAACTTATCAATACCCTCTCTGAAATAATTGCGTATGCTTCCACAGTCTGAGTCATGAGAAATATTCGTTTTCCGGGAATGGACTGTGTCATATTTTGAGTCAGAGCTCGACGTTTCACCCGCAGTCGTATGGGGCATCTTCAGGAGAAAGGAGGATAGTACTGTCTTAAACAAGGTTACCCGACGTGTCAACCACGCTAGAGGCCGAGTTTAAGCAACAAGGGGGAGAGACTTAGTTTAGAAGGTTACCCGACGTGTAAACCACGCTAGAGGCCAAATAAACCAAGTGACGAAAGGAAGGCCGAGAAGACAGTTATGTACAATCTAAAGATACGGTAAATGAGAATCACCGGTTTCCACATGTGGCTCAAGAAATAGCCATCATCCCGATTGATGTTATTAGGATGTTTCCATATTTCTAAAGCTTCCCTGTATTTACGTCTGTAAAACTCAGGGACAGGAGCTAAAATGCGGGAATTTTCAAATAAGATGTTATGTCCTGTGTTGTGTTGGTGTTCTGCGACCGCAGATGTTAATACCATACCATTACGCAGACAGCGTTTGTGTTCTGACAATCTAGTGTGAACACTCCTTCCTGTTCCACCTATGTATACTGTGCCGCAAGAACAAGGAATACTATAAACACCGGGTGACGACAAGGGTTCGCGTTTATCTTTAGTTTGGGAGAGTATTTCTGAGATTTTTTATGGAGGTTTAAAAAAGACCTTAATATTGTTTTTATTAAGAATTCTACCTATTTTATCCGAGAATCCTTTAATGTAAGGGATAGATGCAAATGTTTCGAAC
Source organism: Harpalus rubripes (assembly GCA_963082715.1). NCBI lineage: Eukaryota > Metazoa > Arthropoda > Insecta > Coleoptera > Carabidae > Harpalus > Harpalus rubripes. Next base: position 13,588,558 of record OY720460.1, read on the forward strand.
GAGGTATCCACGGGTTTTTTGGGTGAAGGGGTTAATTGTCTATGAATTACATTATTGATTAATTTTAGGTCATAGTTGTTCTGGATTAAACTATGTCAGATGTGGTCAAGCTGTGGGCGAAACGTTGAGCTCTGACTCAAAATATGACACAGTCCATTCCCGGAAAACGAATATTTCTCACCCTCTCTGAAGCCTATGGCACACTTGTCGATGAGCATCAAGGAGCATCGATAATCGATGAGCTCATCGATGAAACAACAGTACGCACCCGTCATCGATGGTTTTCTATTTCATCGATGACAAATACAGCGATTTTTTCTGTAACGGAAAAAAGTTAAGTTGGTAATAATACCAGTGAAATGTTCCTACGAACAAAATTATATTATATACTATGCCCTGTTCCATTTAAGCCCTTCAGTAGATGGCACTGGCAACAGCGCAAATCTGAAGTAGCCGAAATTACATTGGGTAAACTTGTCTCTTGTCTGTAATTTCAGCCAATCAGAGATGTCAAAACTATTCTCTATGCTCCGCAATACTGAATGACTTAAATGGAACAAGGTATAAATATTAAAATGAAAATGAAACACTAAATATGAATAATAATAAAATACTGACACGACGCGAAAGAGTTGACACTTATTGACATGAAGGTGGATCGTCCACATATGAAAAACAAAAATAGATTCCCACGCTAACGTTTAAAATGAAACACAAAAGATACGTCTGAAATGAGATACGTTCGTTTCATCGATGCTCTTCGATGAAAATAGCGGCGCGTATTTTTCATCGATGACGAGTGCGTACTGGTTGTCGACAAGTGTGCCATAGGCCTAATTTAATTCGTTTCTAGGACCAATTCCAACCACCATCCTCTAACCGCCCGGCCCACCAAATATGGATATTATACTTTCTCGAATGCCCTTATCATACCGGGCATATGAAATACTCGGACGTGTTCAACTGGACAGCCACATATAGAAGAGATAGTGATATAGTCGCTCCGTATGAGCGATGGACATACTACGATGACGATATAAAACAGAAGATTCAAGAAAGGAACTACGCGGCAAACAAAACTCGCAAGGTAGCGTGGTTTGTTTCAAATTGTGGCGCGAGAAATGAAAGGCTCGCTTATGCTAGGGAGCTGCAGAAGTATATTTCTGTGGATATATACGGTAAGAGGATTCATTTTTTCTTTCACTAAAATTAATTTTTCCTTCTCTTTATAGGAAGTTGTGGGCCGCTGCGATGCTCGCGTAATAACAAACACTGTTTCGAACTCTTAAACAGCGACTACAAATTTTATTTGGCGTTCGAAAACTCCAATTGCAGGGACTACATTACAGAGAAATTTTATGTGAATGGTTTAGGGCAGAATGTTCTTCCAATAGTGATGGGCGCAAGACCTGAAGACTATGAACGAAGCGCACCTTACAGATCGTATATACACGTGGATGAGTTCCAGTCGCCGAAAGAGCTCGCACAATATCTCAGGAGGTTGGACAAGAACGATGAGTTGTATAACTCGTATTTTAGGTAAGGGACGAATTTAATTACGTATAAAGATATCGAAGAAAGATTTTGAGAAATAATTTTTGGAATTGAAATTTTCATTCAATAATATAAAAATAATGGCAAAGCATTAAAACTGGTGAAAAACTTACTGAAACTTAATTAAAACCACTAACCTTGTTTCTTGTTTCGTTGTTTCCTTGGTAATGTAATAATGATGAAGATACTTCAATCTGATCTTCCGGCTTCCTTTGGTGGCCACTCGTACACATAATCACGACACAAAAATCGCGAACTAAGTCCAAATTTATGATTTGTTAACTACTCATATGTTTATTGTTTGCAATTTCACTGACAAACACTCTTAACCTAAAATGTAGTGACACACACAAATTACAATTTTATACTACTAAATTTTTCCGTACAAACTTGTCTGGATCTCGTTCATCACGGCACCTAGCTTTAGCGCGAAAAATCAAAACACTTAAATCTAATTTATCGTATAAATAGTGAATCTGTTTTAATGATTTCAAGATTTGTAGAGAAAATTACGAATAAATATGGCACCAGAGGAGCAAACACGTGACTCCAGCGACCTTGGGTACGTTCGGCATTAACATTTTGAGCGCTCAGAGCCGTCGATTGCGTTCGGCATTAAACTCGCTAAGCATATTGAGCTCGCTCTGCGTGCTCGGTGACCAAGAGCTGAGCACACGGAGCTCTCAAATCTGAGCATGCGTATAAGCCTTTAACTCAACTGTCATGTGGCATGTCAGTTAAAAATTTCATTTCCCCGTAAAAACTAGCAACTCAGAACTTAAACCGGCGGAAGGTAGTTCTCAGAATTTTATACCGTGCTCTCGCCTAATAGTTCTAAGATATTTTGACTCATTTATAGCAAAAAGTTTTAAATATGAACAACAATTTATTTACGTGCCCTTTATGTTCATTTACAGTTAAAGCATGTTTTATAGAAATATTACAAAAACATGTTGAAAATGAACATAAAGATGTAGAATAATAGGGAAGTTAAAAATAATATTTTGTACAAATTACTCAATATTCATATGACCTTTTTCATAAAGCTTGTACGGTAAAACGTAATTTCATTTTTACCTACTAAGAAAACTTATAAAAATATATTATTTTAACACCTACGTGAAAAACTATTAATTCATTAATACACGTTTTACTCCTGTAGTATTCCTGCTCCTAGTTGCATATTTGTGTATTTATAATTTCCCGCTTAACATATGAATCTGGAGCGTTCGGCATTAGCATTAACATCTGTGAAATCCGTCACGTGACCTATGAGCTCTGAGCCCTCCGTAGATTTCAATGCCGAACGTACCCCTTGTAATTGTTAGAAACATCTGTTTTGTGTGCACTCATCAATTTTATAAGAACAATGATTTGAACTTTCAAGCAATGCAGTACGTGAAATTACAAAACAACACATTTTCCTCCGAAACTTATAGCGTTTTCAGCTTACAAGTTGAGTGCGCACTTTTTTGCACTGAGCGTTTTCAGCTTGTCATTGAGTGCAAAATTTAGTCAGTTGATGCGTTTTCAGCTTAAGAAAACGTTGCACCCTGCACTGGCTCAGTGCGACTTTTGTGCACTGACTCCCTAGGCAAGTGCAACAGTGTCAGTGCAAATATGGCGAATTAGGGCAGAACTCGTTCAGTGTGGTCACGTGATATGTTGCACTCAGTGCGCACTTGCACTGTTTAAGCTGAAAACGCTTTGGAATCTTACTCATTAATCGTGAACAAAAAGGAACAAAGTTTTTAATCAGTTTCACTAAAAAACATATTACTATCAATTTCAATTATTTGATGAATGGTGTAAATATAAATCGTCTTACAATAATTAAAGAACTTGGAATTTATCTCGATCCAAATATATTGCAGAATATTCTTTTATTCTTTATATTGGTAAGTTAATAACATTAGACCGACATGTTTACTTTCGTAAATTTCAGGATATCTTTAAGGGCCGGTTTTTCATTAGCTGGTTAAGCTACGGTTAACTTAACCATGATTATATTTAATCAGCACAAGTTAACCACGGTTAGTGCAAAGAGCGTTTTTCAATCGTATACGCATCTTTGATTAAATTAACCCTGGTTACCAAGCTTCTAGTTTAGGTTGGCAATATAAGTGTATGACTGGTGTTATCTTCATATTGCTAGAGCTGTCATTGTTTTTTTACTACTATTTTGTGTTGTGAAAAAATACATTAGAAAAATGTCTGAGAAACGCAACAGAAATGCTAATTTTTCAGAAGAAGAATGTTTTAATCTTGTAACTTTAATAAAAAAACATGAAAAGGTGATCGAATGTAAAAAAAAACAGATGTAACGACAATGAAGGAAAAAGAAATTTAAATATAATATAGGACGCGAGCAGTTATTTGACTATGTTGGCCCTGACAATCAGATATGGGGGCACGTGTGAGAATAACCAGTGGCGTAAATAGGTGTATGCAGAGTATGTCGTCGCATGGGGGCCCGAAAGCCTAGGGGGTTCTTCGACGTTCTGCTGAACTATATTTAGATATAAACTTTAAATTCTAAAAGAAGAAAATAGAAACTGATTGTGATTTTCGGCCTTTAAGATTTCTGATTACAACAAAGAAAAGCTTGATTACAACATAAAAAAACTGATTACAACAATGAAAATTACTATTTACGCAAAAAAATTATTATAATTATTATCACCGTATACTGTAAAATTAAAATTCTTATGCTCTTAATTTTTTTCTTGGAGGTTTGTAAATCAGGCGGTAACAGAAATTATGTAGATGGCAATCTCATAATTTTTCATTCCAAATTTCATGATTTCCCAATTCCATGTGGTTTATTTTCCTCGACAAGTAAATTTGACACTCGGTGACAAATAAACGACGTGAACTCAGAAAATCTTGAAATTTTGATTGAAAATTGATAACATTTGTAAGTCGTGTACATAATTATTATTACCTGTTATTCTGACACGGGCCCCCATATCTGCTTGTCAAGGCCAACAAAGTCACATAACTGCTCGTGTTATATAGATATATTATTTCACTTTTCACGTGCTATATAACCAAGTTTATGATTATTTACCTTTCTGTTCGATGCGTTATAATCTCTTCGATCAGTCCCAGTATATACTGCACCGAAAGTTTTGATAAACGGAATCTTCGAAAAAATTCAACATCATCCCATTGGGTAAAATGATCTGGCCTTTGTCTTACTGTGTTAGGTTTTCTATTATTAATCATATGATTAATTAATTCAAATTCTTCATCAGAACTTAACTTAGCAATAATATCCATTGCGCTGTGCTGTTGTAATCACGGTTAAGTACACTAACCCGCCAATTTTCATCGGTTAGAATTCTTCGGTTAAATAACAATATTTAACCACGATTAGCAATTGAAAAACGCATATTCACATTTTAATCATGGTTATCCCTAACCAAAGCACTAACCAGTGATTGAAAAACCGGCCCTAAATGTCACTTTGACGTTTAACGTAGTGTGACAATCAATATGGCCGCGTAGATGAAACGCTGACGTCACTAGGCAAGGGATGAGGCGGAGAAAATCAGCAGCGTGCGATGTGACAAGTTCATTCTGATTGTTATCCGTTTAAAAAGAGTGGCGCGAGTGATGCCTGCGCAATTCGCGTAGTTTTCTCTATGAAATCACAAAATCTGACGCCATTTTCAAAAACTTTAGCTATCTATTTATTTTATACGTCACCAAATAAAAATTTTGATGTGTTGACAAACCTCAGTTTCCGTTTTTGCTTTCCCAAATTAACTTATTTATACAACTGTAAATTTTAAAAAATATATTCCTATTATTATTAGGTGGAAAGGTACAGGAGAATTCATCAACACATTCTTCTGGTGCCGGTTGTGCGCGATGATTCACGGAGCATCTTTGCCTGGTTCTACTCCCCGCTGGTACGATGATGTCAACGAATGGTGGCGCGGAAATGGTGTCTGCAACTCGGGTTCATGGCGGAAGAAACAACACTAAATACTTAACACTCTCTAAAGTCTAAATTGGTGGTAAATTATCAACAGAGAAAATTCAATGATTTGTGTTCTGAGTTTCTTATTACACCAAAGGGAAACGAATTTGATTTAATGGCAGTTTCGTATTAATAATTATTTATTTTGAACTCTGTTAGAAACTCAGAATACAAACAGAACTTATTTTGACAAGAATCAAGTTGTGTACACATCTTTAAAATGAAAAAAAAATGGCTGACAATGAGTCAATAGTTAATTTCGCACAAAAAGTCAGCAAATCATAACAAACTGTGAAAATGAACTTAAAAATAAATATAAACAAACAATAATTTAAAATTTAGTGATAAAACTTTAAAATGATGGATACTAACACTTAACCTCTGGAAAAATCTAGTCAAAATACTTAACATAACCAAACATTTACAGGAAGTGGCAGAGCAACCTCTCTAGTTTTGAAGAAGAATTAAAAAATTATTATTCGAGTTAAAAAAATATTTTCAGATCCTCAACAATATGAGAAGTTTTATCTGATGTGATATTGAAAATAATATCGGCCAAATGGTGTCCCTAATTGTCCAAACACTGTTGCAAGCGACTTACGAAATTTCGCATAACTCATTCGAATATTTCTTGAGATATACGGCGGATTTCTGTGCGGATTGCTTCCTTTAGGGTTTACAGAATCCTCGGCTTTGAGATTACCCCACAAAAAAAGTTGCACGGTGCTAAATCTGGCGAGCACGCGGGCCAGGGAAAATCGCCTCAGGGAGATCCAGCGCACGGAGAACATTTTCTCAAAATCTGCATTCTCAAGAATTGGGGCAAAAATTCTGGAGCAGGCTCACATACCCTCAGAATTAGTATCTGATTTCCCTGCGTTGATGTTTTTGGGTGTTCGAACCAACGACCAAATATAACTAGACAAAACTTCATTTGGTTTGTTTTGATTTCGGCTGGCCAGACAGAGAAACTAGAAATAGAGATATGTCTTGTCTAGTTCGAGTATTACTCACTAGAGGTCACCATTGAGGCCACGTAGAGTATCAATGTGTAGTTTGAACGTTGCTCACTAGAGGCGCATGTGTTCTGAGTTAAATATCGTGATTAACATTAAATAATTTATAAGGTTTAATATTAAAGAAAAATAAATGTATGACTCACAAAACCACTACAACTACAAAACAAAGACAAAATACACCTGCTTCTACGTGGCCTCTAGTGAGCAACGTTTAAACTAAACACTAGACTATACACTGACACTCTACGTGTCCTCTAGTGAGAAATACTCGAACTAGACAAGACATATCTCTAGTTTCTCTGTCTGGCCAACCGAAATAAAAACATTCAGTGAGGAGGGATAGGGAATGTTTTGTCTAGTTATATTTGGTCGTTGATTCGAACAGTCCTTTTCTGTTTCCCGAAAGTTTTTTTATCAACAACTAATTGATTTTCGGACCAGAACTTCTTAGCGGAGGGATATTTGGAACCGAGTACTAAACGCGCGCTGAACGGTGGCTACAGACTCGTTTTCGCGGATGTAGGCTTCCACGGCAAAAGCGCGTTGCTCGTTCGTCTACATTATGTTTACCATAGATACTACCCCCACCCTTTTACGGCCTGTAATCACCCCACAGTGCCATAGTAAAACTAGGGAGGTTCTAACGAGCCTAGAACTAGCTTTTGTGACGTCATAACAATGGGCCAATATTACTACAGCGTTTAATGTGAGATACACAATTTTTACAAAATATTGCGAAAACTGTGGCAGATATGATAAAATGTATACAGCTAAACGACCGCTCATACATATCTTCTGTTAATTCATATTGATAAATAATTTTATTGTCTATAATATTGTTCATATACATTTTTTTATATCTATTATAGTTTTCGCAATATTAAGAAAAAAATGCGTATCTCCCATTAAACCCTGTAGTAAAGTTAGCCCACTAGTGTAACGTCACAACTGGAGTGGGGATACAGTTCCAAGCTCGTTAGAATATCGGAGGTTCCACTCTGCCGTAACCTGTATAAGCTTCCAAATTAAAATCTAGTCAAGCGAAGGCTTTATAATAAGGAATTGAACCCAAAGGTTTTAAGTTGTTGTGTCTAGCATTTTATGAATTGAAATTTGTGCAATTATAAGTACTTTCCATAGCAGAGCTGAGTTATGGACTATATAGATCTGCATTTAAGTTGAATTTTTTATTCCTATTTTGAATGTGATATTAAGATTTTAATATGTTTTGTAAGTCAATGTTGCTGTAGATTTATTAGAGTAGTTTGTATATTTTCAAATGTAATGTATTTAGATATTTATTTTGTATCTACTAAACAGTCAGATTTGTCCCAAAAATAATAAGAACTGTTTATTTTTTATTTAATATTTTCATTAATGGACCTTTCCAATTTAAAGAGATGGAAGATATGCGCAATGGGTATCTGCGCATAGTAAAAACAACTGAGATCTATGACGTTTGATTCTAAAACATTTAGACGTAAAATGTGTGAATATCTCGGATAACTTTAAAAAATCTTATCGAAATAAGTTACAAAAGCTTTTATTGAAGGTAAAATGTCTAACGATGCAAATTTTTATTGAGAATACAGGTATTTTAATGACTGCAATATTTTTGACGTTTCGTTTGACAGCCCAACTGGCAGTTGTTCGCGCCATTTTTTTACTATTTGCAGCGATAGAAAGAGATAGCCGTTAAATTGGAAAGGTCCATTTTCCCGAAAAATTAATGAAATTTGAATATTTAAATTACTACCATTTATGACAGAATTACGCTGCACCAAAATAATGACGTCACAGAAAATGTTCTTAATTACAAAGAAACATATTTTTTTTAAATAAAATTAGTTTGCTTATTTATCCAGGGGTAGAATTTAATGGTCTACTACTTTTATTTAAAACTTTTTTACCTAGAATAATAGACTTTTGCAATTTAACGGCTATCTCTTTCTATCGCTGCAAATAGTAAGAAAATGGCGCGAACAACTGACAGTTGGGCTGTCAAACGAAACGTCAAAAATATTGCAGCCATTAAAATACCTGTATTCTCGGTGAAAATTTGCATCGTTAGACATTTTAGCTCCAACAAAAGTTTTTGTAACTTTTTCCGAGAAGTTTTTTAATGTTGAAAAAGATTTTTCTCTCATTTTAAGTCAATTTTTTTTAGAAACAAACGTCATAGATCTCAATTGTTCTTACTATGCGCAGATCCCTAGTGCGCACTTCTTCTATCTCTTTAAATTGAAAAAGTCTATTAGGGAAACAAGAAACTTTATATTGGAACCCGCAGAATCCGTTGACAAAAAAAAATGTTAGCAATTCAACTCAAAAGGTTTTTTTTTGTTTAATATAACAATAATTTCGTCTGATTAGATTTGGGACAAATTTTGTATAAAATCAAAACTCTCTAAAATATACTAAAATTTTTAGATATTTTTAAAGTCACATTCAATGTAAATTAAAACGGACTTTGAATATTAATATGGCAATTAAATCATTTGTATTACAGTGCGTTATATAATTGAACAATTTTAAAGATGCGCATTTTTATAAATTACTCTTTGGCATAACCTAACCTAATGCACAAAAGTCACGCTTGAAAAACTCGGGCCGAGTTTTGTGCCTTAGTTTTTGTAGTAGTTATACCCGGTGGTTATTAAAAAAAAAAACGAATCTTGTTTGAAACACCATAACTTCGGAGTACATTGAGATATCGACTTGAAATTTTAATCTCTTGCAGACCAAATTTCAAACATTTATTGGGATTTTCAAATAAGAAAACGCTAACTAGCGGCGGATATTAGAACTTCAATCAGTGGTACACATTTGACATTTACATAAACTTACAATTATATGACTACAAGAATTCTATTATACATACTTGAATTATAAATAAAAAATACTAATAAATAAGAAAATAATACGAAAACAAAAGAAACACAATTGACAGGAATGCTACGCTTACAAATGTCAACAAAAAGTGTACCATTGTTTAATGCGATCAGCGCCATCTCTTGATACTTGAAAATCCCAATATAGAAAAACAAGTGAATAGCGATTTTTGAAAATTTCCATTCAAACAGGATTTATTTTTACAAGCCACCCAGAATTTAAAATCGCCATAACTGAAGTCGAGACCAGACTGCGGTCATTTTTTCAAAATGTATAAAAGTGACTTAAAAAATGCGTCCGTCTTAAATGGTTCAATTACATACCACGCTTCTATATTATTATCTTAACATTCCTTATTGATAAATCCTGTAAAAAAGTTATAACGCCGATTATTTTGTCATATTAAAATTCTCAGTCCAAGATGAAGCACAAACCGTGCCTATAGACTATTTTTAAAATGGTCGATATATCTGGCACTCGTAGAAGTTTGTATACTACAGATGAAGTACCTCATCGCACGTCCAGATGGCACAAGTCAAGTATCGCACAGATGGAGAACTTGTACTACTCTGGTACTGCCACGTAAGATATTACATGTATTATAAGTAGGCTCAAATATTTATAAGAGTGTGCAATCATTGTTAGTAAACAAATAAAATCAAATGTTACGTTAAATACATGTTTTCATTTCCTTAAGGAGGTTCGAGCGAAACTAATGAGTCTAAATAACATTTATATTTTTTTGTTCTTTTAATATCTAAAGTAATTGCCTAAATTTATAATTTTAATTAATTTGTTATGTTCTCGGCTGGACGGAAAGAGACAACTAGAGATAGAGATATAAAATCTACTCTAAAGTTTGTCGAGAGATGTCTCTACGGTTCATATAATGTATTTGTGACATTTTGCTCCTTTGTTTGGAAGTTTTGAAGTCGTTCGGGCCTCGATTTTGTAACTTTAAATTCTGTCTGATTTCAAATTCTGTCAGAATTGGATTTACCCCACTACAAATTCTACTGCTCCAGACCAGTAGAATTTGAAATCTATCCGGAGAAAGAATTGGGGAAATCTCAATTCTGTCATTTCAAATTCTTCTGATCTAGAGCAGTAGAATTCGTTGTGGGGAAAACCCAATTCCAACAGAATTTGAAATCAGACAAAATTTAACTTAAGTTAAAAAATCGAGGGTCGCTTGTTCAAAGTTTTACAGTTTCATTGTTCTCTATAAATCTGCCTTATTCAAGTTTTGAAATAAAATTCTAATTAATTAAAAAACAATTGATTAATACTACTATGAGAAATTTACCTACGGGAATTTCGGTTGAACTGTGTTCATAATATTATCATCTTGGATCACGATCCATTAAATAATAACGGCATTCAATTATTTCTCAATTTGAAACAAAAATAAATTTAGAAAAAACTACAAATAGAATAAGAAGCAAGTATATAAAAACAATATTGTTTAAAAATCAATAGAATAAAATAAATAATTACATACAATTCTTTTTACCTTTTCTTAATACTAATAATAATTTGTTTCATGAATTGTATAATCGGTTTTCGTTAATAACAATTCAAATGTTTCAAATATAGTACAGAATAGAACAAGCAGTGACATCTAGCGAATACTCTGTGAGGAAACTTTACATATCTATCCTTAGTTGTCTCTTTCTGTCCAGTCGAAAACAAAACAAATGCTATGAAGTTATATCTAGTGAATTTGTGATCGTTGACTAACATTCATTCAAACCCGGAACTTTTGGATTGCTCTTACGCTATTCTGGTCGGCTGTCAACATTATTATTCATTCTTTATTTCTGCGAACTATAAAAAAAGTTATGTCAATTGCTCCAGATATGGTCTTCGCTAAATTGGACTACGTTGATGAAAGTTATTATAACAATTACTTCAATCATTATGTAAAAAAAAAGATGAAACCAGAAAATAAACTTTCCTCGTTAAATTGTGGTCATGTCTTATTTAAACGTTTTTCTACATTCAAATATTTATTGTGTATCCCAATGTATTGCCAGTCCTCCTTGATATTGCCAATATACACACCAGGTTGCCTACTTCACATTTAGTTTTTCTTCCAAGCGCCAGACGGCGGTACGTGCAATATTGTCTTTTAATTGTTATAATGGTCGTCAGCCATCTATAAAGGGTATATATGATCCGTGCCTTATTATTGTTAATGCGATCAGCGCCATCTCTTGATGCTTGAATATCCCAATATAACAACTTATAAAAAGAAACGAAAAAAAAACTAAATTGAATATAATTCTGAAACTGAAGATAACTAAACTATACTAATTAAACATATACAACACAAATAAAGATAGTAATAAAATCAATTCGCAAAATACTTAATTATACACTGTTCCATTTAAGCCATTCAGTAGATGGAGCTGGCAGCAGTGCAAACTTAAAGTAGCCGAAATTACATTGGGTAAACTTGTCTCTTGCCTCCAATTTCAGCCAATAACAGAGGTCAAAACTATTTCCTATGCTCTGCAATACTGAATGGCTTACATGGAACAAGGTATATACTGACGAATGCCGCCTCAAAACATGCGATGTTGCCTTAGCGAATACGCCATGACACTTCTCATCTGCTACGGACCAAGCGCCAAGTATCATGGCGGAATTGTCGCATACTCGCCGACAATGACGTCACCACGACGTCACGGATATACTTCTTAATATTTCACTAGGTGACAGCACGATCAAAAAGCGCTAACTATGGCGTCCGGCGAACGCCAACTTGAATTAGAATAGGTCTCCAGAATCAGAGCTGGGCAGTACTTGCAAGAAAAGTACTTTATTAGGCTTGCAAGTACTTTGAGTACTTCAAGTACTGTACTTGAAGTACTTTCTATTTATAGTACTTTGTACTTGACAAAGTAAATCTATTCACATGTACTTGGTACTTAGTACTTGGAAAAATACTTGAAGTACAATGAAAAATACTTGAAGTACTTTAAATGTACTTGAAGTATTTTAAATGTACTTGAAGTATTTTAAATGTACTTGAATTACTTTACGGGGTCTCGTGGCCGCGTGCCTGAGTGTCAGGTCGAGAATCTGGGGAATCGGGTTCGATCCCGACCGACGCCAATTATTTCCAATTTTAAATGGCACAAAATTGACCCCTGTGGTTCACTCTCCTCGCCAGCAATGAGTGCCCGAGAGGTGACGCCTGGTAAGAGCCCGCACGGTGCAAATATATCATCTTTACCGATATCTGCTTACAAAGCAGATTGGCACATCTAGCAATGGGTAATAAGCCGTGATGATATATTTATTTTATTTTTATTTTATTTGAATTACTTTAAATGTACTTGAATTACTTTGTTTGTCTGTCAGTGTTTCTTTTGCAGAGGTGTGGTGTTATGTGAATTTCATTAATAAATATATTTTCAGCGATAATATGAAAGTAAAGATATATTAGCAAATTTTTTGGCATAAATAAATTAGTTCTAATTTGCGCATATTGCATATACATAAATGTTTGTATTACCTAACTACAGTGCTAGGACTTTGCGTATCGCCTGGCGATCGCATAACGTAAAAATGACGTCATTCTAACATCTCGGTACAGCTTCTCGCATCGCATAGCGATCATATAACGTCGTCAATTTTACGTCATGAGATCGCTAGGTGATACGGCAGTCCCAGCGAGGAACTCTTGTTTTAAATAACCAAATAAATATCGCATATTGAAATTTTTGTCAACAATCACCTTTTAAGGTCCATATAATCAAAAAAATATCAATTATCTGAAAAAGTACTTGCACCCAAATGTACAAGTACTTTTTTAAGTACTTGGTACTTTCAAGTACTTTAGAAACTAAAAAAGTACTTGTACTTCAAGTACTTTTAAAAACATCAAGATACTTGGTACTTGTACTTCAAGTACTATTTTCCGGTACTTTGCCCAGCTCTGTCCAGAATCGACCCATAAATTTATTATTTTAATTAATGGTTATGTTTGACGCTCATTTGACGTTTCAAAGTCTTTTGAAGGTTAAAGTAACTAGTTGACTCGCGAACCTATCGGGAGAAATATTGTGCTAAGGCTTTCATTTCATTTTGGGGAAAGATAATAGTCAGCCGGGGTCAAATCAGAAGCAGACGCAGGATGATACAACTCAGTGACGTGGTCGTGCGCGAGCACAACTAAATTTATGTTTAAAACTCGATTACTAATAGTCATATATAATCAAAAAATATACTAGTTTATTTTAAAAACCTGTACTTATACAAATAAATTAATAATTATTATACATGGTCAAAAGAAATATTTATCACCCTCCTATATGCTAGAATAATATATTACTTGAATATCTTACATTAATTAACTGAATAAAAGATTATACTGGAAATACAATACAAATATATTATTAACTATACAGGCTCTTGACGGTCAGGTGCGAACATAGGTATTTAACATGGGGTTTTTGCTTTATGCAATTTCCTTCTCCCCTGTCCAATAATTATTTTCTATGTTTACAATAAAAAAGTAAAAAAAGGTGCCATAGTGTTTCATTTTATCACCCATTTGGGTTAAAAAAGTGCAACTTTTTCACGCTTTTATTGTCTTAAAAAATACATACTTTATGAACTCATTTTAATGGAAAAAAGTGCACTTTTTAACAGACATAAAAAATGTGTGTGCAACACGTAACGTCTTTTTTACTCGAAAAATTTACGCATTCGCCTGCGGCTCGTTCAGAAAATTCGTTGCACTTTAAAAAAAGTAGGCTTTATGACGAATAAAATAAACAAATCGAAATTTTTGACGTCAAAAAAATATTATTATTATAATACAAATTTAAATGAAAAAATAGTGCATATAAGTGTTAAAAATGTAGTATGTTCCGTAATGCAACCGGTTCGACCAGATTTACGGTTTTGTGTTCCGTAAGTCCTGAAATTATTTACCGGTTTCTATTTGGAACGCGGTTCCTGAAAAAAGTTGGTAAAAAGTCGGACCACGGCAACCACGAAATAATCCTGGTTCATAACAAAATCAAACGATATCCGTCAGTGTCAAATTTCTAAACCGCATTTTTAGTGGTATTACTAATAATTATTATAGATGTAAGTATGAAAACATTATTTATATTTGAGATATTGGTGATTGCGTTAATTTTATTGGCATTATTCAACGTTATCATTCATTTAGTTAATTTGTATTTTTGTTAGGTTGTGTCAATTTTAAATGTCATATGAATTAATGTCAATCTGTTCCGAAATAGATGAAAATATTCAGGAACCATGGTGTACCAGTAATTAAGATACAGGTTTTCTGGTTGACTTACGGAACATAGTATTTATTTTGTTCGAAGGTTTGGAGACAAAATAAAATATCACTTTTAACACATATCATAAATAGCTAATTTTATATTTAAATGCAAATAATTCATTATTTTTATGTCCGAATTTGCCCAAAATGTTTATGTTATAAGCACAACCTCCATCGGAACTCCATTTTGTTCTTTAACCAATGAATTTTCCACATTTTCTTTATATATTTCCGATTCCACATTCACTAAACCATTTCTATTTGCTTGTTCTTTCGCCACTTGTTCACTCCGAATCTTATGTTTTTGCGATTTTAAATGTAAACAATACAGATCTTGTTTTTCAAAATCTTCATTGCACGGAAAACATCTTATAAAGTTGACTTCTTTATGTACAGTTTTCATATGAATATCTAATCCGGATTTTTTGAAAATTTGTTTATTGCAAATTTGACATGTATGGATGTTTAAAGAAAAATGTATTCGAAAATGATGTCTCATATAGTTTTTGGTGCATATTTTTGCGCAAAATGGACACGCAACATTTTGTTTTCCTTTGCAATGTTGTGTCATAAAATGATTCATGAACTTATGTTCGTTATAGCTTGATTTAAAACATACTGGACAATTGATGCGTGCTTGCTTTTTAGATTCGTGGATTGTTTCATCATTTTTTTTATTAGTTTGCTTCTTTCCTTCAATTTGTATCGGCTTTGAAGATACGTTTAATTGTTTTTGGACGACATTTGATAGATCTAACGGATGAAGTCTTGTTATTTTGTCATTCCTATCTTCATCAATGACTAATTTATCTTCATCATCGCTATTATCAAACAATTTTTCTTCATTTTTATCTTCGCTGATTCTTCTTTCTTCATTGCTTGCTTCATCTTCAATTTCTAAATCGTCATCGTTTGCGTTACTCTTGTAAATTCTAATTTGAATTTCACCAAATTTGTCTTTCGGGTAGTTTCCTTGTAATAATCGGACATAACCTAACCAACGGTGATATATTTTCATACTACGTCTCTTCAAGCTGCAAAATGAGTTGATGGCTATGTAACAAATACTGCAGACGGATCTAGGAAGCTCTGGATCAACACACACCTAGAAAGAAAAAATATATATTTTATGTCTCACTAAAGTATTATGAATTGTTTATTGCTAGGATATGGTGTATATAAACATATAACAACCGGGACATTATATGAGGGCATAATAATTTATTATGCCCGCATTATAATCCGATCATCGTTTATGGACTTTAAATTAGAAATAATATGAACGGTATACAATGAAAATTATTTTCTTTTTAATTATAATTCATTACAATATTTAATACATTCATTGATTACAACAATTAATATAATAAGAAAACAGCTTTGAATGCACAACACAGCAATAATTTTAATTTAATTACAATACTTAAAACTGATTATGAAAAGGGTTTTAAAATAGTATATTAAAGAACGTGTTTTATAAGACATGTTTTTTTCGCACGCGCAACGCTCGTTTTCTAATTGACAAGTGCGAAAGAAAGTCTTATAAAATGAGTTCTTTATACTATTTTTTATATTTTGCGCCTTCTACAATAAGGGGCTGTCCTTAAATTACGTAACGCTTCAAGGGGGGGGTCAAGAGTAGCGTTACGCAGCGTTACGAGGGGTTGGGGGAGGGTTAATGTGTGCGTTACGTAACGATAAAATATAAAAAATATTGCTAAACTTGCTTTAATAGTTTTGAAACATTCAAATTTCGCGGTGCTAATTCGTATATGCAGGCAGTCGTTTGTTTTCAATAACAGTCAACATAATATGTCGGGCACAGTTCAAATTCGGGCCAGTGGTCGTTCATTCGTGCAATTTAATTCATATTAAAACATGAATTCAAATAGTGTTGATAAGGAAAAACTTTTCAATAGTTTGTTAAATGCATATGCTTTTAATTTCTGTGCTGTTATTTTTTCATCTTTATGTACATTAATTTAATTAGTTTCTATTTCAAATTTTAACTGAATATTAAGGAGGCCATATTCTTTTATATACAGTAAAAAAATTGGGGTGACAAGCCGTAGGGCAAGAGTAGTACATTATTTTTTATCTTTATATGTACATTAATTTAAATAGTTTCTGTTCTGTTCTATTATTTTTCATCTTTATGTACATTAATTTAAATAGTTTCTGTTTCAAATTTTAACTGAATATTAAGGAGGCCATATACTTTTATATCCAGTAAAAAAATTAGGGGGGGGGTCAAGTACTGCGTTACGTAATATATAGGGGGGAGTTCATGTTTGCGTTACGGGTGCGTTACAAAGGAGGGAGGGGGTATCAAAAATTTCCTAATTTTGCGTTACGTAATTTAAGGACAGCCCCTAACATTTACTTACTCAATTTGTGATTATATTTGTAACCATTTGTACATTTTCATGTAAATAATCTTCCCTAAATAAAAAAATAATAATAATTTCGACATTATATTATTAAAATGAATTGTCAATTAACTAAAAATAAATTAGGTAAAAATGGGTTAAAGAAACGTCATCTAGTACCAACCGTCTAAAACAAAAAATTGCGTATTGAAATGAAGGTCATTACGATACGCCTATGAACGCAAAATATAAAAAATATCTTGCGAAACATCAAATTCACCCATTCCATCATCTCCGATACGTTGATGTTTTAAAAATTAATAAATGTTGATAATAAACAAAATAATTAAACAACGTCCTTAGCAACGCCAAAGCTTAAACATTATTGTAATCAAAATTATTATAAATTAAAACTTATTTCACATATTCTAGTGAGACATAAAATCTTGTATGCACCTCGAGCGTTCCTAGATGATAATGCCCATCGAACTCAAAGGCTAAATCCTCGACGCCCTCCTGGTATTATCATTACGCCCTTGGTACATAAAGTACTATAATGTCCGACAGGTATATTATTATCATAACAAACATGCTTTTAGGGTAATTATATAACAAACAACGCCCAAGGGCATTATGAGATCTTGCTATGGTAATGTCAATATATTGATATGGGCATATTCTGTAAAGGCCCATTCAGAACAAAAAAAAAATAGCGGTAGAGTAAGAATTAGTGGCATCGGAAACGTAAGAAATTTATAGTAAAAATTGTTTGCGTTCATAATGAAAAATTATTGAAATTATAGTTTCTAGGAATTTTTTATTATAAATTACTAGGATGCAAGGTTGACAGTTACAGCTGTCATTTTATTTTTGCACAAAAAGCAACTGACATAAATGATGACTTATTAATTACACTTATCTACAAGCACTCCATTGTGTGAGATAAGGGAATTTAAAATTATTTCAAAAAAGAAAATGCGTGGGCACAAATTGCCTTTGAAATAAGTGAAAATGGTAAGTTACGTGTTCACTTTTAATTGTGCAAAGTTTATTAATAAGTATGTTTGTTTATATAGCGCAACGTCTGAGGTACACCACAATATGATCCTTTTTCTATTGCTTATTTTATCTGATGAAATCAGAAATCAGATGTCAATAAACGTCAAAACTGTCAAAAAAATTAAGCGGTAGCGTAATGGCAACGTAGAAGTTTGGAGATTGCAAACTCCTACCGCTGCCATTGCCACTGCGCTACTACTAATTTTCTTAATTTTTGGATGTGAACGAATACATTTGCTATAACGCATTCAATCCAGGCCACTACCACTGCCACTAATTCTACCGCTACGTTAATTTTTTTGTTGTGAATGATACTTAACTCAGTGGTTAATTTTTAACAACTGGTTAAATATTTTAACCAATCAAGTATGTTGACATAAAACAAAAAAAGGGTTTTTTAGTTGTCAAATCAATATCTTCTGGATACAATTTTCAACCAGTTGTTAAAAATTAACCGTTGAGTTACAGAATAGGCCCGATATTCAGTAATAATATAACGAGAGTGAGAATAAATTGAAAATAATTTGGCGATAGCCACTCAAGCCCTACGGGCTTTCGTGACTTACCTGGCAACAAGTTTTCAAAAATCTGGAAAATTATTTTCTAATTTATTAATTAATTATATTTAATTACATAATTTTTTGATCCACAAGTTTCAAACAACGGAATCGGGCTGTCATGCTATTGTAACGCCATCTACTGTGTAATTAACTAGCTTCATTTATTTACATAGCTCAGTTGGTAAGTCAGTTTTGACAACTAGAACACACTTTGACAATGCAAAATAAATAATCAAAAGATATAATTACTAATTATGATATTTCTAGAAGTGGTTTCTATAATTATTTGGTTTATTTCATGATCAGAAATGGCACAAAATTGGTTTTCTGCGCTCATTTTACTTATGTGTTGTATTCCCGGGAATAATATCTAGAGCTTTATTCTCAGTATATTAATGACAGGATTGGTTAAAACGCAGACACGTGACACAAAATGAAACATTTCTTTGGTTGTAAGAAATGTCAAAAAATAATCACCTTAATATTACTTATATACACGATAAACATTGATATCCAATAAGTGTTATTTATTTTTTTTTAAAGCGGAAAACTTGGAATCCCATATCATTAACATTTACCATTCTGCATCACCATTTGCTTTTTGGAATACAAAGTCTTCCCCTTCCAAATTCATGATCCCATCTTTCAAAAAGAATTTCCATTTGTTTCTGCTACGAGTTATCTTGTCGAATTGACACACTACTACATTGTCAGTATCAAATAAATCAGTAGGTTCTTCATCTGTCACATCATCTTCTGAATTGAGGGGTTCGCCATCATCAACTTCCTTTTCTTCATCGATTTCAACTTCAGAAGCTTCATCTTCCGAAGCATCGTCATCATCATCATCATCATCATCGGAGGTATCTGCTGGACCATCTACACCAGGTCGAATAAATTCAACAGTCACAGCTTTCTTCTTTTTGAGTTTGATTTTAGAATGATCATGATCTGTCAACCCGTCCATTTGTGGCATAACTACTTTATTTACGGTAAGTTGTTGTTGCTGGCTTTGTAACGCTGCATTTACATGTTGTTGTAAAAGAGAAGACGCTAAAGGAGTTGGTAAACCCATTGTAGCTGTAATCACAGGGCCTGTTAACAAAGGGGAACAATATTTTCTATCATCAAATCGCATCCTTTAATTGTCTATCCTTACGAAATATTTTTATTCTTAGCTCGATTCTCAGATTAATTAAAAGGGTCTCCAAATGCCCAATGTCAATTTGTAAACAAGATAAAAATTTGATCACTATAATTTATCCTTTGTTCTCGAAATTATAGATCTGTCCCTAAATGGTAAATTCGTTCTCATAAGAGGTACTTACGTGCCATTTTTTATTTAATATTTTTGAAGAGACGATAAAAACTTGCTACCCATATTTTTTCTTTTGATAAAATTTTCATTAATTGGCCAGAAAAAAATAATGAAATTTGAATATTTAAATTACTGCCATGTATGACGTATGATTACGCCGCACAATAAAAAAATCTGGTGTGGCCAACACAATACCTCCCGCCATTTGCTGCCCGAATCAAAAAAGATTAAGTTAATCCTTATTTTTGGATTAGCGAATTTTACACTAATTTTGACAGTTTATTTCTGAAAATTTAAAATATAGTCTAATCTAATCCAAGTAACTACCTTTTTTTTAAATCCCAATTACAGAGTGGGTTCACATTCAAACACATCCATGCCTTAGTGGGATTCGAACCCAGAGCCCCGAGGGCACTCATGACATGAGGCGTTGCTCTAACCATTGGACGCCGGAGATATAATAAAATGAAGATTAAATTTTAAATACCGGGATAGAATAGAATTCACTAATCCAAAAATGGGGATTAGCTTAAACATTTTTGTGAATCGTTAATTTTTATAAATCTAAATACATACCTACATATTTACTTATGCTGGAAACTGTATTGAATTCCTTTTCTATTGTTCTATTTACTTTTTTCTTTTTAAAACGTTACTAATATTATTTTGAAATTAGTTCTTTGATAGTGACATTTATCTGTCAGTTACATACATTTGAATAACTGCGTTTTGTTTGTTTAAAGCGTATCTCTGGCATTTAAATTATAGATAATTTTATAAATTTATCCAGAAAATATATAGAAAAAGTATTAAAGCAAATCTATAGAAAATTTAATAATCTGTAATTTTTATAATAACAATCTCGAAAAAATAACATTTAAAGGTATTTTTCGAAGAAAAACTATTTTGAGCTTCTAGTAAAGTGCCATTTCCGGTTATCCGATTTACACCAAAATCTAATGGGCTCTTTCCATTACAGAAAAAGTTCGAAATACAAGGTTTCAAAATTTTCTGAATTATAGTATTTGAGTTAGAGTGGAGAATCGTCACACACGTATACACAGACATCGTGAAAATGTTAAAATTGGATTCTAGGGACCTTAAAACGTGGTCATTTACCAAAATCTCGATATGCGATTTTTAGCACGATCCCTATACCTCCCTTACCAAGGGTAGCGGGAGGTAAAAAACTGATTAGCTCTGCCATCTATGATATAAAGATTTCTTGACGCGCTAAATGTATGGAAACCATCAGTTCATGTTGAACGCTCTATTTTTATAAAAATTAATTTAAAAATTAAATTTAATGTATCAGAAAATAAAGCAACATGATATTCATTAATAATAACTAGATTTACAATTTTATTTATTAATTTTACGCTTAAATTGATTTGGCAACACAGGCAAGGTACACAAGGTGTATACTTGGCAACCTTGTGGGGCCCTACAAGCACTTGTCAAAGTCACGTGTCCGCCCGCGCCTCATAGGTCCATTGACAATATTTCCTGATAATTTTACATTAATTTTTAAGGAATCGTTTTGGTATTGTTTGGTGACAGATCCATTATTTTGAGTACAACCCATATTAATTTTGAAATTCAACACCGATTTAATTGCTAATATCAAAAATCATACCCTTTAACAAATTATGAAGCTGTGGACCATTTAATGCGCTTGCTGGAACATGTATCGTCAAAACTCTTGTGACAGAATCTACCGTCGGCTGAGTAGGTAAAGTTATTTGAATGGGAATAAGTTTATCTTCTGCCGATTGAACAGTTACAGTCTGCACTTGGTTACTCGTTGCTTTAACCACCTTTGATGTATTTTCTAACCTCAATCCACTTTGACAAACATTTGCATTACGTTTCACGGACTGATTAACGATAACATTATTACTTGATGATCCATCAAGTTTTTTTGCTGTAGATTGATCTTTCGTAGATTCTGTATTCATATCTACAGCCTTGCTTGCCATTAATTTTGATTCCCATAGTGTTTTTAATTCTTGAAGAACTTGTTCATCTATACCTTCATCTGTAAATATATCGCGTATGCTCGATACAACATCTTCTATAACATGGTTATACATTTTTAGCACTGTAGATTTACAGAACGCCATTACTGTAATATATTTACACTGGAACTATGTAATAAAGTTTGTGCACTTTAGCAGGCGCGCGCTAGCCCAAAGTACTCATCATTGGAGAATCCGGTATTAAAAGTGACAGATAGTTTTTATAAAGATTTTTACGTTATACTGAATCGTAAACGTCTTATTACAGAGCTCTGTCTCTAGTGGTAAAGAAAGTAAATAAATAAAACAATAGCAACATGTATACAGATTTATTTATTGATTATTTCACTTCGCCATATGTTTCCAAAAACTATTTCGATCAAATAGTTTAATGTATTGTGTTGTAGGTTCCAATACTTTTTTCAAATTATGTACGATTCAATATAACATAAAATATTGTACAATGCGCAACCGTTACCCGAAATTTAAGTGCTCGCACGGATATTAAGATCGCTTCGCTCGCTCGTTAGGTACCGTGCGCGCCCGTAAAATTCTGAATAACGGACTTGCAATGTATATTACTATTATTTGGATTAATGCATTGTAGTAAAAGTGTAAATAATCTTTATAATTTACCAAAAAATGAAAAAAAAAGAATAAAATTGAGAAAAATGAATTTTTAGTTGATCATGAATTATTGTTTTTTATGGTTTCATATGTAAAATTTTCTGCTGAATTCAATGGTAAAATAAAAATTATAACATTCCAATTAAAATAAGAAAGTTAAGGCCTACTTCCGGTTAAACCGGAAGTGCAACTGTTTTAAAAATATTATTGGCGAAAAAAATGATCTCGTAGCCGTCTGATGGCAAAATTATGAACTTGCCAAAGAATTAATCAAATCAGTTTACATTTAAAAATATATTAATTTCATTTACTTATTTCTCTGTCAAACACTAAAAGTTTTGACAATGGACCTTTTCAATTTAAAGAGATAGAAGATATGCGCAATGGGGATCTGCGCATAGTAAGAACAACAGATCTATAGCGTTTGTTTCTAAAAAAATTAGACATAAAATGTAAGAATGTCAGATAACTTTAAAAAATCTTATCAAAATAAGTTACAAAAGCTTTTATTGAAGTTAAAATGTCTAACGATGCAAATTTTCACTGAGAATACAAGTATTTTAATGACTGCAATATTTTTGACGTTTCGTTTGACAGGCCAACTGGCAGTTGTTCGCGCCATTTTCGTACTATAGGGCGCGAGCAGACACGTGACTCGAGCGTCCTTGACATGTTAGGAATCAGCTGATTTGTGTGCGCTTGTCATTTTGACAAGACCAATGTTTTGACTTATTTTAATTTTGAACTGTTGAGAAGTTATTATTTATAATTTCATGTGTTTTACTGCCTGAAAATTGTACATTAATAACATTTTAGCAGTTCAAAATCAAAATAAGTCAAAACATTAATCTTGTCAAAGTGGCACTGATCTTGTCAACACGACATGCGCACACATATCAGCTGATTCCAAGTACGTCAAGGGCGCCCGAGTCACGTGTCTGCTCGCGCCCTATTTGCAGCGATAGAAAGAGATAGCCGCTAAATTGAAAAGGTCTATTATACAATGGACCTTTCCAATTTAAAGAGATAGAAGATATGCGCAATGGGGATCTGCGCATAGTAAGAACAACTGAGATCTATGACGTTTGATTCTAAAAAAATTAGACGTAAAATGTAAGATAACTATAAAAAATCTTATCGAAATAAGTTACAAAAGCTTTTATTGAAGTTAACATGTCTAACGATGCAAATTTTTACTGAGAATACAGGTATTTTAATGACTACAATATTTTTGACGTTTCGTTTGACAGCCCAACTGGCAGTTGTTCGCGCCATTTTCTTACTATTTGCAGCGATAGAAAGAGATAGCCCTTAAATTGGAAAGGTCCATTAGGAAAAATTATAATTATATATAAAATAGAAATTGTTTGCTAATTTAACCGACCTCGTAGCTCTTATAGTTCTCGATATAGCAATAGTGGACAAAATAAAATAAACATCCTATATATAAATGCATATTTTTCAAATAACTTTCATGGTCAAAAATTGGAAATATTCATGAATAAGCAAATTAATACAATTGATAAAAAATTAAGTACGTATATTGCCACTGGCAGCTGTAGTTTCTACCTGGCGTGCCATCATAAATTCAAACAACTGTTATTTGGTTAACTCTCCTAGTTGTATTTCAAAAAGCGATAACAGAAGGCTTGGAAGTAGTAAGAATTTATAATAAATTAGATATTAAGGACATTAAAATCTCAAATATGTTAAAAACTAATAACTTTTTTAAATTTGATAGTCTGGCCCAGATGCATAAAACATTGTTAATTTTAATCACGTTGTTAACTTTGACAAGAATTTTCCAATATATTTTTTATACGTATCCATGGTTACAATGTGTAGATAAACACATGATTAGCTAACCACATTTTATGCAACTGGCCCTGTAACATACAATTTCAAGTTTTAATATAAATGACTCATAAAAGATCATTTTTAAAGACGCCTTATAAAAAAGGCCAACATTTTAGAAAAACAATATAACAAATTTACAAATCGCAAGAATTACGCGATTATTACAAATTATTAATGTAAATTTTTGACACAATGTCAAAAGTACTGGTTTTTATAAACTTACCACTTCGGGAAATACGAATTTGAATTGTTGCAATACACCATTGTCTTCACAAACTGTTAACATTTTTTCTGTGCGTCGGAGGCACATAAAACAAACATTTGTTAAAAAATGCATGGTAAAATCACAGAACCACGAAACAAATGTCTTATTTTTAGGTTATTAGGTTATCACAACCCTAAACAAAGAAAACTCTAGCACAGAGGGCTCTGTTTTTGTGCTTTTTAAATGCATATAGTTCATTTAAACGTAAATGACTCATTATGAATGAAATAATTTTTTATATTCCAATTTGTTTTATTGTTAAAATGTATAATATATTATGCTTCTGATTAGTCAATGTACAGATTTATTTACTCTCAAATACAAATAAATGATAAATACATAAATAACAACTGAAATACATATTTTATTTTTGTGTTGGTAATGACTTCAAACCGTTACCATAGCAACGAAACATTTGTCAACAAATGTCACTCATTTCTAAAACACTCTATAACATTTTATATATAACTATTCTGTAAAAAGTGACTTGTACAAGTGAAAATGTCAGTTAATGCAGCTGAAGCAACTGAATCCGAGACTTCTCTCGGTGCGGCAGTCTCTGCACAAGCAGATTCCGCCACAGATGTAGAGGTAGAAATACCAATAGGTGTAGACGATGAAGATGAGTATATGGGAGAAGAGGAAGAGCAACTTATAAAAGAAAGATTATCTGAAACTATTGAACCAAATACGTACAATGTCAAGCCTCAATTGCAAGATAAGTATGTGTTACAAAATGTTAACCTAAAAATGAAGTGTCATTAATAAATGTTTAGATTTAAGACGCTGTTTGTTAAACATGTAATGCAAGAAGTTTTAACGGAAGAACTGACGGGGAAAGAATATACTGCGGAACGCGCTAAGGAGTGGACGACGAATATTGCCAATATTATCAACAGAAAAGTAAAAGGTAACATTTCTCCAAACTTAAAACTTTGTCTTGTCTGTTATAATATAATCGTAGTGGGCTTATTTATATTCACTTTACAGAGAAAATCATATGAATATAGTATATTAAAGAACGTGTTTTATAAGACATGTTTTTTTCTTATATTTGTACTAAAACTTGCTTTAAAATTAATTAAAAATAATTTTCTGTCGTTCAAAGGTTCAATCTACAAATTTTTAGTACTACTAGGTCCATCTATGTGGACTAATTCGAACATTATATTAACATTTACTTACTCAATTTGTGATTATATTTGTAACCATTTGTACATTTTCATGTAAATAATCTTCCCTAAATAAAAAAAATAATAATTTCGACATTATATTATTAAAATGAATTGTCAATTAACTAAAAATAAATTATACTATTATTCACGAAAGATGACTCTTCAAGGTTATTTGTTCGAAGAAAGAATACACATCACTTTATAGCAGTAGCTTAGCAACATTTTGTATTAGAAAGAGAAAGATTATTTGACCTATGTCTATTTAATTTATGTGGTGTGACAGATATACGTAAATAGTGGCATTACTTTCCAACACACTATAAATAATAATGACGTATGCCGTAGAATTACAGATACCTAATTATCTACTACTCTGCCCTTTGTGCTAATATTTACCCAGTGGCGTTGACGTTCAAATTAAATTATTATTCCTTGGTTTATAAGTTAAGTCTATGTTTTTGTATTTTGCAAAAACAAGTGAAGAACATAAATCTTTCAGAAAGGCATTATTTAGAAAGAGACATAATTTTCAAATGAATTACTCTTATTTTTCAGTTAAAATGTGTCCATAAATATTTTATGTTGCACGCCTATGTAAACGAAATGCAATGAAGTTATCTGCAAGTAATATTATATCAGACGGTTCACAAATGACCTTGAATAGTCATCTTTCGTGAATAATAGTTTAGGTAAAAATGGGTTAAAGAAAGAAATGTCATCTAGTACCAACTGTCTAAAACAAAAAATTGCGTATCGCAATGACCTTCATTTCGGTACGCAATTTTTTGTTTTAGACAGTTGGTACTAGATGACATTTCTTTCTTTAATTGCGTATCGTAATGACTTCATTATGAACGCAAAATATAAAAAATGTATTTAGTGAATTTTATTTTTTTCAAATAATTTCCAATAATGAGAAGTTAAATTCATGTTCTCTGTTTCTTATTTTTATCGCTAAAACTTTTAAATAACCATTCTGAAATATGTTATGACTGTACAAAAATGTATTTCATGTAAACTTCGTAGATATGAAATGGAAACGATATAAGCATATAGTACAAATTATAATCGGCGAACAGAGAGGAGCCGGCCTGAAAAGCGGAGTAAAATGTGTTTGGGACTCAGATACTGACAGTTTTACCAGTGAAGTTTTTACAAATGTAAGTTTTTTGAAACATTTTATCTACAATCGATAATTTTTTAAAATGAGAATGTAATATTTTCTAGAATAGTTTGTATAAAATCTCAAAATAATGTGCATGGTACTTCTTCAGTAATGGACCTTTTCAATATAAAGAGAAGATATGCGCAATGAGGATCTGCGCATAGTAAGAACAAATGAGATCTATGGCGTTTGTTTCTAAAAAAAATTAGACGTAAAATGTGAGAATATCTCATATAACTAAAAAATCGTATCGAAATAAGTTACAAAAGATTTTATTGAAGTTAAAATGGCTAACGATGCAAATTTTCACTGAGAATACAGGTATTTTAATGACTGCAATATTTTTGACGTTTCGTTTGACAGCCCAACTGGCAGATGTTCGCGCCATTTTCTTACTATTTGCAGCGATAGAAAGAGATAGCCATTAAATTGAAAAAGTCCATTATTATCTTTTTTGTTAAATGTTATGATGTGCACTTATTTCAACGTTGTTTCCAATTTGCAAAACATTTGTGAAATGCACTTTGTGTTATAGCCTTCAAGTTCTTAGGCGGTTTTACCTTTATCTCCTCTATGATCTCAAAACATTGTCCTTTTAACGTTCTCTTTATCTTTGGGAAGAGGGGCCATGTCTGGTGAATATAGTGGCTGTGGCATCAGGAATAATTAGTGAACTGTGACCCGGTGCATTGTTTCAATTCATTTTTAATAAATCTCGTCAACCTCCTTTAAAGTGGTTCGTCGATTATTAAGCATGATATCTTTAATTTTTACCACATTTTTATCGGTAGTTGATGTGTTTTCTTATCATTTTCTATGTTATTCCGATCAGTAAAATGATATTTTTTGAATATGGTATGTAATGCAGTTTATTATATTAATAATTTTTATATTTTTCAGGATTCCTTATTCTGCATAGCAGTATGTTTCGGAGTATATTTTTATTAGATTTATTGTTTTATAGAATATGATGATTTTTATAAAAAAAAATGTAGCATTTGTTTTTATATAACAATCGTTTTCAGCTTGCAATTGTTTTAAATGTTTTAATAGGGCAAATTTTACACTAAAATTATAATAAAAACACTATTTTTGAATATTTTATTTCAATTGCTAACTTCATACCAATGTAATGTGCTCATTATTAAATATTATTGTATAGTGAATTATTTAATAAATAAAATGTAATATATACTTATTTTTGTTTAATTGTATAATTTTTAATATGATTTATTATTTATGATAAACTAAGTTTGGAGTTTTGTAATTGATGCACAACTAACTTCATCCAAGTTAGTAAATGAGTAAATTATTATTTCTATTTATTTCAGTCACAAATCTATATTTTATGAATAATATATTGTATATTTTTATTTATAAATGTAATTCTAAGCCTGAATAATGTTTAAATCAAGTGTTTATAATATTTTAAAAGTAGTTCGGTTCTGTTGTCAACCATTTTCAGTTATGGCGATTGTGATGGTTATTGACTTAACATTATAGCCTGTATGTTTTTGTACAAAGACTTTGTAACATAATAAAAATGATTAACAAAGATAATGCATTGCCGTTCGACAAGATTTGCCGATCTTGTATGACAGAAGGCAATCAAATGAAATCAGTATACGAGTCCAATACAGATTCGGTGCAGCTAGCAGAAATGATAATGGCTTGTGCTTCGATACAGGTAAAACTCTTTTTTACTACTTTATTCGTAATTGCAGTATATATTTACTTATAATTAATTAATTTACTACTACAAGTGTAATTGGTACGGGACTCATTTTAAAATAACAGATTTTGTTATGAAATAACAAATGACTGTAGGTATCAACAACTTATGTTTGTAACTGCAGCTTTTCTTAACTTTTGAATACAATCTTCAAAATATTTCAATTATTTTAAATATTGGACAAGTTTATATTATATTCTGCTATGGAAATGAGGTCGGCTGCAAACTCTACACGTTTCTTAGTATGAAATTGGAAATCATAAAAGCTATATCCAAAATATGAAGGAGAAATGTTTGTGATTTCCTAACCAAACTTTTCAGCAATATAGGTGAATTTCTCGACTGTGCTGGAGATTAGGTGATTAAATACTCGAAATATATAATTCAGCATTTATTATTACAAAATCGATGTTTCGATATCTATACACTTAAACCTTCTTCAGGGTCTTCAAACTTTTCAACAATGTGTTTTTGTTAGAAGCAATATCAACTGTTTAACATATAAAAGTGTACTCTTTGTTGCACTTTCTTCAACAGCTTCAAGTGTCTGTAAAATATCTGATGATCCGTCTCGTATTAGAGCAGTTAAAGTTCTTAATCCGTGTAACAACCTTTGATGCATATACATTGATGCCAGGGCCTCGATTTTGTAACTTTAAATTCTTCTGGATTTCAAATTCAATCAGAATTGAGATTTTTCTTCCCTCTTTTTTTCTCAGAGTGATTTCAAATTCTGTTGCTCTGAAATAGTAGAATTCGTTTCTGTCGTATATCCTCTACATTTCTTTATTTACGTCTTATTCTTAACCAATTCAATTGTAGTAGAATTTGAAATCCAGTAGAATTTAGAACTATAAAATCGAGGCCCAGGCCTTTTCTTATGGAAATGAAAACTGCAGTTAAAGGAACAGTAAGATTATTTTACTATACAGAGTAGGCTGGGGATCCATTCAATGCATGTCTTCATTTCAACAGAGCGGCGCAAATAATCGTAGTTGACAAGCAGTGCTATACCCGAAATAGTCAATTATTCTTATGATAGGCACAGCGAAAAATTTAAATGATGAAAATAAAAATTAGGGGGAATAAAAGAAAAAAATCTTATAAGATCCTCATTATTATTAAGAAGACTTTTTTATCTAATATATAAAAGTGAATGAATAACCGCTAGGCAAATCTACACCGTTTTACATATGGACGCCAAATATTGTAGAGATATTCTTTCAGCTTTAGAGCGTGTCGTAGAAGTTGTTAGAGTTCTAAATATTGTATAGTTTTTTTTTTTTTATAATTAATTTTTAAAGTTTACATAAGAACAGCATTGCATTAGTTTCGTGAGCTGCCTTACCGACAGAGTCAAAATATCAAAACCACACTTTTCTGCTGTCAATCAAATATTTTCATTAAAAATCAACATTTTTAACAAATTTTAAGTATTAATAAATGATTTTCATTTAATTTTAAGTGTTTCCTGTAAATTTCAGCCGAATACATAATCAAATAAAAGTTTTGATGTTTTGGAAAAATTTTAAAAAATTCCAACGGGCGTCATTTTAGAAATATTTAAATAAAACTTTCTCCAGACGGTTTTATAATTTGGAATTGACTTAATTTATATTTTAAGCCTCGTAGAACACGAATTTGAAAATAATTTAAACCGCTCAGTAGTTAAAAGCAAAATAAAATGCATTTTTTTGAGGTTAATATTTTCCAATTTTTTTCTAAAATTTCGATATTATTTTCTGCCATCCCTAAAGCCCTTTGCCCCTTTAATATATTAAGATATCATATCAACATCCCAGAGTTCGTTTTGCAAGAAATAACATTATCTTTAACCAAAATAGAGATATGGACCGGTTTTTAACCTCACATTTTTAGCCTAAAAATTACAATGTTTGAACCCGGGTTTGGGAAGTTTTTAACTGCAAATTTAACCACTTTTATACCGGAAATACACAAATGAACCCTCTGAAGTTCATTTTTGTAAAAATAAATACTATCGAAATAGTGATATTGAACCATTTTTGGCCAAGCCATGGGGGCTTATAGCTTCTGAATTGTTTGAAATATTTTCAAATTAACATTAAAATTATGGAGTGTATAAAAACTGATATTTTCTCAGGTCGTGTCAGGAGACGGCTTACCGGGTCTCATTTGCCCAAAATGCGAAGAGCAGCTAAACATCGCCTACGGATTCAAGCAACAATGCGAACGTACAGACGCCACCCTTCGAGAATACACCAATCACACATCAGGACAAATAAAAGAAGAGTCCGAATCATTAGATATAGTTGTAAAGCCCGACTTAGACGTACTAGAAATATACGATAATGATAATGATGGTGGGAGAGATGATGATGACGATCAGTACTCTGGATCTGAGAGTGTACATAGTAATTATTCCACGACGGTTCGGAGAAAAAAGAAACAGCAGAAGAGTCGACAGTGTCGGTTTTGTAGTAAGGTGTTGTCGACGAAGGAGGGACTCAGGTTGCATGAAAGGCGCCACACTGGTAAGACTTTTCAAATTCCATTTTTTTTGCAATGTCTTACTTTTAATTAAACAATAATTCTAACAAAATCACGAAGACTGTTAAGGAACGTAGCTTTGGTTTGGTAGTGTCTGTAACTAGTTCTAATTTCCGTCGCAAGATGTCTCGCGCTTAATTTGAGTTGCCAATACTTGTGAAAATGACTTCTTCGTTTACAAATTTTCAGAAAATACTTGAACGTAACCTAGCACAGAACCCAATTTGACGAGACTCTGATGATTTCATTCATTTTTCAGAAAAAAATCAAAAATTATTATAAATATTGCTTTCCGCGCCTTAATTTTTATGGAGTTAGTGTTTTTAATGGTTTTGCAACTATACATAACCTTCAAAATAAAATTCTTGAGGCGTGGGTATTCTAGACTAGCCGAAATTCGTTTTTAGAATAAACATTTGATATTTTTCTACATAGTTTCCTCTAATGGTCCCCATTATACCATTTTTTTTTTTCTGAGAACAGGATGAACCAAAAATTTTAGTGTAAACGCGACTTAAAAATTTTACCTAATAAGGGAGATATGAATTTTTAAAGTTCAGAATTTGGCGTGTGACGTAGCATGTGCTAACCAGTGGTTGACAAACTGTTAATTTTAGAGAGAACAGATTTTTCGTAATTTTCTGCTTCCCTTATTTTAATAAAACGTGCTTCAAATAAATCTTGTAGAGCATAAAATTCTACATCAGATTCAATAAACAGAATTAATTTTGTATGTTCTATATCTAAAAGTAGAAATTAGGTATGAAAATGTCGAAAATCACCCCACGATGCGCGAGTCTCGCATTTAAAATCAGACAACCAATCAAATAGGACATAATACATCTATAGACTTCAATCGCTTTTCATTAATACTAATGAATTTACGTATATTTCTGCATTCTTATCGATTCAATGGATACATAATTTTGGGTTCATCCGAACCCACATTTTGTGAATGGAGTTACCTTGTATGCTTGAAAATATTGTTATTGAGTTGTCGCATTGTAAATGATAGATAAAAAAGTTCAAGATGTACTTTGAAATTAAAATAATGACTCATTAAATTTCTAGTTAATTATTGAATGATGTCTAACATTTGTAGACAAAACAAAAAGACAAACAAAAGAATGAAATGTCAGAATTGAGTTATTTACGAATTCATTTTTATTTGTGAATGTTAATTTGATATTTATAATACTTAATTTATTTTGGTAAGTTTTCATTTACTTTAATGTAATAAATAAAAATTATTTGTTTTTATTACTTTTCCCGTAATACGAGGTTAGTTTTTATTTGTTTCAAAATTTATTAATCAATATATTATTATTATTTTAAAACTATTCAATATTATTTTACGACATTTGATATCTAGGGGTTTTCCGACATGTCCGTTTCAGCTATTGGCAACGAAAATGACCGATAGAGGCAGCACCGTTTTTACAAAATGGCCGACGAGAAGAGTAATTGTCAAAACTTTTACAGTGACTACGTTTATCTCGACGTTTCAAGCCGCTTGAATTTAGTAAATCCGTTTTCAATCTTCGAAATAAACGATCGAGGTTAATATTTCAAGCCGCTTGAAAATGTCAAGTCAAGCCTATAAAATAACAGGCTTGGACTTATGAAGCGGCTTGACTTCTGTCGAAATAAACAGTGAAGCTTCAAATAATATAACTATTTTTACGCATGCGCACATCCGCAATATGTTGAAGTGTTACTAAATTCATATCGTTTGTTGGTTATTTGTATTTTATCATATTTTATAAAAGTCGCGACATAAAACTTAGTAAAATTGTACAAAAGCGAAATATTTGGAGTGATGAAGAAACAAATATTTTTTTAATGTTTTTCAAAGAGAAGACAAATAACATGACAATTTTTAGGTTTTGAAGTTATATATCCAGTATGAAATTAGATCATATTCTTCTCCCTGTCTGTCTGCATAATCTAATATTTAACTATCTTCTTTTAGTCGATACGAATTTAAAGAAGATTGAAAATAACTCAATCCTATTTTTATTCCGCTGAGATAAACCAATAGAATTTTTCAAGTCATAATATACTTGAAACCGCTTGAATTGTCGAGATAAACGTAGTCAGTGTTTGACAGAAAAATAAGTAAATGAAATTCATATATTTTAAAATGTAAACTGATTTGATTAATTCTTTGTCAAGTTCATAATTTTGCCACCAGACGGCTACGAGATCATTTTCTTCGCCAATAATATTTTGAAAAAGTAGCACTTCCGGTTTAATCGGAAGTAGGCCCTAACTTTCTTATTTTAATGGCCGGTTTTATAAACGTCCAAGTAAATTTACTTCCAGAGTAAATTTATTCCAATGAACAAATTCGAATCAATTTTTATGTTCTTATGACATTAAAATTATTGCTGTCAAAAAATTGCGTTGCATTTGTTCAATGGAATAAATTTACTCTGGAAGTAAATTTACTTGGACGTTTATAAAACCGGCCATTAATGGAATGTTATATTTTTTATTTTACTATTGAATTCAGCAGAAAATTTTACATATGAAACCTTAAAAAAAATTATTTATGATCAACACTTTCGGTGTAAACTTTTTTGATTTTTTCACTAATAACGGCCACTTTTTTATAACTATATTTCGTGAATGGAAACGAATTTCTTTAATCTGTAAAAACAATTTTGTAAAAAAAGCTTTTGTTTATAATAATATAAATTAATAATCGACAATTTTTGGAAATTGTAATTTCTACGTGAACGTAAAGTTGAAGTTCACAAAATTCAAAAAACTCATTTTTTTAAATGGACATCTCATTTTTTATTATGTAAATAAATTATTCGTTAAAAAATGAAATTGAAAATATAAATTTTACACTAAAATGGTATATAACCCCATTCTTCTCGCTGCTTTTTGAAACTTTGTATACCTATATTTTCGACCAATTTTATTTATTTTTCCGAAGGCGAGAAATTGAAAACGTGTCCAGTCTGCCACTCTACATTCGCCAAATCAAACCATCTCATCCGCCACATGTCCATGCACAACAAACCTACAGACGAATACAAACACACCTGCGAGGAATGCGGTATGGGGTTCACAAAAGCGTCCCACCTCCACAAGCATCGGCGCGAGCACAAAGCCGCCGCGCGGGAGCGAGAAGACGAGGCTGAAGCTGAAGCGCCCGCTGAAGATGTGGATATGGCCGATGCGGAGCAGCAGCAAGAACAAACGGTGGCGGTTAAAAGTGAAGTGGATAGTGATAATGAAGTGGCGGGACCGGGGAGTTCCACAAGGGCGAAGCTAAGGCCCAAGAAGGAACCGGTTGAAGAGAAGGTACATTCTTGTAAGGTAAGACAGATTCTACTAAGTCAAATTTCAATAACTTATTTTCGTCGAAAGTTGTCTAATACGCCGGGAAAGAAAATTATTAAAGTTTTAATAAATAAGGCCCGAGAAAACGACGGCGAACATGGCGGAGGCGTGGCTTGCGCGTTCGAGCAGCCATTAGCCAATAGCATTTGTCAGTATTCATTACGTCACAATCATGACTGATACTGAATTTTATGCTCTCGATGCAAATGTATTAAAGTTTAATTCTGATATTAAGATAATAGAAATCAGAAAATTAACGATTATATTCTCATTAATATTACTTATACATGACGATATCCAATAAGTATTTTTTTAAAAGCCGTAGACTTAGGAACCTCTATTATTTTCACATTGCTTAACGTAAAGTCTCTAACAGGCGAAAGCTAATCATGGCGCGAAGCGCCGAGGTTAGCTATAGCCAGAGACAATGAAATTTTTCACCGAGGTTTGTATACTATTTTATTCACAATCTGAAATAAAAAAATTATTAATGGACTTTTTCAATTTAACGACTATCTCTTTCTATCGCTGCAAATAGTAAGAAAATGGCGCGAACAACTGCCAGTTGGGCTGTCAAACGAAACGTCAAAAATATTGCAGTCATTAAATACCTGTATTCTGAGTGAAAATTTGCATCGTTAGACATTTTAACTTCAATAAAAGCTTTTGTAACTTATTGCGATAAGATTTTTTAAAGTTATCTGATATATTCTCACGTTTTATGACTAATTTTTTTAGAAACAAACGCCATAGATCTCATTTGTTCTTACTATGCGCAGATCCCCATTGCGTATATCTTCTATCTCTTTAAATTGAACAGGTCTATTGATGTTTAAATAATAATAATAACCTAACATAAATAAAAGAATGGTCTGAGATTGTTCATTTGTCACATGGACTGTCAGTTTGATTTCTAACCTTAAATTTATATTATTTACAAATTCATTCGTTGCTTCACATATAAAAGGTAAAAATATTTGTTTTACATAATTTAAGAAACTATGCTACCAATGACGGGGATATAAATAAAAGTACCAGTTTTAATAAAATAACACATGAACTGTCAGTTTGATTTCTAACCTTAAATATGTGATACTTTACTTGAAGCTCTGAACAGATTTTCGTGAAAAATATATTATGGTATACTCCAAAACTTGTCAAATTTAGTATTTAAGACTTTTATATAAAGGGAAGCAAAATATTAGATCTTGGCTAAAATTGATAAACCGGAAGTGATACTTTATTTGAAGCTCTGAACAGATTTTCGTGAAAAATAAATTGATACAATTCAAAACTTTTCAAATTTGGCATTTAAGACTTATATTACCGAAAACGACATACTAGATGTTTTCTAAAATTGATAAACCGAAAGTGCTACTTTTCAGGAAGCTATAAACAGATTTTCTTGAAAAAATATATTAAAACATGATTCAAAACTTCTCAAATTTGGTATTTAAAACTCGTGTATAATTTGAAACATTATATTTTGACTATATTTATATGATAAACCGGAAGTGTTACTTAATTTGGAGCTCTTAAAAATGGTCGAGGAAAAACATAATAAAATATAATCTAAAATTTGGTATTACAGACTTTTCTATTTATTGGAACAACAAATTAGATTTTGTGTACAAACGATCAACCGGAAGTGATACTTCACTTAAAAGCTCATTGCTATTTCAAACATAGAATTGACGGGAGATTATGTGCTGGCCACATCAGATTTTTTATCATATAAATTGTAAAGAAGCTTTGTTTATATGTAAATATTAATCACTGATATGCATTGATCTCTCAAAGCAGAGGGAACTATTTTCTGCTTCGAGGTTGGAAAATGAGGTTAACATCCCAACTTTTTAAAAGTCAGAAATCGTCATTTTAATAACCGATTGTGAATAAATTATTTTTTGTGCAACCGGACACGAAATAAGCATTTCGCGTCCGATGTCATGGTAACGGCCGCGAAATTCATTTCGCAGCCGTTGTCATGGTAGCGGCCGCGAAATTAGGTAAACAATCACTTTGACACTTGAGAATTGCTTAGTTTTGTTTATCAAATGTCAATCCCATAGCTATCTTGAAAGCTAACTTTCTATTTAGAATGAAACTTTTTAAAATTAATAAAATTTGTAATTACACTATTATTCACGAAAGATGACTATTCAAGGTCATTTGTTCGAAGAAAGAATACACAGCATTTTATAGCAGTAGCTTTGCAATATTTTGTATTAGAAAGAGAAAGAATATTTGACCTATGTCTATTTAATATATGTGGTGTGACAGATATACGTAAATAGTGGCATTACTTTCTAACACACTATAAATAATAATGACATATGTCGTAGAATTACAGATACCTAATTATCTACTGCACTGCCCTCTGTTCTATTATTTACCCAGTGGCGTTGACGTTTAAATCAAATTATTATTCCTTGGTTTATCAGTTAAGTCTATGTTATTGCATTTTGCAAAAACATAAGTGAAGAACATAAATCTTTCAGAAAGACATTATTTAGAAAGAAACATAATTTTCAAATGAATTACTCTTAGTTTTTCAGTTAAAATGTATCCATAAATATTTTATGTTGCACGCCTATGCATATGATATGCAATGAAGTTATCTACAAGTAATATTATATCAGACGGCTCACAAATGACCTTGAATAGTCATCTTTCGTGAATAATAGTTTACATATTTTTTACGGTTGCACAAAAAATATTGTGTACACCTTGTCCGCGAAATCCTTTAGCGCCCTCGAGATTGTCTTGCCTCGGCCGCAAGCGGCCTCGGCAACAATTTTTCTCTCGGTACGCTAAAGAGTGATTTCGCGGCCTTGATATACAAATAACTATTTTTTAGATCTGCTTGAAAACATTTAACAAATCATCCCACCTAACCCGACACATGCTAACGCACGGCGTGGAAAAGAAAGAAAAACAAGAACCAAAAGAGAAGAAATACATGGCGTGCGAGTTTTGCGATAGAAAGTTCGTGTACCGCAAGAGTTTTCTTCACCATATTCAGCTCGAACACCAAATCTCTGAGGATAGTGATACGCCGCTCAGTGAATACGCCACCATTGTTACAAAGACGAAGGATCCCAACACATCTGGCAACGCGGAGAAC
The DNA here is from genome assembly GCA_963082715.1 of Harpalus rubripes. Classification (NCBI taxonomy): domain Eukaryota; kingdom Metazoa; phylum Arthropoda; class Insecta; order Coleoptera; family Carabidae; genus Harpalus; species Harpalus rubripes. The sequence goes on from OY720460.1 coordinate 13,626,480, forward strand.
GGTAAGAAAATTATTTTTTATTTCAATTGTTAAATAAGTACTTTTAAGCACTAGTGCTTAAAAATGACTGTTTAATGCGTAAAAGTACTAAATACCTATTATAACTGTTTATTTATGATAAATATTTACAACGCAATTACTAAATTGAACATTTGATGTCGTTCTTAATACTTCTTCTTGGTTAACTTCAATGTGGGTAGAAACTGAAGTAGATGTGCTGCTGGATTCTGATTCTTTTTTTAATTGCTGTTTCTTTTTCTCCCAAAATTCTTCGTGAAATTTCTTACTTATTTTCCAAAGAATTTTCAACGTAGCCTTCAGCAACAGAACTTGAACGCCACCTTCCATGTCGCTTGAGCACTGTAATGTCTGCTCCCGAATCAGCCAAAAATGTTGCAGAACACCGCCGAAAGCAATGCCCGGTATATTCTTTAGTATTTGGAAGGCCGAGGAACTCTGCAATTTTTTTAGGTATATCACCTATGGTATTTATACCTACAGGAAGCGTGCAACACTTAAAATTTCTGTAGGTTAGAAAAAACCGTTGATGTTCAGTATGAGTAGGTCGAAGTTGTGCGTACCTACTTGCGAAACATTGCTAAACAGTTGATTCCATCGATAAACCCTTCAGTTATCATAAAAAATCGTGAAATATTCGTTTTAGTATTTGGAATATTAATTTTTATGAAAGAAGTAGAATCTTCAATATCTCCTACACGTAAAAATGTAAGTTCCTCCCGGCGACATGCCCCATAGATTCCAACAATTAACACAACCTTTGCCAATAAATAATCATTGTCATCAGCTTCCTTCATGAAACGAATGATTTCTTGCTTAGTGAATATTTTTGAATTTTTAGGCTTATATCCACTAGCTTTTCTTTTTAAGAATGCAATAAGATTGGTAAATTTACTTATATCCACATTCTTATTAAGGTATATCATAGTTCGGAGCATAGAGTAATTACTCCATAAAGTGGATGGCTTATAAATGGATGATAATTTCGAAAAATAGGCTAAAACTACCTTTTCTGTAATGTGCCCAACGTTTTTCTCCGCACACCAACTGTCAATTTTTTTGTAAGTTTCTTCATACAATTTTTTTGATTTTCCTGGAACCAGTGTAGCCAATGCAGCCTCTGCACCATTTTCAATATCAGAGTCAATCTCTGAGTCACTCATTTTAAGTAAATTTATTACCAAAAATTCCCAAGAAAAATTATACACCGAGCACGTTGACATCAATGTTTATTAAACAACATATTGAATCCCATAGCAACAAAAAGATGAAACTGATGCCTGCCTACTTTTAAATTTTGAAAAATTCAAAATGTTGACATTTGAGAATAAATATAAATAATCTGTTTTAAAACGCTAGTATAAAAAATCTTGTATGGAATACGTTGCGAAATCGTGTTTTAAGCACTAGACGTGTTATCCAACTCGGCTACGCCTCGTAGGATAATATTCACGTCTTGTGCTTAAAACACATTTCTTTCGCAACTTATTACATAAATAGCTATTTTACTTTACAACCTCGGAATATTACGGTTGTTATTATTAGGTGGCGAAGGTGTTGTAGGGGGCGACCCCGACCGCCAACTAAACCCCGAGGACGACTTCGAAGAATTCATGCGTCAGGAAGAAGCCAAAAAACTCCACGTCTGCCACGTTTGCAACCACAAATTCACTCGGGCGAACCATCTTACCCGCCACATGACTCTCCACCGCGCCGTTCTCATCCACAAGTGCGACCGTTGTGAAAAAGCCTTTATGACCCCGGAACACCTCGCCACACACGTCCAGGAATACCACGTGGACCGCCCGTACGTCTGTTCGTTATGTAACAAACCTTTCAGCAGAGGAGAACACTTAATTCGACACTTAAAAGTCCACGATAAAGACAACGGGGATGGCAATGCGCCCGACGAACACAAATGCTCGATTTGTGAAAAGGTTTTCGCAAGGAGTGATCATTTGGCGCGACATACAAAACTGCATTTGGCGCAAGATAAGAGACATGTCTGCGGCGAATGCGGGAAAGCGTTTAACCGGTTGGATAATTTGAGAACGCATGCCCGAATACATACCGGCGTCAGAGATCCACAAAGATTACATTTGTGTATTTATTGTGGTAAAGAATTCAACAATTCCAGTAATATGATTGTACATATGCGGCGACACACTGGCGAACGGCCGTATAAATGTGGCCAATGTGGTAAAGGATTTCCGCGGTCGCATGATTTAAAATGCCACGAAAGAACGCATAGTGGGGAGAAGCCCTATTTGTGCACCCTCTGTGGTAAAAGTTTCAATAAAAGTAATAAACTTTTACGTCATACTCGCGTTCACACAGGCGAACGGCCGTATGTCTGTTCTTTATGCGGAAGAGCGTTTACCCAATCGAATGATTTAGCGCTGCATATGCGCAGACATACCGGAAGTAGGCCGTATGCATGTGGGATGTGCCCGGCGAGATTCATCCAATCAGGTATGTAGTTTTCATGTTTGGTTTCGGCGAAAAATGTGAAAAATATCGGTCAATATGTCGATTTCGGTTAAAGATAGAGTGGTTATTCTTGCAAAAATCAACTCTAGATGGTTGATTTGTACATTTCCGGTATGAAAGAGGTTAAATTTCCGCTTAAAAACTCCTCAAACCCGAGTTCAAAAATTATACATTTTTAGCTAAACATGTGAGATTAAAATCGGTCAATATATCGATGTCGGTTAAAAATAGAATGTTTATTCTTGCAAAAATCAACTTTAGATGATTAATATGTATATTACTGGTATAAAAGAGGTTTAAAAACTCCTCAAACCCGGGTTCAAAAATTGTATATTTTTTGCTAAAAATGTGAAGTTAAAAATTGGTCAATATATCGGTTTCGGTTAAAGATAGAATGTTTATTTTTGCAAAAATCAACTTTAGATGGTTGATTTGTATATTGAGGTTAAATTTCTGCTTAAAAACTCCTCAAAGCCGGGTACAAAATTTTTACATTTTTGGCTAAAAATGGATCAATATCTCGATTACGGTTAAAGATAAAATGATTATTCTTGCAAAAATCAACTTTAGATGGTTGATATGTATATTTCCGGTATGAAGGAGGTTAAATGTCCGCTTAAAAATTCCTCAAACCCGGGTTCAAAAATTATACATTTTTTGCTAAACACGTGAGATTCAAATCGGTCAATATATCGATTTCGGTTAAAAATGGAATGTTTATTCTTGCAAAAATTAACTTTAGATTGTTGATTTGTATATTTCTGGTATAAAAGAGGTCAAATTTCCGCTTAAAAACTCCTCAAACCCGGGTTCAAAAATTGTACATTTTTTGCTAAAAATGTGAAGTTAAAAATCGGTCAATATATCAGTTTCGGTTAAAGATAGAATGTTTATTTTTGCAAAAATCAACTTTAGATGGTTGATTTGTATGTTTCCGGTATAAACGAGCTTAAATTTCCGGTTAAAAATTCCACAAACCCGAGTTCAAAAATTGTACAGGGTGTCTCATTTTCGATGTTTTTTAAGGTATCTCGGGAAATATTAACGATAGATCAAAACCAATTGCACATTGCAGGCGTAATTAGATTTTTTGAAAACTTAATAATTCTCAAGATATAACACAAACTTATGATTTTTTAAATGGGAACCTATGTTGAAAATAGTCTCGTCTTTTTGCTTATTTTATAAGCTTTTCAATGATACATAACAAGTCTACATTCTTTTGTTTTAAACATTAATAAAAGACGAATTATTAATTTAATGGGGTGAAAATATTAAAAATTATTAAGAAACAAATGAACAAAATCTATTACATATCATCATTTGCATATTTCTAATTCCATTTGTTTCAGTTTTACTCATTTTTTCAATTTATTTACTTCAAAAGCATATTAAACCATCTTTTTCGAATTGTGTCAAAGCCAATTGTAACGTCGATAATTAGTAATTTAACTATCCCGAAAATAATTGGTTAAGAATAATTTTGAGAACATATAATTGATAGATATTGAATCAAAATAAACAAATGATGATTTGTAATATTTTTTTTCACTTGTTTCTTAACAATTTTCAATATTTTCACCTCAATAAATTAATAATTCGTATTTTATTAATGTTTAAAACAAAAGAATGTAGACTTGTTATGTATCATTGAAAAGCTTATAAAATAAGCAAAAAGACGAGACTATTTTCAACATAGGTTCCCATTGAAAAAATCATAAGTTTGTGTTATATCTCGAGAATTATTAAGTTTTCAAAAAATCTAATTAGGCCATTTTCAAAATGAACGAAAAACGAGTTTTTGCCTGTAGCTCAGAAACAAAAGAAGATCGAAAATTCCTGTGGTGACTCTTAAACTTTTCTCAAAAAGTTGACCCTGCAATGTGCAAAAGGTTTTGATCTATCCTTAATATTACCCGAGATACCTTAAAAAAAACATCGAAAATGAGACACCTGTACATTTTTGGCTAAAAATGTGGGGTTAAAAACCGGTCAATATCTCGATTTCGGTTAAAGATAGAATGTTTATTTTTGCAAAAATCAACTTTAGATGGTTGATTTGTATATTTCCGGTATAAACGAGGTTAAAATTCCGCTTAAAAAACCCCTCAAACCCGGATTCAAAAATTGTATATTTTTGGCTACAAATGTAAGGTTAAAAATGGTTCAGTATCTTGATTTCAGTTAAAGATAGAATGGTTATTCTTGCAAAAATCAACTTTAGAGGGTTGATTTGTATATTTCCGGCATAAAAGAGGTTAAATTTCCGCTTAAAAACTCCTCAAACCTGGGTTTAAAAATTGTACATTTTTGGCTAAAAATGGTTCAATATATCGATTTTGGTTAAATATAGAATGTTTATTCTTGCAAAAACGAACTCTGGAGGTTCGATTTGATGTATAAATATTTAAAGAATGCCAAAAAGGCTTTAGGGATTTCGGAGAATAGGGTCGAAATTTTGGAAAAAAATGGGAAAAATTTGCTCCAAAATCATGCATTTTATTTTATTCACAACTACTCAGCGGTTTAAGTTATCTTCAAATTAACACGAAATTCGTGTTCTACGGGGTTTAAAATATAAATGAACTCATTTCAAAATCTTAAAATCGGCTGGACAAAGTTTTATATTTCTAAGACGATAATTTCATCAATTTACGCTCTAATATGCGATATTTTCATTTTATCTGGCAGTTAAGTTAACTGGCATTTTATTCACTGATGGAAAAACCGAGCTTAAGTGGGCATGCATGATTTTTATGTATGTTTGTTTAGGTCAGCTAAAAGCTCACCGTAGAAGTCAAGGTCATTGGTTGGAAACTCAACCAGAACTAAAAGGAGCACACCGAGTAACTCCCGTTACTCCTTTGGTAAACCCGCCGCCTATAAAATTCAAGACAAGAGTCCAACGGATCAAAGAGGAGCCGACAATTTTAGGCCACACCATAGGCGTAGGAGTAGGGGTTAATTTAGTGGGTGTTGTGGCCGCGGCTGCAGCCGCTGCAGCTGCAGCTGCAAAAGAACAGGAAATGCCAAACCAAAATGTGGTGTACGCCACAAAAGAAGAAACGGTTCATAATTTCAGTGTGACGAATCTGTCGAGGGATCCTACTCCAGGTGCGCCGACTTTTGTACAGCCTTCAATTCCCGAACCCGGAACATCGTTTTCAAATAGTATTGCAATGACTTCTAACTCGTTTGCTGTCAGTAGTGAAGGGTATACCTACCAAACGTACGGCTAGAATAAACTGTTTTATTAGTAACAATGAATACCTGATTATTTGACTAGCATTATTTTTTCTCTGTAAATCGTTTATGGATTATTTTAGAGAAAAATATTTCAAATAACAGTTGTACACACTGCAAACAGCAGCAAGAAATCTTAAGAACGCCTTGAAAAATCTTAAAAACTGATAAGAACGTCTTAAATCATCATCAATCCTTAAAATGTCATCTTTGTGACGTCACACCCGTATCTATAGTTACTAAATAAATTACAGCTGACTCGTCCACCATTTTGGAGCCTCGTAAATTATTCAATATCAGCGTTACAGTATTATTACTCATATAAATTATCTATAATGACGGGTTGTTCTGCTCCAAATTGTGCAAATCATTTGAGAAATGATTTTAATTATTACAGGTACTTATGCAATACATATATTTTTCTCTAACCGCAAAAATCTTAACGAACCGTATTTTTTCTTGTTTTATTATTTTAAATAAATATAATATGGCAAATGTGGAAGTTATATTTAATTGAAAAATAGTTAGTACATAAACTTATAAGAAATGCACTTTTATTTCATAATTTACTGCATTGATTTTGGCACCAATATGGCGGACGAGGTAGCTATGTATTATCTAATAGCTGTATCCGTATCTTTGGCGTCAACCTTATCTGCTGACTTTTTAAAACCTTATCTCTGACGTCAATCTTAGACTACGTTTATCTCAATGTTTTAATTTAGTAAATCCCTTTTCAATCTTCAAAATAAACGATTGAGATTAATATTTTAAGCCGTTTATCTGTCGAAATAAACAGTGAATATGTTAGAGTTTTACTAAATTCATATCATTTGTTGGTTATTTGCATTTTACCATATTTTATAAAAGTCGCGACATAATACTTAATAAAATCATCCAAAAGCGAAATATTTGGAGTGATAAAGAAACAATAGTATATTAAGTATTAAGAACGGTAAGGACAGGTTACCGATCGCTTAGTCCCCAATTTTGTCTGAGATCGGTAAATCATTAACGTTCGTGATGCTTATACTATTTTTTGTACGATCGACGCACAAAATTTAAAAGAAAAATTAGATTTGAAAATTATTTTGACATACTAAAAAAAAAAAATTGTCATTTTTGAAGTAAGCTTTGTATTTTGTTTTTATTTATTTACCGTCTCGCCTCTTGAACGGTAAGTGAAGCACATCACTTACCGACGTGAGTCACATCACTAACCGTTCAGCACGGCCGTTCAGTAATTTGTAAATAAGACCTACTGTTTTGGAAACACTATCGGTAAACATAAAAAATAATCCGATCGTGCAAAAATATTTTTTTAATGTTTTTAAAAGAGAAGAAAAATAACATGAAAATTTTTAGATTTTGAGGTTATGAAATTAGATCATATTCCTCTCTTTGTCTGTCTGTCTGCATAATCTAGTATTTAACTATCTTTTTTTAGTCGATACGAATTTAAAGAAGATTGAAAATAATTCAATCCGCTGAGATAAACCAATAGGGCGCGAGCAGACACGTGACTCGAACGTCCTTGACGTACTTGAAATCAGCTGATTTCACAAATGCATGTCATTTTGACAAAAACAGTGTCACTTTGACAAGAGCAATGTTTTGATTTATTTCGATTTTGAACTGCTAAAATGTTATTAATTTACAATTTTCAGGCAGTAAAACAAATGAAATTAAAAATAATAACTTCTCAACAATTAAAATAAGTCAAAACATTGGTCTTGTCAAAGTGACATTGTTCTTGTCAAAATGACGCGCCCTATAGGATTTTTTCAAGTTATAATATACTTGAAGCCGCTTGAATTGTCGATATAAAAGTAGTCTTAGATCGATATCGATCTAAAACCCGTTAATTCTACTTGCAAATGATTTTCTTATTTTATTTACACATTACAGAATTTCCACCATTAATACGCGTGTGGCATTTAAATTTTCTTATCTAAATTTAGTTTTTTCTGTACATTCATGTCGGTAATACTGACTGAGTACTGCAGTATTCAACTTCAGATCTATTGTCTGTCAAATGTGAATTCGGTATTTGGTGTATTCTAATTGTTGTCTGCTCGTCGTCTAATTTCTAAATGTTATTTAAGGTCGTATTAAAAAAACTTGTTTTCAAATCAAGTGTAAACAAGCGTTATGTGACTCGACAAGCCTTGTCAAGAAATACTTAACCTTATGTCATAAAACTTGTGTTTACACTCTTGTTGCATAAATAACTATTACGCATATTTTATTTGAAGTATTTTTCTCAAAAATAATCCATAAACGTTTGACAGAAAAAAATGCTAATCAACCTTAATCAGTTGTTTATACTAACGGTAAATGTTCTCAAACAAATTTTAAATGCGTCTATTTTTCCATAAGAGATATTTTATTATGAATAAAATACGATTTTTTGGAACTTAATAAGCCGAATTTTACCTTCTTTGGATAAAAGTGTCAGTTAATTTAACTGCCAAATAAATGAAAATATTGCATCAAAATTGACAAAATTATACGCATGTCAATTATATGATGCGATATTTTTATTTTATCTGGCATTTAGGTTAAATGACACTTTACCCACAGATAGAAAAACCGGGTATTATTTTTCCAAAGCAATCTTTTTTTCTTTTATAGAAAAAATAGACGTATTTGTAATATATTTGTGAATATTTGCGAGCAAATTGTGTATGATAGAGTATATATAATTTTGCGAATGCACCAGACACACCCCATTTGTAAAATACGTTTGCATGTGAGTTTGATATGTTTGTTGTAAGTTTAGTACGTACCTACACATGTATGAAGAACAGATGTAAAGTGAATTTTAATTTAATGGACGTTTCGCGACGATAGTACAGTACTTCTATTACAAATAGGATTATTTAAGATGTATATTTAAATTAAGAATACCTGTATACATTAATATTAGAAATAAATTATATGTATTTTTTAATTATGATTGTTGTCATACAACAAATTATAGATATATAAAATTTATATAGGTTTATTTCTTCGTTCACAACTATCGCAAGCAATTCTAGCAAGATTTTTCGTCGCTCCACTTGACGTTTAAGGTGTGCCACAAAACGGAATACTGTTCTATAAAATGTCCCAGTATTCTTTTACTATTTCGTACAAAAGATAATTTTAAAAAATGTGAAGCTATTTAAATAGACCTTTTCAATTTAACGGCTATTTCTTTCTATCGCTGCAAATAGTAAGAAAATGGCGCGAACAATTGCCAGTTGGGCTGTCAAACGAAACTTCAAAAATATTGCAGTCATTAAAATGCATTCTCGGTGAAAATTTGTATATACATTTTAGCTTCAACAAAAGCTTTTGTAACTTTTTTTGAGAAGCTTTTTAAAGTTGTGACAGACTTTTCTCACATTTTACGTCTAATTTTTTTTTAGAAACAAACGCCAGTATCTCAGTTATTCTTACTATGCGCAGATCTCCATTGCGCATATCTTCTCTTTAAATGGACCTTTTCAATTTAACGACTATCTCTTTCTATAGCTATAAATAGTAAGAAAATAGCGGGAAAAACTGCCAGTTGGGCTGTCAAACGTAGCGTCAAAAATATTGCAGTGATTAAAATACATGTATTCTCGGTGAAAATTTACATCGTTCGACATTTTAGCTCCAATAAAAGCTTTTGTAACTTCTTTCAGGATGTTTTTTAAAGTTGTCAAAGATTTTTCTCACATTTTACGTGTAATTTTTTTAGAAACAAACGTCATAGATTTTAATTGTTCTTACTATGCGTAGATCCCCATTGCGCATATCTTCTATCTCTTTAAATTGAAAAGGTCTATAATTCATAATGATATTGAACCACTGGGACACAAAGATACTTTTTTAAAAATGGTCTAAACACCCGGTATAAAGTATAACTAAACTCAAAATATCGCATTAAAATTAATATTATTGTACAACATTCGTAAAATTTATTGTTCTATAACTACATACATAAATCCTAAAATTCCAGAGCAACGTCTGGTTTTTAATCTTCAAATATAAATGAGAAGTGCACCACTTGACCTTGATAAAATAAAATAAGTCTAAACCCCTTAGGGGTGTGGCTTACAAGATTACTTCGCGACTGGTCAATATTTTCATATAGAACTATTAAAATCGAACAGTTTTCAATTAAAATTTCCTTTAAAAGTTTATAAACATTTCAAATATTCAGCAAAATAAATAATAGTTTGTCTAAATCGTGCGCAAATTTACGTAATTTTATTTGGAATGCGCATTCAAAAATCGCGGTCAGAAAGAAGTCGTCGGATGCTTAAGTGGGGGGCATATAAAAGTACAATGCACTAACAGGTTACTTGTCGAAGTAATTAAAATAAGTTGTTTGTTTATATTTTGGTTGGAAGATGTGCCCATACTTTTTAATCGCGTATATTCAGACGGGCGGCTCATACCGTCATGGCCTCTAGTGGTGGGCTCATCAGTTCACTTAGTTCATGTCAAAAAAAAGTTTACATGAAATAAACCACTACATATTGGTTTGTTTCTGTTTCAAACCATTACTTAACGAACTATAATAGTTCAGTTTGTTATTTGAAATGCATTTTCTATCAAGCATTTGCTTTTTGTGTTTGAGTGATAACCACAATCTTATTTATGTATCTTGCAACGGCGAGCAAAATAGTACAGCATTCACACAAATTCGATACGTTCTTCCAGAACTCGTAAGTTTTTCCTCAAATCATATTTAGTGTATGTATCAAAAGTTTTCGGAAAACTTTTACTCTCCAAATTTATAAGATGGTCTAATCTAGTTGTCACTTGCCAGACAATGTTTTGAAAGATGTTATACAAACTTGAATTATGCAAATATATCTATAGGTTAGTTGGACAGATAGTCGAAACGTGAAATTGTTAACGTTTTTGGGGATCAAAATATTGGACAGACGACTATTACCGAAATATGCGGGAATGTAAAGAAGGTGTAGTATGTATTAAACAAAATAAATATATATTATACAGCATATTGCCCAATGCTGGGTGTGCCAATCTGTTTTGTACACAGATTTCGGTAATGATGATATATTTGTACCGTGCGGGCAGTCATTGCTGGCGTGAAGAGTGCTCCACAGGGATCACCTTTGTGCCATTTAAAATTCGAAATAATATTGATGCCGGTTGGGATCGAACACGGGTTGCCAAAAAGTGGGCGATTCGAATTTGCCTCCAAATCGAATCAGCAGACATTTAAAATATTCAAAACAAAGACGATTTTGAATTTTAAATATGATTGTTAGCAGAGCTTTGGTCAGAATTGATTCAGAATTTTGAAAAAGAAATAATGTAAACAAATAGACAGTAGTTAAACTTAAGCGAAACACCAGATGCTGCAGAATATTAAGGAGCCAACATTTTATAGAAAACAGAGAAAGTATAATCCCACAAATGTTTTTCAGGCGCGACTGATCGAAGAATTTTGGGCACTTCTTAGCATTGAAGATAATGGTGTTGTAATATTCGATTTCTTATATTCTTAGGTTATAGGAACAACCCCTTATGTCAATGTTTCCATAAAAAATTGTTTCTAACCTTTTCCGAAAACATTTTGTTACATACGTTATCTACTTTGTATACTATTATTCACGAAAGATGACTATTCAAGGCCATTTGTTCGAAGAAAGTATACACATCACTTTACAGCAGTAGCTTAGCAACATTTTGTATTAGAAAGAGAAAGATTATTTGACCTATGTCTAATTTATGTGGTGTGACAGATATACGTAAATAGTGGCATTACTTTCTAACACACTATAAATAATAATGACGTATGTCGTAGAATTACATATACCTAATTATCTACTAAACTATTATTCACGAAAGATGACTATTCAAGGTCATTTGTTCGAAGAAAGAATACACATCACTTTACAGCAGTAGCTTGGCAACATTTTGTATTAGAAAGAGAAAGATTATTTGATCTATGTCTATTTAATTTGTGATGTGACAGATAAACGTAAATAATGGCATTACTTTCTAACACACTATAAATAATAATGACGTATATCGTAGAATTACAGATACCTAATTATCTACTACACTGCCCTCTGTGCTAATATTTACCCAGTGGCGTCAATCAAATTATTATTCCCTAGTTTATAGTTGTTAAGTTTATGTTTTTGAATTTTGCAAAAACATAAGTGAAGAACATAAATCTTTCAGAAAGGCATTATTTAGAATGAAATATAATTTTCAAATAAATTACTCTCATTTTTCAGTTAAAATGTGTCCGTAAATATTTCATGTTACACGCCTATGTATACGAAATGCAATGAAGTTATCTGCAAGTAATATTATATCAGACGACTTACAAATGGCCTTGAATAGTCATCTTTCGTGAGTTTACACTGCCCTCTGTGCTAATATTTACCCAGTGGCGTTGACGTTTAAATCAAATTATTATTCCTTGGTTTATAGGTAAGTCTATGTTTTTGAATTTTGCAAAAACATAAGTGAAGAATATAAATCTTTCAAAGAGGCATTATTTAGAAAGAAATATAATTTTCAAATAAATTACTCTTATTTTTTAAGTTAAAATCTGTCTATAAATATTTCATGATGCACGCCTATTCATACGAAATGCAATGAAGTTATCTGCAAGTAATATTATATGACCTTAAATAGTCATCTTTCGTGAATAATAGTTTATAAAACAAGTTGTCTTGCGTTTCAGGTCGTCCCAGAAAATGAAACATCTGTATACATTTGTTCTTCCTGCAACACATTTCTACATTCGTTTTACAGATTCAAAAAAATGTGTTTAGAGAATAATATCAGTTGGAAAGACTACGTAAAGTCTTTAACAATACAAGAAAGCTCAAGCAACACGCTAAATCCTACAGATTTCATCGAACTACAAATAAAAATTAATGAAGAACAAGACAAAAGACAAGACAGTTTAATTGATGAAATTAAAGAAGAACCGCAAGATTCTTTTGAAGATAAAATGGACGAAGAAAAAAATGAAAACTACGAGGAAGAAACCAGTGCGGAACATAGTGAAGAAAAACAAAACAGTGATAAAAGTGAAAGTGATTTAAAAATGGATGAAATAGTGGAAAAACTAAAAGAAAATAAATCTAAATCGGGTTCGGACGACGACGCAGACGATCTGCGCTGTCCGATATGCGGGAAGACTTTTCAATATAAATACGCCGTGAAACGACATATGAAACTTCATTTAGGTATTAGAGACTTCAACTGTTCTTTATGTGATAAAACTTTTACTCAGAGCTATCATTTAAAACTTCACATGCGAATTCATTTAGGGGTAAAGGACTTTGAGTGCAATATGTGCGGTAGAATATTTGGACAAAAATCAAACCTAGACGAACACACAAAAATACATCTAGGGATAAAAGACTTTAAATGCGGTGTGTGCAATAAAGAATTCGTGTTAAAAAATACTTTAAAACGTCACATGCGCGTACATACAGGCACAAAAACTTTAAAATGTGTGATTTGCCATAAAAAATTCGCGTATAAACATAATTTAAAACTACACATGAACGCGCATTTAGGAATTAAAAATTATAGTTGTACAATTTGTAATAAAAAGTTTATTAAAAAATATCAACTAGATAACCATGTTAAAACGCATATGGAATATAAAGATAAAGAATTTAAACTACTTGTAAAACAAGATGGCAGCCAAGATTTCGCGGTAAATGAAGAAGAATTAGCAGGTAAATGAGTTTGTATATTTGAATGCGCAGGACCAGAAATTAGTATTATATATTTTTTTAATATAGGGTTTTTAATTTTTTGTTTCAAATTTCCCGCTAAAACGCTCTTGTCGCTCATGACGTCACGATCTAGTAGTTTAATAAATACATTGTAAACATAAGAAGTTCTTCAGTGTTTATCTGTGAGATCTGTATTTTCCTATAAAAAATGAATTCTGAGTAATAATATAACAAGAGAGTGAGAATAAATTGGAAATAATTTGACAGATTTTTCGAGAACTCGTTGCCAGGCAATAGTCACAAAAGCCCGTAGGGCTTGAGTGGCTATTGCCAAATTATTTTTTGATCCACAAATTTCAAACTACGGAATCGGGCTTTCATGCTATTGTAACGCCATCTACTGTCGTAATTAACTTTACATGGCTCAGTTGGTATGTAAGTCTGTTTTGAGAACTACAGTGTGTTCAATAAAATTCCCAACTCGAAGTAGGCTATGAACAGAGAAACGTATGTCTTATCATCATTTTATACACAACTTAAGATGTCAAAATTGATCTTAAAATGTAATTTTAAGGAGAAAAGACAGTAAAGAAGGATACAGCATATTGATATTCGTCGTTTTCTAATTTGTTTCTATTTCTAAAATAAGATCCAAGAGGAAAAACTTTGATTTCTTCAAATAACATTTTTGACAATATCTCATATCAAATTGACATTTAATTAAATATTAAGTGTATATATCTTGGTGAAATTGAGGGTGTTCGATTGCGTGGCCGTCCAGTGTGTAAGTGGATGGATGTGATTGATATGATAAGGTACTAAAAGAGAGAAAGTTTCCGAGTGGGAAGAGAAGAAGAGCGTGTATGAATGCGATTATGAATGTGGCCGAGGCGAAAGAAGTGTGCTTAGACAGGAATGTGTGGCGAAGGATGATTGTTTCGTAATTATTATTGTGGTCCGGATGCGGTATTTCGCTACCGAAAATCTGTCACTTTAATATGTTAAGAGTGAGGAATATATGTTGTACCTATGATGTCAGGTTAGTAAGAATGTTGTTGAAAGAGAGACTGATTATTTTTTGGATGATGTTATTGTTATTCTTTCGGGTTTGTGCTAACCCACTAAGTGGGAAATGCGTGATTTTATGTATGTATGTATGTATGTATGTATGTATTAAATATTTTTAAATTGACATACGTTTCTTTGTTCATAGCCTACTCCGAGTTAGGAATTTTTTGAACACACTGACAATGCAAAATAAATAATCAAAAGTTATAATTACTATTTACGGTATTTGTAGAAGTGGTTTCTATAATTTTTTGGTTTATTTCATGATCACAAATTGAACAAAATTGGTCTTTTTCGCTCATTTTACTTATGTGTTGATTTGCTATTTGACATGTCAACAAAAATAAAAGCTTCAAAGATTATTCCCGGGAATAATCTCTAGAGCTTTATTCTCAGTATAATAATGACAGGATTGGTTAAAACGCAGACACTTGACACAAAATGGAACATTTCATTGGTTGTAAGAAATGTCAAAAAAAATTCAAACTTGTAAGTGGTGTGTAGTGAAAATAAAATATAGATTAACACTAAACAACTTCTTATGTTTACAAAGTATTTACTAAACAACTAGATTGTGACGTCATGGGCGACAAGAACGTTTTAGCGGGAAATTTGAAACAAATTAAAAAAATATGTAATAATAAAATTATCTGTAATTTTTATTTGAAAATAGAATTTTTGACAGTTTAAACGACATGCATTTCTTTACAATTTTGTATCAATTCCGTGGCTATCACTACAAATGAGCAATATTTATAAAATTTTAAATTGTTGGATTTTACAGATTACTAAAGATAATAATATCTATTTAGTGATTTAGATGTAGAATTAAATTATCTACATATATTTGAAACATTTTCGGTTTGCTCTTTATTTAACATCCTGTATGTATGTAATTAGAGGAAGAAGATGAAGAAAACGAATCCCTTGAAGAACCAGACGACCAAGAAGAACCCGAAGATCTTTCTAACTGCAAAATTAACTCCCCCGAAAAAAATGATGATTCATCAATGGATTCGACCTCCAGTCACATAGAACTTCGAATCCAAAAAGAATTATCCAAAAAAGTCGAACAATTAATCCAACAAGAAGATGATCCGAATTCCAGAAAGGTTCCTCAACTTCTTCAGGTAGGGTTGTCAACAGGTCTCTTTTAAGGGCTATCATGATTATAAAAATTATAACTGTTTTAATAAATGCGAAAATTCCATCGAAAATCACATATTTTACAATTTTTACACTTGATCATATTTTCAGGACGAGTCTACGACGCAAGAAAAATACGAAATTTTAGAAAAATTTTTGAAGGACGACAAGAAGAAGGACAAAAAACATAAAGAAGAAACCCAAGAATATAACTGTGAACTGTGCAATAAAAAATTTCTTTACAAAAGTACTTTAAAGCGTCATATGAAAAACCATTCGGGCATTAAAGAATTCAAGTGTGAAATTTGTCAGAAAGAATTTCCCAGAAAAGCGACGTTAGACCGGCATATGAAAATACATCTAGACATAAAAGACTTTGAGTGTACAGTCTGCAGCAAAAAGTTTTCACAAAGCCATCATTTAAAATTTCACATGAAAATACATTTAAACATAAAAGACAATAAGTGTACAGTCTGCGACAAAGAATTCGTCGAAAAAACTAGCTTAACCCGCCATATGAAAAGTCATTTAGGAATCCGCGATTACGAGTGTACCATTTGCAAAAAAAGATTTACAGAAAAGTGCCATTTGAAAAGCCACATGAAAATTCACCTAGGAATCAAAGACTTCGAGTGTCAAATATGCCATAAAAAATACTCCGACAACTCTAACCTCAAAGTGCACATGAAATTGCATCTTGGCATAAAAGACTATGAATGTTCATTGTGTTATAAACGATTCATAAACAACCAAAGTTTAAAACTACACATGAAGAGTCATCTCGGCATAAAAGACTTTGAGTGTACAATTTGTCATAAAGAGTTTGTGACGAAACAGACTTTGAAAACGCATACGAAATCTCACCACCCGGAAATGCTAGAAGCGGATGTGAAATTGGAAAATCAAACCGATTTTGATGATTTGCCAGATCCTGATTCCGTACTAGAACCGCAAACAGTTTTAGAACAAAATGATTCGTCGAATGATGGGTTAAAAATGCAACTAGAAACGACTTAAATTTAATTGATTTTCATCTCGGTTAAACTGTTAACTTAATAATTTTTCATTTTAACTGAACGTTAAGTTAACAGTCATTTCAACTAGAGATGAAAATACCGGAGTAAAGAATTGTAAATTCAGTATTTCTTGAAACTATACGTAAATATTATATAGGAGTTTAAGAAATTTAAATGTTATTAGGATAATATTATTTTCTAATGCATGGATGATGTTAAATAGCTATTTATTTATTTTATTGATAAATATATTATAGAGGTGTAATATTGTACAAAAACTAGTTTTACTATTTATGAAGTTTGTGACTTCCCACCTCGCAACAATATTTTGGAATTTATATTTACCAGGTTTAAAGACTTGTTATTTCATTTTTTGAAATAACACAAGTTTCGTTTTTTGATTGCTTTAAATTTTTTATCATGAATACGAATGTTAACAATAAAGTTTGTAGATCTAATTTCTTTTATTTGAGAGTTTATCCTAGATTTAAAAATGTAAGAGTTATTCTTAGTACAAAAAATGACGAGCTTTAATTTTGTACTCTTGCCAAAAACCTAAATATGTCCCTATTTTTCAATTTAAAGAGGTAAAAGATATGCGCAATGGGGATCTGCGCAACAACTGAAATCTATGGCGTTTGTTTTAAAAAAAATTTAGGCGTATAATGTAAGAATATCTCAGATAACTTTAAAAAATATTTTCTAAATAAGTTACAAAAGCTTTTATTGAAGTTAAAATGTCTAATGATGCAAATTTTCACTGAGAATACTGGTATTTTAATGACTGCAATATTTTTGACGTTTCGTTTGACAGTCCAACTGGCAGATGTTCGCGCCATTTTCTTACTATTTTGCAGCCATAGAAAGAGATAGTTGTTAAATTGGAAAGGTCCATTTGCGGAAGCTTCCCATCAATTTGCATGAGCGCATCTAGCGGTAAAGCATAGAACTAATGGTTTCTATGGTTACGACTTCCAAACAAAGAACTGTCACTTCTAAACCCCAGTCATCATTTTAGTTACATTTATCAAATGATCTTCAATATTATTAAACAAAAAAGTTGCCCCAAGCACCTCTTCTCACTTTAAACTCATTTTTAAGAAACAACGAAAAAAACAAAATCAGAATAGAGAATTAGATTAAACACGAATGACAGATGCAAGCAGAATGACTAATGACAGGTGTGGTGACCTAGGAAGAGGAATAGAGTAAAACAATAATCTAAGCTTACCATATATTTTATTTAAATCCCTGGTGTATACAGTGCGAGTGTCTAAACACAACTAACTACTAATTTGCCCAAATGAATATTATATTTCTAGTAAATTGTATTGCATCACTTCAAAGTGATTACATGTTTTCGTTAACGGTATATGTGTAGGTGGCCGGTCTCCACAACAGGTACAGTGCTAAGGAGAGGGACGTAAAACAACGAGGAGAGGGGGGGTTGTTTGTTTCCAATTTAAAGAGATAGAAGATATGCGCAATGGGGATCTGCGCATAGTAAGAACAACTGAGATCTATGACATTTGATTCTAAAACATTTAGACGTAAAATGTGAGAATATCTCGGATAACGTTAAAAAATCTTATCGAAATAAGTTACAAAAGCTTTTATTGAAGGTAAAATGTCTAACGATGCAAATTTTCACTGAGAATGCAGGTATTTTAATAACTGCAATATTTTTGAGGTTTCGTTTGACAGCCCAACTGACAGTTGTTCGCGCCATTTTCTTACTATTTGCAGCGATAGAAAGAGATAGCCGTTAAATTGAAAAGGTCCATTATGTGTCTACTTAAAGAAAATACGCGCAATGGGGATCTGCGCATAGTAAGAACAAATGAGATCCATGGCGTTTGTTTCTAAAAAAATAGACGTAAAGTGTGAAAAAAATCTCAGGCATCTTTGAGAAAACTTATCGAAAGAAGTTACAAAAGCTTTTATTGAAGCTAAAAGGTCCAATGATGTAAATTTTCACCGAAATGACAGCATTATATTAGACGTTTCGTTTGACAGCCCAACTGGCAGTTGTTGGCGTCATTTTCTTACAATTTGCAGCGATAGAGATATCCGTTAAATTATAATAAAATATAAATAAAAGGTAAATGAATTATTACTACTTCCATTTGAGCAGGGGGTAAAATACCATCTATTTCTTAAATATCGTATATATTTATTGCTTGTTATTAATTTGGATCCATAAATACCTTAATGGACCTTTTCAATTTAAAAAGATAGAAGATATACGCAATGGGGATCTGCGCATAGTAGAACAACAGATCTATGACATTTGATTCTAAAACATTTAGACGTAAAATGTGAAAATATCTCGGATAACTTTAAAAAATCTTATCGAAATAAGTTACAAAAGCTTTTATTGAAGTTAAAATGTCTAACGATGCAAATTTTCACTGAGAATACAGGTATTTTAATGACTGCAATATTTTTCACGTTTCGTTTGACAGCCCAACTGGGCAACTGGCAGTTGTTCGCACCATTTTCTTACTATTTGCAGCTATAGAAAGAGATAGCCGTTAAATTGACAAGGTCCATTACCAAGGAACACCAAAATCGTTATACTTTTGTATGCTTTTTTTATTTTGAATGTTAAAACCGTATGACAGACGATAAAGTTTTGTGCAATAAACACTTACCGGCTAATTTTTCAAAAGTACAACATTTTAACAAATACATATATGATAAAATAAATAAAAAAACACTTTTGAATACTTAAATTTACCGTTGAGTAAAAAACAATATTTGAACATCTGAAATTTGGTCAACTAGTGTACTCTATCGTCCTTTCAGTGAACCATCCTCATAGAATTATTCATTTATTTTAAAACAAAACCAAATATTTTGCCAATCAAACGAACAACTATGTTCTGGCTACATTAGATTAATAAAAACACATATTTTACTTCAATTCTTTCTTTTTAAATGTGACATTCGCAAAATTTGTTGTAACGGTGTAATGATACGTTTAAATTTTTGTTATTACGTCAAACTTCATGTTGTGAAAAGTTGTCAAATGTGTCAAACCAAGAAGTTTAGCGGGAAGATTCATGCTTGTTTACAACGACATTCGTTTAACAACACGTCCTTTTGTGATTTAAGTGTTAGTGCATATTAAAATGTCCAGAGTAAGTTCATCATTCGATAAATATTTACAAAACATATAACATTTTCGTTTTCAAAGGATATTCGGTCGTATTTTACATCTCTATCGAGTAAACCAGCTTCCAGTAAAATTAATTCACCCAATTCACCTTCAGTTAAAAAACGAACACACAAATATATTGAAGATGATGTTATACCAAATACACCTGAGGCTAAAAAACAAGACAAAAATGATAAATCTAAACGACGCAGAATAATTCATGTAAGTTCGGATTCAGAAACCGAAAATGATACCAGCCACGCTATTAATTTAGATAAAAAGCCTTCTAAAACCAAACTTACAAAAAAACCAGATACAAATTTAATAGTCATCAAATCTCCGAAAACCAGTAAAACTAACCTCAAACCGGAAAATAAAACTGATAAACCAAAAAAGAAAGTAAATCCTTTCGAGGCTTTTGGTAACGAGCCCGTAAAACAAGACAAAATCACGAAAAAGAAAACAGAATTAAACATCCACGAAGATGACGATTTTGAGAAAACTTTAATCGATCTCGATGAAGAGGAACTCTTGCAGAAAGCAGAGGCGGCTAGCACTTCAAAGAATGGTAATAATACATCCGTTTCTCCAGATGATTCCAAGGCGCCGAAAAACGAACTGAAGAATGAGGCAGAAGCGAAGAAAACAACTCCGGTAAAGATCTTGAAAGATGAGAAAAAAAGTGATAAAGGTTCGATATCTTCTGTTGAATCTCCGAGGAAGGAATTGAAGTTTGAGGCGGAAGCTGAAGTCAAGTATGTCACACCTTCGAAAAAGAAAGGTAATATATTTTGTATTTTGTTAATAATCTACCCCCCTTAAAATTTATTTTTTTTGTTGCTTTTTTTGCCAAAGTATAACAAAGAAACACAAAATTAGAGTGTGGAATTTATATATATTTTTTGCAAAAATAAAATCAAATTTTATTTATTCTAAAAATTATGACTTCCGCGCTTTTAAATTAAAAAAAAAAAACAGTTAATGTAACGAAATTTAAGCACGGAACACAATTTGACGAAATTCGGGTGGTTGCATGAATTTTATCGCATTTTCGCGCCAAAATGATTAATAGATTTTAGTCTGTATTTGTGGAAAAATATGACTTTTTCGCTTGCAAATTAATAAAAAATACTTTAATGTAACGATAACCCACAGAATTTAATTTGACGAAACTCGGGTGGTTACAATTTTATAGGAATTTAACCCTACTGTTTTTCGGAAAATTGCCAAAATCACTATAAATATTGATTTCCGCGTTTAAGTTTTTGTAGAATTTAGTGTTTTTAATAGTTTTGCAACTATAATAACCATCAAAATAATATTCTTGAGTGGAGGTATTCTAAACTTTAGCCTATGTTTTTATGACAATTCCCCACTGTTTTGTATATTTAAATATTGGCAAAACTCACTAAATCCGTTTTAAAATTCAAAAAGTAGCTCCCGGTTTTCCAGTAAATATTTTATTGGAAAATGCAGTCTCTCTTTTTTGAGTTTATTTTTATTTATTAAATTCATACGATTTCTGTGCCTTGTTTATAATTCGTGCTTTGTTAAAAGCCATAAATTCCACTGTATTTACTTTCAAATTTTATTAAATACTACCCTTGGTTGCAAACACCACGAACTCTATTTTTATTTTTGAGTTTGTTGGTTTATAATAAATACAAGGTCTGTTAGATAAGTACCCCACCTTTGACCACGAAAAAAAAACTGGCACACCTGGAGCGTTAGAAACCTAATCACCTTCAAAGTAGTCTCCTTGGAACTCCACACACTTATCCCAGCGGTTGGAAGCATTCCGAGATAGCCTCTTTCGGAATAGAGTTTAGCTCAGCTGTCGTTGCAGCCATAATATCCTCTCTTGTCTGAAATCGCGTTCCTTTTAATGGCCTCTTGATTTTGGGGAACAGCCAGAAGTCGCAGGGGGCCATATCAGGAGAGTAAGGAGTCTGGTTGAACCACAGGAGTCTTCTTCTTCGCAAAAAAAAGTCTGAATCAAGTGCTAGGAATGTTCTGGAGCATTGTTGCGATGAAGGCGCTAATTTCCTGTTGGACACAACTCCGGTCTCTTGCGCCGCAATTTCTCGGACGGTCCCGCATCACCACAGCGCTCCCTTTGGCAATTACTTGGTCTTTTCGGCATGTTGATGGCCGACCGGAGCGTGGCTCGCCCTCCACCGATGTGCGGCCGTCTTTAAACCGGTTGTACCACTTCTTAATTTGTGTGATGCCCATAGCATCGTCACCGAAAGCCGTCTGAATCTTCCAAGTGGTTTCCACCTGGCTGTCGCCCATTTTCAGGCAAAATTTGATGCAATAGCTCTGCTCCAGTCGTTCCGTCATTTTCCTTGCAATGAAAAACCGACGAGAGCACTACACACTATCTCACTCAAATGCTGCTTGCCAGCAACAGACGCTATCGACAGGCAGGAAAAAATTCACGCATGCGCACGAAGGTTCAAGGTCGGCTCATGCAAGCGCGCTTAATTCAAATCCATCAGGTTTTCGCAAAAAAAAGTAAGGTCGGATACTTTTCTAACAGACCTCGTAAATCCGTTGTGTTTGCTGGTATTTATTGATCAGGGCTTTGTTAAAAATCCACAAAACTATCATTCATAAATAGTTGTTACTTTAGTTAAACAGTTTGTCTGCGGTTTAGAGAAATTTTGAGAAAAATTTCTAAATGTTTGAAAAAAAAATTGAATTCTTTACCATTTTTTATTAATTTTTTCTGGGAGTACAGGGTGAACTAAAAATTTTAGTGCAAAGGCGTCTCAAAAATTTACGTAATAAGAGAAACATAATTTTTTCACTCATTAATTTACGTATATTTTCGGTGTTTTATTTAAGATAGTTAAAATTTGACTATGGTATAGTATCCAATTATAATGTAATAGAAAAAACACCGTCCCGAAAACGAAAATCAAACGAAGATGAAGACGACGTAGATCAAGATCAGGACAGATATGAGAAAAAGCGGTACTCTGCCATGTTGTACCAGAAATATCTAAATAGGAGTGGTCCAGCTCATCACGGCGCCAAATGGATTCCACAGGTAATTCTCAGTTTTAATATCACATTCTTCATAAGTGATGGTTTAATTTTTTGTTTGAAATTTAAAGGGCAAAGCGGATTGTTTGAAGGGAGTATGTTTTATTATTACTGGAGTTTTGGATTCATTGGAACGCGAAGAAGCTCAGAATCTTATTACGGAACATGGTGGTCGATGCACGCAAAGTGTTTCAGGTCAGTGAGATTCATTCTAAATAAATATGTACATCGTTAATTTTTTTATCCATATAACAAACATTAATAAGCAAAATAATCGGAAAAATTATTTATTATTTTTCGTTTTCACTTCAGTCGTAAGACAAAAAAAAAATAGGATGCAAGTTTGTGTTATATCTCGAAAATATAATAATAGAAAAATTATTTTTGTACGCCACTGGATAGACAATAAAAATATCTAACATTTTTATTTGAAACATTTTTGTCGTTTACTGATAGTTCAGAAGTAATTTCAAAATGAAAATATTGACCAAATTCAGTTTTCCGCCATTTTCTAGTAACCTATGAGAATTTTTGTCGAAACAAGAGCACATCTAAGATGGCCCCCTCTACGTGCGTGCCATTTTTTTTATTTAATGTTTTTGAAGAGACGATAAAAACTTGCTACCCATATTTTTTCTTTTGGCAAAATTTTCATTAATTGGCCAGAAAAAAATTAATGATACTTTAATATTTAAATTACCGCCATGTATGACGTAGAATTACGCCGAACCAATGAATGGCCGTAGAGCAATAACATCGTTACGTCCAATAGCAACGGCATGTGCGGGTAATTTAAACATGACAGATCATCTGTTTGACGTTTGAATAATAGTTTGGAGGTTAATATTTTCGTTTGCCATTTTAACCTTGTACGAGTATAAGCTAAGTTAAAATCCTGCTTAACAAATCGAAATACGTAATAAAAGTAACAGAAACCACGCAAATTGTAAATAATAAAGAAGAGAGACAGTAACAGAAAAATGAACTAATGTCAAAATCAAATTAAAACTCGCACTCGCTCGCCATCTACAGGTTACATTTTTAAATATGCATCCCTTTGTCCAGTTCAAAATAATGACGTCAAAGAAAATCTTCTTTCTTAATTTATTAAAAAAACAAATATTTTTTTTAAATAAAATTTATATTTTTACTTTCATTTTCAACTTTACTTTAGGTATTTAGTGATAGATATCAGATTTTCAGCACCACGTAAGTAGCCTATTAACCGAAGTCGTATCTCTTATAGTTCAAAATCCTGACATTCTGTATAAAACTTCTTCCCGTGAAACATATTTTTAAGTTTAGGAATAAATAATAGTAGGACGGAGCCAAGTCTGGAATAAGTAGGATAGGGAGAATGGTTAAAATTTGGAAGCTAAAGGGATATATCTCGCACTAAACACTTATATTTTTAATTTGGTCGTGTGCCTGAGTGTCTGGTCGCGAATCTGGTGATCCGGGTTCGTTCCCGACCGACGCCAAAATCATTTAGATTTTTAAAGCAAGCGGCTTTGTTCGGAATGTTCATTATCTTCAATAAACTGTCTCGACACTGTTATTGTCAATAATACCGCGGCAAATAATAATAATAAATGTTGTAACTAAACAAAATATTTATTGAAAATATTGTTAATATTTTAGGAAAAGTGAATTATATGGTTTTGGGCGACGACGCCGGTCCAGCGAAAGTAGAAAAAGCCAGAAAACTCGGCACCAAAATGATATCCGAAGACGACTTAATAGATTTAATATGCATCAAATCCGGCATTCAAAACCAAAATAAAAAAGAACCTAACAGTAATGACAAACTCTCACAAAGTTCTGAATCTTCCGACATTGCCAAAATGGAAGATCTCCCTACGGATCAAACAGAACGATCAAAAACTCTAGACACAAAATCAAAAACTTTAGACACAAAATCAAAATCAACAGACAAAACAAAAACACCAGAGAAGAAAGAAACCACGAAACCAAAGATAGAAATGATATCCGATAATGAAGATGATGAAATCCCATCAACTACTGTTAAATCACAGTCGAAAAAAGAAACAGAAAAATCAGAAGTGGGATCAAAATCGGTGAAGACAGAACCGAAGTCAGTGAAAACAGAGTCGAAAACAATGTTAGTGAAGAAAGAATCGAAGGAAGAAGAAAATGTAGAGAATCAAGCGTGGGTGGATAAATACAAGCCGAAAGATATCAGTCAAATTATTGGACAACAAGGAGAGAAGAGTAATATGAATAAATTGAAAAGATGGCTGCAAGATTGGAAAATTAATAGGAAGAAAGAAGCCGTTAGAGGTAAGACATTTTTATTTATCTAACGCCCAATAGGACTATTGCTTTAATTTTCTAAGAGCACTGAAAACACGTCGTTAAAAAGATTTTCAATTTCATAATGAGGTATTGCAAAAAAATTAACATATCTTTTTTCTTCTGAAATTCGAATAAGTACGTTCTACAGTGTGATTAAATATGATTTTCTGTTTAAATTTCTGTATATATTAAGCACAGTAGCAGTTTCAAGATATACTTTTTGAATTGGCGCCAAATTACACTGTCCGTGGCATCAGACATACATTAGCCAAAACTGGAAAGATGATTACAAAAAAAAACAAATGTATCATACATAAACGTCAATGCTAGCTTTAATGACAACTGTCTAACATAAGGTCTGACTTATAGAGCAGCGTGATTTTTGGTTCTTTAGCGTAGTTCTTAGTTATTTATTATTATATTATAGCGTTATATTTCATAGTTTCATCCCAGTATTATAAAAGATGGATAAGTAAAGCACTAGCAATGTAAAATTTACTCCTGAAGTAAAATAGTTTATTCCAGAGATTTACGTCAAAACAAGAATAAATTTACTAGCTAAGTAAATCTACAGAATAAATTACTCCACCGATGTTCGAGGAAGTAAATTTTATTGTGTAAAATACATTTGACACATGTCAACATTAATTAAATTAAATTTATTATAAATTTAATCCCATATATTATTTTTACATTTATTTACCTCCAACATGTTTTCTTTGTCTATTTCTGAGTAATTATCCCCCGTTCTCTCTTTTTTTCCATTTTAGTTGACACCTGACACTTTATGACACACACACAGTTTATTTTCTATTTTGACTTTTGGATCTATTTCGTGTCAGGAACATACAGAATACAATATTATTAAAACATATATAAAACGTATTCCAGCGACACATTGTTTGGAATAGATCATCTTCAGTTGGAGATTGACATTATCGTCAGTAGTGGTCTCCAGCAAGACCGTTTAATAATATTTTATCCTGGATTTATCAATCTCTCTTATGGTCCAATAGTGCAAAGATTAGCCAGTATAAGAAACCGTAGCCTGAGTGCATCATTTTCCAGCTAGAAAAATAAATGTATTCAATAGTTGTTATTTAATTATAAAAATATTTATATTTACATCAAAATGATCTTTACAACAAAGAAGTTTTGATTTTATGTTTTTATCTTTACTTGCGACAACCATTTCATTCTTTTTTCTTCGTTTTGAGGCACTATGTTTTATGTTTCCCTATTATCAGTTCTATTTGGGCACACTGCACAAAACACTTTTTTACAACCATGTTTGATTATTTCCAAATACAAAAATCAGTAGTAGTTGACAGATGTCATGACTGTCACTCGTTTAAATTCCGTCGGAGGAAAATGTAAGCCACGCCCTCATTAGTTAGGTTTATTCTGACGTCATCAGGCGAAAGGGGAAGCGGAAATTCAAACATAATTTCAAAGACAATTTTCTCATGAATAAAGAATAATACGAAAAAAATAAAAAATAGGGGCTAAATATTTTTTCTTATTCTTTTGATTTAAGCAAAGAAAAAAAACCGTGCAACACCTCATTGACAAAAAAATACCAAGTCAACAAATCGATAACTCCAACAAAAAATAACTTCGAGGTTTAGAGGTGCGGGTATCCATCCTGTACCCTCTATTTCTTTATAGTTTCCCCTTGCCCCTCGGAAGTAGAATGCTGCCTTCCCCCACCCCTCCTCCCAACAACAGGCGGAGTGTTAGATTGTTCAAACGCCCGTCACGCTATACCCCGGCCAACACCCAGTAAAATGTCTCAGTTTTGGTCCACCATGTTGTGTTGTGGGCCCCGCAGACCGTCCTCGCGCCCCTGTCAGACTCCTAAATCTGTTGAACCCGAACCTGAACCAGAACCAGAACTTGAGGCTGTTGGAGGGTGTTGTAGCCAACGTAAAACAATTCGGAGAAGAGAGACAGTACTTAATTCATTTTATTATTAGTCAGGGCTGGATAGATTTTATTACTTTTAATTTGATACCGTCAAGAATCTTATTATTCTTTAAATAAATTTGATTAATGTTACTCAAGGGATCACTCTTTTAATAGTAAAATTATTTTAGTTTGAGATTGCATTGTAAAAAAAAAGAATAGCATCTGTCGCTTCTGTATTTCGTGCTAAAACAATTTTTGTTACTTGATACTCGATTCAATAGAGCGCGAGCAGACACGTGACTCGAGCAACCTTGAAGTGCTTGAAATCAGCTACAGAGTGATCAAAAATAACTGATTCAGTTGGCAATACAAAAATTTACTTGACATTGGTAAGACTGAGACTGATCCATAAATTTATTTCCTGTCGTTGACAGTGCCTTTGAAAATTTTAAATTTGATTTTTGACTTACATTTTTTTGCTACAATGATCGTTGTTTACCTTTTATTTCTTACATTAGCCTCAGAGAAATAATCTAAAGTATTTAAATCTTTCGAAATTCTATTTTTTGTCAGGTTCCTGCTTTAATATAACCTATTTGTATTTATTCAAAAATTACATGTCAAATAGTATTTCCGCTTTTACCTGGTGTTATGTAAACTGTGAAATCAAAAGAACCCTAGAATTTATTGCCAACTGAATCAGTTATTTTTGATCACATGTGTGCGCGTGTCACTTTGATGAAAAGCACTTCAAGGTCGCTCGAGTGACGTGTGTCTCGCGTCCTGTACTGATGATGGAGAAACTGCCAAAATTTAAATCAAATGTTTTTAACGATTTTGTTAAAGTTAAACCGTGTGGACGTCTGATATATTTGATTTAAAAAATAACGAATTTTTTCAATATTAATATTGTCCTCTTCAAAGTATTCCCTATTCGACATAATCTGCAAAACACTTGTTGAATAGCCTTCAGCTCCACAAGCAATTTACCATTATCTCCTCCATGGTAGCATCATTTCCTGAAAGGGGCTGTCAGGTAAATACGGTGGCTGTGGTATCACGAAGGAGTGGTGAACTATGTTGCAAAAATCAGTAGTTGTTTATCTACAATAATTATTTTCGCAAGACAGAGAAACTAGAGATAGAGATATGTCTTGTCTAGTTCAAGTATTTCTCACTAGAGGCCACGTAGAGTGTCAGTGTATAGTCCAGTGTTTAGTTTGAAGGTTGCTCACTAGAGGCCACATAGAAGCATGTGTATTTTGTTTTTGTTTTGTAGTTGTAGTAGTTTTGTGAGTGATACGTTGATGTTTCTTTAATATTAAACATTATAAATTATTTATTGTTAACCTTAAATGTTAACCACGAAATTTTAACTAAAAACACTTGCGCCTCTAGTGAGCAACGTTCGAACTAGACATTGATACTCTACATGACCTCAATGATGACCTCTAGTGAGTAACCACGAAATTTAACTAAGAACACTTGCTCCTGTAGTGAGCAACGTTCAAACTAGACATTGATACTCTACATGGCCTCATTGGTGACCTCTAGTGAGTAATACTCGGACTAAACAAAACATATCTATCTCTAGTTTCGCTGTCTGGCCAGCCGAAATCAAAGCAAACCAAATGAAGTTTTGTCTAGTTATATTTGGTCGTTGAGTTTTCCAGTGTGACTTTCGTGTGCTAGGTTAGGTTATTGTTATTTTTTTGAGAAATATACAATAACAGTGGACTCTGTATTGCACTGGGGTGCGTGTCATACACAAACTACATACATATCAAATCTGAATGAACATGATATTAAAATTTAAAAATTCTCGTTACTTTTTGATGAAACCTCGTATGTAAAACAAGTCTCAAAGTAAAATAATTTTATTAGTATTTGTACTTGATTTGTTGTCATTTTACGAATTGTAAACAGTGCCATTATTATTCTGATTATTATTATATTTATTGTTGGTTACAAACACTTTATAAATGAAGAAACGAAAAATGTTATCAATTTTTTACAGGTTAGTGATTATTAATATTTTTCCAAATTTGGCCGTCCCTAAAAATTGTCGCTCTATCTAGCCCTGACCAAAGTAGGAGCACGAAATTATTAAAATGATCACATTACTTGTTAATATTTTTGGGTATGGCAGCTCTGTTTGAAACAGATCTCGGCATTAAAATACATATATTAAATTAATTTCTAAAATATGAATTTATTAAGCCTTATATTTTTAAAGCAGTGTACGATAGAAATGAATTTGTATATATATTTGTTATAGCGATACCAAAGCCTAGTCCGTGGTCTAAAGACGACTCGGGCGCGTATTTCCGCTGCGCTCTCCTCAGCGGCCCCCCGGGGGTCGGCAAGACCACAACGGCAACGCTGGTTTGCAAACACCTGGGCCTCGACACTGTGGAGTTCAACGCGTCCGACACGAGAAATAAACGGGTTGTCCAACAGGAGGTCGCACAGTTACTCTCCACCACGTCGATCGCCGGTTACGCTCACCACGGATCCAAACCAACCAGCAGGTAACACACAATGGCTGGTAGCACGAGCATGGTTCTAACACCCGTTTTAACTAAAACCATGCCAACGACATGGCACATACTTCACGGTTATTAATAAACTCAGTGTTGCCAATATACTGATTAACTCGAAAATGTATTGACAACTATATTCAATAAATTTGACTTCATTATTTTAAATGGTTTATACTACAAAGAAGGCAAGACAAAAATCGTATTAAATACTTTTAAATAATGCCGTTAAATTTATTAAATATGGCTGTCAGTACATTTTCGGGTTATTCAGTACATTGGCAACATTGATCTTGTTAATAACCCTGAAGTACGTACCAAGTTGTTAGTATGGCTTTAGTTAAAACCGGTGTTAGAACCACGCTCGTGCTACCAGCCAATATTACTAAAAAATTAGACAAGCCGGTTTTTTCAATTGGCTATAGACTAACCAAGTACGGATTGTCGCGCCACTCGCGGATTTTTTAAACACTAGCGGTGGGTTGTTTAAATTGCACGAAAACCCTGGTAAAAACCGTCAAATTTGTTGTATCCTCGGGTGCAATTCTAAATGTAACAGAGATTCATTTTGCCCCCTACCTTATTATCCTTGGGAACAGGAAAGGCGACAAAAATGGATAACATCGGTTCGTCGAATGTCGTAAACTAAACATTTGAATTTCATTAAAAATTTGATTACATATTTCTCAAACAAATAACATATTACATATTTTGTGATTTTGTCAAATACAAAGTTTAGTTAAATTATAACTTAGGAACAAAATACTTGGATTCAAAATAGGTTATGTGATAAACCCATATCTGTGCCATTGATAACAACAATAAAATACACAAATTACATATTAACTAAAGGTTCTCAAACCAACGAGAAATATTTTCCAAATAGTCGTTGACTGAAAGTACTGAAAATAAACAGCGATAAGTATACCTTGTTCCATTTAAGCCATTCAGTATTGCGGAGCATAGGGAATAGTTTTGACATCTCTGATTGGCTGAAATTGGAGACAAGAGACAAGTTTATCCAATGTAATTTCGACTACTTCAGATTTGCGCTGTTGGCAGTGCCATCTACTGAATGGCTTAAATGGAACAGAGCATAGTGATAGTCCTCACACTGGCGCGAATTTACAGCGCAAACGTATAAGAAAGACATTTCGACGTTTTCAAAACCACAACTTATGATAACATGTATATTTTTTATCTTAAGTGGTGCTTCAAATACTATATTTTGTCTTACTAAAATATTATGAACTGTTTATTGCTATAACAACCGGGGCTAATGCTAATGAGGGCATAATAATTCATTGTGCTCTCATTATAATTCAATCATCGTTTATAGACTTTAAATTAGAAATAATATGAACGGTATATAATGAAAATTATTTTCTTTTTAATTATAATTCATTACAATAATAATAAGGATTGATTACAACCATTAATATAATAAGAAAATAGCTTTGAAAGCACAACACTGAAATCATTTTTAATTTAATTATCATACTCAAAATTGATTATGGAAAGGGCCTTAAAAAGCAATTTACTTTCACCACTCATGTAAATAGTAAATACGTCGAATTGCAGACTGCAATGTTTCACATTGATTTTTGACGAATGACACATTACTAATTTTTTTGGGGGCGATATTTATCCACATTTGAATTCATCTTTGATATTATTTATCGTCACATGTGACATATCCAAAGCAGTACAAACTCTCTAAAATGTAATAATATTCAGAAATAAATGCATAAGAAATAAAGAACTGAGATCTGTCATGTGAAAATGAACCTCAAAATATAATTCTTACATCTTTTACAGACGAGAATGGAATAATTAGGGAAACATGTTTGCGTTTCTCTTCCTCAAAGTATATAGAAATATTCAAAATAATTTCTTTACACCGTTTCGATAAAATATCTTCCGAAACATCAAATTTGTCCATTCCATCATCTCCAACAACGATATCCTCAACGATATAAAACGTTGATGTTTTAAAAATAAATAAATGTTGATAATAAGCAAAACAATTAAACAACATCCTTAGCAACGCCAAAGCTTAAGCATTATTGTAATCAAAATTATTATAAATGAAAACATTTCACATATTCTAGTGAGACATAAAATCTTGTATGCACCCCGAACGTTACTAGATGATAATGCCCATCGTACCCAAAGGCCCTCGGGCTAAATCCTCGTCACCCTCCTGGTATTATTATCGTAATGCCCTTGGTACATAAAATACTATTAAACTGACAAAATGTTTCGGTTATATATAAAACTCCATTCTATACGTAAGAAATCTTACCCAACGCTACTTAACGGAAAATCCGTCAGATGGCGCGGCCAGCGACACGGAGCAGCTGCTTGGATAACCTTATTTTGTTTGTGTAATTTGAGATGGCTATGCCATAAGAAGCGTAGCGCAATTCAATGAAGTTGGCCATGACTAAATATATAAATAGATTAAATTAATGAATTTTTGAATAAAAATTAAGAAAATTAACTCGTTCACCAGAGAGAATATATTTTGTAGGCACGTGCTGTTGATGGACGAAGTGGATGGTATGTCAGGGAACGAAGATAGAGGTGGAATTCAAGAATTGATAGCGATGATAAAGAAAACACAAGTTCCGATTATATGCATGTGCAACGACAGACAACATCTCAAAATCAGAACATTAGCGAACCATTGTTTTGATTTGAGATTCAGCAAACCCAAAGTTGAACAGATTAGGGTGAGTACATACTTTTATAAATTTATCTTACATATTCTTAATACAATTTAATCATTAAAAGTGGTGACAATATTTTGATAAGCTTAAATAAAAACAGTGATTATGATTATATCTCCAATAAAGAAATATTATTTGCCATTCTTATTTCATTTTCTTATTTTCGTAGGGCGCAATGATGTCCATCTGCTTCCGAGAACACCTCCCCCTAAAACCGGACGCCGTGGCCCACGTAATCATTGGCACCGGTCAAGACGTCCGCCAAACCCTCAACCAATTATCTCTATTAGCTGCTGGACAATCCGCGGAATCTCCTCGATCCCTAGACGCTCAAAGTGTGGCTCAAGAGTCTCAAAAAGCTCAAAAAGACACTCGTTTAGGGCCTTGGGAAGTCATCAGGAAGGTGTTTTCCGCGGAAGATGCGAAGACGATGAGCTTTATAGATCACGGAAAGCTGTTCTTCTATGATTATAGCATCGGGCCGCTTTTTATACAGGTACTAGTTGATGTTGATACCTTGCGGACTTGATGTATTTTCGCTCTATTTTGGTTTCAAATATCTCAAGTCACAGCTCGTAAACCTTTTAAAAATTTGCAGACATGCCAAATCTGGACTATAAGATGGATGAAGTAATTTTTTCTTGTTTTAGGAGAATTATTTAAAGGTCGTTCCGAATGCCCCGCG
This sequence comes from Harpalus rubripes, assembly GCA_963082715.1. NCBI lineage: Eukaryota > Metazoa > Arthropoda > Insecta > Coleoptera > Carabidae > Harpalus > Harpalus rubripes. The sequence goes on from OY720460.1 coordinate 13,659,574, forward strand.
TTCTAAACATTTAGAACTCTTCGCTCAAGCTGCGGACGCCATCTCCATGGGTGATGTAATTGACTCCAAGATTCGATCAACCCAAAGTTGGAGTTTGTTGGACGTGCAGGGCTTGTTCGCGAGCGTTGCACCTGGACAGCTTCTCCGGGGACATATGGGCGGTCAGATTGACTTCCCTAAGTGGTTAGGAAAAAATTCCAAAACTGGGAAAATGATGCGGCTTAGCAGTGAAATATATTCTCATACTAGAATGAGGTAAGTGAGGACTTGATTTGGCTAAAGTTTACAATACATACCACTCAAGAATTTTATTTTGATGGCTATATACAGTTGCAAAACTATTAGAAACACTACAATCCACAAAAAATAGGGCGCGGACCGCAATATTTATAGAGATTTTGACATTTTTTTTTTTAAGTTGGGTTAAATTCTTATAAAATTAATGTAACCACTCAAGCTTCGTCAAATTGAGTTGCGTGCGTTAGGTTACCGTTATATTAAAGCATTTTTTTTGAAAATTTTTAAGCGAAAAAGGCATATTTTTAATGAATACAGCCTTAAAAAATAATAATAATCACTTTGGCGCGAAATGTCTATAAAATGCATGCGACCATCCGAACACAGATAACATGAATCTATTTACATTACATTATTTTTTACCCGAATTTCGTCAAATTGAGTTATATGCGTTAGGTTACATTAAAGTAATATTTTAAAATGGGTAATATCTGACTTTATTTTGGAAAAATATATAAATTCCGCGCTTCTGTGTTTATTTGTTATATCTAAAAGTTTCAACAAAAAAAATTGGAATCCAGCTCTTGATAGCCCTTTTCAATTTAAAGAGATAGAAGATATGCGCAATGGGGATCTGCGCATAGTAAGAACAAATGAGATCTATGGCTTTTGTTTCTAAAAAAATAGACGTAAAATATGAGAAAAATCTTAGACAACTTTAAGAAAACTTATCGAAATAAGTTACAAAAGCTTTTATTAAAGCTAAAAGGTCGAATGAAGCAAATTTTCATTAAAAAATATAGATATTTTAATGACTGCAATATTTTTGACGTTTCGTTTGACAGCCCAACTGGCAGTTGTTCGCGCCATTTTCTTACTATTTGCGATAGAAAGAGATAGCCGTTAAATTGAAAAGGTCTATTGTATTAGTGAAATTGAAGACATTACGATATATTTTTTTCGCACTCCCGAGACTAAAGAGCGATTCTAATCACTCATCTCAGGGACTAAAGTTCAAATTCAGTCCCACAGGGATTAAATATGAAAAAATCCCTGGGGGACTAAAGTAAAAATAAACAAGATGTTTCCATAACATCATATAGTATCTGCACTACATTTTGAGCAGGCGTTGAGTTTAAATTTGAACAAAAATTTTGACATTTGTATTGTCAAATTGTAAGATTAATTTCTTTTACACTAATAAGGTTCCATTTGATACGGGAGTGCGAAAAATAGCGTATATACCACAGGACTAAAGTGCATTCAATCCCTCAGGTGATTATTTCCCTCACTTTACCCTCGAGATTGAATATGCACTTTAGTCCCTGAGTATATAATGTACTGATTTCGTACTCATGCATTGAAATGTGTTGTTTCGCATCGCCTAAGCAACGTCCAAACGTCAATTTCCCAGGTCTCCACCAGGGAAGCGACCGGGAAATTTTAGAAAAAACACTCCTATTTCTAAAGCATTTCTTAAAGAAATATATTTGTATTAAAAAAGTGTAGTTTGTCAAACATTCTTTCGCTTAATAATAATAAAAGAAAATGGTGGAATAGTGAATGAAATTTAATTTTAAAATAATGAAGTTAGTGCATTTGTTTCAAAATATTGGTAACAATTTCTGCTTGGCGGGAGTTGGCAAGACAGAGCACTCGGGTAGTCGGCAGTCGGTAAAACATAACCAACAAATATAATGTAAATTGTAACAAAACAGTAAGAAATTTAACAAGTTTATTAAGTTTATATTTACTATATACTACAAGTGAAATACTTGGTAAGTAATAAATAGTTATTTATACACCATGATTAACACTACATTACTTAAAAAAAACATTAAAATAATTAGAATTTAAATTTGACATATCAATCTGAAATTATGTACAAAGCAGTGTTAAGTAATAAAGTTTTAATAAATGAAATTATTTGTACACAAATTACTTTATAATTATTACGAAAAAAAAAAAATTGTACAAACTACGTGCGTGAACTTGGTCCCCGGAATAATTTTATGGTATGCAGTGTAAATGCACTTGTCGATGAGCATCAAGGAGCATCGATGAAACAACAGTACGCACCCGACATCGATGGTTTTCATTTTCATCGATGACAATTGGGATTTTCAAATAAGAAAACGCTAACTAGCGGCAAATATTAGAACTGCAAACAGTGGTACACATTTGACATTTACATGAAACTACAACTATATGACTACAAAAACTCTATTCTACGTACTTGAATTATAAATAAAAAATACTAATAAATGAGAAAATAATACGAAAACTAAAGAAATACACTTGACAGAAATGCCACGTTGACACACGTCAACAAAAAGTGTACCAGTGTTTAATGCGATCAGCGCCATCTTTTGATACTTGAAAATCCCAATACAGCGATTTTTTCTGTGACGTAAAAAATTAAGGTGGTAATAACACCAATGAAATGTTCCTATGCTGTCGGTTTTTAAATTGATATTTCCGTGGTGTATTGATACTGTTTGCAGGTTATGTTCTCAAAACACTGGCTCGTACCACGTTCACGGTTTTAACTAAAACGCTGTTTTAAGAAATGTCAAATTTTATTATTTAATAATAATAATAAATAATATAAAATTTATCAAAATATGATTTTAAAGCAGAACATAGTGTGTATTCAAACAAATATTTTTTTAAAAATCGTTCTTTAAACATAAGGGAGAAATTCAATATTGAAATTTGAATTTGACATTTCTGAAAACGTTTTAATTAAAACCGTGATCGTGGTACGGGCCACTGTTTTTTAGTAGACACGTGACACTTTATTTTCTATTTTGACGTTTGATACGACGGGTGCGTACTGTTGTTTCATCAATGAGCTCATCAATGCTCCTTGATGCTCACTGACAAGTGTGCCATAGGCTTTAGCTTTTATTTCCAGTGTCAAGAATTTGGAATCAAGTACATATTTCGACATTTTATCAGTGCAGAAATAGGGCACGGAAGATCACGTGACCTATCATATGTTTTGTCCCTTTCTCACTTCAGACTCGATCTTCAGCTCTGTCCCATGCTAACTTCAGACTGTACTTTCCACGCAGTGCGCATGCACGTGCGCATGCGTCAGTTTGAATAGCTGTCATATTTTTCTAGCAGTAAATTTTAAGAATGAGTTTGCGCAAGCGTGGAATTTGTTGCCATTTTGTTAATTGACAGTTCTTGTGCATTAAGCGATTGATTGTGTTATTGTTATTCATTGTAGTGTTTTATTATTTGTTTCTTTTTGTTATCTTGTTTGTTGTTATTTCTTTTATTGTTATTTTCTGTTGTTTGTGAGTGTCATTCTTTTTCAAACTATGCCACTGTGTTGTTGGGTGCAAGTTTGTCGTCGGACTATAATATAAAACTGTTTGCTATCCCATCAAGCACCGATTATCGAGGTAATATTTAAAACCTAATCATATTTGAAAATAAGTAACAAGTGACAATTTGTATAGGTAGGGTAGGTGTGGTAGGTAGGTTACATGTGAAAAACAAGAGAGACGTCGTCTGTGGCTCGTGACCGTTCGATTACCAGATTTGATAGTAGGTCGTTGATGAAGCCCTAAATTTATAAATTGTCAATTACTGTTGGTAATATTTGCTTTTAAGCAAGAATGAATAGCATCCTAATCGCAATACTTACGAATATGCATATGATCACATTGTTATCTTCCATTATATTATATTATTGAAGAATTCAATAAAAACCTATTTGATTCTTATTGTCTTCATTTTATTCTCATTTGATATCTTGCTAGAAATGTGACAGCTATTCAAACTGACGCATGCGCACAACGTCGAAAGTACAGTCTGAAGTTAGCATGGGACAGAGCTGAAGATCGAGTCTGAAGTGAGAAAGGGACAAAACATATGATAGGTCACGTGATCTTCCGTGCCCTATAAGAATTATTATAAATTTTTCCGTTTTTCTACACCATTTTTGCCATAATTTCGATATGCAACTTTTCAAAATATACCTTAACATAACCTAACAACGCAAAAACTCAATCTGACGAACTTGAGTTGTTAATTTGTCTACTAGATATTGGGCGCCAAAATGTTGAAGATGCTTGTCTAGTTTTATAAATTGACGGACTATCTATGACATACATATTTCTTAAGTTTGTGACATAAGCGTCTTCCATTTTTTAAATATTTTTGAAAGTGGCAGATGGCAAATAGTTTCGTATTTATTTTGCAGTACGACAGGCGACCGTACTTCCTTGACTTTAGACCTAGTGAAGCCCTTACGAGATGCTGTGGCTAGTCCACTCATAAAATACGGTTCGGAAGGAATTCCAGCCGCTTTGGAAGTCATGAAAATGTATTGTCTTCTTCGAGATGACCTCACCAGCTTAGTAGAGTTGGCTAAATGGCCAAGAACGATAGATCCTTTCGACAAGGTTGAATCTAAAGTAAGAAAAATAATAATTATATTCTAACAGAAAAATAGTGCCCTGCATATTTATAAATAAATGCACCCATTTCTGGGGTGTGTCAATTTGCTTCTACTCGCAGATTACAGTAATAACCTTACGGACACTTAAATTTTTTTTACAGAACTGAATAACAAATGAAAAACAACTTTGATAATTGATTTTTTAGATAAAAGCGGCATTCACCCGCGCATACACTAAAGAAATGCCTGCTCTACCTTACGCAGCACCCACTGTCGCTGCGAAAAAACGAACAGCAGTTAATGAGGATTATGTTGAAGATGATGAAGAAAACACCGAATCAGATGAAGAAAAAAGTGATGATGTCGTTAATGATGGCATGATCAAGGTAAGCACAAAAATACTTTTAAAAAATCTGATGTGGCCAGCACATTACCTTCCGTCAGTTCTATGTATTTTCTATAAATGTCATACAGAAACTTCTTTGCAAAAGATTTAATTTCTTGTACATTACATTAAGGCAGGTGTATGTATTTTATAAAAATTCCATACAGAAAGCAAAAGGTCCTATATTTCCAGAAAAATTATAACACAACCATACTGTCAACTGCACTTGACACTGACACTTTTCAATTATACTCTATCCGTTTTAACTATAGACTAGATGGCGTTTCGAGCGCGGCCGTTTTTACATGTATTAAATAAAGAATTCAAATTTTGGCGCCATTCCTGGATTTAAAAAAATTCTTTCTAATTGACATTGACATTGTTTTTATGCATACACGTACTTATAATCTCCGTACCTTTCTCTACATGTCGGCGAAAGGGGCATGCATAAATGAAAACCACATTATTCAAATAAATTTTAAAGAAAACAATGTAAAATAAAAATATAGTTCACCTTTGAAATATAAATATTTACTCTCTGAAATATATACATTTATATGTATATTCTAAACAAATTTCTTTGTTCCTGGGGTGACCCGAATGAACCTTTTTCCTCATGTACTTTTATAACTTTCCAAATACTACATCGTCCTATGCCCAGTTCTGATGCCACAATTTGAACACATACCGATTTGGAATATGGATTCGTGGCACGATATGTGCAGTATTAAATTATACGCCATTTTTTTGCTCGCTTCGGAGGGCCTTTCCTTTTAGATGTTGTAAAACATTGGCAGAGCCAGGCTCAGGATTTTTATCCATAATATTAACGAACAAAACTGAACAGAAATTAATAATATGTAATAAATCGTGTACTATTGACTTTGTTGTTTTATTTATTTTATGTCAGACGGCATAAAATAAATCAAAATAATTGATACAGTTGTCAAGTAAATTTAAATTTCGCGTCAATTATTTAGCTGTGTAAACTCGGTTCACGTTTGAACCAATCAGAGAGCTGGAATCTTAGGCCCTATCTCACCCAACGCTCTATAGTTAAAACGGATAGAGTATAGAATTTTCTTAATGTAGCAGCTGTTTCCAGACTTATAACATAGCTGGCTAATATATATTTAATTTCTTTATAATTTTTTAGCTCTATATCCATTTAATATGAAATATAAAATGCATTCAAATCGTATAGAGAATAAAATATTCTTTAATATTTATAATAACATTAAATGTGAAAAAATGATATTTAACATCGTTTTTCAAGAAAAACTGTTAAAATCTTCAAATGAGGGTACTTCCGGTTGATCAATTCTAACCAAAATCTAATCAGCTCTTCACATGGATGTAACGAAGAGGAATACGAAAGAATTATAATTTTTGGAATTATAGTATTAGAGTTATCGCATTAGAAATTTTTGTCACACACACACACACACACACACACACACACACACACACACACACAGAGAGAGACATAATCGTAAAAATAGTAAAATCGTATTCTAGGGACCCTAAAACGTGCTTATTCATCAAAAGCTCACCACCGATTTTTTTGACCAAAGACAATACCTTCCTTACCTGAAGGTGACGGAAGGTAAAAATGTGAAACCGGTTCATTCACTATTAAAAAACAATCTAATATATTTCATTAACGGGTGTTATGAAAAATTAAAACTAGTTTTATTTTATAAGAATAATTTCTTCAGTACTCAAAAGAAGAAGGATATATCGGCTCGTTGGTCTAGGGGTATGATTCTCGCTTAGGGTGCGAGAGGTCCCGGGTTCAAATCCCGGACGAGCCCAATTTTATATTAATAAAAATTAATTTCATTTGAAAATTAAAAAATACTTAAATATGAATTTTATAAATTTCTAGCAAAATGTGTGAGGGTGTTTTAAGGAATTTTATGGACATAACTAAATATTACCTACTAATATAAATAAATAAATACAATATTAGTATAAATATCTATTAACATTTTTTTTGTTTTTAAATATTTAAATATTTTAAAAATAAATTATACAAGGGTGCAAATTAAATATTTAAAAAATTAAACTCTAAAGCTTGCAGCTTTTTAAGAATTTGTGGAATATCATCAGCCGAAATAGCTCAGTTGGGAGAGCGTTAGACTGAAGATCTAAAGGTCCCCGGTTCAATCCCGGGTTTCGGCAAACTTTTTACATTTTTTTATTAATTTTAAATTCAACAAATTACCGCAATTAATTCATTTTTAAATTAGTTTTTGTTATATAAAAATAGTTTAAATTTATTAATAATATTACTATTTTAAAGATGTTTGATCAAGGTCATTTGTAGCATGAACGAATTAATAACTTGGCACACATTTATCTCTTATTTGCATTGAGAAAAATCGCGCGAGATAAGGATGGATATAACACGCTTGTCTTTCAAAAATTCGTATTGTTTCGACTATTCGTAAGTTACAATGTTCGTATGGCGTTATTTTCTGTGTCAATGTCTTATTTTACATATATTTAGTTTTACATTTCCTAATAATCATTTTTTAAATGTAAAATATGTAAAAATATCTGATATTAGAGCGCGGAAACATGTTAGTTCTTTAGTATTTGTAAAAAATGTGACTTCTTCGCTTGCAAATTTGCAAAAAATACTTTAATGTAACGGCAACTTAAGGCACAGATCTCAATTTGACAAAACTCGGATAGTTCCATTCAATATTCGTTATTTTTTCAGTGTGACATGCATGGCAGCTAATGACACACTTTACTACAAAAACTCATCAAATCTTTGGGTCCGTGCCTTAATTTTGCTTTATTTTAACGAATAGGAGGCTAATGAACCGATATGTAGTCATTTAAACGCATTTTGACTTTGGACCCTATTGTATACTTTCGCCAAAAAATTTGCTAACTTATTTTTGAATTTTGAACTCTTTTACTGTAACATATATTTTATTTGAAATCGTCGCTAAAGTGCTCACAAATCGTCATTAAAAGTTCAGAAACGACACTAAAGTAATCATTATACGACGATTTCATGCAAATGCAGTGTTGCCAACCTTATGATGATTATTGTATATGCAAGATATTTTGGGTAGGTGTGCAATATACAATAGTAAATTTTACGTAAAAGAACAAAAAATTGTGCAAGAAGAACGAATTTAATAATTCCGATGAATTATTTTTGCATATTTCTTTATTAATATAAATAATTTAGTAACAAGATAATAATATTCTAGATAAAAAAATTGGGAAAAGCTGAAAGTTCCAAACCACGTTCGAGTTCTAAAGCAGGTTCGAGTTCCAAAGCAGGTTCGAGTTCCAAACCTTCAAGTAGGGGCAAAGCGTCCGGTTCCGGTAGAGGCCGAGGTGGCGGCAAGAAAACAAAATAATTTTTATATAAATACATCCTAAGTTTTTTTTTATTTTCTCTGTCTTTACATGCTTTATAGTTCGTATGTATTTTGTATTTGTTGAAACAAGAAATAGTTATTTATTAATTCGTTTGCCTCGCTCTTAAACATAATAAACGTTCTTTACTATAAATACAGAGTGTTTCACAACTTCGAATATAAATTTAAAAGGCATATAGTATTGATCAAAATGAGTAAAAAATGTTTAATCAATACGGGTCTGATCTTCAATAATTTCCGAGACATAAGGCAATGGAATATGAGTTTTTTTTGTGTCTATATGTCTTTAAAGTTTGTACCCAAAGTTGTGAAACACGCTGTACACAACATCAACATTGACACATCCAACTGTAAGGTAAAACATTTATTTCATTTGTTACGGTATCCTAGTACATTGTTTGATCAATAATAATATCATCTATGGCTTAACGAAATTTCTAGAATTGCAGTTTTTAAACTAATTTTGTGATTAAATACTTGATTTATTAAAAGTTTTACTAATATAATAATCAAGATACTATATTAAGATCATATTAAAATAAACGTTATCGTCGAAAAATGGGAAATACAGAGAGTAATGTAACAAGTGGAGTAAAAAAACAAGCAGGAACTGCAACTTTGGCGATATACAAATTTGTGGATTTAAAAGGTATTGTAAATATGTTTAAATGAATTATGGTTAATATGATTTCTTGTTAGGTGGTGGATTATTGGTAGATATGATGAAAAGAGCAGCACAGAATAAACAATATGCTGAATTGGACCATGCTATAAAAACTAAAGTAAGACGTACTTAATACTTTATTTTAATTAAATGTCTGTAAATCGTTAAGGTAATGTGCCATTGGGACCCGCAGAATAGCATGCGACCGCGGAATTTTAGGGAACTAAATTAATGGCGGCCAGTAGGACATGTTAAATTATGTGAACGTCAAAAATCATCGTTTCGTTTAACGCTTAGATTTTATAATTTCATTTGAAAATGTGTGAAAAATAAAGCGAATTAAAAAAATGAACATAATATACAAAGTGCTGTGTTAAAGTGTATGGGTACAACAAACATTCAAGACATTCCATAAAGAAGATAAAAGTTGATCGACTGAACGTATGGAAAAGAAATTTAAATATATCGAAAAACTTTAATCTGATAAATAAATATGCCTTTTCTTTGCATTTTACAAAAAAAAAAATAATAAAATTTTGCAAGTATTTAGTTTTAATAAAACTATTGACAGAATTGATAAATACAATTTGTAGATTTATTGATTTTACTAATAGTGTGTTCAAAAAATTCCTAACTTGGAGTAGGCTATGAACAAAGAAACATATGTCAATTTAAATATATTTAATTATATGTCAATTTGACATGAGATATTGTCGAAAATGTTATCTAAAGAAATCGAAGCTTTTCTTCTTGAATCGTATTTTAGAAATGGAAACAAATTAGAAAACGACGAATGTCAATATGTTGTATCCTTCTTTAATGTCTTTTCTCCTTAGATGAATTTTGACATACGTTTCTCTGTTCATAGCCTACTCCGAGTTAGATTGCAGTTTCAAGTCAGAATTGCCATAAGTCAAATTAAGCCACAAGTTGTAATTAAATCCGGATTTACGAATTGTTGCTCTTCAACTATGTTTATTGATAAAGAACAAACTTAAAAATTGTGTTGATTTGAACTTTTATCAATGTTATGGGTCAGAAAGCGCTCATTCAAAATATAAACAAATCTGACATGTCCTACTGGCCGCCATGACAGGTGCGCTTACAGCACTATCGACGAATTCTGCGGATTCTATTTACAACTTCAATAAACACATTAGAAAACAAATTATTGCAGATTACGATACATTGCAACCTTATTTATTAAGTGGTAATGTATGATACATTACTTACATAATATTCTGTATATTTATATAATTATATAAGATAATTATGCATTGTTTATAGGCCGTATAAATACACAAATATCTAAATTTGTTGATATGTCGGCTCGTTGGTCTAGGGGTATGATTCTCGCTTAGGGTGCGAGAGGTCCCGGGTTCAAATCCCGGACGAGCCCAATTTTATATCTTATTTATCTCGGTCTATCTAGTAAAAAAATACCGAGGAAAATACAGTGGTTTCCAACCTTAAATAGCAATACACATTTGAATCTCAAAAAATCTAAAGTAGAAACTTTTCCAAACTATTGGCAAATTAAGCATGAGACATCTAGCGGGAAAATGGGGGAGTTTAGTCATGTTGAAATGTAATAATTATTCCACATTACTGCAATATTACTATTAATGCAATAAAAGTAATAAAATATAGCGTATTTTTTTACACAAACGATATTATTTTATCGTTAGTTAAATCGCCCGCAATACGATGAGCGCTAGTTAACAATGAATACATGAACGTATGTCTTTTATGTTTGATATTGAAACGTCAAATTCAATGTCAAATCACAAAAAGCTAATTATTTTATTTTAAATATATAAATGTAAAACCTAGAAAAATACGATAAACACAGAAATTAAATTGTCAAATGTAAACAAACGTGGCCGTGTTTTGCTTCTATTTCTGTGAAGCATGTTTTGGGCACGTATGTCGAGACCTAATTCACACAGTAGATGGTATGTACGCCGTAATGGCGGGAAGAAAATGTTGCAAAAGTTTTAACATTTTTTTCTCCGGTATTTTTAATTTTTTTTATAAAATATAAAAGTAAAAACGCTTTAGATTTAAAATACTTTAACATCTTTTGTCCATCATTTTCGCTTGCGACAGCAACGCCGCCATCGGTGATTTGAGGCATTTTTTTTTTAATAAATACCATCCTAAGAATATGAAACTTGGTAAAAGCTTAAATTCTTTTTACTTGCGCAATATGCATCTGTGAAATGATTCATAATGTGTTTCGTTAAATAATAATTAATTGTTTATGATTTACAGAAAAAAAAGTTGGGAAACCGCTGATATTTTCTATTATAATAAGTCGGCTCGTTGGTCTAGGGGTATGATTCTCGCTTCGGGTGCGAGAGGTCCCGGGTTCAAATCCCGGACGAGCCCAATGATATAGTATTTTGCATTTATTTCTTATATATATAAAAAAATGGAAATAATTTTGTACTTGAAGTATTACTTGTTTTTAATATTTGTCTAAGAAAATGTACTTACATTATTTTATCTAAAAATATAATAATGTAAACATTAATTTAATGGTGCAATAATGTTGTAAATAGGCGGATAAATATAAGCCGAAATAGCTCAGTTGGGAGTAGCGTTAGACTGAAGATCTAAAGGTCCCCGGTTCAAGCCCGGGTTTCGGCAATCATTTTTTTACAAATTAATATATTATATTTATTGCAGGTTGAACCATTTTTATATAACAAAGGTAAAGGTAAAATTTTCCCCATATCTCAAATAGTTTTGTTAAGAAATAAGGAACGTCCAAGACACAAAATGGTAAAAAAAATATTATTTTATGTGCAAGAGTCACGCTAGAATGATTGAGAATAAAAACATAATTTTCCATCATTTTAAATAATTATTTGTCATTTGAAATTAAATTAAACGAAAGTTAAATATTGTTTTAAGTGAAAATATGGAATTAACCAGAGAGCATATTCTTAGGTTTTTGGCGTAAAAATAAAAGTAATGGAACATACGCCATATTTACCTGATTTGAAAATGTATGAGTTGGTTATTTTTTGGATTTATTTAAAATTTGCGGGGAAAAGATTTTTGTCTGAAGATTAATCATATTTTGAAAGTATTCCAAAAGAAGATAAAAATATGAACCGTATGTGTATTCTCAAAAATTCTAGCGTGATCTCCGTATAATATAAAATAAATAAATTGTTTTATAGTTACCAGTTTTGAGGGCAATGGAAAATCCAGACGATTATGATATTGATCAAAATTGTCCACTTATAACTCCGGAAGAAGCAGCGAAAAGTATAAATACAATAGTTACATTATATTCAAATATTTTTTGTTTAATATTTATTTGTAGATCCGGAACTTTATCGAGAAGTGTGCTGGGATTTGAAAGAACGGGGTGCAGTAGGAGAATCCATTTTACATTTGTGTTTTCTAAATGCCACATCCATTCATGCCGATCTAGCAAAGAGATTACTTAGATTTTATCCTAAATTGATAAACGACATTTATATGAGCGACGAATATTACGGTAAGAATAAAATTGTATTATTTCCTAAGCAATTTGATTGGTTGCTTGATTTTAAAAGCGAGACTCGCGCGTCTTGTGAATATACCAAGTAACACAAACGACCTAAAACCAACGTCACTGTGACGTCCTAATTTACGTCATATAGACGTCCTGAAGACGTCTCAACGTGGAGCTATGCGACGTAATTTCAAGACGTTTAGACGTCATTTTAAGACGTATTTTCGACGTCAATTTAAGACGTGGTTTCGACGTCGTTTTAAGGCGTGGTATCGACGTCAATTTAAGACGTGGTATCGACTTCATTTTAAAACGTTATTTCGACGTGTAAATAGACCTTGGATATATTCCTAAAATAACTTAAATAGGTAGGAGAAATTACAAGGAAAAATAAACAATTCGCAGATTTTTGATTTATATTACATTTTTTCAAATTTTAAAAATCATTGTTTTATATTTTTGCATTAAGAAAAAATAGAATTAAATAAAATATCAATTTGATATTTAAATAAAAATAATATATACCTTCGTAATAATTATGTTGCCAAATTAAATAAATGAAAATTTGAATATGAGTTTTTAATAATATTAAAAATAAAGTAAAAATAATCGTTATAAAGACGTCAAATTAGACGTGTGACAAAAGTTTAAATAGATCTAATTATGACCACAAAGTCGTTACATGGACATCATAGCGATCACAAATCTAAATAGTCTTATTTCAGACTAAAAATCAACGTCGCAGTGCGTCACATAAGACGTCAAATCTGATGTCTAAATAGTCCTATTTCAGACCAAAAATGACCGTCGCAGTGCCATCGCATAGACGTCATTCTGACGTCTAAATAGTTATATTTCAGACCAAAAATCAACGTCGCAATGCCGTCGCATACACGTCAAATTAGACGGCCGCATATGACTTTAATTCAACCTATAGGGCGCGAGCAGACATGTGACTCAAGTAACCTTGAAGTACTTGAAATCAGCTGATGTGTGCGCGTGTCACTTTGACAAGAACAATGTCATTTTGAACTGTTAGAAAGTTATTATTTTTAATTTGATGTGATTTATTGTCTGAAAATTGTAAAATAACATTTTAGCAGTTCAAAATCAAAATAAGTCAAAACCTTGATTTTGTCAAAGTCAAATCAGCTGATTAAAAGCACTTCAAGGTCGCTCTAGTCACGTGTCTGCTCGCGCCCTATAATCGGCGTTACTTTTTGGACGACTGTCGCCAAATTCTGAACTTTAAGAATTCATATTTCGCTTATTACGTATAATTCTTCTAGAAAAAAATGGGGTTCTATCCCCATTAATAAGTTTCGAAATATAAAATGACAAAATTTTGGGTCCATATCAACACAAATTGTGGTAAGGTAAATACATATATTTTATTTCAGGGGAAAGTGTATTGCACATAGCCATAGTAAATGAAGATCCATCGATGGTGAAATATTTGCTCGATTCTGGGGCAGACTACCAGGAAAGATGTTTTGGGGCTTTTATGAGTCCTGAAGATCAGAAAGCAGCTCGTGCTGATTCTACAGAACACGAATATGTTTGCGTAAATCCCTTGACCAACTACGAAGGGTGAGTTTTTTTCTTTACATTTTAACATATGAAGGTCTCACAACTCATAGTCAACCAGGACATAAAGACTTATTGAATATTTGATATAATAAACTACCTATACTGTGTTCCAGATAAGAATAGAATCAAAAGATAAGATCAACTGCTCCTATCTTCTTACGACTTTATTCTTATCTGTATAATATGTACTTGTCATTTCACATTTTCTAATTTTTTGTTCTTGATAGAATAGATCAAATTAAATATGTAGGTGAATGTTTTATACCGTACAAGTCTTTAGAATCAGAGATATGATTTTGTAAATTGTAAGTGCCTTTAATTTCAAATAATTGAACTATAGCTATAAGATAAATCACAGCTGATTCGTCCGCCATTTTGGAGCCAATTTAATCATTCAATACCAGTGTTACAGTATTGTTAATCATAGAAATTATCCATAATGACGAGTTTTTCTTCTCCAAATTGTGCAAATCATTTGAGAAATGGTTATAATTTTTATAGGGACTTATGCAATACATAATATTTTCTCTCTCTTTCTAAAAATTTGTTGCCCTTTACCAAATTATGTGGAGGGAGGTCCGCCGCCGAATCGCCGCGGGTGACGTCAAAATTATAAGTCCCTATATATGAAAAATAGTTACTACATAAACTTATAAAAAATGCACTTTTATTTCATAATTTACTGCATTTATTTTGGCGCCAATATGGCGGACGAATCAGCTATGTATTATCTAGTAGCTGTAATTTGAATGCTGACGTCACAGCTTCACGGATACAACGGGTTTAGTTTGGAACTATGATTGTTTTTGGTTTGATATTTATTTAAATATTAATAGTAATAATAATCTTGTCTCTTGAATATTCTACTGTCACCTGTCACAATTTGAGGTTAGATTGCTGTTTTGTGTTTACAACGGCTAAAACGGAAATCCCGTGTAGTGTCATAAATGTGAGTGTGCGTGGGAGAGAGAAATGTCTTTGCGTAAGAAGCTGTGACGTCACAAATTAGTCCGTGTTTACAGCCGTGAAAGTTTATTAGCAAATTTATGATTGAAAAGTCGCATATTTCAAATTATTTTATATTATTATATTTATTAAATGAGACGAATTTTATGATTTTATAAAAAATGTAAATGTAAATTGATTTATATTTATAGATATGTGTATTGGGGTGAATATCCTTTAAGTTTTGCCGCTTGCCTGAATCAGGAAGAGTGTTACCGGCTCATCCTAGCCAAAGGGGCTGATCCTAACGCCCAGGATACAAACGGAAACACTGTCTTACACATGTTGGTCATATATCAGAAACAGGTAAGACAAAATATTTCAATATTTCCAAACGGATTATACATCTTATTTTACAAACAATTTATAGATGCATTATTTTTTAGTCAACTTTTGATATGGCATATGAATTAGGAGCAAAACTTTCGTACAGAAATCTTTTAGAGTTGACTCCTTTAACTCTATCTGCTAAACTGGCAAGAATCGATATGTTTTTTCATATTTTAAATATAGAACGCGAGATATACTGGCAAATTGGTACATAAAATACATAAAAATATGAATATGATACAATTTAATAATTATAAAAAAATGTTTTTAGGTAGTATTACTTGTGCAGCATATCCATTATCTCAAATTGATACAATTGATACAGAAACTGGTCAAATCAGTAAAAAATCTGCTCTTAATTTAGTTGTCTTTGGAGTAAGTAATTATTTTCAACACAAATATTTTCTCATGAGACGTGCAATATTACTATTAATGCAATAAAAGTAATAAAATATAGTGTATTTTTTGTACAAACAATATTAAATTTATCGTAAGTTAAATCGCCCGCCTTATGATGACGTATTCGGCATCTTTGGTTGCCGTAGTTGTCCGCTATGAGCGCTGGTTTACAATGAAAACATGAACGTATGTCTTCTATATTTCATATTAAAACGTTAAATTCAATTTCAAATCGCAAAAAGCAAATTATTTTATTTTAAATATGTAAATGTAAAACCTAGAAAATACGATAAACACAGAAATTAAATTGTCAAGTATCAAATGTTAGCATAAACAGGTGGCCGTGTTTTACTTCTGTCTCTTTCTATGAAGCACGTTTTGGGCACGTATGTCGAGACATAATTCGCACATAGTTGATGTTATGTACGCCGAAATGGCGCGAAGAGAATATTAAACTATTATTCACGAAAGATGACTATTCAAGGTCATTTGTGAGCCGTCTGATATAATATTACTTGCAGATAATTTCATTGCATTTCATATGCATAGGCGTGTAACATGAAATATTTATGGACCCATTTTAACTGAAAAAATAAGAGTAATTCATTTGAAAATTAAGTTTCTTTCTAAATAATGCCTTTCTGAAACATTTATGTTCTTCACATATGTTTTTGCAAAACACAAAATCATTAGACTTAACTTATAAACCAAGGAATAGCAATTTGATTTAAACGTCAACGCCACTGGGTAAATATTAGCACAGAGGGCAGTTTAGTAGACAATTAGGTATCTGTAAGTCTACGACATACGTCATTATTATTTATAGTGTGTTAGAAAGTAATGCCACTATTTACGTAAATCTGTCACACCGCATAAATTAAATAGACATAGATCAAACAATGTTACTCTTTCTAATACAAAATGTTGCTAAGGTACTGCTATAAAGTGATGTGTATTCTTTCTTCGAACAAATGACCTTGAATAGTCATCTTTCGTGAATAATAGTATACAAAAGTTTAACATTTTTTTTTCTCCGGTATTTTTTAAATAAATAAATATAAATATATCATCACGGCATATTACCCATTGCTGGGTGTGCCAATCTGCTTTGTACGCAGATATCGGTAATGATGATGACATATTTGTACCGTGCGGGCGTTTACAAAATATAAAAGTAAAAACGCTGTATTGTTTATTGTATATTTATTATTAAAAATTAATGAACGCACTTATAATTTGAAGTATTTCTCCAAAACAATTCATAAACGATTGACAGAAAAATCAGTGCGAATTTATTATTTTATATTTTTGTAGGATAAAGATGAACATTTAGAATTGATGGACGGTATGCTTGTAGATCTTCTAAATGCAAAATGGAACGCATTTGTTAAATCGAAATTTTACAAACAATTCTTTCTCTTTTCATTTCATTTTATTATATCGTTAATTTGTTTTACATTGCGCCCCGGTCCTCCATTATTAAAATCAGGTGAAAACAGTACATCAATAAAAGTAAACCACACATTTGATCCAGGTTTAAATGTAGAAAATACTGTTTTTAATATAAACGACAGTCTTAAATTACTACTAAACAACAGTTTGGATCTTGGAGGTGAATTTGAAATACATATTTAGTAATAATATTTGTTGAATTAAAAACTTTTTTTAGTTTTGAATTTGACAACAAAAGGAACGAGTGGTTTTAAATTATGGTGGGACGATTTAATGAAAACTTGTCGTTTGATGGATATGACAACTTACGAAGGTCGGATTCGAATCTCGGCTGAATTGATGATGGAATGTGGGGCCTTTTTGTACATAGCTGCTGCCTTGAGGGAAGCTAGTTTTCTGGGAGGACAAATGTTCATAGAAAATTTGGTAAGTAACTATTAAATTCATTAAAAATTATAATAATAATTTTACATTGAAAATGAGACATCTATTGCAAATTTTTGAAACTTTTAATTATATTCTCTACAAAGCGACCTCAACATGACTTATACCAATCTCTCAACAGGGGAACAAACGCCAAGACACACTTTTGTTTTCATTTGATTTGTCTTTGCACAACAGCAGTGTTGGGATTTTCAAGTATCAAGAGATGACACTGATCGCATTTGGTCCACTTTTTTGTTGACATTTGTCAGCGTGGCTTTGCTGTCAATTTCGTTTCTTTAGTTTTTGTATTATTTTCTATTTTTTAGTATTTTTTATTTATAATTCAAGTATGTATAATAGAGTTTTTGTAGTCATATAGTTGCAGTTTCATATAAATGTCAAATGTGTACCACTGTTTGTAGTTTTAATATTCGCCGCTAGTTAGAGTTTTCTTATTTGAAAACCCCAATAAATGGTGTATTTGCGATTGAAATTAACCCGTAGCCACCTAGTGATAAAGTTGCAAACCCTCCGAATTGGTAATGGTAGCCAATCATACCTTAGGAAAATTACAAATTAAATCGGCCATCTTAAATGAACGCAGCGCCTCTATAGGACATTCCAGTCGCCAATAGGGCACGGAAGATCACGTGACCTATGTTTTGTCCCTTCTCACTTCAGACACGATCTTCAGCTCTGTTCCATGCTAACTTCAGACTGTATTTTATAACGCAGTGCGCATGCATCAGTTTGAATATAATAGCTGTCACATTTCTAGCAAGATATCAAATAAGAATAAAATGAAGGCAATAAGAATCAAATAAGTTTTTATTGAATTCTTCAATAATATAATAGGAGATAACAATGTGATCATATACGTATGTTATTAAGTATTACAATAAGGATGCTCTTCGTCTTTACTCTTGCTTCCTGAAATGAAAAGAAAAAGAAAATATTACCAACAGTAATTGGGCGCGTTCACTTGGGATGCAGCGATGCGAGCGCTGCTAGCGCTACGTAGTGATGTGCGCAGTGAAAGCTTATTTTTATGTAGCGCTACTCTCCAAACTCACAGCGGAGACGCAGCGAAGTTATCAGCTGTCACTTTTTGAAAAAATGGCGGCAGAATAGCATGTGGGTGTCAGTTATAACTAGGCAATTTATGAAATTAACTCATCTATGCTGTCGATATGCATAATTTAATATATTTTTTTACGTACACTTATATAAAAAATGAATTTGACGTAAGTTGACAAATAGCGGGAAAAGAGGTTTGTTGATGTTCAAATGTTGCTATGGTTACCGCTCCGTGCCGTTCACTGACGAGTTGAAGCGCTCAGCGCTACATTTCCGCGCTCGCATCGCTGCATCGTAAGTGAATGCGCCCATTGACAACTTTTAAATTTACGGCTTAATCAACGACCTTCTATCAAATCAAAAGAATGACAACACTCACAATCAATTTTAAATAACAATAAAAGGAATAACAATAACAACAAACAAGATAATAAAAAGAAACAAATAATAAAACATAACAATAACACAATCAATCGCTATTTGCACAAGAACGCCAAATATCAAAATACAAAATGGCAACAAATTCCACGCTTGCGCAAACTCTTTCTTAAAATTTACCGCTAGAAATGTGACAGCTATTCAAACTGACGCATGCGCGCTGCGTTATAAAGTACAGTCTGAAGTTAGCTGAAGATCGAGTCCGAAGTGAGAAAGGGACAAAACATATGATAGGTCACGTGATCTTCCGTGCCCTATTGGCACGCATTACGAGCGCACTTTTATAATAACAGCGTTAAAGTTATTTTGAAGCGCATTTTATGTTATATTCACTTTTACGAAATGCGCTATGTAAAAGTGCGTTTGTAACTTGGGCCATTGTGTTTGTAAACTTTTAAATATTTTTTTTTTGTGCGAAATATGGATAGTGTAATTTTTAGATGACGGCCCCATCTCGAGTAATGTTTTTATTTTCCTGTATATTGATGATGATAATGCCAGGATTGCGATTATCATGTGCAGATGAAACCGAAGATATGTTTGCTGTTATCATTATGCTTACAACTGCTCCATATTTCTTATTTTTCTGCAGGTAAAAATAATTACAAAATATTCTTGGGGTAGTTATCACTTATTTTGATATTTTTAATACATGAAAGTATTTTTAAATTTAAATCTTTCCCGCCGTTGTGACGTCACGCCTTCTACTTCCTTTGCAGTGAGTGACATGCTGCTTGTATTGTGTGACAAAAATATATAAATGTTTTTTACAACTGGCTGAAATATTTATATTACATATACATATTGCAAACAAATAAGAATGGTAACTACCCCATTGAAATTCTATATGTATAATATCTTTCTCATTTTAGGGGTTTCAAAACAGTGGGTCCATTCGTAGTGATGATCTATCGTATGGTAAAGGGAGACCTTCTCCGTTTTGCTGCAATTTACCTGGTGTTTGTGATGGGTTTTTCGCAAGCATATTACATCATCTTCTTGTCGTTTGATAATCCATTAACGCCAGATGGAGTTGATGATTCTATTTCAAATCCTATGCCAACGCCTTTTGAATCCATCATGGCTATGTTTTTGATGTCCATGGCCAACTTCGGGGATTATTTTGCTGCTTTCGAGAAAACTGAACATGAATTTATTGCTAAGGTAAGAATCTAATCTTATATATAAAAGTGAAGACGTGATGTCTAAACAATTCTTCACCGTTTTACAAATCCCCGTCAAATTTCAGTTCACATTACCCCATAGTATTGTTTATTGAAAATATTTGCAGCAGGTACAGCTAGTTTCAAATATAATGAACCTTTTCAATTTAACGACTATCTCTTTCTATCGCTGCAAATAGTAAGAAAATGGCGCTAACAACTGCCATTTGGGCTGTCAAATGAAACGTCAAAAATATTGCAGTCATTAAAATATCTGTATTCTCAGTGAAAATTTGCATCGTTAAACATTTTAACTTCAATAAAAGCTTTTGTAACTTATTTCGATAAGATTTTTTAAAGTTATCTGAGATATTCTCACATTTTATGTCTAATTTTTTTTAGAAACAAACGCCATTGATCTCCTTTGTTCTTACTATGCGCAGATCCCCATTGCGCATATCTTCCATCTCTTTAAATTGAAAAGGTCCATTAAAGTAATATCTTCTAAAAAAATTAATATAAATATATTGTTGTAAAAATTTATGTTGATAACATCTCGGATAACATTATGGCTTTTTTATTTGATAAATATGAATATGTATTGTTATGTATTAATTTTTGAAATTTAATTTATAAAATAATTGCCGAAACCCGGGATTGAACCGGGGACCTTTAGATCTTCAGTCTAACGCTCTCCCAACTGAGCTATTTCGGCTTATATTTATCACTTATTTACGAAAGTGTTGGAATATTAAATTAATATTTACTTATATTTTTAGATAAAATATAATCTGATTTTCTTAAATAAATATTAAAATAAACAGTTTTACAATAATTTAATTTCGACTGATACCAATTCAAATAAAATTTAAGCGTAATTAATTTTAATGCAGAAACCGTTTCAAAATATAGTCGCGTTCTTTTTACCACTTTTTACATGAGATCTTAGTTCATCTCAGCTCACCTCAGTTGCCTCGCTAATTTTGACCGTTCTTTTTATCCAAACAGAGATGAGATAAAGTGAGACCGAAGTGAGAAGAGTTCCACCCCCCTTCCCGATTCTTAGTCACCTCTGGAGGTTGTGCTTGTTGAGTTTTTAATCTTAAATGAATGGTGGGGATAATTGTTTTGCTGTCACGGGCTGTCATATACAATTAGTTTGGTTATTATGATTATTTGTTTTTTCCTTTAATAAATACTATTATTATTTGAAGAATAAATAAATATGCAGAGAATTCCATGGAAAATAATACAGCAAAGAGACGTCATGGAATTTAAAATCATGTGGAAGTTATAGTACTATATAATTTAGAATGTATCGCACTATATGTTATTATGTAATCGACAGAATAATAGAAGCCTAAATAATGCCCACTCATAGTGGGCGATCCAAAATAATACCTGAAAATATCGTGGTTGACCGTTGAAAAGTATTACAGACATCCAGCGGAAATCAGTCGTTCAAGTTACCAACAAAATTTGTCTTGTCGTTCTTTTTACTTCATAAAAATCTCACTTGATCTTAGCCCAGTTCATGTCAAACTCATCTCATTTTGAGATGAAATGAGACGAGGAAAATGATAAAAAGAACGCGACTAATGAGTTGGAGTAATAAATCAAAATTTCCAAGAATAGTATAGGGCATGAGCAGACACGTGACTCGAGCGACCTTGACGTGCTTTGATTTGTGTGTGCATGTCACTGACAAATACAATGTCACTTTGACAAGACCAATATTTTCACTTATTTTGATTTTGAATTGGTAAAATGTTAATATTTTACAATTTTTAGACAGTAAAACACAAGTAATTAAAAATCAAAATAAGTAAAAACATTGCTCTTGTTAACATGACATTGTTCTTGTCAAAATAACATGCGCACACAAATCAGCTGATTCTAAGCACGTCAAAGTCCCTCGAGTCACGTGTCTGCTCGCGCACTATTGGATTTTTGTCAGCGGCAAATAAATCCACCACAAAAATTTGATATAACTTTACTAAAGAGCTTAAAATATGCCGCCCGCTTTATACCTGGACCAAAACTTTCGTCTATAACAATAGAAAGACTCAATAAACGTTACAATAATCCCTTTTGAAGAGGTGTATATCTAATTATGTATTTAGTTCTTTATCAAAATTTATATTTATTTCATTGTAAGGTGGTGAATTCAGCTGATCTCGAAAAATTAATTGAAAAATAAATAAAGTAAATATATCATCACGGCATATTACCCATTGCTGGGTGTGCCAATCTGCTTTGTACGCAGATATCGGTAATGATGATGACATATTTGTACCGTGCGGGCGTTTACCAGGCGTCACCTTACGGGCACTCATTG
The DNA here is from genome assembly GCA_963082715.1 of Harpalus rubripes. Lineage (NCBI taxonomy): Eukaryota > Metazoa > Arthropoda > Insecta > Coleoptera > Carabidae > Harpalus > Harpalus rubripes. The sequence continues at coordinate 13,682,413 of OY720460.1, forward strand.
CTGACGTGGAAAGTGCACCACAGGGGTCAATTTTGTGCCATTTAAAATTCGAAATATTTGGCGTCGGTCGGGATCTAACCCGATTCCCCAGATTCGCAACCAAACACTCAGACATGCGGCCACGAGACCCCATAAAAAATTAATTGAGAACTGAAATAATAGATCTCTATAGGATTAGAGTGATTTATTACTCCAACTTATTTTAAAACGAAATATAACAATCATCAACATCTATTCACTTACACATCGAAATAATTATAATTGTTTATTCTTGTTGTAGTTCCTTTTCGTGGTGTATATGGCAATCGTAGGCATCCTTCTGGTCAACATGTTGATCGCTATGATGGGCAACACTTACCAGAAAATCGCTGAGACACGAAACGAGTGGCAAAGACAATGGGCGCGCATTGTCTTGGTCGTTGAGAGGGGAGTTAGCCCCAAAGAAAGACTGCGCAAACTCATGAGTTACTCCCAGCCCATGAGCGATGGCAGGAGGGCCTTAGTTTTACGCTTACATCAAACGGTAAGTTAAAAAAATAATTAAAGCATTTTAATTCAAAAATTTAAAATTGGAAATGGTTTGTTTATACTTATGTTTGTTGGTATGGTTTTTTTTAAGGAGGAAGATAAAGAAGAAATGAAAGAAATCCTGGACATGAAACTAACTCATGACAAACTTGTGAAAAAACGAGAACAAAAATTGGCCGAAGAAAGTTTCCGGAAGAAAAATGCAGAAATGCAGTCATAAGTAATAAATACTGTATTATTATAATTATTGTATTGGCAATTCAAATTAAACATAAGACATCTAGCGGGAAAATTATAACTATTCAGACACATACCAATTTTATGATATTTGTAAAATTCGGGTGTATTTCTCAAAAATTTCGCGATTTAAAATAAATTTTCTTTTCATATTTGATAAATGTAATCACAAAACAACATTAGCTGTCATTCGGTATGTGTCTTTCGTGCACCATTTTCATGTGCGATAGCAACGCCACCATCGGTAATTTGAGTTGCCAACAGAATTATATTTTAAATGGCAACATTGAAAAATAAAATAATAAAAGTTCCTTGAACTACTTCAACAGTAGAATTACGCTAATATGTGGATTTTGGATTATATTTTAAATCGTTTTCCTCGAAATTCTGTTACGAGCTCTAAATTTAGTACCACATCCGGTTTATCATATAAGTCAAAATCTAATATTTTGTTTCCAATCATATACGAGTTTTAAATACCAAGTTTTGGATCATATCAACATATTTCTTTAAGCAAATCTGTTCAGAGCTTCAAGTAAAGTACCACTTCCGGTTTATCAATTTTAGCAAAAATATAATATGTCGTTCTCATTACTCTAAAAGTCATAAATACCAAATTTGAAAAGTTTTGGATCATATCTTAATATATTTTTTCAAGCAAATCTGTTCAGAGCTTCAAGTAAAGCACCATTTCCGGTCTATCAATTTTAGCAAAAATTTAATATGTTGTTCTCATTAACCTAAAAGTCTTAAATACCAAATTTGAAAAGTTTTGGATCATATCTTTTTATATTTTTTCAAGCAAATCTGTTCAGAGCTTCAAGTAAAGTACCATTTCCGGTTTATCAATTTTAGCAAAAATTTAATATGTTGTTCTCATTAACCTAAAAGTCTTAAATACCAAATTTGAAAAGTTTTGGATCATATCTTAATATATTTTTTCAAGCAAATCTGTTCAGAGCTTCAAGTAAAGTACCACTTCCGGTTTATTAATTTTAGCAAAAATATAATATGTCGTTCTCATTACTCTAAAAGTCATAAATACCAAATTTGAAAAGTTTTGGATCATATCTTAATATATTTTTTCAAGCAAATCTGTTCAGAGCTTCAAGTAAAGCACCATTTCCGGTCTATCAATTTTAGCAAAAATTTAATATGTTGTTCTCATTAACCTAAAAGTCTTAAATACCAAATTTGAAAAGTTTTGGATCATATCTTTTTATATTTTTTCAAGCAAATCTGTTCAGAGCTTCAAGTAAAGTACCATTTCCGGTTTATCAATTTTAGCAAAAATTTAATATGTTGTTCTCATTAACCTAAAAGTCTTAAATACCAAATTTGAAAAGTTTTGGATCATATCTTAATATATTTTTTCAAGCAAATCTGTTCAGAGCTTCAAGTAAAGTACCACTTCCGGTTTATTAATTTTAGCAAAAATATAATATGTCGTTCTCATTAATCTGATAGTCTTAAATACCAAATTTGAAAAGTTTTGGCTCATATCTTTTTATATTTTTTCAAGCAAATCTGTTCAGAGCTTCAAGTAAAGTACCACTTCCGGTTTATCAATTTTAGCAAAAATCTAATATGTCATTCTCATTAATCTAAAAGTATTAAATACCAAATTTGAAAAGTTTTGAATCATATCTTAATATATTTTTTCAAGCAAATCTGTTCAGAGCTTCAAGTAAAATACCATTTCCGGTTTATCAATTGTAGCAAAAATATAATGTCATTCTCATTAATATGAAAGTCTTAACTACCAAATTTGAAAAGTTTATGTTGCTACCAAACCTAATATACCAATATAAATTCATGGTGTTGTCTGTCACCGAGATATGCACGGACTTTACACCATATTTCCTAACAAACATTCCAGTAAAAAGAGGAGTTCATTAGAAAGAAATAGTTATATATTCCCCTCTGTGTTCTACAGAAATTAATATGTAAAAGTGAGTGTCCACTCCTGTTTGTATTACTCTATGATCACCGAGATATGTTACGGACACGGACTTAACACCACGTTTCCCAACAAATATTGCAGTAAGAAGAAGAGTTTATTAGAAAGAAACAGTTATATATTTCCCTCTCTGTCTAACAAAAATTAATAAATGAATATTTGCGAGTGAGTGTTCAATCCTGTATTTATTATTCTATGTCGTGATGTCTCTGTCTTACAGTATACCTTTCTCTGTCACACAAAAATCAATATGCCCGCTGTTTAGTAATTGACGTGGGGAAAAGTAAAAATTGAGATTTAATTTATTTGACAAAAGAATGGCTCCCGTAAATGATACATGTTGGGAGGGAATACTTTTAAATAAAATAACCAAAGTCTGGCTAAGGTAACTTCTTATTTTTTACCTCCGGTAAACTAAATTAATGTGTAAAGATGACATATTTTTAACCAACAATACCTCTCGCTAATTACAAATGGCGATAGATCAATAGTACCTCACGGCAATTGAAAATGGGAATAGAGCACCAGTACCTCCCGCAAACTAATTTAAGTGATGTTTTATGACGAAACAATGGCTCCTGTAAATTATACATGTTGGAAGGGAATACTTTTAAATAAAATAAAACAACCAAAGTTTGGTGACACTTCATATTTGTTACAGTACCTCTCGCCAACTAAACCAATGTATAAAGGTGACATATTTTAACTACAATACCTCCCGGTAATAACAAACGGAGATAGATCAACAGTACCTCTCGTCAATTGAAAATGAGAATAGTGCAACAGTACCTCCCGCCAACTAATCAGAGTGATGTTTTATAACGAAACAATGGCTCCCGTAAATTATACATGTTGGAAGGGGATACTTTTAAATTAAATAAAACAACCAAAGTCTGGTGACACTTCATATTTGTTACAGTACCTCTCGCCAACTAAACCAATGTATAAAGGTGACATATATTTTAACAACAATACCTCCCGGTAATAACAAATGGAGATAGATCAACAGTACCTCTCGTCAATTGAAAATGAGAATAGTGCAACAGTACCTCCCGCCAACTAATCAGAGTGATGTTTTATAACGAAACAATGGCTCCCGTAAATTATACATGTTGGAAGGGGTTACTTTTAAATTAAATAAAACAACCAAAGTCTGTATCTGTTTGTGTGTGATTTTTTCCTCCATGGTAACTCATAACAAACTTCCAAAAATTTCTAATTTTCGTATTTAAGCTTTCTGCATTAATGTAAAGAGTTGATTAGATTTTTGGTAAAATTGGACAACCGGAAGTGATACTTTACTTGAAACAACAGTTTTTAATGTAAAACTATATTTAAATATAATCCAAAACTTTTCAATTTTAGATTTTAAGACTTTTATATCAAGGGGAACAACATATTAGATTTTGGATAACATTTATAAACCGGAAGTGACACTTTACTTGAAGCTCAGAACAGATTTTCGTGAAAAATATATTATGATTTATTCCAAAACTTTTCAAATTTGGTATTTAAGACTTTTATTTGAAGAGGAACAACATATTTGATTTTGTTTAAAATTAATAAACCGGAAGTGATACTTTACTTGAAGCCCATAGCAGTTTTTAATGATTAACTATATTAAAATATAATCCAAAACTTTTCAATTTTAAAATTTAAGACTTTTATATCCAGGGGAATAACTTATTAGATTTTGGCTAAACTTGATAAACCGGAAGTGATACTTTACCTGAAGCCCATAACAGTTTTTAATGAAAAACTATATTAAAATATAATCCAAAACATCTCAATTTTAATATTTAAGTCTTTAGTATGAAGAGGAACAACATATTAGATTTTGGCTAAAATTGATAAACCGGAAGTGGTACTTTACTTGAAGCTATGAACAGATTTTCGTGTAAAATTTATTGATATACCCCAAAACTTGTCAAATTTAGTATTTAAGACTGATAGTATTTGAGGTTGAGTGGAGACATCATTGTGAAAATGTTAAAATTGGATTCTAGGGACCTTAAAACGTGGTCATTTACCAAAAGCTCGATATGCGATTTTTAGCACGATCTCTACACCTCCCTTACCAAGGGTAGCGGAAGGTAAAAATATAACTTTGTGTTATAGTTTGAGAAACACTGGTTAATAAAATTATTTTCTTCAATTAGTGAATGTCCCCCTTCATCTACTACAACTTTTATTTGAATGTTTTCTTGTATTTCCAATAATAAAGAAAACAATTGGGGTGTCCCGTATCCGAGAAAGACCCTGTATAAAATATGCACATACTTCCCTGTCTCTTTTTTGTGTTATTTTTTCCTGAAATAAATAAGGGGTTAAATAAATATTGTTTTAGTATAAGTAATTTTTATTGTGTATTTGTAATATATTGTTGTCTTTATTATGTTCATAGCTTAAATTGCAATTATTTTTATTCTTATTCTTTGTATTTTATAAATAAATATATAGTTACCCTTGTTCTGAAAAATTAGAAATTGGGGTTTTAAATAATAGTTTGTATAAATTTTACTTGTATTTATTGTCTATTTGAATTTACATTGTTGTATTTCATGTAACTAACACATGTTCAATTTTTTATACAATAAAATATAAATTAAAATACAATTTTTCTTATTTGTTACACGTATGTAGTTTTTAGAACGGCCACAAGGGTGCAGCACCTGTCAATTTTAAAAATGATGGGCACACTTGGCAAGTCGTGCAATTGTCTAAAAAAATCGTGCATAGATGCTACTTTAAAGTAGCATCTATGCACCATATTTCCTAAAAATCCGTGCATTGATGCTTTTTTTCTGCGTTTAAAAAAGAAGTATCCATGCACCATATTTCCTAAAAATCCGTGTATAGACGCTACTTTAAAGTACAATCTATGCACCAAATTGTCTAAAAAAATCGTGCATAGATGCTACTTCTAAGTAGCATCTATACACCAAATTGTCTAAAAATTCGTGCATAGATGCTACTTTAAAGTAGCATAAAGTACCATATTTTCTAAAACTCCGTACGTAGATGGTACTTTATCGACAAGTGCTGCACCCTTGTAGCCGTTTTAAAAACTATATACGTGTAGGGACTTAGAAAAAAATAATCATTTTTTGAATATAAAAATATATTTGTATTAAAAGTAATTACAATACATTTTTTGTAAATTAAATTATATAAGCATTACAAAAGTCTATTTTACACTAAAATACATAGTTATTAGTTGTGTAATAGTTATTTACGATGTAAGTGAGTTGTATTATTAATGCACGTATTGTGGATTGCGCTACGAGCCCGCAGGGCGAGTTAGGATAATCACATAGCGCGTTAATAATGTATCCCACGAATATCGTACGAAATTTTATGTATCACCATATACTATATCGCACTCATTTTAATTATGTAATAGCCGTGTTATCCCATTGAGTGCTTTTACGGTAGAATTTCATTTCTACAAGGCCATTACATAACTAGAATGTGTACGATATGGTATAGATTTATCTGGAGCTCAGTAATCCTTGGAAGATCTGCAGTGATGAAATCCAAAGCTGGGAAGTTGCTTCCAAATTCTCCAACCAAATGTCCGCCTATTAAATAATAATTATAACAAGGTAATAATTTACAAATTAAATTAATATAAAGTTTCCTACCAGATAATCTTTTGACGTCTTAGAAGAGTTGTCCGGTGCTCTGCTACTTTTATAGAAATTCTGCGGTTGAAATTCAATGGTGGAAATCTGCCCTCATAGTCATCAAGTTTCTCTTTGTCTCAGCATCTCGTCTTCATTGATCTACGATTGATCAGAAAAAAAAACAATAATTTAGTTGTTAAAAATTACTCGAAGTCTGTCATACAGTATTTATTAGTATAAAACCGTTTCGGTACAAGCCGCACAGACACGTGACTCGAGCGACCTTCAAGTAGAATAGTCTAGTCATCAGACCGGTAGAGCCCCGAAGAAACACGTTGTATGAAGTTCTAAAAAAATTAAAATTTGAAGTTATGAGTGTAATTTTCCACTCGGAAGACATTGCGTATCTTCAGGCTCCTCCACTAGTCTGACGGCTAGGCTTTTGTCCTTGAAGTGCTTCGAATCAGCTGATTTGTGTGCGTTTGTCACTTTGACAAATTTCGTTTTTCTTATTTTATTTACTGACTGAAAATTGAAAAAATAACTTTTTAGCAGTGTGCTGAATCTAAATTTTAATCCCCAGGTCGTTATCTTTCATAATTTCCGAGATATGAATGCTAAATATTTACCAAACAACAATATAGGATGCGAGCAAATACATGGCTCTAACAACCTTGAAATGCTTGGAATCAGCTGGATATGTGTGCGCGTATCACTTTGACAAGACCAATGTTTTGATTTATTTTAATTTTAAACTGTTAAAAAGTTACTATATTTAATTTCATATGCTTTACCGCCTGAAAATTGTAAAATAATAACATTTTAGCAGTTCAAAATATGTCAAAACATTGGTCTTGTCAAAGTGACACGCGCACAAAATTCAGTTGATTAAAATCACATCAAGGCCGCTCGAGTCACATGTCTGATAGCACCCTATAGCTAAAGTAAATATGGTGAACAAACCATGGATTATACGCGCCAACTTCATGGATTAGATTTGCGCAATCGAGAAATGCACAAACTCATAATTTAAGCAACGTAATGTAAAAATATTCGAGCATTTCATGCAATAAAATATGTATTTCATTAGTTTAAAGTTGTATTATTCTGCAAAAATCGATAAAATTAATTCAAAAGTATGTGCAAGTAATGTGAAGTTGTTTCAAAGTTGACATTTCAAAACTTTAAGCTAACCTTACAAACTCGTGTTTTACTACAATAAAATGTTTTCATTAAAAAGACTCATCTTTACACTGTAGACATTTCTGCAAGTTATTTTTTAATTTAATGTAGGCTCAATATTTCATAGATCTCCGCAAAGTTCGTACACTCGGCGGTCGAGGAGGCGATGGGTGCATTTCCTTCTTGCATTTATGGGCGAATGAAAAGGCAGGGCCCGATGGTGGCGACGGAGGCAATGGAGGACACGTCATCCTTAAAGCAACAACCGATGTTAAAGATCTTAAATACATCTCCGCCATCCTCAAAGCTGAGGCTGCTCGAGTCACATGTCTGATCGCACCCTACAGCTAAAAAAATATGGTGAACAAACCATGGATTATACGCGCCAACTTCATGGATTAGATTTGCGCAATCGAGAAAAACACAACTCATAATTTAAACAACGTAATGTAAAAATATTCGAGCATTTCATGCATTAAAAATATGTATTTGATTAGTTTAAAGTTGTATTATACTGCGATAATCTATAAAAATAATTCAAAACTATGTGCAAGTAATGTGAAGTTGTTTCAAAGTTGACATTTCAAAACTTTGACCTAACCTTACAAACTCATGTTATAAAATGTTTTCATTAAAAAGACTCATCTTTACATCATCAATTCGTCATTTGTCTCAAAAGTTACCACAACCTTTACGAAGTAAAAAACAAAAATCTGCTAAAAACACTGTAAGACATTCCTACAAGTTGTTTTCTAATTTAATGTAGGCTCAATATTTCATAGACCTCCGCAAAGTTCGTACGCTCGGCGGTCGAGGAGGCGATGGGTGCATCTCCTTCTTGCATTTATGGGCGAATGAAAACGCAGGGCCCGATGGTGGCGACGGGGGCAATGGAGGACACGTCATCCTTAAAGCAACAACCGATGTTAAAGATCTTAAATACATCACCGCCATCCTCAAAGCTGAGAACGGTGAAAAAGGACGTAATAAAGACTGCAATGGGAAAAATGCAAGTCATACTGTTATACCGGTTCCTTTAGGGACTATAGTGAGAAATAAAGAAGATACAATAGTGGGTGATCTCTCCGATTCAGGAGCGATGTTTATTGCAGCAAGAGGAGGGGCAGGGGGAAAAGGAAATCATTTTTTTGTGACGGATACGGAACAAGCGCCAGAGATTTGCGAATATGGCGCACAGGGGGAAGAAGTGGAGTATACATTGGAAATTAGGAGTATGGCGCATGTAGGATTGGTAAAATAATTTTGTAATCTGCACTTATTAATTCTGATTTCGGTAATGATATATCTGTATAGTTCAGAGAAAGCTCCACAAAAATCACTTTTGTGTAAATTGAAAATAAATTTCAAATTTCCCGTACACAAGCCACACCCTTTTAAATTAAATTTTACTTACAGATTGGCTTCCCAAATGCTGGTAAAAGTACTTTATTAAGTGCCATATCGAGAGCAAAACCTAAAGTAGCACCATACCCATTTACAACACTGAAGCCGCATTTGGGAATCGTTCATTACGATGATTACGAACAAATTGCAGGTAAATATTTATATAAACGAAGAAAAATTCACTGACCGGGATTAGAACCCACGGCCTCCCATTTTCTAGTTGGGCGCTCTGCCAGCTGAGCTACAGGATCCCACTGAAATTCGTGAATTTTTCGCATGTTACAAGCATGTTGGATACGAGAACTGTTGCATTACACTCAAAACAGTTTCTCTCAACTATTTATATATTTAATAATTATACCTTGTTCCATTTAAGCCATTCAGTATTGTAGGGAATAGGTCATAGTTTTGAACTCCTCTGATTAGCAGAAATTAAAGACAAGAGACAAGTTTACCCAATGCAATTTCGGCTACGTAAAATTGGCGCTGATATCAGTGCCAGCTACTTTTATTTATCAAATGACAACCTATAATTAGGTATGTTGTTAAAATATATACCGCCATTTTTTCCTCTTTTCAACGATGTATTAGTTTTTATTAATGTATTTGAAAAAATTCGAGAAAAATAAGATAATAAACCTTTTTAATTTAAAGAGAATTAGACGTAAAATGTGAGAAATATGTCAGATAACTTTAAAAAGTCTTATCGAAATTAGTTACAAAAGCTATTATTGAAGTTAAAATGTCTAACGATGCAAATTTTCATTGAGAATACAAGTATTTTAATGACCAATATTTTTGACGTTTCGATTAACAGCCCAACTGGCAGTTGTTCGCGCCATTTTCTTACTATTTGCACCGATAGAGATAACCGTTAAAGGTTAAATTAAAAAGGTCTATTTGAGACGTATTAGAAATAATTTTAATGAAATATTGCAGGTGGCTGTGTGAATATTTAATTCAGGGCCGGTATTTCCATCTCCGGATAAAGTTCAGGATAACTATCCGTCAGATAAATGATAAAATATCGCATCGAAATAAAAGCGTAAATGAGGTTAATTATGTTGAATGTCATTTTTTGATGCAATATTGTTCATTTATCCGACAGATAAGTTATCCAGCACTTTATCCGAAGATGGAAATACCGGCCCTTAAAAATTTATTTATTTACACTCTGTTCCATTTAAGCCATTCAGTAGATTGAGCTGGCAACAGCGCAAACTTGAAGTAGCCGAAATTCCATTGGGTAAACTTGTCTCTTGTCTCCAATTTCAGCCAATCAGAGAGGTCAAAACTATTCCCTATGCTCTACAATACTGAATGGCTTAAATGGAACAAGGTTATAATTAAACACGTCAAACAAGTAACAATTAAATGTCTATTTTATTTTGTTGTTTCCCATCGTTGTATTTTATTTTCACATAGCCACCTACATTATTTAAATAAAAATTATTTCGTATATTTGTCGATAGACCTTTTCAATTTACATAGATAGAAGATATGCGCAAAGGGGATACGCGCATAGTAAGAACAACTGAGATCTATGACGTTTGTTTCTAAAAAAATGAAATGTAATATGAGAATATCTCAGATAACTTCTGACATCAAAATAAGTTACAAAAGCTTTTATTGAAGTTAAAATGTCTAACGATGCAAATTTTCACTGGGAATACAGGTATTTTATTGACTGCAATATTTTTGACGTTTCGTTTGACCGCCCAACTGGCAGTTGTTCGCGCCATTTTCTTACTATTTGCAGCGATAGAAAGATATAGCTGTTAAATTGAAAAGGTCTGTCTTATTTTTCTCGGATTTTTACAAATACATTAATAAAAACTAATACATCGTTGAAAAGAGAAAAAAATAGCGGTTTATATTTTAGTAAAATAATTATAGGTTACTACTTAAAAAATAATAGTTGATAGATGTATCTTGTAAACCTGACTTTATAAAAAATATCTAGATCTACCATCAATAGGATATTTAAAGGGTGGGGCGTCTTCCCAGACTCACCCTGTATAGAAAGAATGGGAAACGAGTCAGTTGAGATGGTTTGTTTCTTCTGAGACTCGGAGTTGCACAGATTCTCTTTTTTTCAGCTGTCTATACTCCTTAGTAAAGAATTTACTGAATTGTTGCACATTTCATTTTCTTGAACGGTATTAATATTATTGCACAATAATATTGAATATTATACTTACTGTTCAAGTTCATTAGAAAATTAATTCAGAATATCACAATGCAAAATACACATTTGACTTTCAATAACGTAAGTGAATTAACTCTTTTTAAAAAATATATTTGATCATTATACACCTTATCATTAAAAATTTAGGGTTGACATTTGAAAAACATGAATGATCTTTTAAATTATGGAGTGATCTCTAACTCAATTTGAAATGCCTATAAAATGAATGCAAGTATTTTTTTTAAATGTAAGCGAAGACATTTTTCACTACAGCTTAAAATGTCATTAATTTATACGTTGCGCAGCATTAGATAAGTAAATAAAAAATACACCTGTTTTTTTACTATTTTCAAAATTTTCTTCCGGTATAAATAACAACAAAAATGTATTTTAGTTGCAGATTTACCGGGCCTAATACCCGATTCCCACAAAAACAAAGGCCTGGGTATCCAATTTTTAAAACACGTCGAAAGATGCAACATTTTACTTTACGTAATCGACATATCATCTTCCGAACCTTGGGACCAGCTCGACACATTAAAATACGAGCTATCACAATTCAACAAAGAACTTCACCAACGATCAGAGCTCATTGTTGCGAATAAAATCGACGTACCGGGATCTGAATCGAACTTAGAATTATTGAAAAAATATGTAGATTTACCTGTTGTAGCCGTATCAGCTAAATATGGAACGAACTTGTTAGAATTGTTAAATAAAATTAGAGAAATATATGATGTAAGTGAAGACAATAAAGATTTATAAATTATTAAACGTTATATTTGAGTGTAAAAGCATAAACAAACACCTATTTGATCTTAGTTTACGTGATTATCTTAAGTTATTACAATATTGCAGTTTAAATTTAAAAATAATTTAAAAAATGGCATTAACCCAAACAAATCTTACCTTTCAATAATTTATATCTCCTCTTATGTCAGTTTTACACCAGCGAATTTCTTCGCAATATCCAAAACTTCATCCAAACATCCAACATTCGTTCCGGAAGCTTGAGCGCTCTCAGCTTTCCCCCCTCCTTTTCCGTTCATCAACTGAGAAACTTGTTGCACCCATTCATTTGCTTGGAGCCCTTTACTCACAGCAGTTTTCGGTACAGCTGCCAAACAGAAGATTTTATTCGTGTCGGGGTCGACGGAGAAAAACATGGCGGAGGTTTCAGGACTTAGGGATTTTACTTGTTTCAAAGCAGAGTCCAGAGCTTTTGTATTTGAATACGCTTGAAGTTCTTGCACTAGATATGGTATATTAGGGTTTGATTTGCATATTTCTTGAACTTGTTCGACGATTTTTAGAGCGATTGAAGCTTTCGCAGCGCGATCTTTATCGTCAAGTTGTTTTTTTAAAGATTTTAATATATTTCTCATTTCGTCTTTCTTCCAATATGGAATAGTTGCCTGAGAGATGTCTTCGGTTAATTCAACAATTTTTTTGACATGTTCTTTCGAGTTTGAACCGGTTTTATCCAGCTCAATTATTGATTTAATATTGTTTAATTCGTTTTCTAATAATTCGGTTTTTTTTAAAGCTTTGCTGGCTTCTGGGCCCGTCAAGGCTACAATTCTTCGAATACCTATACAAACAACATCAAAATAAATAAACACTCCAGAACCCAATGTGTGAAATTTAAGAATGTAATATCTGATGACATTAATACGAACATAGGAGTACCACAAGGAAGTGTATTAGGACCACTTTTAACAATCTTTTTTACCTTCGATGATGAGTTTTTAATTAATAAGCACGTTTTAGGGTTCCTAGAATACGATTTTACTATTTTTACGATGATGTATGTATGTATGGATACGTATAGATGGAGGTATGTATGTGTGTGTGACGATTTTTCCGGGTCGCATAACTCCAATACCATCTTTCCAAAAGTTATAATTTTTGCGTGTTCCTTTTCTTTAGATCCATATGAAGAGCTGATTAGATTTTGGTTATAATGGACCTTTTCAATTTAAAGAGATAGAAGATATGCGCAATGGGGATCTGCGCATAGTAAGAACAACTGAAATCTATGGCGTTTGTTTCTAAAAAATTTAGACGTCAAATGTGAGAATATCTCAAATAACTTTAAAAAATCTTATCGAAATAAGTTACAAAAACTTTTATTGAAGTTAAAATGTCTAACGATGCAAATTTTCACTGAGAATACAAGTATTTTAATGACTGCAATATTTTTGACGTTTGGTTTGACAGCCCAACTGGCAGTTGTTCGCGCCATTTTCTTACTATTTGCAGCGATAGAAAGAGATAACCGTTAAATTGAAAAGGTCCATTGATCGACCGGAAGTACCCTAATTTGAAGATTTTAACAGTTTTTCTTGAAAAAATGTTGTTAAATGTCACTTTTTCACATTTAATGTTATTATGAATATTTAAGAATATTTTATTCTCTATACGATTTGATTACATTTTATACTTCATATTCAATGGATATAGAGTTAAAAAATTATTAAAAAATTAAATTTCACAAAGCAGCCAGCTGTGCTATAAACATGGAAACATCTACTATAGTATTATTCACGAAAGATGACTATTCAAGGTCATTTATGAACCGTTTAATACAATATTACTTGCAGATAACTTCACTGCATTTCGAACCCATAGGCGCGCAACGCGAAATATTTATAGATACATTTTAACTGAAAAATAAATGTACTTTATTTGAAAATTTTGATTCTTTTTAAACAATGCTTTTCTTAAAGTTTTATATTCTTCCCCTACCTTTTTGCATATAACAAAAATATAGACTTAACGTAAACTATAATTTAATAATTTGATTTAAATATAAACGTCACTGGATAAACATTAGTACAGATGGCAGTGTAGTAGATAATTACATGTCTGTAACTTTCGGTATATGTCAAAGCTATTTTTAGTGTGTTAGAAAGTAATGGTACCATTTACTTATATCTGTCACACCACAAATTAAATAGACTTACGTCAACTAACCTTTCTTTTTCTAATAAAAAATGTTGCTAAGTTACTGCTATAAAGTGCTATGTGTTCTTTCTTCGAACAAATGACCTTGAATAGTCATCTTTTGTGAATAATAGCTTACATTAAGAAAATTCTGATTGACAAATGTCTGTCAAAGTGCAATTTACATAATATGTTTTAGTTATAATTTTACTGGAAATATATAGAATCTTACAAGAAACTTTCTGTATGGAATTTGTACAAAATACATAAAACTGACTGAAGGTAATGTACTGGAAATATGGAATCATTTGCAAAAAAACTTTCTGCGTGGAATTTGTATATATTTGTCAGTTCTAACTGACGGAAGGTAAAGTGATGGCCACATCAGATTTTTGTAATATATATTTTTGTATTAGTTAGTTACTATTTAATAAAGTATTATTATTACCTTTTGCAATGGCTTCTTCACTGGCTATAACGAAATCTCCTATATGTCCTGAATATTGTAAATGAGTCCCGCCGCAAAATTCAATTGATGTTTTGCTTCCGGCAGGACCAAAAGGATCAGATTCCAAGGTTTCGACAGGTATTCCTACAGAAACAACTCGTACAGGATCTGGATAAGTTTCTTCAAAAACAGCCCTTAATCCTTGAATAGTTTTGGCTACAGCCAAACTGGATTCTTTCGCGAAAACTTGTTCATTTTTAGAAATCATTTCTTTGCACGCATTTTCAGTTTGTTTAACTTGTTGAGCTGTCATGGCACCTTTATTTGTAAAATCAAATCGGAGACGGTCTGGTGCGACTAAAGAACCTCTTTGGTCGGCATCGGTTCCCAAAACGGACCTTAAACCATAGTTTAAAATATGGGTTCCTGTATGATTGTTCATTACTAAACGTCTACGCGATGTATCTAAATGTAATAAGACTTTATCTCCTTTTTTAAGAGTGCCTTCCATGCTTCCAATATGGACGACATAACCTGCCCTAACCTGTACATTTTTCACTGAAAATTCAACACTTTCATCGCCAACTTTAACCAAGAAACCTGTATCGTATATTTGTCCACCTTGTTCCGCATAAAAACTTGTTTTATCGAGTAATATCCCGCATTCTTGTCCAGTTGTAACTTCTTGGACAAACTGCTTGTTGTATCTCAACGCTATGACTGTTGCTTCACACGAATCGAAAACATAATCAGCGTCGATGTTGTTTGAAGCTTGATATTTGTATTTGGGCATATCGTCTGTTGTTGGAATTCCAGTGTTTTGGAGTTCTGTAATAGCGTGGATGTCTAAATTTATTGTATCTTCCACACCAGTTCCTTTTCCTTGTGAAGCAAGTTGAGCCAGTTTTTTTGATTCCTCATACGCGGACATATCAACGGTTAATTTTTTTTCTTCAGCCATCAATTGTGTTAAATCAACAGGAAATCCGTAAGTATCGTAAAGTCTCCAAGCTACATCTCCCGGTAAAATTGACGAATCTCCCAATTTTCCGATTGTTCTATTTAAAAGATTTCTCCCCCGGCTTAAGGTCTTCAAAAATTGTTCCTCTTCTTCATTAATTGTATCCATTATTCCTTGAGGGTCTTTTCTAACTTCGGGAAACGTTTCGCCTAATATTTCAACTACAGTATTAACTAAAGTCGCGAAAAATCCAGGTTTGGCGTTTAGTTTTTCAGTTCCATATCGAACAGCTCTGCGTAAAATTCGCCGCAAGACATAACCTCTTCCGGTATTGTCTGGGTTTCCGCCGTCCGAAAGAGCTATGGTTAATGTGCGCGCATGATCAGCGAGCACTCTATACGCCATATCTGTTCCATCAACATCGGCAGATCCGACGCGGCCTTGATATTCCGGAGCGCCGGTTCCTCGATGGATCGCGTCGAAAATTGGTCTAAATAAATCAGTATCATAATTGGATCTTTTTTCTTGAATTACTGATACGAGACGTTCTAACCCCAAACCACAATCGATATGTTTTTTGGGTAAAGATTTTAAACTGCCATCACTTTCGCGGTTGAATTGAATGAACACTAAATTCCAAATTTCCAGAACATCTGGATCATCCATATTTACTAAATGTGCGGCATCTCTGCCTCCAATTCTATCAAAATGTAATTCGGAACAAGGACCACACGGGCCAGTTTCTCCCATTTCCCAAAAATTGTCTTTCATGTTTCCCGGTAAAACATGCGTTTTCGGTACTCCCAAATTCAACCAAATTTGCCTGCATTCATCATCCGGTTGTAAACCAGCTTTTTCATCCCCTCCAAAATACGTAACGTATAACCTATCTTTTGGTAGACCCAAAACTTTTGTTAAATATTCCCAAGCCCAAGTACAAATTTCCAATTTGAAGTAATCTCCGAACGACCAATTTCCCAACATTTCGAAAAATGTGTGGTGATATACATCCTTACCAACGTCGTCCAAATCGTTGTGTTTACCACCGGCGCGAATACATTTTTGCGTGTTTACAGTACGAACCCATTTAGCCATATCGCTATTTGGGTCGACTGTCCCCAAAAAAATGGGTTTGAACTGATTCATGCCTGCATTGGCGAATAAAAGTGTTGGATCGTCAAGCGGAATTGTTGATGAAGAATGAACATATTCGTGCTTTTTATCTTTGAAGAAATTTATGAAAGAATTGCGGATTTCTTTCGCAGTCATCTGGCTGTTCATGATGATGCAACACTCTGAAATGAATATTTCAAATATCAGACATATGTTGTGTTTAAAAATAAAATAAATGACTTAAAATGTACGAAAAACATGATAAAAATGCTTACCGGCGTTTTGTTTTACTCAAATTTATTATTTATTTAACCAATTAACCTATCTGTTATTATGTTTGTTACTATTGATAAGAGTTGCACTAGATCTAGTTCAATAGTCAACCCTACCTAAGAACTTTTGTAAATTGAAACTCCACGTGAAAGAAAAAGTTCACACATATGTGGTCATTTCCTGGTGGTAAATTTGACGTTTATAAAATGCAATAATACCGATTAAACATTCATCTCAAGTTAGCTACAGATGAAAATGATATATTTCAAGGTCAAACGTTTGCGTTAATCAAATCCAGAGCCGGCTTGAGACAGAAGCTAACGGTATTTAAAGCCAATTTGATTACAATAATGAAAATTACTATACTTCATTTCACGTAAGAAAAAAGCGTTGGTTTAGAAAGGGATATAAATTCTGCCCCTTTACTAGTCAGAATGTGAACCTATCTAGTTAAAAAAAAAAACTATCAGTTGTCAGTTATCAAACATGTTTTGTTGTAATTTTTAATATACAGGTTTTGTACATTTTTACAGATAAAAATAATTATTATTGGCAAAGCTTGGGTTTCACGAATTTAGGTGCAAGCTGCCTAATGCCTTGGCATTCATTCAACCTCAAATTCTTTTGCAACAAAATGAATGGACCTTTTCAATTTAACGGTTATCTCTTTCTATCGCTGCAAATAGTAAGAAAATGGCGCGAACAACTGACAGTTGGGCTGTCAAACGAAACGTCAAAAATATTGCAGTTGTTAAAATATACTATTATTCACGAAAGATGACTATTCAAGGTCATTTGTTCGAAGAAAGAATACACAGCATTTTATAGCAATAGATCAGCAACATTTTGTACTAGAAAGAGAAAGATTATTTGACCTATGTCTATTTAATTTATGTAGTGTGACAGACATACGTAAATAATGGCATTACTTTCTGACATACTATAAATAATAATGACATATGTCGTAGAATTACAGATACCTAATTATCTACTGCACTGCCCTCTGTGCTCCTATTTACCCAGTGGCGTTGACGTTTAAATCAAATTATTATTCCTTGGTTTATAAGTTAAGTCTATATTTTTGTATTTTGCAAAAACATAAGTGAAGAACATAAATCTGTCAGAAAGGCATTATTTAAAAAGAAACATAATTTTCAAATGAATAACTTATATTTTTTCAGTTAAAATGTGTCCATAAATATTTCATGTTGCACGGCTATGCATACGAAATGAAATTAAGTTATCTGCAAGTAATATTATATCAGACGGCTCACAAATGACCTTGAATAATCTTTCGTGAATGTATTCTCACTGAAAATTTGCATCGGTAAACTTTTTATTAGTAACTTATTTCGATAAGATTTTTTAAAGTTATCTGAGATATTCTCACATTTTACGTCTAAATTTTTTAGAAACAAACGCCATAGATCTCAGTTGTTCTTACTATGCGCAGATCCCCATATCTTCTATCTCTTTAAGAAAAGGTCCATTACAACGATCACAACAGATTTTATTTTACATGAGAAACGAAAAACTTGAACCAAACATCAAGCCGGCCCTGAACATATTCAATTTGTTTCATGTACAAATTGTACAAAAAATATAAAATAATAAACAAAGCGTTGTATTATTATTTATTCGTTAGATTATTGTAAAAATATCTTTTGATTATTATAGATAAATATATTTAAAGTATAATTAATATTTACGGCATGAATAAATGTGAATGAAACGAACAAAAAATGAATGAAAAACTTTCAATTTTTCCGAGAATGTACTTTCACAATTACTGCATTAATATTTCATAAATACATTATTCTAAAACAAGATATGCAAATATATGTTTATGTTTTGCATGTTTTTGTCGCGCAATCAAATAAAAATGCACATAAACACAAAGTTAATTGTTGGTCTTGTGACTAATATCATTTGAGTCATAAAAACTTTTGCATCTTGTGATCGCTGTACAAAGTTTGGATAACGTTACTCAAATCAACATCTAAAACTCGAGTTGCGTTTAAAGTTTTAAGTATTTAACTCGAAATATCCGGCGAATATTTCCGAAAATAATTTAAAAGTTACGTGGCAAAATATTTCCCCGTGACGTGTGAGTTGGAATTAGTGTTAGAAGGTTATAAAGTGCGCTTTCCGGCATCTGTGTTGTCCATGTTCTTTGTTTGATAGAGACGCTTTTCTATAATTGCGACAAGTTTCAATAGATTTACCGCATATTTATTTATTAAAACCAACTAAAAACACATTACTAATGAAGATGAAGCTTGTAGATCAGGTGGTGAGGAGCTTCAAAGTAGCCAAGGTGTTCCGCGAGAACACCGATAAAATAAACAGTATCGACTTTTCGCCTAGCGGAGACACTCTCATCTCATGCAGTGAAGACGACCAAATCGTCATTTACGACTGCGAGAAAGGGACACAAATGAGAACAGTCAACAGTAAAAAATATGGCGTAGATTTGATACACTTCACACACGCAAAAAATACTGCTATACACAGTTCGACAAAAATTGATGATACTATTCGGTATTTGTCACTACACGACAATAAGTACATTCGGTACTTTCCCGGCCACACGAAGAAAGTTGTTTCGTTGTGTTTATCGCCAATTGAAGACACATTTTTGTCTGGATCCCTAGATAAAACATTACGGTTATGGGATTTGAGGAGCCCGAACTGCCAGGGTTTGATGCATTTATCCGGAAGGCCAGTCGCCGCTTACGATCCGGAAGGGTTAATTTTCGCTGCTGGTGTCAATTCCGAAAGTATCAAATTGTATGATCTTCGTTCATTCGACAAAGGTCCATTCGTTACTTTTAAACTCAGTCAAGAAAAGGAATGCGACTGGACTGGTTTAAAGTTTTCAAGAGACGGCAAAACAATTTTGATAAGCACAAACGGATCCATAATTCGATTAATCGACGCATTTCATGGAACGCCTCTACAAACTTTTACGGGACATCTAAACAACAAAGGGATCCCTATTGAAGCCTCCTTCAGTCCAGACTCCCAGTTCATCTTCAGCGGGTCAACAGACGGCCGTGTCCATGTGTGGAACGCAGACACCGGCTACAAAGTCTGTGTCCTCAACGCGGACCACCCTGGCCCAGTGCAGTGTGTCCAGTTCAACCCCAAGTACATGATGCTGGCGTCCGCGTGTACCAACATGGCGTTTTGGCTACCGACTGTGGAGGATACGTAAGCGTTCAACGTTTCTTATAAAAACTAATGCTCAAAGGTCCGTAGCTGTGAAGTTCTTTTTAAAATTGTAAGAGTCCAGTTGTGTAATTGGCGGGAGGTTTTAATGAGCTTGTCAACGAGAGATCGGGAGGTTAGAAATGATTTTTACAATATTTTTAACAGATTTGAATCCATACGAAGCTAAATTTTAGCCGATAATCACAAAATTCGAGTTAAATTTTTGGTTACATATTTATAGGTTATAAAAATGAGAGTCTGGTTCCATTCTTCATTTGTTTGGGCCCATAAACTATGTTTCTAAAGAATGTTATTTTTGTTTTGGTATGATTTAAACTGAGTCACTTTATTTTTGTTACGTGCATGATCTCATATTAATTAGACAAACAAATGATTCATAATTCGATAATTATTTCTGTCAGTGTTTGATTAAAAATTTTATACAGGAAATTATGAAATACTTAAGTTTGTTTTGAAAACATTGATTTGTTTTTAAAACATGGCGCATGAAAATGAATTATGTATCCTGTTTTTTTAAAACATTTTTGAAATTTTGTCTCAAAATATTTTTCGTAAAAATATTTGCGTGTAATACTTTATACTTTCCTGTAATACCTATAAAACATCAGATATATCTACTTGTTGAAACAACTTGTAACGTCAAAATATGTCCCAAATTTTTTTCGGAATACCTTGTAATACCTACACATGTAACACTTGTAAATTTCCATTAATACTTGTAATTCCAGTCAGGAAATTTGATAATTTTGACTATAAATTAAATAATTGTGTGTTGGAAGAAATAAATTTCGTATTTCAATATTTGAAATTATTAAATTATTGGCCACGCTAATTATTTTCGATATGAATTTGTTTCGCAAAAAGAAATAAAATTTATTGAATAACATACGATTGTAGAAAAAATACATGCATAGATATTTTTGCACTTGTTATATAAATGACTTTTCTCTAATTTCGTTTATATCAACTTGCTGTTTGATAGTCAAAATGACATTTTTTTGGCATTAGTACGTTTATTTATCATTTTCTCGCACTTGTGCGAAAAAGTAACAACTAACCTCTAATACGATAATTCATTATTATCAAGACAAGTCTTCCAGATGAACAGGAATTGTAAATCTTTGTGCTCTTTTGCGTGTTCAAGTAAGGTATCCATAACTGTTCTTCTGTTTACTTTGTCCATAAAAACATCGAACTGATCCAGAAGAATATGAGTTTGACCTGAGGACTGAAATTAAATATAAAAAACGCGTTATTTATTTTTGAAAAGGCTGCAAAATTAGGGCATTTCAAGTTTATAATCACGAATACCGGGTTCAAGTTTTTTTTTGTTTGTCTTCTACCGCGTTACATGTAAACACTTACAAAATTTAGGCGGGAATTTTCAAAACAACAAACGAATCAAACATAAAAAATGCGATATTTATTTTTGACAAGGCTGCAAAATTAGGGTATTTCAGGTTCATAATCACGAATACCGGGTTCAGGTTTTTTTTTGTTTGCCTTCTACCACGTCACATGTAAACACTTACAAAATTTAGGCGGGAATTTTAAAACAACACACGAATCAAATATAAAAAACGCGTTATTTATTTTTGAAAAGGCTGCAAAATTAAGGAATTTCAAGTTCATGATCACGAATACAGGGTTCAGGTTTTTTTTTGTTTGCCTTCTACCGCGTCACATATAAACACTTACAAAATTTTGGCGGGAATTTCAAAACAACACACGAATCAAATATCAAAAATGCGTTATTTATTTTTGACAAAGCTGCAAAATTAAGGCATTTCGGGTTCATAATCACGAATAGCAGGTTCAGGTTTTTTTTTGTTTGCCTTGTACGACGTCGCATGTAAACAGTAATAAAATTTAGGCGGGAATTTCAAAACAACATACGAATGAAACAAAAAATGAGTTATTTATTTTTGAAAAGGCTGCAAATTAGGGCATTTCAATGTTGTTGTCTTGTATTTTATCTACAATCGAGTGCATAAAATGTCTATTTTTGAGTGGCATACAATTATTTTTTTCAACACTTACCTTTTAGGCCCTGTTTGATGAAATTTTATTGGTATAATCAGAGTGATTAAATATATTTTTAACGATTTTTTAATTAACAGTCTGTAAAATTTTTACTGCCTATATTTGCTATTTATATAGCGTGACATTTGTGCGTTATGTTAAATTGTTAAATTTAGTGTTTAACCCGCATTTTATTAAAAACGGGTTTTACAATCTGCGACATATAAAAAATTCAAATTTTTTGTGTTTATGGATTCAAATCTGCTAAAATGTTGTAAAATCATTCAGACCTTTTCAGTGCTGAAGAAATGGTGGTGTGTGTGTACTTGTGCCCACAGTGTAAATGTGTACCTGTGTACTTTTATGTAAATAGTATTAGTTAAGTGTTGAAACTTTATGACCGTGAGTGTAGTTCCTCCACATTGTACATCTGGTTCACATTTTCTAAGAAGCATTTTATACATACAGGGTGCTAGCAGATACACACACAATGAAGTTTTACAATAGACAAACCAAAAATTGTCAAACGATTTCATTTTCGATAGGGAATACGGTTTCGAAAATGCAAATTATATATTTTGTTATATGTACAAAAAGTAGTTTTCAAATAAAATAAATTTATTTTTAAACATATATTTTATTTGTATTCATTTTTAATTGGTGTGTTTATTTATTTATTTATATACAATACTACGACAAATTTATATTTAAAAATTATTTTAGTAATACGTAAATTTATTACAACAATTAAAAATGATTTTTTTTTTATTATTTTATTTGAAAATTAAGCTTATATATGTATATTTTTTATAAATAAAGCTACTTTTAAGTTAAAATTATAACTTAATATTTTTATATTAAATTTTATTAAATACACTATTTGATTTTCCTTAATGATACGTTCACGATACATCGTTTCTATAGAAAAAAAATTAAAATGTATCGTGGCTTAATCCTTATTTATAGTAACGGTTTAAGTTAAACTTGGTTTAAACTTTGTCTGTAATTATTTAGACCAGATCCATCCCTAGTTTAAAATTATAATAAAGCCGCCAAATAATGTTTAAAATTATTATTCCAGCCTCGCGCTCATTGCAATACATATTTCAGTCTCTGTTAAATTCAAGCAATTAATCTGTAACCCAATTAGTTGAATAAATATTTAGACTTGGTTTAAACTAGATTTGTTTAAGTTACTATAAATATGGCTGTCAAATTTTGTTGCTTAATGCAAAAACAACCAATGCAAACATTTAATAAATAATTTAAAATCAACGAGAAACTTTCTGAGTTTATAATATTGTAAAAATTGACTTAATGTTCATTACAATGTTGTTGTGATTTAAACTGCCTAAAAAATTAAAGTCTTTTAAATTTTTACATTGGTTATTATTGCAATAAGTATATTAACAATAGTTCAATGGATGCAGATTGTACTGAATGTTCCAAACAATTCTCGACATACGAATTTAACATCCTGTAAAATTTCTTAGTCGGGATTTTCAAATAAGAAAACATTAACTAGCGGCGAATATTAGAACTACAAATATTTTACATTAGGGCCTATTCTGTAACTCCGTGGTTAATTTTTAACCACTGGTTAAAATTTTTATTTTATAGATATTGATTTGACAACTAAAAAAAAATTTTTTTATGCGTCAACATACTTGGGGCCCTATTCTGGAACTCGGTGGTTAATTTTTAACCACTGGTTAAAATTTTTATCCAATAGGGCGCGAGCAGACACGTGACTCGAGCGACCTTGACGTGTTTGGAATCAGCTGATTTGTGTGCGCATGTCATTTTGACAAGAACAATGTCACGTTGACAATACGAATGTTTTGACTTACTTTAATTTTGAACTGCTTTAATGTTATTATTTTATAATTTTTAGGTAGTAAAACATATGAAATTAAAAATAATAACATTTTAGCAGTTAAAAATCAAAACATTGGTCTAGTCAACGTGACATTGTTCTTGTCAAAATGACATGCGCACACAAATCAGCTGATTCCAAGCACGTCAAAGGCGCTCGAGTCACGTGTCTGCTCGCGCCCTATAGATATTGATTTGACAACTAAAAATCCATTTTTTTGTTGTATGTCAACATAAATGATTGGCTAAAAAAATTAACCAGTGGTTAAAAATTAACCACTGAGTTACAGAATATGCCCTATAGGGCCCTATTCTGTACCTCGGTGGTTCATTTTTATCGAATAGATATTGATTTGACAACTAAAAATCCCTCTTTTTGTTATATGTCAACATATTTGATTGGTTAAATAATTTACCGGTTTCAGGATATTATTCCATTGTTTACATGTACAAAAGTAGGCTGGTAACTGATTAATAACTGTATCTGTATGGTAATATTATTACCATACTGACTTGTCAACAACGGTCTACAAAATGAAAATAAAATAAAATGAAAATATAATGCTCTTCATTAATACATACAGATAACGTTAGAATATCGTTCTAAATACGGTCTACTTTATTCTAAAGTAATAAACATGAAGAATAAAGCACATAATTTGAATATTTGACATATTGACATATGCCAAAATAATTGTTCTGTTAACCATAGTAATCTGAAAGTAGCATTAATGAGAGAATTTCAAAAAATAGTATTTATCAATAATGTCTTAATTTTCTGAAACCGATAAACTATTGAACAAACCACGGATGTTAACATAACATTCCTAGGTATGTTAATAGCTATAACCAGTGGTTAAAAATTAACCACCGAGTTACAGAATAGGCTCGTAAATTGGTTAAAAAAATTAACCACTGAGTTACAGAATAGGCCCGATTATTAAACATAATTGAGTTAAAAATAAAAAATACTAATACATGAGAAAATAATACGAAAAGCGCCATTTCTTGAAACTTGAAAATCCCAAAAAGAAAAATAACGCCATGTGATTTTTTTACAACACTGCTTCAGCTGAAATATTCGACAGGAAATAGCCCGAATGTTGGAAGGTGTAGAGAGGAGTTTCAAAAATCAATTACATCAGTGCATAAAGAACGGTGGCCACCACTTTCAAGATGTTTTGTTTAAAACTGCGTGATTTAAAACTTAAAATAATGTTCCAAAAATATATTTTTTTATTTTATGCGCCTTCAAAAAAAAAGAAAGTTTCTGGCCTGTATTTGAAAAAATTGTTGTGAAGGATTGTTTGGGACAGCCTGTATAGTAGTTTGGTGTTGAAAAGCGAGCACCCTGTACATTTAGTACCGTCTTGTGTTATAATATTATATCCTAATATATGATTGAAGTGTAAACGCGTGAAAGTGAATGAGTATCTGTTGAATTATAGCCGTGGTTTCGTTTGAATTTCGAGCCCGCTGTATAATATTCCATTTTAATTTTCGCACTTTTGGAGTGGATAACATCAGTATTTTAATTTGTGATACTTATATTTTTTTATTCACTTGGACTTTTAATGAATTTTTGATAGTCGAGGAATTATATTTGTTTACTGAACTTCAAAGGTGCATTTGCCCACCACAATTAAATAAATAAGTTAGGTGTATTGTAGACAGACTTTTACTTGAAATGAACAACATGAACTCTTTTTAAATAAATTTGTGAGAAACATTATCAGTAATAGTCAGTCAGTGTATATAGAATATAAATTACTTTATACCCATCTATGTGTTCAATCAAAATAAAATTGAATATTAAACCATTTGTAATGATAAAAATAAAAGATTTTTGTGTAAACCAATATTCTTTCATTATTCAACAAACACATCATATTATTTCACACTAGGGTCCCGCAAAAAGTATTATTAAGTATCAGACATATGGTTCACATTTTTTTTTGAGTTTTTTAATCATATTCAAATTTATTTCCTTCATCAATAACAGAAAATCCTTCCACTTCTTTAAAGCGAACCAATCAACTTTTCAAAATGCTTTTAAAATTATTTTTCACCAATAATTGAAGAAAAAGCTTTCAAAAAATTGTTCGTTTTTTTGTTTAAATTAAACAAGCATAGTCTAATTTATCGTTCTGTATGAATAAATTATTTTTTATTTACGTTTTTTGTTGTATGAAATTGTTTTAAAGTATGTAATTTTTAAAAAGTTGCAAAAAACCAGCCATTTTGTGACGTCAGCGTTTCACACTGCAAGTTCAGACTCATTTCATAAACTATTATTCACGAAAGATGACTATTCAAGGTCATTTGTGAGCCGTCTGATATAATATTACTTGCAAATAACTTCATTGCATTTCGTTTGCATAGGCATGCAATATGAAATAATTATGGACACATTTTAATTGAAAAAATAAGAATAATTCATTTGAAAATAATGTTTCTTTTTAAATAATGCCTTTCTGAAAGATGTATGTTCTTCACTTATGTTTTTGCAAAATACAAAAACATAGACTTAACTTATAAACCAAGGAATAATAATTTAATTTAAACGTCAACGACACTGGGTAAATATTAGCACAGAGGGCAGTGTAGTAGATAATTAGGTATCTGTAATTCTACGACATATGTCATTATTATTTATAGTGTGTTAGAAAGTAATGCCACTATTTAAGTATATCTGTCACACGACATAAATTAGATAGACATAAGTCAAATAATCTTTCTCTTTCCAATACAAAATGTTGCTAAGCTACTGCTATAAAGTGATGTGTATTCTTTCTTCGAACAAATGACCTTGAATAGTCATCTTTCGTGAATAATAGTGTACATTCTTATAAAATCAACACAGAATTTCCAAAAGAAAAAAAAATATATAGACTATAAATTGAGATTACATATCTAAATATTTGATAGAAATGCTATAATATATTAATATAACATCATTCTATTCATTTTTATAAATATAATTTTCATTTGACCTGAAGTTATCTACGTATCACTCAGCTGCTGGTCATTAGTCATTCGTTTTTATTTTTTCGTCTGATTAACATTTGTCTACGTTGTTTGTTGTGTATTCTTAAATTTCATTATTGTTACTTTGTTGCGTATCAACTCTGTATTTTTCTACACAAACAGTAACTGTTTTTCGAGTTGTTTTTCTTTGTATGACGCCGTACTATTAAAAATATTTTCTTATTATTTTCGCTAGTATTTTGGCACGATGGCACAAAACTGCGTTTCACCGACATGTTTACTTTCGTAAATTTCATAAATTTCAAATTTCAGGTTATCTTTAAATGTCAGCTTGACGTTTAACCTAATGTGACAATCAAAATGGCCGCGTTGATGAAACGCTGACGTCACTGGGCAAGGGACGAGGCGGAGAAAATCAGCCACGTTTTGAACAATGACTACGTTTATCTCGACAATTCAAGCGGCTTCAAGTATATTATGACTTGAAAAATCCTATTGGTTTTCTCGGCGGATTGAAATTAGGATTGAGTTATTTTCAATTTTCTTTAAATTTGTATCGACTAAAAAAAGATAGTTAAATTCTAGATGATGCAGACAGATGGGGAGAGGTGTATGTTCTAATTTTATGTTTTCATTACTCTATCGATTAAAGTTAAAAAAGAAAAATCGTGCATGACCTCATTGCTAATTAATTAATTTAAAAATTCCAATTTTTTATAGTTAAAGTTTCTATATTAATAAGATGACAGTTCAATTCTGGATATCTAAGGACTTCAATATGTGGACGAAACATTTTTATATTCATCCTTATTTATTTTAATTTACAAATATATATAAAAACAACATCTCATATTAAATATAATTACAACTTACCACTTTTACAAATGATATATCCTCCGTTCCTTATCCCCAACTTCAACAGGGGCCCCACTCATAGGGCACCGCCCCTCCATGGTCTTAGGGAACGCTATAACCTCCCTAATACTCCCTGCTTGCAGCATGACGGCTAGAAGGCGATCTAAACCTAGCGCTATGCCCCCGTGAGGGGGACAACCCGAACCCAAGGCGTCCAAGAGGCATTGCATACTTGAGGGGGCGATGTTGAGCTGGTGGAGGATGCGCAGTTGAAGGGAGGGGTCGTGGATGCGGATGGAACCCCCCGCGATTTCGTGGCCGTTGAGGATGAGATCGTAAGCGAGGGAACGCACCTGAAAGTAATATACTGATTTTCATTTTTTGAAAATGTCTGATCCTAATATTTTTGTGGTCCATTTTCAACGACCGATAGTGTAACTAGTTCCCAAATTCGGTGTAAAACGTGGAACAAAAATTATTATTGTTAAAGTTGTTAATGTCTTTAATTGTGTGCCATTTTTATATTTAATATTTTTGAAGAGACGTTAAAAACTTGTTACACATATTTTTTCTTTTGGCAAAATTTTCATTAATTGGCCAGAAAAAAATTAATGAAATTTTAATATTTAAATTTCCGCCATGTATGACGTAGAATTACGCCGAACCAATGAATGGCCGTAAAGCAATAATATCGGTACGTCCAATAGCAACGGCATGTGCGGGTAATTTAAACATGACAGATCATCTGTTGGACGTTTGAATAATACTTTGGAGGTTATATTTTCGTTTGTCATTTTAATATTGTACGAGTATAAGCTAAGTTAAAATCCTTCAAAATCCTGCTTAACAAATCGAAATACATAATAAAAGTAACAGAAACCACGCAAATTGTAAATAATAAAGAAGAGAGACAGTGACAGAAAAATGAACTAATGTCACAATCAAATTAAAACTCGCACTCGCTCGCCATCTACAGGTTACATTCTTAAATATGTATCCCTTTCTCCAGTTCAAAATAATGACGTCAAAGAAATTCTTCTTTCTTAATTTATGAAAAAACAAATCCTTTTTTATGAGAAATATTCGTTTTCCGGGAATGGACTGTGTCATATTTTGAGTCAGAGCTCAACGTTTCGCCCGCAGTCGTATGGGGCATCTTCAGGAGCAAGGGGGATAGTACTGTCTTAAACAAGGTTACCCGACGTGTCAACCACGCTAGAGGCCGAGTTTAAGCAACAAGAGGGGGAGACTCAGTTTACAAGGTTACCCGACGTGTAAACCACGCTAGAGGCCAAATAAACCAAGTGACGAAAGGAAGGCCGAGAAGACAGTTATATACTAATCTAAAGATACGGTAGATGAGCAAAGCAAATGAGGACCAATGGGAATCGAGTTCGTAATGGTAGATTGGGCGTGTCGTGTTCCGAGAATCACCGGTTTCCACATGTGGCTCAAGAAATAGCTATCATCCCGATTGATGTTATTAGGATGTTTCTATATTTCTAAAGCTTCCCTGTATTTACGTCTGTAAAACTCAGGGACAGGAGCTAAAATGCGGGAATATTCAAATAAGATGTTATGTCCTGTTGTGTTGGTGTTCTACGACCGCAGATGTTAATACCATACCATTACGCAGACAGCGTTTGTGTTCTGACAATCTAGTGTGAACACTCCTTCCTGTTTCACCTATGTATACTGTGCCGCAAGAACAAGGAATACTATAAATACCGGGTGACGACAAGGGTTCGCGTTTATCATTAGTTTGGGGCAGTATTTCTGAGATTTTTTGTGGAGGTTTAAAAAAGACCTTAATATTGTTTTTATTAAGAATTCTACCTATTTTATCCGAGAATCCTTTAATGTAAGGGATAGATGCAAATGTTTCGAACGAGGTATCCACGGGTTTTTTTCGGCCTTCCTTTTGTCACTTGGTTTATTTGGCCTCTAGCGTGGTTTACACGTCGGGTAACCTTGTAAACTGAGTTCCTTAAACTCGGCCTCTAGCGTGGTTGACACGTCGGGTAACCTTGTTTAAGACAGTACTGCGGGTGAAACGTTGAGCTCTGACTCAAAATATGACACAGTCCATTCCCGGAAAACGAATATTTCTCATGACTCAGACTGTGGAAGCCTACGCAAATATTTTTTTAGAATAAAATTTATATTTTTACGTACGTTTTCAATTTTACTTTAGGTATTTAGTAATAGATATATCAGATTTTCAGTACCACGCAAGTAGCCTATTATTACTGTATAAAGCGGCAAAATGGTCGTCATTATTTTTTGATAAGTATTGAAAGTCTATGTGAATGGAAAACAGATTGGCATACCCGGAAATGGGTAATAAATCGTGTTAAAATATCGGTATTTATTTATACATTAAACCGCCACTATCTTGAAAAATATACAATATGTTTTAAACATTTAAACTTACCCTGAGTGGATTGGTCTCTAAAAGAATCATATCTTCAGAATTCGGAGCTGTAAATGGATGATGAGCAGAAGCCAAATGTCCTTCTTCATTTATTTCAAATAGTGGGAAATCTATAACCCACGTAAACTCAAAATCTTGTGTTCTTTTACGAATTTCTATTCCTTTTTCTTCTAAATGATTTGCAAAAGCTAACCTCACTTTTCCCAACAAGGAACACTAATTAAAAATAAACAAGCATCGACTAATTTTCGAGAAAATATATGATTTGTTTTTATATTCTTACCACATCAACTTTACTTCCATACGCCAAAAAAAGAACACAATCATTATCCAATTTCAACTTCGCATTCAACAAGTTTGGAACTGATTTTCCAAGAAGTTTGCTGATAGATTCACTCCAAGATTCATATTGTCCAGATGTTAATTTTTGTTGAATAAATTTTGCTTTGGGATGAGCAGTTGCCAAATGTGAACTGAATTTAGTTTTTAGGGATTTTGGAAAATCTGTGAATGGTTTTTTGAAGACTAAAGCCCTTGCATCGAAATCGGAAATATTTTGGACTAAATCTGGATTTGTTTCAAAGATGTCAGTGCAATTTATTAACTGCAAAATAAAAATAAAATATTATATCACGTTATTATCTAAATAAAATACGATTTAACAAATGTCAATGGGGTTCTATACCAATTTTTACCTCTCGTCATACCGTAGGTAAGGGAGGTAATGTAATCGTGCCAAAAATTCGATGGTGTTTTTAGTAAATAAGCACGAATTAGGGTCCCCACAACACGTTTTTACTATTTTTACGATGATGTCTGTGTCTGTCTGTCTCTCTCTCTCTCTCTCTCTCTCTCTCTCTCTCTCTCTCTCTCTCTGTGTGTGTGTGTGTGTGTGTGTATGTGTGTGTGTGTGTGTGTGTGTGCGGCGCGCGTGTGCGTATGTGTGTGACGATTTTTTCGTCCACGATAACTCTTACAACAAACTTCCGAAAAAAATTATTTTCCGTATTTAAGCTTTCTACATTCATATAAAGAGTTAATTAGATTTTGGGTAACATTGGACGACCGGAAGTGATACTTTACTCGAAGCTCATAGCAGTTTTTATTAAAAAATTATATTAAAATATAATCCAAAACTTTTCAATTCTAGTATTTAAGACTTTCATATCAAGGGAAATAACATATTAAATTTTGGCTAAAATTAATAAACCGGACGTGATAGTTTACTTGAAGCTCTGAACTGACTTTCGTGAAAAATATATTATGATATATTCCAAAATTTGTCAAATTTGGTATTTAAGACTTTTATATGAAGAGGAGCAACATATTAGATTTTGGCTAATATTGAGAAACCGGAAGTGCTACTTTATTTAAAGCTCCGAACATATTTTCGTGAAAAATATATTTATACAATCCAGAACTTTTCAAATTTTGTTTTGAAGAGTTATATTAATGAGAACGACATATTAGATTTTTTTCAAAGATTGATAAACGGGAAGTACTACTTTACAGGAAGCTAAAAACAGATTTTCTTGAAAAAATATATTAAAACATGATCCAAAACTTCTCAAATTTGGTATTTAAAACACGTGTATAATTTGAAACAACATTAGATTTTGACTATACCTATATGATAAACCGGAAGTGGTACTTAATTTGGAGCTCTTAAAGATTTTTCTATTTATTGGAACAACAAATTAGATTTTGTTTACAAACGATCAATCGGAAGTGATACTTTACTTAAAGCTCATTGCTATTTTAAACATGGAATTGACGGGAGGTTATGTGCTGGCCACATTAGATTTTTTATTATTTTTTTGGCAAACGCGACTTAAAAATTCTTCGTAATAAGTGAAATACATTGAACTCTATACTACTATGGAACGGAAACGATCATTGCTGGCATGGTACTTCAAACTTTTAGGCAACCCATAGTACGTGTTGATTTTTCCAGCGACCACAAAAATGTTGTATTTTAATTTTAATTGAATGGTTAATTAATTGAAAAATGTTAACTACAAACTCTCCAATGATCTTTTACCACACATTTTTGCTTATTACTGTTTTGGATCCATATATTTCTTATTAAACAGTCTTTAGGAAATCTAGAAAATAATAAGAAAAAGGTAAACTCATCATCAGTTTGGCAATAGTCACGAAAGCCCGTAGGGAAACAAGTTTTCAAATAACCTGTCAAATTATTTTCAATTTACTCTCACTCTCTTGTTACTGATAATTATTTCTACATAAAAAATTTCAGAATGTCATGTATAGTTTATAGAAATATAAATTATTCAATAATAATGCAAAAAATATTAAACTAATAGTAAAAGTCCCCATTCAGAAATATTTTGAAACCTCTGGAAAAGCGTGAGCTGCGCTCTGCGCATGCGTCAATTGATGGAATCTGGTGGAATGGGGTATGTGACCATATTCAAATTTCAATATATATGTCATAAAATATAAAAACAAACCACTATAGCTTTTTATTATAATAATAAAAACGAAACATTAATTTGTAATAATCTTGTTATTAACAATTTAATGTTTTGGAGAAGGGATATATGCCGTAAGTATGGTAGAATCGTGGACAAAGATAGATAGACTGCGAGAAGGAAAGAGACAGTTATAAATCAGCCTATCAGTGCCGCGTTTATGTTGTGGTAGGCGTGGCAGGGTGGGGCATGATCACATCTGACTATAACTATCTCTTTCCCTCCCAGTCTAACTGTCTTTTTTCAAGCTTCTACCATTGATACGTCACAAATCCCTTCCCCAAATTTTTAATAATTATTTTCTCGTAAACTGCGAATAATTAATCGATGTAAAAAAATACGGGTATTTTATTTTTTTGTCTAGTATCATATTATGTAAAAATAAAAATTTGGTCACATACCCCATTGTGACAGTTCGCATGACCTGCCCCTTACAATGCTATAGGTATAGACGTTTCCATTCCATGTATGTATAGAGTTCACCGGTGAAATATGAATAAAAAAATGTCTTACCTTCACTGGTACGCTGAAATCCGGTTTATCGCTTCCATATTGCTCCATCACATCCCAATATTTTCTCTTCTTCACCTCCCCTATTTCCCCCAATTCTTCAGGCCATGAATATCTCAACAATCTTTCCACTAAATCCATGACACCTTGTTGGTTGGTGAAAGAAAGTTCCAGATCTAGTTGAGTAAACTCTGGTTGACGATCTGATCTCCCGCCTTCGTCTCGGTAGCAGCGGGCTATTTGAAAGTAGCGGTCTATCGCTCCCGCCATTAGAAGTTGTTTGAATTGCTGGGGAGATTGTACCAGAGAGTAGAAGAGACCCGGGTGGCGCGTTGGGACGATGAATTCTTGGGCGCCCTAAGAGATGATGATAAATAGTATTTTATGTACCAAGGGCGTTACGATGATGATAATGCCAGGAGAACGACGAGGATCTAGCCCGAGGGATAGATGTCCGATGGGCATTATCATCTAGTAACGCTCGTGGTGCATACAAGATTTTATTTCTCACTAGAAAATGTGAAATAAGTTTTCATTTATAATAATTTTGATTATAAAAATGCTTAAGCTTTGGCGTTGCTAATGATGTTGTTTAATTGTTTTGTTTATTATCAACATTTATTTATTTTTAAAACATCAACGTTCTTTATCGTTGGACATTATGGAATGAGTGAATTTGATGTTTCGGAAGACATTTTATTGTGTAAAGAAATTATTTTGAATACGTTGAGGAAGAGAAACGCATAAATGTTCCCCTAATTATTCCATTCTCGTCTGTAGAAGATGTAAGTATTATATTTTGAGGTTCGTTTTCACATGACAGATCTCAGTTCTTTATTTCTTATGCACTTATTTCTGAATATTATTACATTTTAGAGATCCTTGTTATTATTATTGTAATAAATTATAATTTAAAAAAAAATTTCATTATATACCGTTCATATTATTTCTAATTTAAAATCCATAAACGATGATCGAATTATAATGAGGGCATAATGAACTATTATGCCCTTCCATAATGCCCCGGTTGTTATAGATATGTTTACATAAACCGTATCCTAGGAATAAACAGTTCATAATACTTTAGTGAGACATAAATAATTATTGAACCCGGGCCTTTACTTTTCCGGCGTGATATTAAAAGTCACTCACCCCAGGTGTAGGCCTAAATAACGTCGGAGTCTCAACATCCACAAACCCCGCTTTATTGATCAAAAACTCCCTCATTTTGTGGAGAAACTGCGATCTCATTCTCAGATTCTTCTGCATCTCCTGATATCTGAGATCCAAGTATCTATATTGCAACCTAAGTTGTTCTTTGGGTTTGTTATGTTCGCGTACAGTAAACGGTAACGTATCTTTTGATCGATTTAAGACAGTGAGTTGTTGGACCTCAACTTCAATATGGCCCGTGGACATTGCCGGCTGAATGTTGGATTCTGGACGCGCGAGAACTTTGCCAGTGACTTGGAGGATTGACTCTAAGGGGAGGGTGTCCACGAAAGATTGGAGATTTTTGTTCTGAAATATTTTAATCTCTGGTTACGTTATTTCGTTCTCGCCTGCTTTCTAAAATTAGACTCGGCCGAAACAAATTCACTTTTAAAGCACATTAGAAAATAAATTATTGCAGATTACGATACATTGCAACCTTGTTCATTAAATGGTAATATATACAGGTGTCTCACAACTCACGCCCCAGACGAAACTGACACTTGCCGACGACAATAGTTTGCCAACAAATAGAAGAAAATAATTTGCGGCTGCTTGCATACCGGAGTTACAAGACTTTTTAATCCACCAATCCCGGAAGGATATCTTGAGGTGTGATGATATTACAAAATAAAACTGGTTGCTAGGTTTTAAAAATACTACTAGTGAGTTACAAAATTTGTTTGACTTACTGTAATTTTGACACTTTAGAGTTGAGTTTTCACTGTCAACAAATTTAGGTTAGCGAAGGTGTTATCCGAGATCATTATTTATATCATACAGTGTAACACGTGTTGTACGAGCGATTCTGGGAGAACCGCCAGTTTCTTTTCCATCTGGCATAATTTGACGAAAACTACAGTCGCCCATACATTTTAAAGAAGATTTGATTTGTATAAAACCCTAGTAACGTACAATTACGGCAAACACACGTTAAAGGTGTAGGTCTCTCATTGGTCAATTTTGAGACGTCTTTTCTTGAATAACTTTTAAGCTAGATTTTTTTCTTCGAAATTACACATCCGAGTGCAGTCTGGTGTTTCCTCATTCGCTCTGGGGCGCGAGTTGTGAGACAGCCTGTATAATATATCCTGTTTATAATTTTCAAAAATTGTCGACCACAATACATCCATATAAATACTTGTGAATAAAAATTGACAAGAAAAATTAAATAAAATATGAAATGGATTTTTCGTACCTCCGTCCATTTTGACTAGTATTACAGAACTCATAATCGGCTGTTGCTGACGTGGTTGGCATTACTGTTCTGGTGATTTGTCAATTTAAGATTATTTTCAACACAAGAATTAGCAAAATGTTTACAAATTTTAGGGCTAAATCTTTAATTGTTGTAACTTAAATAACTAAATTTTGTCATAAAAATATTATATGCTGTCATTACTGACATCTCAAATAGATTAATTATAAGTTCCAACTTTAGGACTAGTTTGTTTTGTAACTACAACTAACTTCACGTGATACAATTGAGTTTCCGCCATCTGTCATTAAAAATATGCGAAAGTATATAAAATATATATAACTGTTTGTATGTTATATTTTCAATAGATATAAAATAATTACGCATTTTAAACTCAAATGCAAGTAATTATAATTAAACTTGCAATGCAAAACTGATAAAAATATATGTTCATTTTTTAGGTTATGTAACATAGAATAAAGTGTAGAGAAATATACGAAGAATTTATGGAGAAGTCGGTACAAAAAATCTTGTGCATCACACGCCCAGAAACTGTTTTGCGGTCTCGCAAATATTCAGTTTCTGGCCTAGTGATACAAATAACTATTGAAGATCCGTCGGGCACTAAACGGAAAAGTTAACTATACCTCTTCAGGAATGATGAGTTGCGTTCGTCCATAACCATCACGAAGTATAACAAACTTTCCAACTCGGTGAAACTCCAACCAACCACATAATGTAACAGTTTGACCTATGTGATCCTTTCGTAACTGTTCACAATTGTATGTTCTTATTGTAAAACTATTTACATTTGTTTCATCTTCTTGTTGATTTACGTTTTTAGCTTCTATAAGTATAAATCAATAAATACATTTATTATTAATACGAAGGTCACGCATGAGAATAAGAAAATCAGGTAGGCCGTGGAAAACAAAATTTATAAACCATCATTTTAAAACAGTAGAAGGTTTTATGGTTTTTTGAAAGCATTCTAAAAGAAGATTGGTTGTGAACTTTTATGAACTAGAAGGAAAGAATGGTGTATTGTGTATTAATGTTGAAGTGAACTATTTTGAATATAATTAAAATAAAATTCTAAAAAATATATATCATGTGTCTTCTTCTAAATAATTCTAGCGTGACCTTTGTATATAATATATATCGGTTGGCTATTAAAAAACGAATCCTGTTGCAACTCCAAATTTTAAATATCTATCTCTTGCAGACAAAAGGGTTTTAAAGTATTTCAAACATTTATATAGAAAAACAAATGAATACAGATTTTCTAAACAGGGTTCGTTTTTTAATAGCAACTCGGTGTTTACCTTGTTGTTTATAACTATCGTTTTTAATTCTAATTGATACACTACTAGAGGCAAATCTATTTCGATTTATCCTTAATACATTTTTTAAGTTTGCTATCTACAAAATAAAACTGTTTTTATTTATATAGTTGAGATTTTTGTATTTATGTATTCTTACATGATTATTTCTTGGTGATTTTAATACTGTTACATGTAAAGACTATAAATAATAAGAGATTTGATCAAAAACTTGTAAAATATGATAATCTAAACATGTATGTACTTACCCGAAAATTTCTAAATAACACTTTATTAACGATTTTATTTTGCAATTCTTTTAACACTAGTAAATTTCTTTGCAAAGTACCCATTATAACTGTTTTGTAAATTAAAAATTCTATTTTTCTTAAACTTAAACAATAATCACATAACCTCTCATAACAACAGCCGTCACATGTCAAAGTAATACATGAAATTAGTTGCATATGAATACCACATTTTTTGTACAAAATTGGGTACACCAAATTGTAAAATAAGCAAAATACAATTAAAAATGCATATTTAAACATATATTTTTACCCTTTTTGATTAATATATACAATATAAATACCCATATCATCAATAAATAAATAAATAAGAAAATTTTAATAAATTTGCATTTTTTGCCGTAAAAGTTGGTACTACACCACATACTAAACAGTTGTCAGATTTTGAAAAAGTCTAGAACTATTTGGAGGTTATATTTTAAAACGTTTAAAATCGAAAAACTTTGAATTTCATTTATCAAAAATGGTAAATTTCATATATTTTATAATGAAAATAATTCTCATTTCGTTTTGTTTTTATAGTTACCATTATCGTTACTTCGAACGGCACAAAACCATCCTATGGTAACAAAATGAATTTCGCAAAAATCATAAATTATTTAAATTCTTTTTATATTTCAGTTAGTCGAATTAAAAAATGGTGAAACATACAATGGACATTTAGTTAGTTGCGACAACTGGATGAATATTAATCTCAGAGAAGTCATTTGTACTTCTAGAGTAAGTGCAAATTATTTTAATGAAAAACAATAGAAGTGACACTAAAACAATTGAATATATTTTGTTTTTAGGATGGCGACAAATTTTGGAAAATGCCAGAATGCTATATTAGGGGCAGTACAATAAAATATCTACGAATACCGGATGAAGTTATTGACATGGTAAAGGAGGAATCCATGGTGAAAAACCGTGGCAGAGATATGAAAAGCGGCAGAGGAGGCCAGGCACAGCGCGGAAGAACGCCCGGACGAGGTGAATATATTTCCATTGAATTAACCAAAAAATTAAATGAAAATTAGACCAAAAATACGTATTAATGTGTTGTAAATGAGTCATTTGAGATGAAATTCTACACCTAAATAATACATCAGATTTTATTTTACACATTTTGTAACTTGTAAAATCTAATTTATTTATCGAATGTATTGCTTATATAGTGAGCCATGGAATTGAAACACAATTACAAATAAATGCATAACGTTTGAATTATTTGAAGCTTTTTATGACAAAAACGTTCTATTTTGAAACCAAAACACAATAAATAGTAATTTTATATTTACGGATTTACTTTTTAACAAAATTGTTACAAAAGAATTGTAATAAAGCTAATAAACTAATTTTTCTGACAGTTCAAACGTTATGCATATATGTATTTGTAATTTTGTTTCAGTTCCATGGCTATCACTACAAAAAATGAGCAATATTTATAAAATTTCAAATTCGATATTATATTATTGATTTAAGAGTAGAATCAAATTACCTACAACTTTTGTTTGAAACAATTTAGTTTAAAATAAAATGAATTAGGAAGTTTGGAAGTATGTTGTTGCAATTGTTTTAATTTTTTATTTTAGGAACCTTTGGAGGCCGTGGAGGTCGCGGGGGTTCCATCGGCGGAAGAAATCCAGCGTTTCAGAACAAAAAACAACAACAAAAATAAATTTCCTTATTTTTATTTTTCATATTTTTATTATAAGTAGCCTAATTTTTGTACAAAATATTGTTATTGTACGGAAATTAAAACTATTTATTCTTAGGAAATGAATTATCACGATTATTTTCATTAGAAATGTTTTGTAATAAAATGAAAGTATAAAACCCCAACATGTGTATTTTATATTTATTACCCATTTCTGGGTGTGCCAACGCTCTTTTTGTTCTACGATATTTCCGTACCATTGGAAGCGATTACCAGGTGTCACCATGTTACCTCAAGGGTTTTCAAAGATATTAAGAAAAAAGCACCAATGAAAACAATTTTACATCAAAAATTGGAAATTTTAAAATTTGACATAGATCAGATTAGAATCTCATTGTTTTAATGACATTATCTGACGTGCAGACGCTCTCGCAAAATTTTATGTCATTCATTTAATCCCATATGTTTTTGTAACGGAACACGCAAGATCTAAACAAACATGAAATGCGCAAAAGTATTCAGACATCAGCTGATTCGAAGGTTCTAGATTTTGTGACAGTGACATTACATTGCATCATTTTACAAATACAATATCGTGCAACAAACAGTGAATATTATGAAAAATGCCACTGTATGATTTTTTTCGGCATATATTTGGGATTCCAAATAAGAATAATAACAATACCGATAATGTCAACAGCGAGTAAGTGAAATATATGTTTTGATACGTAAAGATAACCTAATTGTTTTTATTGACTTGTTTATTTCAGCGAAAATAATTACAGACATCAGTTTATAAATCCAAATTATGAACAACCAGAAGATCCTTGGAGGTATTTTTTATACAATTAGCTCGTAAATCGCTTTATCATTAAAAATTTAACCAACTATTAGCGTGTTAATTTTTCTATTTATATTTTTATAATATAAAGGACTTAAATTGTTATTTTTTAAAACCATATATGAAATATTTCGCAAGCACGGCCTCTTTTCTATAATGACTCCATTGCTTGAATTTCAGCAAATGGCGTCAATCAGGGACAAATAATCTACTAACGTAGTCAATTTTCAGTAGCCGGAATTACATTGGGTAAACTTGTCTCTTGTCTCCAATTTCAGCCAATCAGAGAGTTCAAAACTATGCCCTAAGGAAATTTTACCTCAACTTTAAAGGCCGAGAAATCTCATAAAAGTAAATCTCTTATGCAAAACATTATATGTACCACCAAGAATGATCCTTTATCTCCAGATTCGTACAATAATATTCACATGAACTGTGCACAGTTTATAATTATTTAAATAAAAATACAACACAACAAAATACAATGAACGTATATCTCGATTGTTCCTACAACTTCGGTATGCAGCCAATCGCAGTATAGCTTGTGTTGCACTTGACGTATTTACAGGCGGGTGAGGGACTATCCACGACATACGGAATTTTAACTTACACGTAACATTTTATTTTCTAATAATTTTCTTACTCTACCTTTTCAAGGATTTTAAACAGTTGCAATTTATTATTGAATAAACATACTATCAAATCCTTAACAAGAGCTGCTTAATTTCTTTTACAAAATATCTTTTTTTTGGCAGTAAAATCACACTTCCATAAGAAACCTATACTAGGGAATTCAAACTATGAACTCGCGCCAAAAGCAAATTCTAACCTTACTTTTCTGGTCTATTGTAAAGAATAGGGCACAGTTCTGAACTCTGTTTGGCTGAAATGTAATTTCGACTATTTACTTACAACTGGCGCTGATGCGAGCGCCATCTACTGCATGGCTTAAATGGAACAGAAGTAAAATATTGTGGCGACCTTGACCAATATTTAATTTTCAAATAAATTCTTAACTATTAGAAATCGAAAGAATGTTTCTTATAAAATTTTATTGTATTTTTATATACTATTTTTATCGGAAACAGTTGTTGTATGCGAAGTTATGAAACACTCTATATTTTAGAAATGCCGAGAGTCCATCTGAGGGCATTTCTCAATTCAACGTCATCACAGATCCCCTAGAAATGCACAGATTTTTTGAACAGCAGATGGAAGAAGTCTTTAAGGCTTTCGGTATGTTTGGTGAGGCTGGAAAATTATTCTTCGGAGATATACCGGGTTTTGGGCAAGATGGAGGATCGTTCTTTAATTTTGGAAATATGCCAGCTATAGAATCATATGAAGAAACACCAAATCAATCTAATAATTTACGAGATCAGTTATTGAAGCCTGGGTATAAAAGACCAGAAGGAAAATCGGCAGAAGACTCGGATTTGGACGGAAAGTAAGTAAAATATGATTCAGGACCTTTTTTATAGATATTTTTGAATAGATATCATTTTTCTGGATGTATTAAAAAAAACCGTTCTTGTAGAATAAATCCAGGTGATGTAGATAGTTTGTTAAAAAGTGGCCCATCAAATGACAGGTCTTTACAAAGGAGGGATCAATTCCAAAATTCAATTGTACCGCAAATTAGGTCGTTTGGACAAAGTGTTAGTATGAAAACCATCAGGAATCCAGATGGGGTAAGTTAAATTCTTTAAATTAATGTTAGGGTAAAAATTACATCAAATTTACAAAAGAAACTCAGTTTACAAGTATTACTAAAGAATAGACTTTTTCAATTTAAAGAGATAGAAGATATGCGCAATAAGAATCTGCGCATAGTAAGAACAATTGATATGACGTTTGTTTCTAAAAAAATTTAACCTAAAATGTGAGAAAAAACTTTGACAACTTTAAAAAACATCTCGGAAAAAGTTACAAGAGCTTTTATTGGGGCTAAAATGTATAACGATGCAAAATTTCACTGAGAATACAGGTTTTTTAATGACTGCAATATTTTTAACGTTTCATTTGACAGACCAACTGGCAGATGTTCGCGCCATTTTCTTACTATTTGCAGTGATAGAAAGCAATGACCAAATATAACTAGACAACACTTCATTTGGTTTTGATTTCCGCTGGCCAGACAAAGAAACTAGAGATAGAGATGTCTTGTCTAGTCCGAGTATTTCTCACTAGAGGTCACCACTGAGGCCACGTAGAATATCAGTGGCTAGTTTGAACGTTGCTCACTAGAGGCGCAAGTGTTCTTAGTTAAAATTTCGTGGTTAACATTAAATAATTTATAAGGTTTAATATTAAAGAAAAACCAACGTGTCACTCACAAAATCACTACAACTACAAAACAAAGACAAAATACACATGCTTCTACGTGGTCTCTAGTAAACAATGTTCAAACTAAACACTAGACTATACACTGTAGGGTACCTTTATAACCAGGGTATGGCCATGGCGTGGCTCACGTTTCGTCCGCCATTACCGGCCCGTCTGTTATATGTGTTGTTCTTGCGCAAATTATGTATTTTCGTGGCTATTTGTTTTATTTTAATGAAAAACACACTTAATTATCATTTTAATATGTATTTAAAGTGTAAGTAATATATTTTATTTACTTGTGTAGTTGGTTAAGATACCCACCACGATTACTGACATATTGAAAACAACTATAAATTACAAATATTAAGCACAATCATTTAAATTTTTAAAAGGTAAGTTTAGAATATACAATTGTAAATGTAAATAAGAACTACAGATATTAAATTAGATGTGATAATAACAACCCATGTCATATATTCTACATAACCTCTAAATGTATGTCTTAATAATAATTGTGTATCTCTTAAATTAATTAATTTTTATTACCTTTATTAATGATAATTTAATATTCTTTTTTAATATAATATCACATTTATTACAAATAAATAGGGAAATGAATTACCGACAATGGCGGTGATCTTGGACCATGGCCATACCCTGGTTATAAAGGTACCCTAATACACTGACACTCTACGTGGCCTCTAGTGAGAAATACTCGAACTAGACAAGACATATCTCTATCTTTAGTTTCTCTCTGGCCAGCCGAAATCAAAACATTCAGTGAAAAAGGATAGGGAATGTTTTGTCTAGTTATATTTGGTCGTTGATAGAAAGAGATAGCCGTTAAATTGAAAAGGTCCATTAAAAATGATCAAATTTTGATGTTTTGGTTTATCAAGTATGTCATGCACGAAACAAAACTAATTCATAAGTTTTATATGTGTGTAAAAACCATCAAAAACAGGCTGGCTCCGCAGCACTATTAGATCTATTCTTAACTGAAATACTGAATAAAATATAGTTTTTCTTCAAGCGTATTATAATATTCATATTATGCTCCTGTACACACACTATAGAAGAAGTTCATTGTCTTACTAGTACAAAAATGTTGATATTGTTGTACTAGTAAAAAAATGTTCGTGTTTTAGTTTACCGCTGGCGGCGGCAGTTGTCACAGCAACACATATTATATTGAAAATTGTTATTTGACAGTTGTGTCGTTTTTGTTTTGTAGTGTACACAGCCAGCTTTGGCTGAAATTGCAAACACTACAATTAAAAAATACCAAAAAAAATGTGAAATTATTCTTTGAAACGCTTGAAGAAAAAATAGTATATGTCATTCGGAGTAGAACGCCCTTTTTGTGTTTTACCCAGCTTGCCTAGCCTCGGCTAGCGCCTCGGCCGCAATAGCTGGGTTCAACACAAAAAGACCGCTTTCTACTCCTAATAACATAATATACTATTTTACTTTTACTTAATTTTAAGCTTAGACATAATTTTATGTTGTAATTGAGTTTGTCTATTCCCCTTAATAGTCTATAGAAACTCACCGCACAGTCCGTGACAGTTCCGGCAATGAAGAAACCACCATCACTAAACAATTTGGCGATAAACAACACACCATTACAGTCCGCACGGATAAGGACGGTAAACAAGAACGCATTGAAGATCTGGTAAACATGGATGAAAAAGACCTTCCTGAGTTCAACTCCAGGTGGCAGCAACCTAGACAGCCGGGCCCAAATCAGGGTGGGAATGGGTATCCGGAATACGGACCGGGGGGTCAAACAGATTGGGGGAATATATTTGATAAATTCTTCAAATAGGAAAGAAATTTTAAAAAGTTGGAGTAGTATGTTCAGTAAACTGAATTTAATTTAAAATTTATAGTAAGCTAAATATTTATTTAAATTGTATAGTAGACGAGAACATTTTGCAGTTAATAAAAAATTAGTTTTAAAAGCTTGTTGTTTTATTTTTCTAGGAAAATGTTGTTGACTGAATGATTAGTGTATGAACAAAGTTGTTGGAAAAGTGAAAATGAGACATCTAAATTCAATATTACAACATAAATGTTATGAATAATAAACTAAGTTTAATTAATTTATTCCAGCGGACTGAAATTAGGATTGAGTTATTTTCAATCTTCTTTAAATCCATATCGACTAAAAAAGGATTCTATGCCGAATATATAACGTTAAAATCTAAAAATTATTATTGTCTTCTCCTTCAAAAACATTAAAAAAATATTTGTTTCTTTTTCACTCCAAATATTTCGCTTTTGGACAATTTTACTAAGTTTTATGTCACGTCTTTTATAAAATGAGGTAAAATGCAAACAACCACCAAATGGTATGATTCAGTAAAGAATATTGCGTGTGTGCGCATGCATAAATGAACTATTATTCACGAAAGATGACTATTCAAGCTTATTTGCGAACCGTCTGATATATTACTTGCAGATAACTTCATTGCATTTCGTATGCACAGGCGTGCAGCATGAAATATTTATGGACACATTTTAACTGAAAAACTAAGAGAAATTAATTTTGAAATTATGTTTCTTTCTAAATAATGACTTTCTGAAAGATTTATGTCCTTCACTTATGTTTTTGCAAAATACAAAAACATAGACTTAACTTATAAACTAAGGA
Source organism: Harpalus rubripes (assembly GCA_963082715.1). Taxonomy (NCBI): domain Eukaryota; kingdom Metazoa; phylum Arthropoda; class Insecta; order Coleoptera; family Carabidae; genus Harpalus; species Harpalus rubripes. The sequence continues at coordinate 13,727,196 of OY720460.1, forward strand.
ATAATAATTTGATTTAAACGTCAACGCCACTGGGTAAATATTAGCACAGAGGGCAGTGTAGTAGATAATTAGGTATCTGTAATTCTACGACATATGTCATTATTATTTATAGTGTGTTAGGAAGTAATGCCACTATTTACGTATATCTGTCACACCACATAAATTAAATAGACATAGGTCAAATATTCTTTCTCTTTCTAATACAAAAATGTTGCTAAGCTACTGCTATAAAGTGATGTGTATTCTTTCTTTGAACAAATGACCTTGAATAGTAATCTTTCGTGAATAATAGTATAGTTACATTATTTGAAGCTTCACGGTTTATCTGACTTGACATTTTCAAGCGACTTGAAATTTTTAAAAGTTAGGTCCCGTATTTTGAGAACCACTGGTCCAAAAAAATAATTTGTCTTTTCTTTAAATTTGTCTTGTGAAATAGAAATTGTTTGCCCGTTTAACTGTCTTTGTAACTCTTATAGTTCTCAAGATAGCAATGGTGGCCCATTTAAAACACCCTGTATATGTGTTAATAACCTTAGTATTTTTGTCAATGTAGTGTTTTATATGCTAATTTTAGCCATATTTCTATAATATTTATTTGCTTTATATACATACAATCATACCTTATAAATATCACAAATGGTTATTAATAACAGATGTATAATTTTATTTGAGATGTACAAATAAACCACGTTACAATAACTTGGTGTTATTTTATGAACAACTCTTTACAATGCTGAAATTCACTTATTATACATATACCGGGTCATTCAAAAAGAATTAATATTATTTTCACCATTCTAAAATATAGATTTAATATCTAATTTATTAATAAATGCATAACAAATGCAAAAAACAAAAAAAAAATATCGAGCCGGGAAACATTTATATTTTCTGACAATTCCGTAAAATGTTATTTCTGTTTCAGATAAAAATATGTTTATCAGAATTTGTATTTTCAAAAATATATTTTTTATCATTTTGGCATTATATTTACGTATTATCGTTCATAATTTCATATATGGTTAGAATATAAGACAAATTCTTTTCGAAATGACCCAATAGGTTTTCCTAATTAATATTTTTGCATAAAATACGATTTTGCTTACAGAAATAATAATAATTACATCTCTGTACATGAAATATATACAATAGTGAAACTATTAGGCTTTATTTACAGCTTTGCTTAACTGGTCTTTTCTTTCGTAACAGCTCTTAAAAATGTCTTGTGCAATCAAAGATTCAAAATGCGCTTAACGTTTACGTCAACATACAAATAAGAAAACAGTTTCAAGTGAAAATATTTATATAGATAGGTGTATTTCAGTGAAAAACTATACAGGTGTTTCCTTTAAAACAACCAGCGCTTTTTTGGACGAACTAACAACTTTAGAGAAAAATGTTTTATACTAAAAATGATCAAGAATAAGGGGATAATGCATCAATCGTAACAAACCGAATATTTAACCAGTGGTTCTCAAACGGTAGAACAAAATTATATTTTTTTAAATGGCATCCTATATAATTTTTTAGCCCTTTAAATAGAATATTATTTTCTGATTTCAACGATATAAATATAGCATATTATAACATTATTTTTAATATCATTTTTTCGAAATAATTGTTATAACCGTATACCATATTTATATCGTTGAAATCAGAAAAAATTCTCTATCTAATGGGCTAAAAAATTATATAGGATACCTTTTAAAAAAATATAATTTTGTTTTACCGTTTGAGAATCACTGGTCGAATTTTCGGTTATTATTAATAAATTAGCCCCGTATTCTTGATCATTTCTTGTATATAACATTTTTTTCTAAAGTCATTAGTTCGCCTAAAAAAGCGCTGGTTGTTTTACAGGAAACACTCTGTATATATCAAATATGGTAAAACTGTCACGCGTGAAGTTGGAACTGACCTTGATTTTGCAGGACCTAAAATTCATACTTGAGCAAGTCGAAATGTAATATTAATATTATTAATATGATGTTGTTATAACGAGAAAAAGACTCCGTCAACATCTAAAATTGGTGAAAAGGGAAAGGGGATTCATTTTTAACGCGCGCCATCTATATATTTTTATATAAATATCAACGGTCGTAAACATTCTTTGAAAGCCTGAATAAAGCAAATTGGCACACCCAGAAATGGGTAATAAACAGTGACGATATATTTATTTAAAATCGTCATTAAAGTGCACAAAAATCGTGAAAAAAATTCAGAAATCGGCACTAAAGCAATCCATTTTACGATGATTTTATGCAAATGCAGTGTTGCCAACCTTATGATAATTATTGTACATTAAAATAATTTGGGCACGTGTCCGATGTACATTAGTAAATTTGTATGTAAAATGACAAAAAATATGTGCAAGAAGAATAAATTAAATAATTCCGATGAACACAATTTTCATTGTTCTTTACAATAACTTCAATGTCCGAAATTAGCAAAGCAACACTGAGTATATGACTGACAGATATGTAAACATAACCTATAAAAATAAATATTTCTTTCATTTTCACAATTTTTCCATTTAAAATAAAAAGTAGAACTTCCGTGCCTTGATAACATAAAGAACTATGCTCTATCCGTTTTAACTATAGAGTGGTGTGAAGATAGGTGCAGTTTCATCTTGTTGTTTGATTGGATAATATCGGGATGTTAACCAATTAAAATCCAAAATCAAATTGCACCTATCTTCACACCACTCTATAATTAAAACGGATAGAGTATAGGTACCTATTGTTCCACAAATTTTCGACAGCTTTTCGAGTTCGAATAAAAAAAAGCAGATTGGCACACCCAAAAATGGGTATTAAGCCATGATGATATATTTATTTATATTAAAAGACATAATGTTAACGTCAGACCTTTATAGTTTTTTTTTTTTGTAAATAAAATAATAATTATAAAAGAATCGATTATTTTAAAAAGGTGTCACCCCAATTTTTTTTCACACGTTGAGGATTTAGCGAATTCGCATTCCTTATAAAAATCGGCCTAAATACGAAAACGATTTTTCAAAACCAGAACACTTAAATTGTTTTTTGATTCTCTTGTAAAATTTTGTTAAAACTTGTTGAGCCCTTTTGAAAATGAATGAAGATTTTATGAATACCCTGTATATTTTGTGGATGAAAGTTATTATTTATGAATAAATAATGAGCGAAAAAAGTTTTTCATTCAAAAATATGACCAATGTATTTACAACATTTTTGTCTTTATTGTAAGAATAATTTGATTTCTACAATTTCCTTTGAACCCCTGGAAGTTAAACAATTATTTTTTTTTCTACGCCAATATGTAAAGTTGATACGTTACACACTGCAGACAGTGTGTATACTCTGTTCCATTTAGGCCATCCAAAAATATAAATTTTATTTGTAAAAAATTATGTTTTTTTTAGTAAATTAAGGAAGAACATTTTCTGTGACGTCATTATTTTGAACTGGAGACAGGAAAGCATATTTAAAATGTAACCTATAGATGGCGTGCGAATTTAATTTGAATTTGACATTAATTCAATTGTCTCTCACTGTCTCTCTTGTTTATTATTTGCAATTTCTATGATTTCTATTCATTTTATTAAGTATTTCGATTTGTTAAGCAGAATTTTGAAGGATTTTAATTTGGCTTATACTCGTACAATATTAAAATGACAAACTAAAATATTAACCTCCAAGCTGTTCAAACGTCAAACAGGTGATCTGTCATGTTTAAATTACCCGCTATGCCGTTGCTATGGCTTTACGTCCATTCATTGGTGCGTCGTAAATCTACGTCATACATGGCGGTAATTTAAATATTCAAATTTCATTACATTTTTTCTGGTCAAGTAATGAAAATTTTATCAAAACCAAAAACATGGGTAGCAAGTTTTTATCGTCTCTTCAAAAATATTAAAAAAAAAACGGCACGCAAATAGCCATTGCATATATTTTTATAGTATTTTTAAATTGTCCCAATTTTATTTCGATAAATATGCAAGATAAATATTCGCTGTTCGTCATTATATAAAAGATCTTACAATTTGGCCGCGTTTGATTAAAAAACGGGTTTTACAATGTGACATTTTATATAATATATTAGTTTGATGTACAGTTTTTGACTGAAATACTCCAATTTTTCCACATACTACTTAACTTGTTACGTTGCGTTGATGAATATAAAATATGTGAACATGTCTATATGATTATGAATATCACTGAGCACAGTAAGTAGTGGTTATTGAAAATTCCTAGCTACACACATCGTGCAAACGTATACACACAACATAACATATCGTATGTATGTATGTATGGGGCCTAGCATTGATCATTCGTCTCAATATACACACAACATAAACACAAAAAATTGTACTTGTTAAAGTTTCTGAGGTGTGGTTCGCTGCTATATAAATTATTTCTAACTAAAATGGGTTTTAAAATAATTTTCATCGCGAATATATAATTAATTTTCAAAGTTTATATACAGGGTGTAAATGAAATAAGTGCATTAAATTTAACCAGTAATGTAACTCGATGAGAGGAACAATATTTCTTAATAACTTTTTCTCGAAATCGCATAGTTGTTAGGTTATGAGATGATTATTTATCGTCGAGAAATCATAATAGTTTAAATACGTTATTCAAAAAATGTAAGTACAAACTTTTGTCCATTTAAAAGAGGTACATGAGTATCAATAATTAGTCGTCCATTTATTGTTCCCGCCCAAAACATTTTTTAATGAAAATTTTTACAGCATTTTCGTCTGTCAAGATGTGTATTGCGCATAATAAATACACCTTCCCAAGTAAATTCAGTCTCATGAATGAACATTATGAGCCATTCCCAAAATTGAAGTCTGTTATGTGCTGAAAACATTGAACTTTTTGCACATGGTATGGATATAACTGTTGCTTTTTTAAAAATTGTCATATGTGACACTCCGTATTGTGATGTGATAAAGATGTACAAGATTAACAAATGTGCGAATATTAAGAACAGAATGATTTGGTGATGATTTGGAAACGCTTCATGTAAATGCGTTGTCAACTCCATGACACTGTCTTTATGAGAACCGTGATGTCAAGTAACATGTAGTTACGAGTAAAAAATAAATAAATAAACCATAGGTAAGTAATTACAATGTCTGTGTACTCGCATTTTGACAGAATTTTACCTTATAAACAAGTTTATTACTAATGTCAAAATTTAATTGCAACAATTGACAGGACTGTCAATTGCTAAAACAAAATTTTTCATAGCTATTGCTGCTGCATTCAATTATTACAAAAATATTTGGAACGACTCGTCAATTTACGGGGTGGTAAAAATGCTAAAAAAATATGCGATTTCGAGAAAAAGTTATTAAGAAATATTGTTGCTCTCGATGAGTTATACTACTGGTCAAATTTAATGCACTTATTTCATTTACATCCTGTATATAAAAAAAAAACATTGGCCTTGGCTTCGCTAGCGGCCTTACCGACAGAATCAAAATATCACAACATAGTTCGAGCCATCGAGCATTTTGAAACCAGCCGAATATTTTTGAGACGTACATGATTTTTAACCACATTTTTCTGTTGTCAAACAAATAATTTCATTAAATAATCAACATTTTCGGCAAATTTTAAGTATAAATAAATGATTTTCAGTTAATTTTATGCGTTTCCTGTAAATTTCAACATGGTTCGTAACTAAATAAAAGTTTTAATTTTGGAAGAATTGCGAAAAATTCGCAATGAGCGTCATCTTACAAATATTTTAATGAAACATTGTCCAGACGGTTTTCAGATTTGCATATTTATTAATTTGTTATAAATCCCGTAAAATACGAATTTTCCGGAATCCTTAAGGCCTTTTTGACACTTTCCAGAGTTCGGTTTTGCAAGAAATAAGACTATCTTCAACCGAAATCAAGATAATGACCGAGGCAAAAATATACAATTTTTGAACCCGGGTTTGAGGAGTTTTTAACCTGAAATATAACCACTTTTCTACCCGAAATATACAAATCAACCCACTAAAGTTCATTTTTAGAAAAATATACATTCTATCGTTAACCGAAATTATGATATTGAACCATTTTTAACCTCATATTTTCAGGCAAAAATGTACAATTTTTGAACCCGGATTTTGGGAGTTTTTAACCGGAAATTTAATCACTTTTATACCCGAAATATACAATTCAACCCTCTAAAGTTCATTTTTGGAAAAATAAACATTTTATCGTTAACCGAAATTGTGATATTGAACCATTTTCAACCTCACATTTTTGGCCAAAAATGTACAAGTTTTGAACCCGGGTTTGAGGAGTTTTTAACCCAAAATTTAACCACTTTTATACCCGAAACATACAAATCAACCCTCTAAAGTTCTTTATTGGAAAAATAAACATTCTCTCGTCAACCGAAATTGTGATATTGAACCATTTTTAACATCACATTTTTAGCCAAAAATGTACAAGTTTTGAACTCGGGTTTGAGGAGTTTTTAACCCGAAATTTAAACATTTTTGTACCCGAAATATACAAATCAATTATCTAAAGTTCATTTTTGGAAAAGACACATTCTATCGTTAACCGAAATTGTGATATTGAACCATTTTTACCTCATATTTTTGGCCAAAAATGTACAAGTTTTGAACCCGGGTTTGAGGAGTTTTTAACCAAAAATTTAACCACTTTTATACCCGAAATATACAAATCAACCCTGTAAAGTTCATTTCTGGAAAAGATACATTCTATCGTTAACCGAAATTGTGATATTGAACCATTTTTAATCTCACATTTTTAGCCAAAAATGTACAAGTTTTGAACCCGGGTTTGAGAAGTTTTTAACTCGAAATTTAACCACTTTTATACCCGAAATATACAAATCAACCCTCTAAAGATCATTTTTGGGAAAATAAACATTCTATCGTTAACCAAAATTATGATATTGAACCATTTTTAACCTCACATTTTTGGCCAAAAATGTACAATTTTTGAACCCAGGTTTGAGGAGTTTTTAACCGGAAATTTAATCACTTTTATACCCGAAATATACAAATCAACTCTCCAAAGTTCATTTTTGGAATAATAAACATTCTATCGTTAACCGAAATTGTGAAATTGAACCATTTTCACCCTCATATTTAGAGGCAAAAATGTACAATTTTTGAACCCGGGTTTGAGGAGTTTTTAACCGAAAATTTTACGACTTTTATACCGGAAATATATAAATCAACCCTGTAAAGTTTATTTTTGGAAAAATAAACACTCTATTGTTAACTGAAATCGTGATTTGAACCATTTTTAACCACACATTTTTGGCTGAAACTAAACATGAGAACTTGCATTTTTGGGGTTCATAATTCTTAAAATGTTTGAAATATCTTCAAATTAACACCAAATGGTCGCGGCTACAAAATCCGCAGAATATCTAGTAAATTTATAACAAACCATTTTTTACTTGTTCCTGAAATACTAAAATTGGTGGAACGTTTGACAATAGATTTTTTTATCTCTGTACATAGTAAGTAAAATGGCGCTTACAACTGCCAGCAGGGCTGCCGAACGAAACGCCAAAAATATTGCTGTGCTAGCGGTGAAAATTGTAAATTGAATTTTGATATTAAACAATACAAAATTTTATGGTGAAAAATAATTACAATTTTTTGTGTTCACATGTAACTAATCTTATAAAACTATTAATACATCTCGATGAATAAAATTAATTATTGATAGAAGTTGAAATCAGTAATTGTTTATCTATTGCATAAAAAACATAACAATACCTCGTTTAACATCAATTTTCCAAAACAGTTCTGTCGTTAAACGAGGTATTGTTGCATTTAATTATTATTATCTCTTATAGTTTCGTCTATAGGAACTAAAAACAGTTAACATATTTGGATTAGAAAATAGTGCCTCGTCAAAAGATCAACAAATAAAAATAGTTCAACAAATTATTTTGAACCTACATTGTTACAAATAATCTTCAACAGTGATTAGAGACAATAATCTCGAAGGGAATAATATAATGATGAATTTATTACTATAAAAATATAATTTGCTACATATAAATAATATTCCCTATAAATATCAAGCGTCTCTTTATATAGTACCTACCTATTAGGAATAGTTACGCAATTATTTTCATTTATACATTATTGTTCGATAACTTTATTTTATTTTTTAGTTCCGAAAATATCTTTAAAATAGCTATTTATGTAATAAAAATAAAGAAATGTGTTTTAAGCACGCGACGTGAAAATTATCCTACGAGGCGTAGCCGAGTTGGATAACACGTCTAATGCTTAAAACACGATTTCGCAACGTATTCCATACAAGATTTTTTATACTAGCGTTTTAAAACAGATTTATATTTATTCTCAAATGTCAACATTTTGAATTTTTCAAAATTTAAAAGTAGGCAGGCATCAGTTTCATCTTTTTGTTGCTATGGGATTCAATATGTTGTTTAATAAACATTGATGTCAACGTGCTCGGTGTATAATTTTTCCTGAGAATTTTTGGTAATACATTTACTTAAAATGAGTGACTCAGAGATTAACTCTGATATTGAAAATGGTGCAGAGGCTGCATTGGCTACACCGGTTCCAGGAAAATCAAAAAAATTGTATGAAGAAACTTAGAAAAAATTTGACAGTTGGTGTGCGGAGAAAAACGTTGGGCACATTACAGAAAATGTAGTTTTAGCCTATTTTTCGAAATTATCATCCATTTATAAGCCATCCACTTTATGGAGTAATTACTCTATGCTCCGAACTATGATATACCTTAATAAGAATGTGGATATAAGTAAATTTACCAATCTTATTGCATTCTTAAAAAGAAAAGCTAGTGGATATAAGCCTAAAAAATCAAAAATATTCACTAAGCAAGAGATAGTTCGTTTCATGAAGGAAGCTGATGACAAGGATTATTTATTGGCAAAGGTTGTGTTAATTGTTGGAATCTATGGGGCATGTCGCCGGGAGGAACTTACATTTTTACGTGTAGGAGATATTGAAGATTCTACTTCTTTCATAAAAATTAATATTCCAAATACTAAAACGAATATTTCACGATTTTTTATGATAACTGAAGGGTTTATCGATGGAATCAACTGTTTAGCAATGTTTCGCAAGTACGCACAACTTCGACCTACTCATACTGAACATCAACGGTTTTTTCTAACCTACAGAAATTTTAAGTGTTGCACGCTTCCTGTAGGTATAAATACCATAGGTGGTATACCTAAAAAAAAATGCAGAGTTCCTCGGCCTTCCAAATGCTAAAGAATATACCGGGCATTGCTTTCGGCGGTGTTCTGCAACATTTTTGGCTGATTCGGGAGCAGACGTTACAGTGCTCAAGCGACATGAGGCGATTTCGGGCGACAACCATTCACTTGCGGTATGTTGCGTTCACACATTCGGGCGCTAGGAACAACATACCCGGTATGCTTGGATCAGTGTTCACAGCTGAACGGGTTTGCTAGTCGGGTCAGCTCTCTGTTCACTATTTCTATCTCTTTTTATCATGTATTTTTTTGAAATGTCAAAAGTCAAAACAGTCGGAGTCGTGGTCTTATGTCAAACAGAGACATTATTTTCGTTGACTCTTTTTTGGACAAATATGGAATAAACTATCTTTCTCCGTTAATGCATTTTAATTGTTAGACACTTTTTTTGACAGTTTTAAATGTCGCAGAATATACATAACCTCCAAGCACGGTGTCAACAAGTGAACCATTGATTTTTGGCGCCACCACTGACCATAGCATACCGCAAGTGACCGTAACTGATCCTAAGAAGTGAACGGGTATGTCGCCCGAAATCGCCTATGGAGGGTGGCGTTCAAGTTCTGTTGCTGAAGGCTACGTTGAAAATTCTTTGGAAAATAAGAAAGAAATTTCACGAAGAATTTTGGGAGAAAAATAAACAGCAATTAAAAAAAGAATCAGAATCCAGCAGCACATCTACTTCAGTTTCTACCCACATTGAAGTTAACCAAGAAGAAGTATTAAGAGCGACATCAAATGTTCAATTTAGTAATTTAAGTAATTGCGTTGTAAATATTTATCATAAATAGTTATAATAGGTATTTTTCGTACTTTTACGCATTAAACAGTCATTTTTAAGCACTAGTGCTTAAAAGTACTTCATTTAACAACGGAAATGACAATCGAAAGTTGTTATAATACGCTAGTATAAAAATATATTTTTACTTCAAAAATTGACGAAATGTTAAAAATAAAAAATCGTGCATCATGGCCTCATTAACTTAAAAATTAATTTTGTTTGTATTTCCCAAAAGATGTAAACATTTTTTAAAAAATTTCCATGTTTAATAAAATGAAGTTTTCATACAATACAAAAACTATATAACAAAGTTGTAAAGACAATAATATAATAAAAATAAAAAATATAAATACATGATTAATAAAACATATCCTGCCAACTAATGTATTACATGGGCTTGTAATATAGTTGGTTAGGCCCTTATTTAGTTATATGTTACACAACTATTCCTCAGGTACGACGGAATTTACAAATAAAGTTAAGACGTCCTAGACATTCAGAATCACAGGTTGTGTTAAAGTGAAGCCTTACCTTACCTTACATATCCTTCAGCGTCAGTTCACCAACTTCAGTCTAGTAGATCTATATATAATAATACTATACTTTGTCTATCTCTCGGTAGATGTGTTTCGACTTACCTGTCTCTCTATTCCTGCCCAAATCCCTCGGTTTCTTCGATGGCGTAATTGAGCTTTTCCACCATCTGGTCGTAGCTTTTGTAGGGCGGGAGGTCAAGTCGGTTGAAACACGTATGTGATCGGGGCAGCCATGTGTCTTTGCCGACTTTTTCTATGCAAAATCGCTGTGGACCGTTGCTTCCTACATAGGAAAAATAAGATTCGCGTAAGAAATATTTTGATTACAATAATGCTTAAACTTTGGCGTTGCTAAGGATGTTGTTTAAATATTTTGTTTATTATCAACATTATTTATTTATTTTTAAAATATCAACGTTATTTATATCGTTGATGATGGAATGGGTGAATTTGATATTTCGGGAGATATTTTATCGAAACGGTGAATGTTTCTGCATACTTTGAGGAAGACAAACGCATAAATGTTCCCCTAATTGTTCCCTTCTCGTCTATGACTACGTTTATCTCGACGTTTGAAGCCGCTTGAATTTAGTAAATTCCTTTTCAATCTTCGAAATAAACGATCGAGATTAATATTTCAATCCGCTTGAAAATGTCAAGTCAAGCCTATAAAATAACAGGCTTGGACTTATAAAGCGGCTTGACTTCTGTCGAAATAAACAGCGAAGCTTCAAATAATGGAACTACGCATGCGAACACCCGCAATATGTTGGAGTGTCAATAAATTAATATCATTTGGTTATTTGTATTTTAGCTCATTTTATAAAAGTCGCGACATAAAACTTAATAAAATTGTCCAAAAGCGAAATATTTAAAGGGATAAAGAAACAAATATTTTGTTTGAAAGAAAAGTCAAATAACATGACAATTTTTAGATTTTGAGGTTACATATCCAGCATGAAATTAGATCATATACTTCTCCCTGTCTGTCTGCATAATCTAATATTTAACTATCTTTTTTTAGTCGATACAAAATTAAGGAAGATTGAAAATAAGTCAATCCTATTTTCAATCCGCTGAGATAAAACAATAGGATTTTTCAAGTCATAATATACTTGAAGCCGCTTGAATTGTCGAGATAAACGTAGTCTATGTAGAAGATGTAAATATTGACCGGTATTCTGAGCACCCGACTAAAAAAGCGACTAGCTAGTCGCCCGACTATCATAATGTTACAATATATACTTTAGACGGGTGACTAGCTAGTCGCATCCTTAGTCGCGAGCTCAGAATACCAGCCATTATATTTTAGGTTCTTTTTCACATGGCAGATCTCAGTTTTTTATTTCTTATGCACTTATTTCTGAATATTATTACATTTTGGAGAGTTTGTACTGCTTTGGATATGTCACATGTGACGGTGAATAATATCAAAAATGAATTCAAACGTGGGTAAATATGGTCCCCAAAAAAATTAGTGATCCGTCATCCGTCCAAAATCAATGCGAAACATTACAGTCTGCAATGGGGTATTCCGGTGATATGGAAATAATGCAAAATAATAACTTTTTTCTATAGTTTACATCTTCATAAAGTAGAAAAATATAATAAAACATGTTTATTAAAAACTTTTAATTCATAATTTAATGTTAGAAAATTGGAATTTTTACAGCTCTAGAAACGTCCTTGAAATTTGTGACGTGAAATTGATAATTTGTTGCTCATTTCACGGTAGATATTTACGTTTAGAATCATAGATGGTGCCAGTAGTTAACACGCGCGTATATTTCTTGTTTGACATTTCGTCTATTTTATTTGCAGCAATTCTCGAACAAAACATACCTTCGGCTTTTAACATTACGTATTTCTGCACTCGCGTATTGTGAGTTATGGAAAAAATAATCATTTACCATGGCAGAACCCACAGCAGGTTACCAGAATCAGTCTTTGTATAATCAGGTTCCATAATTATGAAATATTACTTGTATTTTTACAACAAACAAACACTGTAATACACGCTGCTTCTGAAACCATGTGTAAAAAAGCAAATGGCTGTCATGAACATGTGGATTTAGACGCTGAAGTTTGTTGCAGATGTCACTATCGATTTGACGTCATAAGCGCGCCAATGAAGAGAAAATTTGAATTGCGATGAAATTTTTAAAAATTCATATCTCACGTGATGTATCCATTTTCTTACTCAAAATTAGATATTCAGAGTCCTACTGGTATGTACTAATGAAAAAAAATATTTTTAAAAAATGTCGGAATACCCCATTCGACGTAGTTACTATTTACATGTGTGGTGAAAGTAAATTAAATATCATAGATTTAATTTATAAAAAAATGTAACCTATTCTTGTCTATTCATAAACAACAAATTAAAATAGACGAATTACATATGGTTGGAAAAATAGAAAAAATATTTTTTCAATGGTGCAACTTTCTAATATGGCGACCATATAAAAATTATGGGGTCTCGTGGCCGCGTGCCTGAGTGTCAGGTCGCGAATCTAGGAAACCGGGTTCGATCCCGACTGACGCCAAATATTTCAAATTTTAAATGGCACAAAATTGATCCCTTTGGTTCACTCTCCACACCAGCAATGAGAAATTGAGCATCGCCATTTGAAGGAATATAAAATAGTGCCTTATAGATGTGCAAATTAAAATCCAGTATTATTTAATATCTGGAAGATATTTGCAAAAAAAAACTGCAAAAATTACATTTTCGTCAATATCTAGTGACCTATATATTTTCTCGTCGGTCAACGTGTTAAAAAATTTCAAGCGTAAACGTCACATTTTTTTAAGCGAATAAACATTTTGGTGCGAAATGGTTATAATATAAAATGCATGGGGTCTAGTGGCCGTGTGCCTGAGTGTCTGGTCGTGAATCTGGGGAACCGGGTTCGATACCGACCGACGCTAAATATTTCGAATTTTAAATGGCAAAAAAATACCCCTGTGGTGCACGCTCCACGTCAGCAATGAGTGCCCGTGAGGTGACGCCTGGTAAACGCCCGCACGGTATAAATGTGTCATCATCATTACCGATATTTGCGTACAAAGCAGATTGGCACACCCAGCAATTGGATAATATGCCGTGATAATATATTTATTTTATGTAACGATTTGAACAGAGATAACATATTTATTTACATTACATTATTTATCGGAATTTCGTCAAATTGAGTTATGTGTTAAATTATTTTTTGAAAATTTGCAAACGAAAAAATCATAATTTTCACAAGTCCAGCCTTTAGAGTAGGTAAAATAAGTAAATATCCGCTTCCGCGCTCTAATTTTGTGTTACTTTGTTATATTTTAGCTTAAAGAAGACATAGCAACAAAAAAATGTAATTTCAAGGGTGGTATGTATTCTAGAATCCAGCCATTATTTTAATTTTTCATGTTAAATAAATTCACAGACAGCGTGAAAATTCTACTTAGATTTGCTAGACATCAAATTGAGCAAATCGTTCAACAAGAAATACTTCCGCTAAATTTGTTATAAATAATAATTTCTCTCACTCACCCATTAATTCAGCAAACCCTCCTACGGGAACCCTACACGTCCCCGTAACAAACTGCAACAACCTAGCCCTCTTCTCGTTATCCGCTTGCCGGACAAACTGCCAGAACCACACAACTTGTTTGCTATTTCTGGTATAATGCCGGTAAATGGAATTCCTTTGCCAGTCATCAACATCTATTTCTTGCATGCCACACAACATCAACTCCAGTTCTCGTTCGTCGAAATATTTGAGCCATTCTAATGGGACGACTTCGTTGAAGCCGTCCAGGAATGCTTTGGTTTGTTCTTCGATGCCGCGGGTCATCCGCCATTCCGTCATCAGGCGCATGTATTCTTCTTTGTTTTCTTCTGTCACGCGGATCTACACGAAGAATTGTCAAATCAAATGCATTAATTATTAAAATAATCTTGAGAAATATTCGTTTTCCGGGAATGGACTGTTGTCATATTTTGAGTCAGAGCTCAACGTTTCGCCCGCAGTCATATGGGGCATCTTCAGGAGCAAGGGAGATAGTACTGTCTTAAACAAGGTTACCCGACGTGTCAACCACGCTAGAGGCCGAGTTTAAGCAACAAGAGGGGGAGACTCAGTTTACACGGTTACCCGACGTGTAAACCACGCTAGAGGCCAAATAAACCAAGTGACGAAAGGAAGGCCGAGAAGACAGTTGTATACTAATCTAAAGATACGGTAGATGAGCAAAGCTAATGAGGACCAATGGGAATCGAGTTCGGAATGGTAAGTGTCGTGTTCCGAGAATCACCGGTTTCCACATGTGGCTCAAGAAATAGCCATCATCCCGATTGATTTTATTAGGATGTTTCCATATTTCTAAAGTTTCCCTGTATTTACGTCTGTAAAACTCAGGGACAGGAGCTAAAATGCGGGAATTTTCAAATATGATGTTATGTCCTGTGTTGTGTTGATGTTCTGCGACCGCAGATGTTAATACCATTACGCAGACAGCGTTTGTGTCAGAACACAAACGCTGTCTGCGTCGTCACTTGGTTTCTTTGGCCTCTAGCGTGGTTTACACGTCGGGTAACCTTGTAAACTGAGTCTCCCTCCTTGTTGCTTAAACGCGGCCTCTAGCGTGGTTGACACGTCGGGTAACCATGTTTAAGACAGTACTATCCCCCTTGCTCCTGAAGATGCCCCATACGACTGCGGGCGAAATGTTGAGCTCTGACTCAAAATATGACACAGTCCATTCCCGGAAAACGAATATTTCTCATGACTCAGACTGTGGAAGCCTACGCAATTAAAATAATCTTACCTTATCGCCATTTTCTTTTAATTCGTGATGTATAACTTGCCCCAAAACTTCAAAATCGACACTGTAATACAACTCCAATCCACACTCTTCAATATTATTATCCCTAATCCACACCAACGAATTATAAAACTCCGGATCTATCGATTCAATGTCCTTCATTATCAGTTTCTTATTCAGCATTCTCTTGTAGAATGGCATAGTGAAACCACTGTAGATAAATCTCCCGTGATATAAAGCCATGGCAATAAATCGGCCGATGAATTTGAAATATAATAAATGATCTGGATTCACATACGACGCAGGGTTGATTTGTAGACTGTAGTTATTTTTGTTTGCGTACTCGAATAAACAGTACATCGGATTGAGGACTTCGTGGGAGAGTAAGAAGAACCATTCGCGGGATACTCCGCCGTAGTCCAGGCCTTCTTCGCCCCGGAAGATTATGTATAATCTGTAATAGTTATTTATGTATTAAGGGCATAATCAAAAGATTGTTGCACGGAGGAATATTTATAGCTCGACGCGTAGCGCAAAACTTTAATTTTCCCGAGTGATATAATCTTGATTATTTATGCCCGTGGTACATACAACGTTTTATTTTATTTTGGTTCTCGAAATTCAAGGATTCAATGGATATACAGGGTGTTTCCTTTAAAACAACTAGCGCTTTTTTGGACGAACTAATGACTTTAGAAAAAAATGTTACATACAAGAAATGATCAAGAATAAGGGGCTAATTTATTAATAATAACGAACCGAAAATTCGACCTGTTCTCAAACGGCTGAACAAAATTATATTTTTTAAAATGGTATACTATATAATTTTTTAGCCCATTAGATAGAGAATTTTTTTCTGATTTTAATTATATAAATATGGTATAGGGTTGTATAACAATTATTTCGAGAAAAATGGTGTTAAAAATAATGTTATAATATTACAATAGGCTATGCAATACTCAGGTCTACGTCTGTTGCCTAGTTACGCTAGTAGTAAACCCATTTTTTATTACATTATTTCTAGTTTTTAATACCATTTTTCTCGAAATAATTGTTATACAAGCCTATACTATATTCATATCGTTGAAATCAGAAAATAATATTCTATTTAAAGGGCAAAAAAATTATATAGGGTGCCATTTAAAAAAATATAATTTTGTTCTAACCGTTTGAGAACCGGTTTGTTACTATTGATACATTATCCCCTTATTCTTGATCATTTTTGGTATGATACATTTTTCTCTAAAGTTGTTAGTTCGCCCAAAAAAGCGCTGGTTGTTTTAAAGGAAACACCTTGTATATTCAGTATCGTTGTGAATTTTAAGTATGCTGTGGTTTCTAGCTACATTGTTTGTTTATAACAATTTTTAATTTAGTGTAAATGAAAATGGCAGATATCGATTATTCAAAAGAAATATCGGATGAATTTGACGCCGCCCAGGGCAAGTTGGTTCCACAGAAGTAAAAAGACGTTTGCGAGAAAGGATACGAATAGTTTTACGAGTGTTCAAAAATGAGATTTATTATGTTGTTTGACATTTATCTATCAACCACAATTTTGACGTTTGAATAGCTGTTGCTTGGTAACTTTATAAGTTCTCGGGCGATAAAGGTCAAATTGCGCCCATTTTTGAGGACGTATAAACAAGTTTATGGTTCCAAAATAAAATAAAATATTATAATGAGATGTCTCGTCTCTGCCGGGTAGTAATCACTGTTTTTCGGTAGGTTAACAAACTGATACCCCGCGGTTTTCTCAGTCGCGAGCTTTTGGAATTCGGTGTGCAGCTGTTTTATTATAGTAATGTATGTACCAAGGACGTTACGATTATGATAATGCCAGGAGGGCATACAAGATTTTATGTCTCAGTAGAACATGAGAAATAAGTTTTCATTTATTATAATTTTGATTACATAGAGTAAGTTTATATCGAAGTCTTTAAGCGGATTTGTAATCAAATCGCATTTAAATAAATCCTAAATCTTGACTATTTATACCAGAAAAATTTAAAGCGAACAAGTATTCGAATTTACTGTATATTTAATTGGATTTATTATAGACACTGTTGACATAGCAGCATAGAATGCGTAGAACATTATTTGACTTCACAATTACTTAGATTTTTCATCTAACAAATTATTTTTCTTTCCAGAATTAATTTCAAAAAATAGTCTGTTACTTGTTTCTCATTGCTCTTCTAATAATTATGCTAATTTATCGTTGACACCACGTTGACAAATATTAACTGTCAAACTATGAAAGATGAATGAATTACTCTGTGCTTTTTTATTGTTTCAGTATCTACTATTGAATTTTCTGTTAAATCACTGTTTATCTCGCGAAAGTAAATCGGATTTATGTATAAATCTCGTTGGTAAAGTCGATTTATGCTGCAATTTTGAACAAATCTATAAGTCTTGCAGATCTGTAAATATGTAAAAAAACTGACAAAAACGCATCTATTTTTGTTGATAAATAAAAAATTATACATAAGAGTGGTAGGTTTCGTTGCGATTTTGTTCATTATTTACAGATTAAGACTTACAGATTTGTTCAGAATTGCAGCATTAGAATCCGATTCTAAATCCAATCCAGATCGTTTACACCGTTTTCTTAAATACGGTTTCTAATCCTAAATCCACTTAAATCCGATTAAGGACGTCGATATAAACATACTCATAAATGATTAAGCCCTTAAGCTTTGGTGTTGCTAAGGATGTTGTTTAATTATTTAATTTATTATCAACATTTATTTATTTTTAAAACATCAATGTTTATCGTTGGAGATGATGGAATGGGTGAATTTGCTGTTTTGAATATTTTGAGGAAGAGAAACGCATAAATGTTCCCCTAATTATGTCATTCGCGTCTGTAAAGATGTATACCTTATTCCATTTAAGCCATTCAGTATTGCGGAGCATAGGGAATGGTTTTGACCTCTCTCATTGGCTGAAATTAGAAACAAGTTTACCCAATGTAATTTCGGCTACGTCAGATTTGCGCTGTTGCCAGTGCCATTTACTGAATGGCTTAAATGGAACAGAGCATAGGTATTATATTTTAATGTTCGTTTTCACATGACAGATCTCAGTTCTTTATTTCTTATGCAGATTATTTCTGAATATTATTACATTTTAGAGTTTGTACGGCTTTGGATGTGTCACATGTGTCGATAAATAATATCAAAGATGAAATCAAACGTGGATAAATATGGTCCCCAAAAAATTTGTGATCCGTCATCCGCCCAAAATCAATGTGAAACATTGCAGTCTGCAATTCGACATACTTACCATTTACATGTGTGGTGAAAGTAAATTGCTTTTTAAGGCCTTTTCATAATCAATTTTAAGTATTATAATTAAATTAAAAATGATTTGTGTGTTTTACTTTTATAGAAGATTTAGTTTACAATCTTTTTAAAAAACTCACCTTCTTCTGAGTTCATAGGCCGGTAATCTCATAATCTGATGATAGGAATCTTCAAACAGCGTCTGTCTTGTCACTGTTATCTTAATATGCGACGCCAGGGCATTACTCTGACACAAATATCTAAACTGACTCAATTTCCAACGGAATGATCTCTCATAGGCCAGGGGGACTCCATACACGCCTTTGGGGCCCTTTGGAGCGCCCGGTCTCGGGTCTTGGAAAGTAGTTGTACGTGTATTGTGATCCACGAAGTATCGGACGTTGTCTTCAGTTACTCGCATCTCCCAGCCAGGGGGGAGGGGGGGTTCGTCGGATTCCAACTCCTGAGAAGTGGAAAAATTGTTGGATATGTTAAACGATTGGCAAAAAATTAGAATGCGGATAATCCGGCGGATTTCTTGACGACAGTAGAAACACATTTTTGTTTTTGAAATGGAAAAATGTAAGACTGAATGTAATGGAGAATGAAATTAAACTAAGGTGTTGATGTGTGACTCAAATCTGATATGATTACAAAAATAGTATAATACAAAGCGCGACAGAATTCACTACATATTATTTAATTATTACAAAGACTACTAACAATTTTTAAAAGTTTTAATGCCCTTACTTTATAGTTATAGCCCTTCTATCAAATACTTCATTTACATTTTACAATTTTGTTACGTTTCATTTATAATGTATTTGAAAACACAAAAATCCAAGCCTTTGGCGGGAATCGAACCCACGACTCCAAGCGGTGAAGGTCGCTTTGAGCGCTGTCGTATACACTTTGCCCTACGGGCTTTCGTGACTATTACCAAAAGGCAACAAGTTTGGGAAAAATATGTCAAATTATTTTCTAATTTATCGAAGTATATTATAGAGTAAGATCCCAGGGTCCCCAGACGTAACTTATTTTCTCAAAGATGAAATGTGTGGAATAGAGTAGTATGTACATTGAACGCACGCATACCTGCTAAGTTGGGTAGACGGCCAATTTACAGGTACCAGGTGCGAAAGGTAAGTAAAAATTGGACTTACTTCACTTAAATTCTGAAGGCTGATTTTTATGTATGGCTTATAGAATATTAATACAAAATAATATTCAACACTCCCAGACACTTCCGGTCGGCCTTAACTTCCGACAGACGCTTTAAAGCTCACACAAAAATACATGAACTTTACTTATTTTCTGATGCTTGATTTTTATATATGTTACTTAGGGGACTACTTTAAACCTATATGTACACAGCCAGACAAATGCTAAGGGCCAAACATCCCCCCAGACACAAAAATAATTCTGCTATGAGTAGGAGCGCGAGGGTACTATACACGCGTTTCAGAGCGAGCGAGATAGCCATGTAAACTGATTTCCCCCTCTTAAACTTACAGTCTGCTCTATTCTACTACACACAGTAGAGTAGAGCAGACTGTAAGTTTAAGAGGGGGAAATCAGTTTACATGGCTATCTCGCTCGCTCTGAAACGCGTGTATAGTACCCTCGCGCTCATACTCATAGCAGAATTATTTTTGTGTCTGGGGGGATGTTTGGCCCTTAGCATTTGTCTGGCTGTGTACATATAGGTTTGAAATAGTCCCCTAAGTAACATATATAAAAATCAAGCATCAGAAAATAAGTAAAGTTCATGTATTTTTGTGTGAGCTTTAAAGCGTCTGTCGGAAGTTAAGGCCGACCGGAAGTGTCTGGGAGTGTTGAATATTATTTTGTACTAATATTCTATAAGCCATACATAAAAATCAGCTTTCAGAATTTAAGTGAAGTAAGTCCAATTTTTGCTTACCTTTCGCACCTGATACCTGTAAATTGGCCGTCTACCCAACTTAGCAGGTATGCGTGCGTTCAATGTACATACTACTCTATTCCACACATTTCATCTTTGAGAAAATAAGTTACGTCTGGGGGCCCTGGGATCTTGGACTATTAGATTATGTTTTGGTTCAAAGTTTCAAACAACGGAATCAGGCTGTCATACTACTGTAACGCCATCTACTGTCGTAATAACTAGCTTCATTCATTTACATGGCTCAGTTGGTAAGTCTGTATTGACATCTAGAACACACTTTGACAATACAAAACAAACAAATTATATTATTTCTAGAAGTGGTTTCTATAATTTTTGATTTATTTCATGATCAGAAATGGCACAAAATTGGTCTTTTTCGCTCATTTTACTTTTTACATTTACTTTCTACATTTGTTGATTACTATCTGAAATATGTCAACAAAAACAAAAGCTACAGACATTATTCCCGGTAATAATCTCTAGAGCTTTATTCCCAGTATAATAATAACAGGTTAAAACGTAGACACGTGACACAAAATGGAACATTTTATTGGTTGTAAGAAATGCCAAAAAAATAATCAAAATTAAAAACAATCCACCGTGTAGTTCCTTAGAAAATCGCTTATAAAGTTGACGTTTTCAACGTTCTATACTTCATTCCACGTAAGAAAATAATAGTTGGCGCTTAAGTGCCGTCAGTTTTTACATGCATTAAACAAATAATTTAAATTCGTGAAACCAAACTTTGTCAATAATAAATCTGTAAAATTGTACAAGACCTGAATCTTAAAAATTACGAAAAACATGGTTAAACATCACTTTAATTCTGTAGATTTTATTTTATAACTGATAACTGACAGGTGATATTTTTTCGATTTTGTGAACTATACATTGTTCCATTTAAGCCATTCAGTATTGGGATTTTCAAGTATCAAGAGATGGCGCTGATCGCATTAAACACTGGTACACTTTTTGTTGACGTGTGTCAACGAAGCATTTCTGTCAATTATATTTCTTTAGTTTTCGAATTATTTTCTCATTTATTAGTATTTTTTATTTATAATTCAAGTATGTATAATAGAGTTTATGTAGTCATATAGTTGGAGTTTCATGTAAATTTCAAATGTGTACCACTGTTTGTAGTTCTCATAGTCGCCGCTAGTTAGCGTTTTCTTATTTGAAAATTCCAATTGCGGAGCATAGGGAATAGTTTTGACCTCTCTGATTGGCTGACATTAGAGACAAAAGACAAGTTCACCCAATGGTAATTTCGGCTACTTCAGATTTGCGCTGCTGCCAGTGCCATCTACTGAATGGCTTAAATGGAACAGAGCATAGGTTTGAATTTTGACCAATGAAAGGGCAGAATTTATATCCCTATTTAAACCAACGCTATTTTCTACGTGAAACGAAGTATAATACATAAATTCCATGTTAGAAACATTTCCGTAGATATTTTTTTGTTTCCAACTTTGATGAACAAAAAACCGTTCGAATTAACTTAAAAATACATGCTAAACAATTTTTGTTCATTTTCGTTCGATAGTAGCAGAACAGATGAAGAACTTGGCAACGATGCACTAATTATTTTTGTGAATTTAAAATTCTTTTTTCATGTTATAAAAAAACTTTGATTACTGAAATTGGTATATAAATTTAATATAATAATTTTACAATAAATAAGTAAATATAAATAAACGAAAACGAGCTCAAAGAACAAGACGTACTGTTGCCATATAACTTTCTTCGGTCATATATGTTCAGACTACTGAAGTCATTTCAGTTACAAATTTTAGTAATTACTAAATATTAAAAGAACAAAAAAATAGAGATGTAATTTTGATTCATTAGTTTCGCTCGAATCTCTTTAAGCAGTTTGTATAAGGATGTTTTATTATTATCAGGAATGGTTCTCCGGTTTCCTTTATCATTGTTTTGACTCCTAAATTATTATTTTAAAACAAATGTTGAGAAACAATAATGAATCATATTTAACACATGCAATAGCAATGCGAACTGTTTATTCTTTTTTAAACAGCGTCAATTGGAATTCAAAATAAACAATTGTATTTTAAATAACATAAAATGTTCGAGATTAATATAAATTTTGTTGATAAATAAAAGTAATATTTTTTTACCTGTCCCTGCGTTCTGGGATCCTCCCATTGTGTCGTCCTATTCTTATGGTTGACATAATATACCCTGCCTTCGGGCTGCACCCTTTTCTCCCATCCAGATGGTAGGGGCCCTAGTGCTGCGTCTTCTTCTTCTTGTTGAGCTGCTGTACTTGCTACGGCGCCTCCTACGGCGTTCTGGCCTTGACCCTAAATATACAAATCATAGTTATATTTATAATTAAAAATACAACAATACGACGTCACAGTAAAAAGCCGAAAAATATTTCTCTACAAAATTTATTACTAACTTTAAAAACATACAAAACAATTATTATATATTCTTCTTTTTTACACTACAATCTCATTTATTTCCTGCGTTCCACTCACCTGGGGGTACAAGAACCTCTGATTTCCTTGCTGTACGACATGCGCTCTCTCCCCCTGCCATTGTTGGAAATGTTGCAATCGTTCAGTGCTCGGCCTCTGCCACGTTGTTGTTCTAGTATTGTGATCCACGTAGTAGATCCTTCCTCGGGCGTCGCGACGCATTTCCCAGCCCGCAGGAAGGGGTTGAGGCCGCTCCCAAGACGTCGAACGGGTGTTGTGATCCACGTAGTATCGGCGGCCGTATAAGTCGTATCTGGCGTGATTACAAATAGATGTATTTAATACGAGGGTCATTCAATAAATAAAGAGACAAATTCTATAATTTTAAAACTATTCAATGAATGTGTACAATCTTTTCAGGGGTGTTAGTTGGCAACCTTGGGATATGCTCTGATCAGCTGTTTCATCATTTTATGTCAACATAACCTCAAAATTTTCAGTTCACCATGGCAAGTCCACTAGAAGATTGCACCTTAGAAGAGCAGCGCTCAGTCATTAGATTTTTAGTCGCAGAAGGTGTAAAACCAAGTGAATTTTTTTCTAGAATGTTGATACAGTACGGTAAAAGTTGTATGAACCGTGCGAATTTTTACAAGTGGGTTGATCGGTTTAAAAGTGGCCGAACAAGTGTAGGTGATGAACCCCGATGTGGACGTCCAGTGGAAGTTTCTGGTTCCTCTTTGAAATCGAGGATTGACGGACTTGTTCGTGATAACAGAAGAATTACTGTTGAAATGATAGCTGAGGAAGTTCAAGTAAGTGTTGGAACTGTTCACAATGTCATTCAGAACAATTTAAAGTACAGAAAAACGTGTGCCAGATGGGTTCCCAGACAGCTTATTGACGCTCATAAAGAATCAAGGCTTTCCATTAGTCAAGACTTAAAGCAACGAAGTTTGATTGAAGGAGACGCTTTTTTTAAAAGAATAGTGACCTGCGACGAGGTCTGTATCCATCACTACGACCCTGAGACCAAAAGGCAGAGTATGGAGTGGAAACACACTAGCTCTCCAGTTCGCAAAAAAATCAAGGTTCAACCTTCCGCCGGTAAAGTGATGCTGACCATCTTTTGGGACTCACAGGGTCTAGCTATTGCGATTTCCTTGAAGATCAACGAACTATCAATAGCCAATACTACTCTGAGATGCTAGAACACAAAGTTAGACCAGCTATCAGGAGCAAACGCCGTGGACTCTTGTCAAAAGGAGTCATTCTTCAGCACGATAACGCCCGCCCTCATACAGCCCAGCTGACCCGTGATAAGCTTCAAGAATTGGATTGGGAGGTCTTACCTCATCCTGCCTACAGTCCCGACCTCGCCCCATCTGATTTTTACCTGTTTGGACCACTCAAAGACGCCCTACGTGGAAAAAGATTTGCTAACAATGAGGAAGTTAAGGAAGCGGTGCAAAAGTGGCTTCGGGGTAAATCGAAAGAATTCTTCGCCAAGGAAATTAGGAAGCTGCAAGACAAGTGCATAACTGTGGGGGGGGGGGGTATTATGTTGAAAAATAGCCTTAATTTTGAATGATTGAAATATACCGTTTTTGAGCTATAGCCATTTGTCTCTTTACTTATTAAATGACCCTCGTAATATTAATAGATAAAGTGACGTGTCGTACAAGTAGTTTTGTATACGAGCGCTGTCCGCTGCCTCAAAAATTAAAAACGTATTCCCCAGACAATAAACACCCGGTATATTTATCATATCTAATGTAACACGAGGGGGGTCTCCTAGGGAAGATGATGATACTAATGCTTACTGGTGGACGCCTCGAATGATTGGCGTCCACGACTTGTTGAGAAGAAAGAACACACAGACACTTTACACTGATGAACGGACATGAACAAATACTTGTGATTTAAAAACTAACTTTATTTACATTTAAACTAATACAACTAAGCCATTACTAA
Organism: Harpalus rubripes; assembly: GCA_963082715.1. Lineage (NCBI taxonomy): Eukaryota > Metazoa > Arthropoda > Insecta > Coleoptera > Carabidae > Harpalus > Harpalus rubripes. Next base: position 13,752,235 of record OY720460.1, read on the forward strand.
TCTGTTACATTCCGTAACCTAGCGGGCAAGCTACGTCTGCCCGACGCGACAATCTAATTTCGACTCTTACATCTTTACCCCATCACTATCTAAATTCGACTATATTAAAACAAAACGCTATCTTCATGACAAGATTATCTTAGGGGTACGGGGTACATAGGCTAGGGCATTCAAAGTCACGCACGTATACATAATAATTTCTAGATTAATGATAAACAAATAAATGTCGTGACTATCATAATACAATATGAATTTCTAAACTGAATTTTGACTTAAATAGATAAAAGGGCCTATTCTGTAACTTCGTGGTTAATTTTTAACCATTGGTTACATTTTTTAACCAATCAAATATGTTGACATATAACAAAAAGAGGGATTTTTAGTTGTCAAACCAATATCTATTGGATAAAAATTTTAACCAGTGGTTAAAAATTAAACACCGAGTTGTAGAATAGGGCCCAAACAGAGTTAAAATATGAATATTGAAACTATAATTTAGAAAAGTTTATAAAAAGTAATTTATCTATTATTGCTCTTACCCTCGCCTTGTCACACTAAATTTTCCACTCACCTCATTTCCCATCCGGGTGGTAAAGGCTCCTCCCTCCCCTGCTCCCCCGCCCCGGGAGCCCCCGCCACTCCAATCCCCACCGCCCCGTTCGCCACCCCATTAGCAGGCAACGGCAGCGCCCCATTCACCACACCAGGCGGCGGCATAGGCTGTACTGGATAGGGCGGCTGTCGGGCCCCAACTGGGGGGAGAACAGCCGGGCCTGGGCCAGGACCTGGGGCGGTTAGAGCCGCAGCACCTGCGGGTGGAGCTATACCGGAGGGTGGGTGGTCCGAGTGGAGACGCATGCGGACTTTGATGCCGTTGTTGAGGATGCTTCGGCCGGAGGTTGGGTCTGTTGGGGCCTACAAGAAAATACAAAACAAATGAACGCGTTAACGACCAAGAGCAGAGAATTCCCGTGAAATCGCTGGGCTTTGTTGCCGGGAAATGAAGCTCGAGAAAAGTCGAGATATCATATTTGAGTCTAAAAGATTGTAAAAGAAGACTATTTTGCCTTTGCCACTCGCTTAGCTTTGAATTTCGTAGAAAGTTTGATGTTTAAATTTTTAATTTGTTTTTTAAAGGAAGGCAGTTTTGGTTTATGTGAAAGAGATTTTGTTATTTTTGTTTTTTAAGAGAAGCTAATTTTGGTTCCTAATGTTTCTTTGAAAGAGATTTTGTTATGTGTTTAGATTTTGTATTTAAGAGAAGATAATTTTAGTTCCTAGTGTTCCTAAGGAAGAGATTTTGTTATTTTTTGTTTAGATTTTGTTTTCAAGAGAAGATAATTTAGTTAGTTCCTATAAAAGTAAAAACTGTCAATAAAGGTTTTATGATTATTTTGATACTTTTATTTGAGAGAGAAAACCACTTAATTTGTTGATTTATAAGAAGATATTTTTTATGATACATATTTTTATTTTTGTGACGATATTTTTCATTATTTGAACCTAAAAGATACGCAAAAAATACGTAAATGTAAATTTCTCGACAACCCGAGAAATTACCCTCGAGAAATTATGAACCCTACGACCAGCGCTAAATTTTAAAATTACACTCCTGGACGGGTAGTTATTGATATTTGAGAAACATCCTGTATATCGTTCATAAGGTCTGTTAGAAAAGTTACCTTATTTTTTTTTGCGAAAACCTGATGGATTTGAATCAAGCGCGTTTTCATGAGCCGACCTTAAACCTTTTCCCGCCTGTCGATAGCGTCTGTTGCTGGCAAGCAGCATTTGAGTGAGGTAGTGTAGTGCTCTCGTCGGTTTTTCATTGCAAGGAAAATGACGGAACGACTGGAGCAGCGCTACTGCATCAAATTTTGCCTGAAACTGGGCGACAGCCAGATGGAAACCATTCGGAAGATTCAGACGGCTTTCGGTAACGATGCTATGAGCATCACACGGATTAAGGAGTGGTACAACCAGTTTAAAGACGGCCGCACATCGGAGGACAGCGAGCCACGCTCCGGTCGGCCATCAACATGCCGAAATGACCAGGTCATTACCAAAATGAACGATGAGGTGATGCGGGATCGTCGTGTAAGAAATTGCGGAAAAGGTGGGCATCAGCACTTTTTCGGCACATTCCATTATGACCGAAAATTTTGACAAGTCTCACAGGACATGCTGGACTCCACAAACAGTGACCCCGACTTCATGAACACTATAATCACTTGTGACGAGTCCTGGATGTACGGGTATGACCCGGAAACCAAATTCCAGTCGTCACAGTGGAAACATTCCACGTCACCAAGACCAAAGAAGGCTCGCCAAGTGCGCAGCATCGTCAAAGTGATGCTGACTGCTTTCTTTGACACCCGCGGTGTGGTACGCCACGAGTACACACCACAGGGTCAAACAATCACCAAAGAGTAACAATTTTGAGGTTAAGAGGATCCAATAATTTGTTCTATTATGGATGATTGGGTCTTATGAATCCATGAATAAATGTTCATACATCGTAAGATGTATTAAAGAGACATTTATTGAACGTTTCGACCGTATACAACGGTCATCATCAGCAATTATCAATCAACTAGGTTGTGAATTGCTGATGATGACCGTTGCATACGGTCGAAACGTTCAATAAATGTCTCTTTAATACATCTTACGACGTATGAACATTTATTCATGGATTCCTAAGGCCCAATCATCCATAATAGAATCACCAAAGAGCACTACAGGGATGTCCTCCGCTGTGCGGCGCAAGAGACCGGAGTTGTGGTCAACAGGAAATTGGCGCCTCCATCACGACAATACTCCAGCACATTCCTCAGATTTTTTGGCGAAGAACAAGACTCCTGTGGTTCAACACAGGCTCCTTACTCTCCTGATATGGCCCCCTACGACTTCTGGCTGTTCCCCAAACTCAAGAGGCCATTGAAAGGAACGCGACTTCAGACAAGAAAGGACAATATAGCTGCAATGACAGCCGAGCTAAACTCCATTCCGAAAGAGGCTTTCTCGGAATGCTTCCAACAATGGCGGCACAGCTGGGAAAAGTGTGTGGAGTCCCAAGGAGACTACTTTGAAGGTGGTTAGGTTTCCAACGCTCCAGGTATGCCAATTTTTTTTCCCGGCCAAAGGTCGGATATTTTTCTAACAGACTCGTATTATATCATTTTATAGGTATATTTATTTACTATTTGTATTTTTTGTCCTATTTACGTAATAATAATCCAAGGAAAATCCAACAATTATTTGTTTAATTTAAATTTATCTTCGTACAAACAAAACGAATAAGAATACGAAACTAAAAAATTCCATCATCTGATATAATATTTCATTGAGGAAATAATAGTCGCAGATGATAACAACTTTATAAAAGCAATCAATATACTTTATCGAATAGTTATTTGATTGGCGATAAAAATTCGTTACGTCAATTTAAAATAAAATACCATGAAATGAGCTTTTATGTATACTTATATGGAAATTAAATACAATAAAGGAAAATATAATTTGAAGCAAACAATTATGTAGTTATTGTAATTAAAACTCAAGGTGATCATTATCATGGAATTAAATTACAAAATAATAACAATATAATATCATCATTTTCGTTCTTATTTTACAACTGCGGGTACAAACTTTAAGGGCATATACAGGGACCCGAACCGTAACGAAACCGTAACCGAAAACCGCACCGATATTTGACTTTTTATGAAACCGTAACCTATATTTTATTTCTTCAAATATGGAAACCGAAAACCGATACGATAAATAAGTTCGTTCTGTAACCGAAAACATAACCGTACCGAAATAATATCGGTACTAAATCCGTAAATTTAAAATTAGGTGTTTTTTATTAACACACATTTTTTCGTAGAAATACTTTGCATACCTTCGGGAACATAAAAAAGTAATTTCTTATTTAAAAAAAAAATTAGGGCATTTTATTCCATTTTTTAGTTATTTTTTGCAATTATAATAAAAAAAAATACTCATCTGTTAACACTTTTCATTCAATCACCCATTTAGTTTACGTATTACTATTGGAATAGAATTATTATTATAACTTAAAATTAAAATATTAATAGTTTACGAAACGTATTTAATTTTTGTTGCAAAAATAAACTTAAGAACTAATTACTTACAGATTCTTTTCGAATTTTGAATTCCGCATAAGTCGAATATATCTATTAGTACTAGTTGTTAGTAAAAAGTGGAATTAAAATGTTATTACATTACGAAATAGGTACTAAATGTATTTCATGTTGCAAAAAATAAAAACAAAGCTAATTTTTCATTTAAACCGAAAACCGAAAAGAACCGAAACCGTAACGAAAACGAAATTAGTTTTTTTAACCGAAACGAAAACCTATATATTTTCAAAAAAACCGTAACTGATAACCGAAACCGAATTTTTATTAATGTAAAAACCGTTAACCGTAACCGAACCCCAAAATATTTCGGTTCGAGTCCCTGGGCATATAGTACTAACCAAAATGAGTAAAAAAAGGCTTAATAACGTTTTGTTTATTTTCACATAGCCACCTATAATATTTGTTTAAAAATTGTTTCTAATATTTCTAAATTATCTCACTTTTCTCGAAATTTTTCAAATACATTAATAAAAAATAATACATCGTAGAAAAGAGAAAAAATGGCGATTTCAATTTTATTAAAATAATTATAGGTTGTCATTTGAAAAATAAAAGTTGATAGTCGTATCTTGTAAACCTGACTTTATAAAAAATATCTACATCTGCCATCAAATAGTATATGTAAAATAATAAAACTTTTATATGAGCCATTTTTTTCTATTACTTATAATAAAAAAGTAAAAGGGGGGGCTGTATAAATAAATATATCACGGCTTATTACCCATTGCTGGGTGTGCCAATCTGCTTTGTACACAGATATCGGTAATGATGAAATATTTGCACCTCACGGGCACCGATTGCTGGTGTGGAGAGTGTACCACAGGGGTCAATTTTGTGCCATTTAAAATTCGAAATATTTGGCACCGATTCCTCAGATTGGCGATCTGACACTCACGCACGCGGCTTCGTGACCCCATAAAATATATTAATATAAAATAATAAAAAATTGAAATTATCTCACCTGTATATTAACCCTGCTGACTCCCAGCGCGTTCATATCCAATCTCAATCCATTTAACAACGCAATCAACTCCCCAACTTTGGTCTGTTGCGAATCTCCTTTGCTATCACTCATCAAATCCAACGTAACCTCCAAATTCTCGCACTTTCCATTATAATGCGCGAGCACTTGCAACAAATTGAACTTCTTCTCGCCCACTGTCACATCCTTTCGGAAGCTGTTGTGGTCCAGAACTCGGAAGGTGAGCTGCGATCGTGGTGTGACCAACACGGTGAATTCTTCGTTCCATTTTGGCTGATATGTGTTCTTGACGATTTCCGTTTTGCGGGGGTTCTTTTCGTCGATGGCGAGTTCCACGTAAGGGTTGGGTTTTAGAAAGCTGCTGCTGCCGCGCAGGTGGGCGCATTCAACTAGAAAATAATTATTTATTGTAAGGCCTGCTTTAATTTTTTTTTGGCTAAATTCCACATTCTTTAGGGCGCGAGCAGACACGTGACTCGAGGGACCTTGACGTGCTTAGAATCAGCTGATTTGTGTGCGCATGTCATTTTGACAAGACCAATGTTTTGACTTATTTTGATTTTGAATTGCTAAAATGTTAATATTTTATAATTTTTAGGCAGTAAAACACATGAAATTAAAAATAATAACATTTTAGCAATTAACAATCAAAATAAGTCAAAACATCGGTTTTGTCAACATGACATTGTTGTTGTCAAAATGAAATGCGCACACAAATCAGCTGGGCCTTTATTCTCGAATCTAAACGTATACGTTTGCGGCGTTCGAAACGTATGAAATGAGATTTTGGTATTCTCCAGCGTCCGTTTCATGAACGTATATGTTTCTAAACGTACAACTTTCATACGTTTGACAACGGGCGGGGACTGACCATACGTTCAATGAATTTTTCATACGTTTACATCTAAGTGTAATAGTATTATATATAAAAACACTACACTATGGGGAATAATTCTATTATAAAAATATTTAGTGATGAAATCTGTTATTATTTTTTAAGGCAAGTATATTTTGAAAAATATGAATTATAAATTTTTAATATAATATGTATAATACAATATATGTATAATAGAAATATGATAAAAGTATTCAACCCGACTGTAGTTTATTATTCCTAAGGAAAAAAATAAATATTTAACTTTCGTTTGCATTAGAGCTCTTTATAAGTAAATGTAAAAGAAATATCCTGCCAAACGGATATTTTTCTGGTATTATTAATTGAAATAATAACTGTGAACTTGTTTATTACAACAAATTATATTTTGATTACAGTTAAGAATATTGATTACAAGAATGAATCCAATAAAGCAAATTGTATGTTTTAGATTAATTTTTGTAATTCATAGAAAAAATTAAAATTCATGAAATGATCCTTTTCCGAGGCTCTTTCGGAGGCTGTGGTCACAAAGGACAATATATATTGTAAAAAGTACATAGTATCTTAAATATTTTTCTTCTATGTTATATTTCTTTGCATGAAGTCGTCTTTTACCCACAGAGCTTATCGTACCGTCTAAAATCAATCAGTAAATACATTTCATATGTTTATATAGATCTTCCTTCAGTTTTTCCAGTCTTTTCTGGTACAGGGATAACATTTAACATTATTACTAAATCTCAAAATTCGATTGCTTTTTTGTGTATAAAAGTCGAATCAAATTTTCCACGTTCTAATAATTATTATTTATTGCTCTTCAGGGAAAAGAAATCCTTTATTTCAGCATTTTTTTCATGTTCAAATAAAATTGTAGGTTTAGTGTATATCAATGTCAAGATGTCAAATTTTGACATTTAATCTAACGCATGGAGCGTGGTGCTGATTGGTCAATTCACAAATGAAAAAGTCTAGTGGAACCGTCCTTTAGAAAGCCAAACGTATTCGAATGCAAATCAAGCGAGACAAACGCATACCATTGGAGAATAGAATTTTTGAAACGTATACGTTTGAACACTATACGTTCATGAACGCATACGAATGCGAACGAATGATTTGGAGAATTGAGGCCCTGATTCTAAGCACGTGACTCGGGCGTCCTTGACGTACTTGGAATCAGCTGATTTGTGTGCATTTGTCATTTTGACAAGAACAATGTTACCTTGACAAAACCAATGTTGTGACTTATTTTAATTTTGAACTGTTGAGAAGTTATTATTTGTTGTTGTTTTTGTTTTACTGCCTGAAAATCGTACAATAATAAAATTTTAGCAGTTTGAAATAAAAATAAGGCAAAACATTGGTATTGTCAAAGTGACATTGTTCTTATAAAAATGACATGCGCACATAAATCACCTGATGCCAAGCACGTCAAGGACGTCCGAGTCACGTGTCTGCTCGTGCCCTATAGACTGCGAACAGACATGTAACATGAACTAGAGTGACCTTGAAGTGCTTGGAATCAGCTGATTTGTGTGCGCTTGTCACTTTGACAACAACAATGTTTTATTTTGAATTGTCTAAATACCGGGTGTCTACTTTTTTATGAACCATACGAAATACAATGGTAAAATGTTCTTATGGCTGTAATTTATAATTTTAGAACTAAAGTATAAATACAAACAAAAAATTGTCGTATAATGGATTACAGAACTCAAAATCGTCCAAAAATGCGCTGTTGCTGACGTAGGCTGGCAAAAAGAGTTGGCATTACTGTTCTGGTGATATGTCAATTTACGATTATTTTCAACACAAGAATTAGCAAAATGTTTACAAATTTTAGGGCTAAATCTTAAATTATTGTAACTTAAATAACTAAATTTTGTCATAAAATTAATAATAATATGCTGTCATCTCGTATACATTAATTATAGGTTTCAACTTTAGGATTAAAATAATTTGTATACTATTATTCATGAAAGATGACTATTCAAGGTCATTTGTTCGAAGAAAGAATACACATCACTTTACAGCAGTAGCTTAACAACATTTTGTATTAGAAGGATTATTTGACATATGTCTATTTATTTATGTGGTGTAACAGATATAAGTAAATAGTAGAATTACTTTCTAACACACTATAAATAATAATGACGTATGTCGTAGAATTACATATACCTAATTATCTACTACACTGCCCTCTGTGCTAATATTTACCCAGTGGCGTTTCCGTTTAAATCAAATTATTATTCCTTGGTTTATAGTTGTCTATGTTTTTGAATTTTGCAAAAACAGAAGTAAAGAACATAAATCTTTCAGAAAGGCAATATTTAGAAAGAAACATAATTTTCAAATAAATTACTCTTATTTTGTCAGTTAAAATGTGTCCACAAATATTTCATGTTGCACGCCTATGCATACGAAATGCAATGAAGTTATCTGCAAGTAATATTATATCAGACGGCTCACAAATAACCTTGATTAGTCATCTTTCTTGAATAATAGTTTATATGCTTGTTGTTTGTAATGTTTGTACGAAATATTTTCAAGAAATATAAACTAATTACGCATTTTAAGCTCAGATGTAAGTAATTATAATTAAACTTGCAATACAAAACCCACATAAATATATGTATTTTTTAGGTTTTTTAAAATAGAATAAAAGTGTAGAAGAATTTATGGAGAAGTCGGCACAAAAAATATTGTGTATCACACGCCCTAAAACTGTTTTGCGAGATCTCGTATTTGCAAAATAAACTTGCTCTCGCAAATATTCAGTTTCTGGACTAGTGATAGACATAACTATTAATTTCATGTGCTTTACTGTCTCTGTTTTTAAAAATAAAATTTACAGTAAGAAGTATTTTTGATTTATTTTATACAGAATTCTTTAGATTAGATACAATTGTTATAATTTTTTAGCAACTATTAGATCTTTTATTCTACAGAGAAAGTGTGTAAATATCGTTAATAGAAGTCCTTTAAATGAATATGGAAGAAACGAAAGTGGTACATTTCGATCAGAAAGTGTAGCAAAGAATAATTATAGATCTATTTAGAATTAATAATAATACATTTGTCAACGCATAATAAAATAATCATACTAAAAAAATACAAAAAATAAAGAAATTTATTATTTTATTATTAGCTATTTTTATCGTTCATGGTGCAATTTCAATACATTATTATAAAAGTTTTTATAACAAAATTAACGATCGAAACTATATAAATATTCAATTATTATTCGTGTAAAATTTCGCAGAAATCAATGCGCAAACATTTACACATACATACATACAAAACATTTTGCAATATTGTAAGACTAATGTTTTGAAAATACAAGAAATTAAATTAATTTTATAAATATTTTGACTCATACTCTGACCCTCAAGATTGTAATTATTTACTATATATTTTAATAAAATGTATACGGGTGTCTTTTTACCTCCCGCTACCCTTGGTAAGGGAGGTATAGGAATCGTGCTAAAAATTGCATATCGAGATTTTGGCAAATGACCACGTTTTAAGGTCCCTAGAATCCAATTTTAACATTTTCACGATGATGTCTGTGTGGATCCTCAGCTTTAACTCAAAGACTATCATTCAGAAAATTTTGAAATCCTGTATTTCTACCTTATTCAAATATGGAAAGAAGCCACTAAATTTTGGTGTAAATCTGATAACCGGAAATGGCACTTTACTTGAAGCTCAAAATAGTTTCGAAAAATACCTTTAAATGTTATTTTTTCAATATTTGTTATTATGAAAATTAAAGATTATTAAATTTTCTACAGGTTCGCATTAATACTTTTTAAATTAGGTTAATATATTTTTATTAGGTTTTAACTGTAATATATGTTCAAGTGTACAATAGGGATAAGAAAAAATCATTATTAAGACGAAAAAAGTTTTTAAAAAATTGTTAGTTTTTGAAATATTTGAGATCATAAGCATCTATACATCTACGTCACAACTATTGCTATCTTTCTCGCACAGCCTACTACAGAAACTGGTACGAGGAAGATAGGTATAGGTTTCGTTAAAAATCAAATGCAATTGAACTAAAAACAATAATTATGACTACGAATTGTTTCAAATTAAACGAACTTTCATTTAAAATAATTAAAAAATTAGAGTGGAGAACCCTATTGTCTATTAATTTAAATAAATAATTTTTCACTCTGTATACAAAAAAGAAACCATTAGCTATATTGATATTGTTTCGTGGATTATTGCAAAATATTAATCAATATAACAATTAAAATAGATATAGCTGAACTTTGTAGCTTAAACAACAGAATAAACAATAAAATGATTTTTCCACACAAAATGTATGTTTGTATTCAGATTTAAACAATAATTTTAATGTAAAACAACATTTGATATGTCTTAATTATACAAAAAAAACTTTGCAAAAGCAATAATTTATTCTCAAATATTATTCGAAGTAGAAATTTTCATTTTGAAAGTTTCAAAACATTCATAAACTCAACAATCAAACCACGATTTTAGCGTGCTATGAAAACAATACAATTTATGGTTTATTTTCTGTTTTAAATGCAGTTTTTTTTTATAAGCAGTGAACCTTATAGCCGGTGGTTTATAAACTTACTTGTCACACTAAGTTGATGAAATCCAGTTGATGGTTCGACACTTTCTGCCCTTTCTGCCATTGTAACTGTTACAACGTACACAATTTAACGAAAAATTAACATCCTATCAACAAAGCTCAATCATCAATAGAAACAATTGTTAAAATAATAATAACGCAACTAAATGTAATAATCGTGGTATTCCACTTGACTGATTTAACACTGTTTTACATTATTGTACTGATTTCACTTTTCAACAATAGAATCTAGCGAATAAATGTCTGAAGAAAGAAGAAAAGTCCACAATATTTTATACAAAACAAGTAAAATGTATGTAATCCATTTTTCGATGACACTTGTCACTTGATTAGATTCCACGCCATGTTAATTCAAACCAAAATTCGTTTTTAAACGTTTCAAAAACATTTCTTAATGGTGCACACTGTATTTAACGTTGTTACTTTGTAGTTATATAACACAAAAATGTCAACTTAAAATTTTAGAGTCAAAAATTGTAACATTACTTTTCTTTATCTGTTTACTCCATTTTGACAGAAAGATGGATTCCATTTTGAGTGCGTTCTTACAACATGAAGTTTTTTAAATTTACAATGAATTAAAACAATTTTATACGTAAATATTTGCATAAAAATTCACACATAACATTAATAAATTAATATTAGAAACAAATACATACAAAATATATGTTTAAGTGTGTTTATATAACGAATTATTCATAAAACTTAAAAAGAAAAGAACGAACAATAATATTCAATTTCAATTCAATCTTCCCAAAATATTTTAAACATTCCAATAAATATATTCACATATCATAAACCAAAAATAATCGTATAAAATTATTGCACAATAAATTAATCTTTTATCTTTACATTTGAAAGTCATGTGTTAATCTGTCAAATCTACGTCACTTCAGCAACACGTGTGATACGAATGTTGTAAATATGTCTCAAAAAATTAAACATTTGGTTGTGGATACAACTGCGTTTATTAATAATGCTCCCTTGCAAGTAAGATTATAAAAATTGCTAACAAATAATGCATGAATCAATAGTTATAAGAACATTATATGGTTATGAGCAAGTGTGTATATTTGTGATTGTTATAACAGTGAAAATCGATAATAATGAATCATATAAGTGTATTGATTAGGCATTTTATTTGTTTTATTAATCATTTTAATTAATAATACATTTTGAAGTCATATAATCTATTTGGAACATAAAATTTGATCCGAACCCTTCGAACCCACTGATTTTTATTACCTCTCGCTTTTAGAGAATAATAAGCATGAATTAAGATCCCCACAACACGTTTTTAGTATTTTTACAATGATGCTCTGTGTATGTGACGATTTTTTTTTCTCCACGATGACATATAACTTCCAAAATTTCCTATTTTCCGTATTTAAGTGTTCTGCATTCATATAAAGAATTAATTAGATTTTGGGTAAAATTGGACAACCGGAAGTGGTCCTTTACTAGAAGCCTATAACAAATGACCACAAGAATGATTTTAGAATAGTTTGTAGCATTGCAGTACGAGTTTTGCGTTTAGTCTGCGCCACAGCACATCACGTTTGGCACGGACTCTAGCTTGAAATCCATGATACAAAAATGAGTATCGCCATCCGAAAGTTTTTAAAAATCTGTCTTAAAGAAGTGCAAATCAAAATCACAAATTATTTCGTACTTAGATTTATAAAAACAAAAAAAAATCTGATGTGGCCAGCACATAACCTCTCGCCAGATATTTTACCTGGTTAAACGAAAAATATTTTTAAATACAAATACATATATTCATGTCTCACTGCAAAATAATTCTCACATATATTTGCAAAGTCTATGGGATATAATTAATATAAATTATGTACAATACATGCATTTTCTTTATATTCAATATCCTGAAATTTTCTTTTTCTACTTTCCTTTTCTTTATATTTGTCATTTTTTCGCAAATTCCTTTTGTATTCTTTTTTACGTATATTCTTTTGCGTTGTTGACTTTTTTTATTTTCATAATCTTCATGATGTGCATATATATTTGACAATGGCATACAAATATTTTTGACAGTGATATTTATGTGTCAATTACAAACATTTGAATTTCTTGTCTTGAAGTAGTTTGATCTGAGATTTTTTTACATCAAATTATTTTATATGCATTTCTTTATCTCTAAATCTATAGAAGATATAATAATGAATTTATATTTATCGAATAAAGAATTTAACGTTCTTTAATATAAGTATTTACATAAATTTTCGATAAATAATATTTAGATGATTTTTTTCTTGTAACTACTACTTCCGGTTGTCCAATTGTTACCAAAACTTAATCAACTCTTCCCATTATTGTTAGATTGAGGAATCCGTAGTTAAAAATGTCTTAAGTCTTATAGTATTTGAGAAATCGTGGATCACACATCCACACACACACACACACACACACATCTACACACACACACACACACACATCTACACACACATACGGACATCATCGTAAAAATTCTAGGGACCTTAAAACATGCTTATTCACTAAAATCCGGATATGCGATTTTTAGCATGAGTCCAATACCTCTCTTAGCGAGAGATAAAAACTGCAAAATTTACATATTTGTCAGTATCTAGTCACTTATGCATTTCTTCTAAATAAACAATGTAGTTGTTAAAACGTTTATACTTCTCCAGGAAATAGCTGAAAACATCGTTACAGTCCAAGAAGTCGTTGACGAAATAATCAACAAGAGACAACTTCGTCGTTTGATAGTCCTTCCATACGATTTAACAATAAAAGATGTCTTTCCAGAAAACATTAAAGTCATCACGGACTTTTCCAAAAAAACTGGAGATTATCCAAGTCTTTCCGCCACAGACATCAAAGTAATGGCCTTAACCTACCAACTAGAAAAAGAAAAAATAGGCACAGCTCACTTAAAACACCAACCAACAATATCGCAAACCCATATCACCACATTTCAAAAACCGAAAGAAGACGAAATCCCTGCTCCAGTAAATGTCTCAGGATTTTATCTCCCAGGGAAGAACAATAAAGATAATTCAGAGGAAGAGGTAAATGAAGATCAGGTTTCTTCGGAAAATGAAGATCAAGAAGAGAAGAAAACAGATTTTACGAAAATTGATAAAAATTTGAACGAAAAATTCGAGACTTTAAAATGCGAAATATTGGAAACTGGTGATGATCAAAATGTGGAGGATGTTTTGGCGGAAGTAACAGATGAAAGCTATGATGAAGAATACTCCGAAGAAGATGATGATGATGATAACGAAGGATGGATCAGTCCAGGTAAAAAAATATATGATACGAGAGTCACGCTAGAATTGAGAATAAGAAAATGAATGCCAACGTACCAATATTTAGAAATATTTAAATAAAACTTTATCCAGGCGGTTTTAAGATTTGGGAATGAGTTCATTTATATTTTAAACCCCGTAGAACACTATTTTCGTGTTAATTTGAAGATAATTTGAATCGTTGATGAGTTGTGAACAAAATAAAATGCCTGTTTTTGGGGCAAATTTTTCCCCATATTTTTAAAAATTTCGACCCTATTTTCCGGAATCCCTAAGCCCTTTTTGACACTTTTAAATTAATAATGTATCAAATTGACCTTCCAGAGTTCGGTTTTGTAAGAATTAATACTCTATCTTCAATCGAAATGGAGATATTGACTGATTTTTAACCTCACATTTTTAGCCAAAAAAATACAATTTTTTAACCCGGGTTTGATAATTTTTTAACCGGAAATTTAACCACTTTTATGCCGGATATATACAAATCAACCCTCCAAAGTTCATTCCTACAATAATAAAAATAAACACTATCAATGACTACGTTTATCTCGATGTTTAATTTAGTAAATTCTTTTTCAATCTTCGAAATAAACGATCGAGATTAATATTTCAATTCGCTTGAAAATGTCAAGTCAAGCCTATAAAATAACAGGCTTGGACTTATGAAGCGGCTTGACTTCTGTCGAAATAAACAGTGAAGCTTCAAATAATGGAACTACGCATGCGCATATCCGCAATATGTTGGAGTGTTAAGGCGAGCGCACACCAACGCGGGCAAGCGTTGCGGGCATCAAAATCTATGGCGTTATACAGACGTGCGCAGACCACAGCGGGTACCCGCGCGATATTTCCGCGTTCATTTTGTTGAACGCATCCGTCAGCGTTTTGCCCGCGCCCGCAGCCGAATTCTGAGTGTTCATCTGAGGCATTCATTAACCGAAGTGTAAAATATTCTCCATACTTTATACGTTCTCGGTTAATATCATGTATCCATTTCCTTTAAAAATAAATAATATTGCAAAGCTTTCATGGGGTAATGGTTATTTACTAATCTGTTTTTATCTTCCTTTGGAGCAGCGAGTAATAAAAGATTTTCGTAAACTAATTCTGAATTAAATTAATTATTTCTTGCATGCGTGCAGATCGCGTTTTAACGCGTTGGTGTGCGGATACCCGCGATTCCGTCAATCGCGCCGCGGAACTGCCCGCTGCCCGTACCGCTTGCCCGCGTTGGTGTGCGTTCGCCTTTAATAAATTAATATCATTTGGTTATTTGTATTTTACCTCATTTTATAAAAGTCGCGACATAAAACTTTATAAAATTGTCCAAAAGCGAAATATTTAAAGGGATAAAGAAACAAATATTTTGTTTGAAAAGAAGTCAAATAACAACAAGACAACTTGTAGATTTTGAGGTTACATATCCAGCATGAAATTATACCTTGTTCCATTTAAGCCATTCCGTATTGCGGAGCATAGGGAATAGTTTTGACATCTCTAATTGGCTGAAATTAGAGACAAGTTTACCCAATGTAATTTCGGCTACTTCAGATTTGCGCTGTTGCCAGTGCCATCTACTGAATGGCTTAAATGGAATAGAACATAGATCATATACCTCTCCCTGTCTGTCTGCATAATCTAATATTTAACTATCTTTTTTAGTCGATACGAATTTAAGGAAGATTGTAAATAAAGCAATCCTATTTTCAATCCGCTGAGATAAACCAATAGGATTTTTCAAGTCATAGCCGCTTGAATGTCGAGATAAACGTAGTCTGTAACTGAAATCGAAATTATGAACCATTTTTAACTTCACATTTTTTGTCGAAACTAAATATACCTTCATATTAACACTAAAATAGTGTTGTACGGGGTTAAATATAAATTGACTCGCGGCTGCGAAGCCCGCGGAATATTAGCTAGTGTCTAGAAAAACACTCGCCATGTTTTATAAGATTTCAACATCTGTATCAACTTCTCGGTTATTTTTAAAATGCTGACCGAACCCAGTTAATGATCATAGATGCGTTTCGTTTTTACTGGAGCTCATCAGTGTCGTGCACGGTGTAGTATCTATAGGTGAGTGCACGACGTATTCCTATACATTACGAAGAATGGCTAACTAACTAGGCTAGTTCATACAGTGTGCCGCTAGATGTCAGGTTTTGTTGCGACCCGGTATTTACACAAAATATTTAAAATATTAAATTATTTATATATAACGCATAATATTCTATATTTTCAATCATTACCTTTTATCTTTTGTCAGTTCTATGTATGTATTTTGTACAAATTCCATACAGAAACGTTTCTATATTTCCAGTAAAATTATAAATGTCAAATGCACTTGACATTGACACCTGTCAATCAGAAATTTATCTTAGCACCTGTTTTTGTGATTATAGTGTAGCTGGCTGCCGCTAAATTGTACATTTTGACATCTTAAAAAGACTATTTTTCTCTTTATTTGATCCATACTATATTATGCATCTTGTAGCAAAACATTTTCTGTCAAATGGTAACGGGTCGCGTTAGCACCATTTTGTTTCCCAGTTACTTAGCCATGTCAACGCATCTCGTGCTCTCACCTATAGATACTACACCGTGAGTAGTACTGTAAGTACAAAGTGTACATTTTATTATTTTTTGTTATGGTGGCGGACTGTAGAAAAAATTGTGTGTGTTTCGAGCGCAAATGGACATTGTCGATTTTGAGAGAATGACGCGATCCTACGTCGCGCGTCAACAACCTCTCAATCGACAATGTCCCATTTTGCGCTCTTAATACACAAATAGCTACTTTCAATGCTGACCGAACCCAGTTAATGACCACAGATGCATTTCGTTTTTACTGTAGCTCTTTGCAGAAACAATGATAGTATATTTCATGCTTCTGAAAAATGATCGAGAGGTTGATTCAGATTCTGAGATCTTGTGATCTTACAAGTATTTTTCTAATATTTTACTGTAGGTAATCTTCAAAAAGCCAAGAAGCAAATGGACGAAGACCTAGTGGAAGACAAACCCGCTGTAGTAGCTTGCATCACCACAGACTTCGCCATGCAAAACGTCCTCAAACAAATCGGTCTTCAAGTCACCGCTCTTGATGGTCGCGTTATTAAACAACTCCGAACATTCATCCTGCGATGTCACACTTGCTTCAAGACCACGAGTTTGATGGAGAAGCAGTTCTGTCCCAAATGCGGTAACAAGACTTTGAAAAAGGTCGCTGTGTCAGTGAATTCAGAGGGGAAGCAAGTCATTCATATAAATGGAAGGAGGCCTCTTACGGCCAGAGGGAAGAAGTTTAGTTTGCCGACGTTTAAAGGAGGGAAACATTCGAATAATCCGGTTATAGCGGAGGATCAACCCATGCCAGAACAAAGACCGACGAGACAGGCGAGGATGAAGAATAATCCACTTGATCCTGACTATACTGCCGGTAAGTTATGACATTTTCAATAGACACACAATAGGCATTTACGAAAATTCTACCGGTGAGCTGTTACCGGTATATATCGGTAAACAGCTATTTACCAAATTACAACTACCGGGATCAATATTTTAAGAACGCAAGTGATAAACATGGTACATTTCTAAACTATGAAAAATATTTGAAAGTTTGAAACAGATTTGAAACTTTACGTAGTTAACAAACTGAGCATAGTGCTACTTCCGATTCCAACATTGAAGACATTTTAACTTTTAACGCGCGCGCTTCTCTTGGCATTACTACCTTTTTCGAGGTTAGATTCTTCATTTACCGCATTTACCGGCTGAATTACTCGATCCACAAATCATGGATCCGGTAGATATGGTACAATTTTCGAACACGGTAACTATTAACCACTCGTGTTTTCGAACGCAGTCGGTAGCTGCGATATCTGCCGGTAGAATTTTCGTAAATGTCTTATGGGGTAGAATAATGTGACGTCAGAGTATGACGCGAAATATGAAGCATTGTCCTAAGCAAAAACGATACCTTCAAAGTAGACTATATTGACAGAACACACAAGGGTCATAATTTAAAGGCTTGTAATTTGATGCTGATATTATTGTTATTATGAAGAAATTAATTTTGAGATATTAATAACATCAAATTGTAAACATTTTTCTATTACTTCGTAATACAATATATACACATTAATAAATAACAAAGGTTTTATTTTAAATTGAAATCAACTCTGCACATTCTGAACTACAAGTATCAAGTTTGCGCAGCTTCAAGCATATCCGAGAGTTCACCGACATACCGACTGAGATTTTGTTTGTTGGCGTTTTGAGCATTTTCAAATCAGTTCTTTTCAGAAGTTTAATTTTTTTCTTTTTAAGTTTAAGGTATGTAAATAACTCTGTCTATCCACATTAATATATTTAATATGCCGTGTTCTTAAGATGCTATAACCTAAAAATGGTTCGCTGTCTTTCAAACGGGCTCTTCCAGCCGCTTCACGCGATGTTTCACGAACATATTCGAGATTGAACGAACATGTAGTTCCTTGCAAAGTTTTTTAAAACTTAAATAGAATAATTGTTATTACAAATTATGATACTGTTTAATTGAAAGGGTAATGTTCAAACTTAAATGAATGACAGCTAGCTAACTTTTCTTAATTAAGTAAGATATAGGCGACGAAAAGAACTGCTCAAAATTATAGTTCTTATTTGCTGTGGCAATAAGGTTCACTTTGAAAGATGTGTTTACCGTATATGACGTAATTACTGAACTTCTCTATTGCAATTTGCACGAGCACCTCTAGCGGCAAAGCATAAAACTAATGGTTCTAAACAAAGAACTGTCACCTCTACACTCTATCGTTTTAGTTGTATTATCAAATGATCTTCAATATCATTAAACAGAAAAGTTGCCCCAGGCACTTTAAACTCATTTTTCCCACTCCCAATATCGTAAGTAGACTATTAGGACATTGTTTGTAGGAATGTATGTTTATTTTACTGTCAAGATATCGGTTTCTATTAGCGACGGGAAGTAAGGATTGTTCTTACTTCCCTACAGCTGAACTTTCCTCCCTCTATGTGAAATACCAGCAGTTAGATATTTTAAACTTTGTCAAATATTTATTCATTCTTATAATTTATAATTTTGAATTTAATTTCTATCAATTGGACCTTTCCAATTTAAAGAGATAGAAGATATGCGCAATGGGGATCTGCGCAAAGTAAGAACAACTGAGATCTATGACGTTTGATTCTAAAAAAATTAGACGTAAAATGTAAGATAACTTTAAAAAATCTTATCGAAATAAGTTACAAAAGCTTTTATTGAAGGTAAAATGTCTAACGATGCAAATTTTCACTGAGAATACAGGTATTTTAATGACTGCAATATTTTTGACGTTTCGTTTGACAGCCCAACTGGCAGTTGTTCGCGCCATTTTCTTACTATTTGCAGCGATAGAAAGAGATAGCCCTTAAATTGGAAAGGTCCATTGTCCTTTCATAAATATTTCCATTCAAAAGTTACCGTTGACGTGTCAAATGTGGCAGATGGCCGTTTTTCTTCTTAAATTTTCCATGGAACACTTAGATTCTTTTTTTAATGTATCAATATTCAACTGTATTTCTTGACAGCATTGACATATCTGGCAATGAAAATGAGCAGGTAAAAAATAAATCATCGGGAGTGGAAAAAATCTTATATGCTACACGAGATGTAGGTACATTTGACCACTCTCGAACTTATTTGCTAGCCTTCGCTGTCGCTCGGGCGCAAAATCGTCCTCAATTAGTAAATGGTACCTACATCTCTTGTAGCATAAATAACTATTTAATAAATAAAACGAACAAAACAAATCAGAATAGAGAATTAAGTTATATACGAATGACATGCAAACAAAATGTTACGTCCCTCTCCATAGTACTAGGGAGAGGGACGTAACAAGACGAGGGGGGGGTTGTTTGGAAGCAATATCTTCTTTCTTGTGACGTCATTTCTGTGTATTTGATTATATGATACGTTAATAACTATTGTTGCATATATTTGCAACTGGTACAACTAGTAATTTATATTATTTTAGGCTTCTCACCTTTTGTGATGCGAGACATCAACTCCCGCTCAGCCCTCCTTGGCATCCGGCCTGGAACGGAAGTCAAACACTGGATGAAGAAAAATCCGAACGAAGCGCGCAGGCGTAGAAGAAAATAAAATAAACCTATATGTACATTATTATCAAATTTATATTTAAGAATAAACTTAATATTGTTCAAGGTTTACTTATTTGTGTATTTTATTAGAGCAACTTTTTGTATATAGCAAATATTCCTGCGATGGTTTTAAGAATAAAATATATCCGCTGTCTCCGTTAGTGAAAAAGTAGTGCTCTTGTTTACTCCAACTTATAGGAACGTCGGTGAAGCCATGGACGTAAAATGATATCCATGGGATGTTCTTAAAGTTTGGTAAGTAATTTCTGCAGATAAAAATATAAAATTAAAATAATTTATAGGCAGTGATTCTACCACGAAGTATAATAACTAAGGAGTGGACAAATCGTATATATTATACTTCGTATTTAAAAAATGAAAAGTTACTTACGTAATACTTTTGTAAAGTGCCTGTATTTGATTGACAGTAAACATTCCTTTCCATTCCAAATAAAAAACTTCATTCACACTCATTGTATTTTCTGGCGGTATATACGTATTTGTATACGAATCAAAAAGTTCTTCATCTATATCTGCATCTAAAGCAAACATTCCTAACCATTCCACCAACTCTTCCGTCGTCAAATCATCTTTATCTTTCATTATTATCGGCATCTTCACATCTCTACATGTCCTTTGTTCGAATTTCGGCGTGCAAACCTCTACGTTACAGCTTAGATCTTGGAGATATTTAGCTATTGATGATGGACAGGTGTCTTTTGTAGGTGGTTCCCAAATTAGAATGAAATTGAATTTCAGTTTTTTTAAACATTTTCGTAGTTTTTGATAGCGGTTTGTGTTTGAGGTTAAAGAGACATCTTTTAAGTTAATTTGGATAACTGGAAGAAAATGATAAATCATAATAAAATAAAAATAAAGTCAATAATTCATTATTAAGGTTTATTGCCCATTCCTGGGTCGCCATTTATTATGTAAATATTTCAAATATTCAAAAAATTATATGATTCAAATCGACCTATACAGTGACGTCACGTTTGCTTACTAAAAGCCGCAAATAGCGCTAGTGTCGTTGTTTTAATGCGATAAGATGCGAAATGTCAAAGTGACAGTTGATATCTAACCATAAAAAAATAGAAATATTTATCAACCAAACAAGTCCCGTTTACACCACAAGACTTACATCATTATGTCAAACTTAGGCGCGAAATTCAAACTCAGTTCATAACGCTGAGAACATAATTTCAATCCCCAAGTATTTCTTACCAAGGAAATTTTTGCTCAACTTTAAAGGCCGAAAAATCTCATAAAAGTAAATCTCTTATGCAAAGCATTATATGTAGCATCTAGACCGATCCTTTATCTCCAGATTCGTACAATAATATTCACATGAACTCTGCACAGTTTATAATTATTTAAATAATAATACAACACTACAAAATTCATTGAACGTATGTCTTAGTTTGATCGTGCATGCTTCATCTTCTATTGTACTGTCCTATTTACTGGTGGGTCAACGACATACGGTATCCTTGCTTGCACCAAGCATTTTAATTTCTAATAATTTTCTTACTTTACCTTTTCTACAGGTTTAAACTGTTGCAATCTATTACTGAATAAACAAACTATCGAATTCTTAGCAAGAGCTGCTTAATTTATTTTTTTAAAATTTCTTTTTTTGTCCCTAAAATTAAACTCCTATATGAAACCTATACTAGGGAATTCAAACTATGAACTGGCGCCAAAGACAAATTCTAACCTAACTTTTCTGGTCTATGAACCTTTTACATTTTTATAGTACCGTGACGTCAGTTTTCAATGCGCCACATAGTGAAATTCTTATGAACTAGAGTTGAGGAGACACCATGTTGTCAGATAATATGATTTCTGATTCCCATCTCTTCCTCTTGTTTCAAAATATTCATCACAAACGCTTTGTGTGAATTTATTTAATAAAGTTAAGTTTTTACTTTCCGCCATTTGTAATTTAATTGGCCTCCTCAATGCGCAAACAACCTGCTGCGTACAACATATACGTCTATAGAAGTAACAAGCGTGACGTCACAATGGCGGGAATATGAAATCCTATATTTGCTATAATTTGAATTTCTGTGAAATATGATGTAACAAAAAAGAAAGTCCATACATACATTATAGTTCAATTTTATTGACTGGTTAACCTATCAGAATATAAATATATATCAAAATATATATAGGTGATATTTTACACATTTTCCCTATGCTAACATTCCAAAACATTGAAACCCTAACTTAACAGTTAATTGTAATGTTATATGGTATGGTACATTAGCAAAAATATTTCAGGTTAACGTCCATTTCATTCTAGTATTCAATTTTGAAAATTACTTTAAATTAATTTAGTACGAAATTCACAACCACACAGTACAATATTTGATTGAATATACAAAATAATATTTTTATACCATATGAAATGGACTGTATTTTATAAAATAAAAAATTAATATGAAAACGTACGATTCACAAGATGTTATAAAAACATTTAAACTTTATTTTTCAAATCATCTATGCAATTTGAGAGGTAAATATGTTTGACTAATCTTGGACTTAAACGGCAGCCCTCGCTGCGCTCGGGTGGCAAACATGTCCTCAATTAGTAAATACAATTTACCTCTAGATACAACCTTATTATTTTCTTATGACATTTATACGTTTTCAGTAATATATTTTTTTTAATTTGACATTATTTTTAATTTTCTAGTTCTGTTAGCACCAATTTTAAATCCGTCTTAAAAAATCTACCTGAACCAGAACATTAAAAATAAAGTCAGTGACAAAATTAAACTATTATTCGAAATACTCTGCGTTCAAAATCAAAATTCTTTTCTCTTTTGAGTGGGTTGTCTTATAAGACTTGACTTGAGTCTTGAGTTGAAATGAGCAGAATTTTCGCCTTGGACTAGGGGAATGTAGGTAGTAAGAAACCATCACAAATTAAATAATAATAACATGACTAAATAACAAATGAGTACTGAGACAACCAAATGTCAGAAACAATCCTACGAAAGACTAAATATCACACACTACAGTAACAACATCGAGTATGTAGTTACATATGCCTTAGGAATTAACAAACATAGTATAATACTGTAGAAATAGATATTTAAAATTATCGGGCTTTCCAAGACAACGGCTTTTCAAGAAATAAAAGTATTGCATATAAATTTTAGTACAAATTATATTAATAGAAAATTAAAATAATGATAAATTATATAGTATTTATAAATGAATTATTAAATTGAAAAATACATATGTTCAAAACGGTCGCCAAATGACGTCACAACCCTAACAAGGTCACACAACGAACTTATTTCATTTGATGGTGTTTGTGCGCATGCCTGGCTTTTACCGCCAATTATTTTTATTGACATTCAAAGGTTAAATACACGTGTGAAACAAGAAAACTGTGGTTAAACTTACGCATTTAATTTAAAATACATACAAATAAAAATCACACAAATACTGAATCAGTAACCGCCCATTTGACGTGGATCACATGTGGATACAATTCAATATAGGTTATGTGTGAGTAAAGTTTAATTTTCCCGCGATACATTTTTGTAGCTAAATTCACTTGACACAACTGTTTCTATCTCATAGTCCATCAAGCTTTCTCTCTTGCTGGGGTTGTGACGTCACGGAATGAAAACATCTCTGTATTAACATATAAAAAAAAATCATGGGAATCCCAATTGCATCCAAATTAATTTAGAAACCCCAATTGCTTCCAAATTAATTGTACACACTGCCGCTATCAACCGAAACAAATTAAAATAGATTTTTGTGCACTCGTTTTCGGCTCATGTCGCTTTTTTAAAAAGGGCAAAAAAACTACAAATGATTTTTTCTCTGGCCGAGACTAAAATCAGCCCCTATTGTATCAAAATTAAAAAGAAGTACATAATTTTTGACTCTAGAAGCGAAATAAGGACATTATTCACATAAGGAAAAAATTTCGAATTTTTTTATTCTTTTGGAAATTAGGTTTTAGTTTTCCCCAGATATCTGTTCCGTAACGTTTTGTAGTGATTTAAAATTGGAGAATAAAATTCTAAATTTTTGGATGACAACATTTTTATATTTACAATTTTGATGCCCAAATAAATTTAATTTAAAGACTTGGTAAAACAGATATGTGTTATTTGAAGAAATGAACGTTGATAAACTGCCAGGTACCTATTTTTGACAGGTTACTTGATTTGGCAGTTTACATGACGTCCTTTTTTTGCATCCAAAAATTCTGAATTTTATTCTTCTAAATATTTATCTATAAACCAGCACATTGTTTATCGGGATAGACAATATTTGGGAAATTTGTTAAACGCCTTTCAGTATCTAGTGTTAGCTATTACTAGAAATATATAGGCCAATATTACGAGCGCACTTTTATTAAGTACACTCCACTTAAGAATATAATGTAGAAGCGCACTCGATAAAAGCACTTTTATTATAAAAAAAATATTAATTTCTTCCAAACGAACAGCAGAATAACCTCAGAAGAATTTAGTACTACTTAAGTAGTAAAACAAGGATGTGTCTTAAGCCCCATACTCATAAAATTCATAGACAATATACTAAAAAAAATATAAAGGACAAAACTTTTATTATAAAAAATACGGGCCTATATCTTTTTCAAAAAAATGTAGGTATTTGGAATTTAAATTATTATATCTATTTCTACAGCATTATACTTCACGCTGTGTATACATAATTACTAACACTACAGTAGTAGTAAAATAGCAAGATATTTGTTTTACTATTTCTAGTAAAATAAAATGTACAAATCAAAAAATTGTTACTTAAATAGTAAGTATTATAAATTTACTTGTGTAACAAATTTTTGATATCAAGTATTACTGGGAACTCGTTTACTATTAAGTAGATTATTATTCATATTAAATTAGAAATAATTCGAAGTAAGATTGGTGTTATTTCTACAAAATATCATCTAATATGCAAAATTTTATTAAAAGTACATTTTCGGACGAACTCTAGTCAGCCAACAGTCTTTTCCATGGGCCAAATTATTTCTTAATTAATTTCAACAACCATAATACTATAACAAAATTTTATTTAAAAAATTTGAATTTTAAATAAATCGTAAGTAGTACGTTTTATTGTCTTTTGGAATATTTAATAATAATAATAATAATAATTAATGTAGCGTAAAATTTAATAAACGAAGTCACAATATTAAGCAAATATCCTGTAATTAATATACCATATATGACACTAAAATTAAATAAGCAAGTATAGCCCAAATAAATAAATATATGCACATAAGTATATAATGCAAAATTGTTACAAATTTTAATGAAACTAAAACATGTTTGCTGGATGAATTAGTCTGTAGAACGAATGATTTGATGACTGAGTGCAGTGATAAAAATAATCGAATTATCATTTTTATTTGAATTCGTCACTAAACGAAAGAAAATGCGAAATGCGCAGACGCCGCAGTATACCATAGACGCCGGCATGGATTTTTAAGAAAGGGACAAATATAACGCAAAATAATAGAAGGAAGTTGAATAAAAAAAAAGCACATGAGAGTAAACATGAAAACCAAAAAATGTTCATGATGTTTATTCGCCAAAAACTTGAAATAGAGTTACTGCGCATTATGAAAAAGTACAATAGTTTCGACGCAGTCACTGGCTCAAGGTTTCCTGAGTTTGCGCAGTATCCTCACCCTTTTATTTTGTCATAGGCGTAACTAGGGGGGACCAGGGGGGTCCGGCCCACCCCAGAATGGCCAATGCCCCCCTTAGGAAAAAATACATATTGTGTATAATTATTTTATATTTTAATTATTGATATAATTTTGTGAATGCTGTGGTATCAACAATAAAATAAACGTTTTGTACTTTAAATCCCAACAACATTATTCTTAAATTCACTGTATTTAATCACTAGCTAAAGTACCAGGCGATGCTCGGGAGTTTTCACATGGAAATTTCAAAACAATCCACATATACTATTATTCACGAAAGATGACTATTCAAGGTCTTTTGTTCGAAGAAAGAACACACAGCACTTTGCAACAGTAGCTTAGCAACATTTTGTATTAGAAAGAGAAAGATTATTTGATTAACGTCTGTTTAATTTATGTGGTGTGACATATTTACGTAAATAGCGGCATTACTTTCTAACACACTATAAATAATAATGACGTATGTCGTAGAATTACAGATACCTAGTTATCTACTACACTGCCCTCTGTGCTAGTATTTACCCAGTGGCGTTGCCGTTTAAATCAAATTATTATTCCTTAGTTTATAGTTAAGTCAATGTTTGTACATTTTGCAAAAACATAATTGAAGAACATAAATCTTTCAGAAAGGCATTATTTAGAAAGAAACATAATTTTAAATTAAATTACTCTTATTTTTTCAGTTAAAATATGTCCATAAATATTTCAGGTTACACGCCTATGCATACAAAATGCAATGAAGTTATCTGCAAGTAATATTATATCAGACGGCTCACAAATGACCTTGAATAGTCATCTTTCGTGAATAATAGTTTAATAGGTATATTTAAATATTCCGGAAAGATCGAAAAATGTTCCAAAATAGTCTAAAATGTTCATAAAAGTTTCGAAAGGTTTTTTATAAATTCCAGAGCGTTCTAGAATGTTTCAGAAAGTTCAGAATTTCGAGAGAATGTTTCTGAAAGTTCCATTTGTTTGTTCTATCTGTTTGAGTCGCTATTTAAAACTAAACTGAGCTCAGCCGCCTTTATATAGGCGATAGGAAATAAGCAATATGACATCTGGTGGTATTTTGAGGAACTATAGTTGACGGGATAATTTATATATGTGACATTTTTAATATTTCACACGTAATACATAAATGAAATTATAAATGTAAATGTCAAATTATACCGTTAACATTAATTTTTTTGAAAATCATTTTGGCGCTACGATCTTATTTTCCATCGCCTACTAGCGACTGAAATGTCCTATAGAGGCGCTGCGTTTATTTAAGATGGCCGACTTAGTTGGCAATTTTCCTGCTGTGTGATTGGCTGCCATTACCAATTCGGAGGGTTCGCAAGTTTGCCGCTTCGTGGCTACGGGTTAATTTCAGTCGAGAATACTTATTTAAAATTGCCATAAATTTGTTGAATGTTCTAGATTTTCCGGAATATTCTAGAACAGTGATTTTCAAGACACATTTTTAAATGCGTACATACGATAAAAGTTTTATCTGATTATACATTATTTTTATTTTACTTTTTAGTATTTTTTTTCCAGCAGGTTGAATTCTTTTTCGACAGGCGGAAATATGTGCAAAATAATATGAATTATGTAAATATGTATAAATAATAAAAAATCATGTCCTTAATTTAAATTAAAAATTTGTTTTATTTTGAAATAAATATAATAAAATAAATAATGAAAAAATATCACTGGTATAAAAATATAAATTTCCATATTACGAGCATACTTATTTATCGGGGCTATTGACTAATTTTTTTGACTAAACACATCAATGAGACAAAGTCGGCCGAACATCCAAATCAAAGTTACTCCTTTCGATGTAACTTTTAAAATACTTCAACTCATCTATACTTATTCCATTCCAGCTTTCCAATTCACTCAACACCCTCAACTTTGGACAACTTGCCAGTAGCAAATCAATTGTATTTAGGCTCAAATCCGCACTGTACAAAATCCTCAACTCTTCCAGTTGAGACATAGGATTCGACGATAGGATTTTTTCCATCAATTCATGATCTATACCCGTTGACGAACCAAGATGGATGTATTTTATATTTATACAATGTGTAAACATAAATTCTAAATGTAAACTTGCGCAATCTGCCACGCAGAATAATCTTTCGAGGTGTTGAAATGGTTTAACTTTTAGGTTATATGGATTTGCAAATAAAGAAATGTGGTTTAAAAAATCGCAGTTATATAAAACTAAGTTTTTTAAGCGTGGACAATATTGACTTACGTACATCAAAGCGTTCAAATCTACTTCATCTACATGTTCCAAATGTAAACTTGTTAAATTACAACCTTTTATTTCTAATAATTGTTTGACACCATTCGTGTAAAAATTACATGAAAGAAGTTTAAGTTCTGTTAAATTATCAAAATAGGTTAGGACTGACAAGTTGCTAATTTCATCGTCGTGAAACATCGACAGGTGGTAAACCTGTGGACACATGTCTGCCAATAATTTTAAATGTTCTCTTGTCACATCTCTACTTTGAAATTTTCTAATATTAAACGGCCCAGCGTCGGGATGGACTTCTTTTAAATATTTTAAAACTTTACCAAATTCGTCACATCGACCAAAATCTTGTAAATACGGTAATCCTAACAATAATTGGGCATAACCATAAACAGTAACTGATGTTCGGTTTAACTGAAGTTCCACTAGTTTAACACATTTTAAAAGCGAATGAATACAGCGATCTGTTACTGATCGACTAGAAGTAACATCCAAATTTCTTAATTTTGGACAATGTTCTCCCAATATTTGAATAATAAAATCGTTACAATCAAAACATAACGATAAAGTAGTCAAGTTGGGCATTTTGGATAAGCCATCCAAAATACAATTGTCTGGATTGGTCCAGCTCCCCAAACAACTTCCCAAAGTTAATATTTCAAGGCCGGTCATTTTGGCTAAACTTTTATACATAACATACCGCATCATTTTCGGCCAAATTGTAAAATCAATCGCTCGTAAATTCGCACTAATCACAACTTCAGTCATACTGACAACCACATTCATTTCATTTACAAACACCGACATCGGCGCCAATTGATCAAAAGTTCTTTTAGTTTCCTCTATCAGCAACTGGACAGATCTTAAAACCTCAATACACATCCTATCGTATAAATATCGCGGAACATGCTGCCTCAAGAGTAAATTCAACCGTAATATATTAGTTTGAAGACACCGCAGGCTCAATGCCGGTGTTAGATTGCCGTGAACGACAGGTTTGATGAGACGCCGACCTTGAGTGGCGACAAGGTTGCCAACTGCACTCAGGCAAAGGTCTTCCAGAGAGGGAACTGGCTTACGGCGTGGCATGATGTGGCTCACGCAGACACCGACAGAGGGAAGGGAACTGGAAAGAAATGATGGCGATAATTCTACTCACCACCACTCTAAAGTTGTTACTCGATATATTGGCGTAGTATTCCGATGGTTCTAGTTAATACAAACTATTTTATGAGGTGTAATAAAATTTATGCAACACGAGTTTGTCAAATCCTATTTTTACGTCTACAATAAAAGTGTGAAAAAATGCCATATAATCCCCATTTGGAACCCAACGACTTGTATTTATTTTCACAGGTCAAACAAAAATTGTTTTTACTTTGGCCAAAAAGAGATATAGTATATTATGTCAGAGGTGGGAGCTGTTTCATTACAGCCGAGCAGTGTTGCCAACCGGCGGGAAATTTCCCGTTTTACAGGGAAATTTTACTTTTAAATGGCAAAAAGGGATATTAACTCAAAAAACGGGAAATTTATATATTAAAAGCTATTATATGTATATATATATATATATATATATATATATATATATATATATATATATATATATATATATATATATATATATATATATATAGGGTGGTGACTTGGACCACACAGCATAGGGGTTTCAATGATAAAATCTTAATATGCAGTTCTTAGCTCCCTTAATTATTTTAGAGCAAAATTTTATTTAGGTTTTTGCTACAGGAAAAAATACTGCATCCGAATATGATATTGTTTATAATTTTCAATTTCCGGAACAGTAAAACTAGTCGAAAACAATAATAACATTTTTTGCAAAAATCATTGATGCCATGAAATAAAAATTTAATAAAATATCACATAAACAATTACCAATGTCAGACAATAATTTTACAACAGACTGGGACATTGTTTAATGGTAAATGGTGGGAATGGTGGTTTGTTTGAACATTTGCTATGATACTTTCTTGATATTATAAATTCATTTGTTTGTGATAGTAAAATAAAAATCCCTTTTCCCGACACATTGTATATCTTTTTATTTAAATAAGTTAAGGGTAATATTCATAGTCAATACTTAAAGAAATCTTAAATTTCATTCTCGTCAAACTACATTGTTGTAATCAACTATTACATTGTTGTCATCAACTGCAATATAGGTGTTTTCATTTTCCTCGTTTTAAAAATATGTTTAAACGTCAAGAATCTATGACAGATGTTTGCGCTTTTGTTTAAATTTTTGTTCCATGGCATCAACGATTTTTGCAAAAATATTGTTTTCGATTATTTTTACGGTTCCGGATATTGAAAAATTATAAACAATAGCATATTCGCATACAGTATTTTTTCCGGTAGCAAAAACCTAAATACAATTTTGCTCTAAAATAATTAGGGGAGCAAATAGCTACATTAAAATTTTACCATTGAAATCCCTATGCTGCGTCGTCCAAGTCACCACCCCGTATATATATATATATATATATATATATATATATATATATATATATATATATATATATATATATATTACCTATTTGACATTAATTTGTATAACTAAATTAATTTAATAATATTTGGAAAACAAAGTTGTCTGTTGTCTCTGAGTCAGAGAACAGAGAATATATACCTTCGAATCCGGTGTGGCGTCTTTAATTTTGTGAAACTTTCTGTTTTTGTAGTTTTGAGGTGTGTAATTTAAAATGGTGTTCTAAATTTGCTGTAATATAATTATTGATTCATTGATTTTAGAACATGTAAAATTGATTCGTCCACTGATAATCAGTTGAAAAACTAGTTATTTGTGATGCTAGTAAAAAATTTAATGATAAATAAATTCTTTTTATCTTGTGAATTTACGGAGCAAATTGGTAGTCGAAGAAAAATAATAACAAATATTTATAATCAATAATATTGACTGCAAATTTAAAAAGGGAATTTTTGTGCAAAAACGTGAAATTTTAAGAAGCGAAGCGGGAAATTTTGTTTCCGGTAGTTGGCAATACTGCAGCCGAGGGCTCGCCTTTCGGTGAGACAGCGCGAAACTGAGATGAAACTCCCACCGAGGTTATGTATACTATTTTATTCACAATCATCCTCTTTTTAAATTAATAATTTTCAACTAAAACTAATATAATTACCCCTTAACCTTAAAATTAATTTTAATAAAAACTAAATACGTATTTCAAAAAACAGTTCTCATCATCAGTAGTACAACAAGGGAAAGTTAAACATAGGACCTCTGGTATAGTTGACATGTTGAGTAATCTTGACTGCTATGTTTAACTTTCCCTTGTTGTACTACTGATGATGAAAACTTAGTTCTCGAAATACGTATTTAGTTTTCATTAAAATTAATTTTAAGGTTAAGGGGTAATTATAATAATTTTAGGTATATTTAACCTTAGACTCCATCTATTATTAATAATTTTCAAAATAAATCATTGGGTTATAGGCTATCCAAACAGCATAAAACATTGAAATTTTCAAAAAATACCTACGACTGCATTGTTTCTTTTATTACACCTCACGATATTTTCTACATCTAACAAATAAATAATAAAATAGTACTCACTATATCTATCCTTGGTGCGTTTGGAAAAATGGGATAGCTCTCCTTCAATTCCTGTCTCTTGATATGTCTTTTTAAACAACGACAGCACCAAATAACCTTCGGGCGTGATACACGCCGAATTATCAATATCAATCCAAGAATCAACACTAAGAGCAGTCAGAGTTCCTGCATTTACAAAATGAGTTATGAATTCTTTACTGTAAATATTATCCAGCGAGATATTGTCAGCTTTGTAGTATTGGAAATCTTCGTTGAATGTATTTGTTATACTGCGCAATTCGTCGAAATTTGGTAATACAATAGATATCTGACAAAATAAATAAATAATACTAATGTACCATGAATTAAAATAACATAGAAATCATTTTAAAGTGTAGACTGTAAACAAAACTCACCGAATGACAAAAATAAAATTTGTCTAATGGATGAGGTAAACACGTTTCTTCTTTCTTGAGGAAACCTGTGGTTTCTCTGATACAGCTATCCGGTGGGGGAAATTTCCACACCTCAGGACACAGCATTATATTTTCTAGTAAAACTCTAAATAATAATTATATACGTTTTCGACTTTTTAATACTTAAAACGAAATCCATCTGACATTACACAACAAACATGTCAAAACTTCAAATACAAAATATTTGGGCTGCACCAACTTCTATCAGCAAAAAGTTACTAGATATTAAATGTAGTTATTATCGGTAGATGGCACCACATGGGTTAAAACAAGTGAAATATTGGTGACGATACAAATTATGGGTCGATTCTGTTCACATTTGTAAGTCTTACAGATCTGTAAATCTGTAAAAACCTGACAAAAAAGAATTTATTTCTGTTGATTAATATAAAATTATACATAAGAGCAGCAGCTTTCCTTGCGAATTTGTTCATTATGTACAGATGTGAACAGAATCGATATTTTTTTAAAATTAATATAACAGAAGATAAATATATCACCCTCCAAAAGAAGTAGTAAATAAGAGCTACATAACATAAAATTACGTTCATTTCACTTAACAAAATATCGAAATATGGTTGGTTTAGATAGGCATATAAATTCTGCATAAATAGGCATGTAAATTCTGTCAGAATTTGCTTTGTACACAAATTTCGGTATTGTTGATGACATACTTGTACCGTAGGGGTACACATTGCTGATGTGGAGAGTGTACCATAGGAGTCAGTTTTGTACTATTTAAAATTCGAAATATTTGGCGTCGGTCGGGTCAAACCCGGCTCCCCAGATTTGCGACCAGACACTCAGGCACGCGAGCGCGAGACCACATAAAAACGAAAAACAAAACCTGAAATATTCTTGAAATATATGTATCCGGCTTGTATATTTCAGGTTTTGTGATTCCCGCTCAAGTATAGGGCGCGATCAGACACGTGACTCGGGCGTCCTTGACGTACTTGGAATCAGCTGATTTGTGTGCGCATGTTGTTTTGACAAGAACAGTGTCACTTTGACAAGACCAATGTTTTGACTTATTTTGATTTTGAACTGCTAAAATGTAATTAATGTACAATTTTCAGGCAATAAAACACATGAAATTAAAAATAATTTCTCAACAGTTCAAAATTAAAATAAGTCAACAAAACATTGGTCTTGTCAAAGTGACATTGTTCTTGTCAAAATGACAAGCGCACACAAATCAGCTGATTCCTAGCATGTCAAGGACGCTCGAGTCACGTGTCTGCTCGCGCCCTATATAAATTAGTATCTCTTTTGTTGTGCCGAAAAAATTCGGATATTTTATATAAAAAACTACATTTTTCTCAGATTGACAGATTTACAGCTTTGGTAGCATTCAATTGCCTCGGCTTCGCTTGAACAATGAAGCGGCAGCCTCTGCTGTAAATCTGGTATTTTAGTGCCTAGTTAAACAAATAACTATTTTTATATTGTTTTTGCTTTGAGCATTAATTTAATACCAAATTATTTCCAAATTGTGTGACGTTAAAATAAAACGTTTGCAACCTTATTTACGTTTTAAAGAATGTAAAAACATTGAATTATATTAATTTATTTAGAAATATTTTGTGTGGCTGTACAGTTCGTTTCTGCCTCAAACCAACCCTGTGATTGCTGTGAAAAGCTGTCCGCCTCTGCGTCGCTGCGCAATCGATATAAATTACGCGCGAAAATGCTTTAAGTTTCTCCATTCAACAGTTAGTGTTTAAGCATTTGTTTCAGTTATTTAGTAACAATGCAATCGTTTTTAAAATCAGGCAAACTTAGTAGCAGCACCACAAAACCTTCTTCAAGTTCTGCAACTGTTACCGATCGAAGAAACATAACACCATGGGTTGAAAAATAGTAACAATTGTCCTAACCTCAAAACCATTATTATCTTTAACGAAAATTTATTCTCCAGCCGTCCAGCGAAAGTTGACGATGTTGTCGAACAGAAAGAAGCAGTGGCTGTTCTTCGAGAATGTTTACAAGGGGCAGATCTGCCGAATTTATTGTTGTATGGACCACCAGGTACCGGTAAAACTAGTACGATTTTGGCAGCAGCGAGACAACTGTTTGGAAATATGTACAAAGCCAGGATTCTTGAATTGAACGCGTCAGATGAGAGAGGGATTCAAGTTATCAGAAATAAAGTGAAGACGTTCGCTCAGTTGTCTGCTAGTGGGACTAGACCAGAGTAAGTGTTAGAATGATACAAAAAATAACAAATTCATTGCAGTATTGTGTGCAATTATATAAGAAAAAAATTACTATAACACTTTGTACACGACAGAATAGTTATTTGTATCACTAGGCCAGAAACTGAACATTTGCGAGACCAGCTCGGCCTGCAAATACGAGATCTCGCAAAACAGTTTCTGGGCGTGTGATACACAAGATTTTTTGTACCGACTTCTCCATAAATTCTTCGTATATTTCTCTAAACTATTATTCACGAAAGATGACTATTCAAGGTCATTTGTGAGCCGTCTGATACAATATTACTTGCAGATAACTTCATTGCATTTCATATGCATAGGCGTGCAACATGAAATATTTATGGGCACATTTTCACTGAAAAAATACAAATAATTCATTTGAAAATTATGTTTCTTTCTAAATAATGTCTTTCTGAAAGATTTATGTTCTTCACTTGTTTTTGCAAAATACAAAAACATAGACTTAACTTATAGACCAAGGTATAATAATTTGATTTAAACGTCAACGCTACTGGGTAAATATTAGCACAGAGGGCAGTGTAGTAGATAATTAGGTACCTGTAATTCTACGACATATGTCATTATTATTTATAGTGTGTTAGAAAGTAATGCCACTATTTACGTATATCTATCACACCACATAAATTAAATAGACATAGGTCAAATAATCTGTCTCTTTCTAATACAAAATGTTGCGAAGCTACTGCTGTAAAGTGATGTGAATTCTTTTATCGAACACATGACCTTGAATAGTCATCTTTCGTGAATAATAGTATACACTTTATTCTGTTACATAACCCAAAAAATGAACATATATTTTTATCGGTTTTGCATTGCAAGTTAATTACTTACATTTGAGCTTAAAATGCGTAAATATTTTATATCTATTAACATACAAACATTAGTTATATATATTTTATATACTTTCGCATATTTTTAATGACAGATGGCGGAAACTCAATTGTATCACGTGAAGTTAGTTGTAGTTACAAAACAAACTAGTCCTAAAGTTAGAACTTATAATAACTTATATACTATTATTCACGAAAGATGACTATTCAAGGTCATGTGTTCGATAAAAGAATTCACATCACTTTTACCTTCAATAAAAGCATTTGTAAGTTATTTCGATAAGATTTTTTAAAGTTAACCGAGATATTCTCACATTTTACGTCTAAATGTTTTAGAATCAAACGTCATAGATCTCAGTTGTTCTTACTATGCGCAGATCCCCATTGCGCATATCTTCTATCTCTTTAAATTGGAAAGGTCCATTAATATATCTATGTCAGTAATCACATCATATTATTATTTTTATGAGAAAATTTAATTATTTAAGTTACAGCAATTAAAGATTTAGCCCTAAAACTTGCAAGCATTTTGCTAATTCTTGTGTTGAAAATAATCTTAAATTGACATATCACCAGAACAGTAATGCCAACTCCTTTTGCCGGCCTAGGTCAGCAACAGCGCATTTCTGGTCAATTTTGAGTTCTGTAATACTAGTCAAAATGGACGGAGGTACGAAAAATATTTTTTTTAGTGGTACACCATGTCCCCCGTTCAAAATAATAATCCTGGACGAAGCCGACTCCATGACCCACGCTGCTCAAGCCGCTTTACGTCGCACCATGGAATCCGAGTTACGATCAACCCGTTTCTGTCTCATTTGCAACTACGTATCTCGGATCATCGAACCGCTAACCTCTCGTTGCACAAAGTTCCGCTTCAAGCCGCTAGATGGTGTGTTAGTCGTTGAGAGATTGAGGAGCGTCTGTGATAAGGAGGGAGTTAACTGCAAAGATGATGTCCTGGAGGAAATGGCTAGAGCTAGTGGAGGGGATCTCAGGAGGGCTATTACGGGATTGCAGAGTGTGCAGAGGTTGAGAAATGGGGGTGAAGTGAAGATCGAGGATGTTTATGAAGTTACTGGGGTGAGTAGATTGGCACCATTTTCAAAAATATTTCGTTGTGTATTAATATAATTTGAAACAATATATTAGATTTTCGAGGAAAAACAGTGTTATATAATCCAAAATTTCGTATTACAGACTTTTCTATTTATTGGAACAAGTTTTCAGAAAATTTATCGCAAGAATATCGCGAAAAAATAATCGAGTTGCGATTTTTTCTTAACGAAAAGACAAAATGGTCCACAATTAAATGTAGGAATATGTGAAAGGCGTGATAATTCCGTTTTAAAAAGTTGAATTTTCGTAACTTTATGACGTTATAAAATGTCATTTTTTACATAATTTACTTTGTAGGTTATACCAGACGATCGTGTAAGAAAATTCTATGAGATATGCAAGAAGAATAATTTTAAAGAACTACAAGAATACGTGGATTTGTTCATATTGGAAGCATACTCCGCTTCCCAACTTTTAGAACAACTTAATGATATTTTAATTGAATCCGAAGAGTTTTCTGATAAACAGAAAGCGATTATTGGAGAAAAATTAGCCGTAAGTTAAACTATAGATTATTTATAAGAAAACAAAAATATATATTTTTTAATATTTTCAGTTAGTCAGTTTTCGTCTACAAGATGGCGCTTCAGAACAAATTCAGTTGTTGGATTTAGGTTGCGCTATTATTAATGCTACTAGACCACGTTAAAAATGCACTAATTATGTTTTTTAATGATTTTATATTGTTTTGTACTTTCATTTTGTATATTATTAAGAATAAACGTTATTTTTGTACGAAAGTTACTGTCTTTTTTTATTATAATGTATGTACTTACACTCTATTTGGGAAGATATGCTATTCAAAAAATATATATTTCTATAACTCAACGATTATCAGTAATAATATAACAAGAGAGTGAGAATAAATTGAAAATAATTTCACACATTTTTCGAAAACTTGTTGCCAGGAAATAACCACGAAAATCCGTAGGGCTTGAGTGGCTATTGCCAAATTTGATCCTCAAGTTTCAAACAACGGAATCAGGCTGTCATGCTATTGTAACGCTATCTACTGTCTTAATTAACTAGCTTCATTCATTTACATAACTCAGTTGGTAAGTCTGTTTTAACAACTAGAACACACTTTGACAATGCAAAATAAATAATCAAAAGATATAATTACTAATTATGGTATTTCTAGAAGTGGTTTCTATAATTTTTTGGTTTATTTCATGATCAGAAATGGCACAAAATTGGTCTTTTTCGCTCATTTCACTGATGTGTTTATTACTATCTGACATATGTCAACAAAAACAAAAGCTACAAAGATTATTCACGGGAATAATCTCTAGAGCTTTATTCTCAGTATAATAATGACAGGATTAGTTAAAACGCAGACACGGGACACAAAATGGAACATTTTATTGGTTGTAAGAAATGTCGAAAAATAATCAGCAAATAAAATACCAAACAAATAATACGTGTAATAAAAATTCCTACCTTTAATGTTGATTTGGTTGTTTCTGTAACCTACGAACAAAAACCAAATATTAGTAAATTTTATTTGAAAAATGAATGACTACTATTCAGTAGTCATATTAATAACATAAAAGTAAAAGGTTTCAGTAATTACATCTTGTAATACAAACAATGAATTGCTACATTTGTTTTAATTTAAAATATATACCTGCATCTGTCAATTCCGTCGCCAAATCTGCTCCTCCTTAGAATATATTTGAAAATGTTCACCACAATGCACAACAATAACATTTTGTTTGTTAATTACACCTTTCTTAACACTTAAATATATAAATACTTCACTCTATATTAAATTTTTCTGTGGAAAACACAAAACACAACATCTACAACGACGAACTTGCGCAAACTGCAGCAGTTTGAATCTGAACAGACTTGTT
Organism: Harpalus rubripes; assembly: GCA_963082715.1. NCBI lineage: Eukaryota > Metazoa > Arthropoda > Insecta > Coleoptera > Carabidae > Harpalus > Harpalus rubripes. The sequence goes on from OY720460.1 coordinate 13,790,398, forward strand.
GCTCCCAGAAAATGAATAAACAAATATAAATTATAAAAGACATGTACGAAATACTATCTAATACAAAAATATGAATCTGTTTAATTAAATAAAATAACAAATAATACTTATAAATTTGTGTTTTATAAAGAAATTCGTTAAATTAAACTTACACAGCACACTTAGATCAAACGTATGAAAAGTAAAGCTGCGTCTTCACTTCAATCACCACATAATCTGTAACAACGTTTTACAACTACAACATTTTCAATTTTATCGATTATATATTTTATAAATTTGTGTTTTGTAATGAAATTCGTTAATTTACACTTACACAGCACACTTTGATCAAACGTTTGAAAAGTAAAGCTGCGTCTTCACTTCAATCACCACATAATCTTTAACAACGTTTTACAACTACAACATTTTTAATTTTATTTCAGAAATGGAGAAATTTATTTCTCGTAATTCTGAGGCGCGTCCGTTGCAGGGTTAAATTCAGAACTTGTAAATTGTAATTCGAAACAGTCCATTTAATTTCAAAAAGCATTCAATGTAATTCAGAAGTCAATTTAATTAATTTTTTGAAATTAAGAAAATAAAATAAATAAATATATCATCTCCCATTGCTGTGAAGAGGAAATTATATAGATGTAAATTTTATAATTTAGTAACAAAACTGATTTCAAGCAAATTAATATTAAGATGAAAAGGTTGTTGATAGTCGACTGATGGGATATGAAGGTTGAAAAATTATTCGGAACTGCAGTCTATTATTTCTTTATTTTCAACTACGCCGACGTTTCGATAGTACAACTGAAGCCTTGAAGAAGATAGTTGTACTATCGAAACGTCGGCGTAGTTGAAAATAAAGAAATAATAGACTACAGTTCCGAATAATTTTTCAACGTAAATATTAAGGATTTTGATGAATATTCTTTAAGTTTTAAATTATACTCTGATCCATTTAAGCCTATCAGGGCCAATTTTAAGTAACCGAAATTACATGAGGTACACTTATCTCTAATTTAAACCAGACAGAGAGTTCAAAACTATGCCCTATTCTCTACAATACTAATAGGCTTAAATGTTAAATGGACAAGGCATAGATACAGGTTGTTCAATATATAAATAAAATGGTAAGATGTAAAGTCTGTTTATAAATAAATATTTTATATTTGTTCCAATGAACTCTAGCGTATATACAATAATGCATTACATTGTGCCTATATGAGAATAAATTAGTTTAGCTATTGGTTAAATATCTACCTAGGCTACGTCTAGGTTTATGTTTAGGTTCTACATCCTTTGCAATATGGGACGGACAATTCCTGTTCTTACACCGAAATCACAAACATATTCGATTCATTAGTGTTACACTTTACATTTGTATTTATGTCATGTATGTATATTGTTTGATATTTCATTCACAGGGTCACTTAAGGCTTAGTATGACTCAAAACACTGGGACATATTTGTTTATAATGATTTCCTAGGAGGCGGTATTCCCTAGCCCGCGCGCTCGCCAGATTTAACACCGTGCGACTTTTTTTGTAGTCGAGGAACCTGCAAAACATAAAGGAGGCAATCCGCTCAGAAATATGCCGTATACCCCAAGAAATACTCGGAAGAATTATGCGAAACTTCGTAAGTCGATTGCAACAATGTTTGGGTCACTTTTGTGCCATTTAAAATTCGAAATTCGCGCGGGATTGAATCCCGATTCGCGACCAGTGTTTTGAGTCATATACAGCATCAGTTTTCAAAGGAAATTAAGGCATTCTATGGCAGCAAACCAATATTAAACTTAATAACAGCTATAGATCTCAGAGCCATTGGCATCTATAATTAAAATTATAAATTCAATGTCTCGTCGCTGAAAGTTCAGATATAAACCAAATCAGCTGTTGGAGATTTGGAAAATCCATTGTTACAAAATGTCATGTATGTTAAAACCCCAAGCATAACGAATTTGGTATCACAGTATTTTTGCTGTATTTGAAAGGCCACTAAATGGATGAGGCATTTTTGTGCGACCACAAAAATATACAGAGTGATCAAAAATGGCTAAAGTGTACCGTACTATTAGCAACTAAACAACAAACAAACTAATTTTGTGTAGAAATTACAATTTTCAAAAATTGTCGATTATTAATTTATATTATTGTAATCAAAAGCTTTCTTAATAAAACTGTTTCTACCGATCATAGAAATTCGTTTCCATTCTTGAGATACAGAGTGATAAAAAAGTGGCCGTTCTTAGTGAAAAATCAAAAAAGTTTAATTACGCCGGAAGTGGTTGATTATGAGTTAAATTTTTTTATGGTTTCATATGTAGAATTTTCTGCTGAATTCAATGGTAAAATAAAAAATATAGCATTCCATTTAAAATAATAAAGTTGGGGTCTACTTCCGGTTAAACCGGAAATGCTAGTTTTGAAAATATTTTAGCTGAAACGGGCATGTCGGAAAATCCCCAGAAACCAAATTTCGTAAAATAATATTTAATAGTTTTTAAAATAACTACAGCTACTAGATAATACATAGCTGACTCGTCCGCCATATTGGTGCCAAAATTAACGCAGTAAATTATGAAATGAAAGTGTATTTCTTATAATTTTATGTAGTAACTATTTTTCATAATAAAAATAACTTCCATGTTTGCCACATTATACTTATTTAAAATAATAAAACAAGAAAAAAATGTTTCGTTAAGATATTTGAGGTTAGAGAAAAATATATGTACTGCATAAGTAATAAAACATATTAAAATATTTACATTTAGAAATTATAACCATTTCTCAAATAATATATACAATATGGAGCTGAACAATCCGTTATTGTGGATAATTTCTATGATTAATAATAGTGTAACACTGAAATTAAATTATTGCAGTTGGCACCAAAATGGCGGACGAGTCAGCTGTGATTTATTTAGTAGCTATAAAATATCGATAGCGTAAGCTCGACCAGAAATACCCTATATAGTTTTGATGAATTATGGAAAATTGAAATATAATTTTGACATTATTTTGGAACAAAAGTAGTCACGTGACCTTCAACCATTTTTGATCGCTTTGTAGAATTCTTCATGTAAGAATGGCATTGCGTTATAAAAAGTTTATGATTTTTGACGACGTAATTGAAGTATATGTATAATAGGTAGTTTCTTTTTACCAATACAGGTTATAGAATATGTTCATAAGGCGACGTATGTCGTAACTCTGTTCACTGTTCAATATATTTAAAAAATAAAAATACTTATTGGAGCTCATCAGCAAAATTGTTAGAATAATGGTCTTGTTTGTGCATTTTTTAGCTCAGATTATTAACCGAATTAAACTACTTATAAACGAAACAACATTGCGCAATGCCATTTTTACGCGTGAAGAATATTATAGCTTACAATAAAATATTTCAAAAGTCACAACTAAAAATACGAAATATGCAATAATCTGAACCTAATACCCAATTCATACAAAACGCATTTTGATTTTGATCAGTAACAACCCCTCGATTAATAAATAACGCGTAAAACTACAAAACAGCACGTAACAAAAATATCTAACCTTAAATATGAAGTTCCAAACACAGATCTTTGTTAAAACAGATGTTAAATATGATAAAAACAATTAAAACTTTGTCTGATTGTCTGAAATTGTTAAAATATACAAAAAAAAAAAATATACACCTATTAAATGAGTTGTTAGACAATATTTTAGTTGTTTTATCAACGATTGTTTGTAACTTCACCCGCTTAGAAATCTAGAATGCAAAATTAACAATATATTCTACTTACATTGTCGATAGAGCAGTAAACTAAATTAGTTTGTTCAGCTTTGGATATAAGGAATTTAAAGGGTCCAACAGGATGTCTATACATTAAAACTTAACTTTTATAATCTACACATATTTACACAGAGTGACGCGAAAATGTTGTCAAAATGTTTAAAAATATAAATAAAAGTTATTATTATTATTATAAATTTAGTGTTTTTTGAAAATATTTTAACGTAAAAATGATTTCGTGAACATTAAAGCACTCGAGATACGTTCGCAACGATGGTTTCAAAACAACTGAAATGTTTGTTTTGTGTCATGATCGTATTAGACACATAATTTCCAATTTCATTCATAACAGAATTATTAAATTCTAATTAATACTGTTAAAATATTACTGTAAATATGTTCAATATTTAAATTTATATAAACTAAAAATTGTAATATGGTTCTTTATACCAAACCTCGAAATTGTAATTTTTTAAACGGTTCTTGTTCAAAAACTGGTTTAACCCTTAGTTAATCTATTTTTAAATCGGTTAGATTAACCTGTTAATAAAATAAAAACATTTGTATTTTTTAAAGTTTAAAAAATTCACTTCCCCTATTTGTGAACCGGTCGGTTAAAAAATCCCGATTTTATTTTAAATTAAAAAAATAGCGGTTAATAATTAACAGAAATCTAGAACGTAACTTTTAATTAAAAAGCCGATTTTTACTTTATTAAATCGGTTTTAAAATCCGTTAAATTCACCGAGTAACACTAATTTACATAAATTATGATTTCCGCATCTGTTAAAAAATGTTTGATTCATTTTATACTAAAAAGTAGTTACTTTTATTACAGTTAAAAAAAGTTGAAATTGAAAAAATTGCTCGTTCTCTTTTTTTTTAGAAACAGTTATTAATTATTTCGGTTAATAATTACCACTTTTTTACAAATAAAAATATCGATTTGTTAATAATATAGTATTTGGGTTTAAAATATTATTTAACCGGTTTTCTAACCAGTTTAAAATACCGGTTTTTAGCTCTGGTTAGAATTAATGTCTTTGAGGTTAAAATTTTCCTATTTGTGAGACGGTTTTAATTTATGTTGGTTAAAAGTTACCGATTTGAATGTAAATAAAAATATTGGTTTTGGTTAACAACAAGAAACCCAAAATTTAGCGGTTAATAATTAATCGAAATCTAGAACGTAACTTTTAATTGTCAAAAGCCGGTTTATACTTTATTAAATCGGTTTTAAAAACGGTAAAATTCACCAAGTATCACTAATTTAAATAAATTGTTATCTGCGTCTGTTAAAAAATGTTTTATTCATTTTAGACTAAAAACTAGTTATTTTCATTACAGTTAAAATAAATTGAGATTGAAAAAATTACATGTTCTCTTTCATTTTAGAAACGTTTTATAAAACAGTTATTAATTTATTTCGGTTAATAGTTACCGGTTTTTTATAAATCGATTTGGGATAAAAATATAGTATTTGGGTTTAAAATACTATTTAGCCGGTTTTTAAACAAGTTTAAAAATACCAGTGTTTAGCTATGGTCAGAATTAATGTTTTTGAGGATAAAATTTTTAAATCCGGTTATAAAACGGGTATTTTCCTAATTTTCCCGAACTGTATTAATTTAAAAACTATTGAATTTTTATTCGTAAAACAATAAATGGTGCAGTTTCAGTTTTAACCATTTTTTAAGGATTTGCGTTTGTGTACAAATTCTAAAATATTTTGATTCGTACTACGGACCTCAGGGTCGTATTTTTTGCACAAAATTAATAAATTAATAATTTCAAATTATAAAAATAATATTTAAACTGCCAAAGCATATCTGACAAACATTTAAATCCAAAATGAAACATTATTCAAATTGTTCAATTATATCTCGTTTAAATAGTATTAAATTGTTTGCGTTTTCGGTCACCCTGTATGTAAAATAACTCCAAATGTCACTCGCAAATGTCTCTTACGTATAAAACATTTGCCACTTAACCTAAATGACTGAATTGCTCGTAACCTAAATGAAAAGCGTGTCGAAACATTCATAAATGTTCTGTATTATAAAAAATAACTCCGAACACGTTCAGAGTCCAGATGGGTAATGGGTAAATGGATAATGGGTAAGAGGTACTGGGTAAGATGTAAGACAGAGAGAACCGAAGAGAGAGGCGAGCGTGTGTGTTAGACGGACAGAGAAAGTTACAGTGGACGTGTCACTACCTGTCGACTGCGGTTAGGGCTACGGCACAAGGGCCTCATAAGAATGGGTTGCTTGACGTGGCGCCCCCGTTCGGGGAGATGCCCAACTGTTGCTGAAATACAATTAATAAATTGATAAATAATGAGCCGGTTTCACATTTTTCAAAAAAAATCAAAAGTATTTTAAATGAAAGTTTATGCAATATTTATTGTATTAAATAAAATAAAAAAAAAATAGTATATTGTGTTATTAGGAGTAAAAGTGATACTTTGTGTGGCGAGCATGGAAGTTTGCACGACAAGCGAAGCGAGTCGGACAATTGCATGCGAGACACACAAAGACACTTTTATTCCGAATGACACATTAATTTTTTTTTCAAACGCACTACTTTCCTTTTTTTCGCTAATTCTATGTAGTTTCTATGGATATTTATTTATTTTATTTCTAAGCCGGCGGAGTAGAAATAGCTAATTTCTACGCCGCCGGATTAGAAATAGCTAATTTCTACTCCGCCGGCGTAGAAATTTCCAGCGGCGTAGAAATGAAACTTCTACCTTGTGAAACAAGTCATAAAAATGCCATTTCTACGCCGTTTGAAAAAAAATGTTATTTTTGTAATCTTTTCTTTCTTATATGTTGTTTTGGAAGATTTGAAAAATTTGGAAATGACTTAATTTATAGAATTGTGAGAAAAATAAAATACATGTTCTTGGGACAAAATTTTCCCAATTTCTTTTCCAAAATGTCAACCCTAATTTTTGAGTTCCTAAGGTCTTTTTGGCACTTTTAGAATATTAATATATCAAATTAACTTTCCAAAATTTGTTTTTGCACGAATTAACACCATTTTTACCCGAAATCGACATATTGATCGACTTTTACAATATTTGAACCCTGGTTTGAGCAGTTTTTAACCGGAAATTTAACCACTTTTATACCGGAAATATACAAATGAACCATCTAAAGTTCATTTTTGCAGAAATAAACACGTAATCTTGAACCGAAATCGTGATATTGAACCATTTTAACATCACATTTTTTGCCAAATTTGTACAATTTTTGAACTCGGTTTTGAGGAGTTTTTAACTAAAAATTTAACCACTTTTATACCAGAAATATACATATCAACCCACTAAAGTTCATTTTTTGCAAATATAAACAATCAATCTTGAAGCGAAATCGTGATATTGAACCATTTTAACATTACATTTTTTGCCAAATATGTAAAAAAATTTAACCCGGGTTTGAAGAGTTTTTAACTAGAAATTTAATCACTTTTATACTGGAAATAACCAAATCAACCCTCCAAAGTTCATTTTTTGCAAAAATAAACACTCAATCTTGAACCGAAATCGTGATATTGAACCATTTATTTTCACATTTTTTATCAAATATGTACAATGTTTGAACCCGGGTTTGGGGAGTTTTTAACCGGAAATTTAACCACGTTTATACCAGAAATATACAAATCAACCCTCTAAAGATCATTTTTTGCAAAAATAAACATTCAATCTTGAACCGAAATCATGGTATTGAACCAACTTCACATTTTTAGCCAAATATGTACAATATTTGAACCCGGGTTAGAGGAGTTTTTAACCGGAAAATTAACCACTTTTATACCAGAAATATACAAAACAAACCTCTAAAGTTCATTTTTTTTTGCAAAAATAAGCTCTCAATCTTGACCCGAAATGGTGATATTGAACCATTTTAACTTCGCATTTTTTGCCAAATATGTACAATGTTTGGACCCGGTTTTGAGGAGTTTTTAACCGGAAATTTAACCACTTTTATACCAGAAATATACAAATCAACCATCTAAAGTTCATTTTTGCAAAAATAAACACTCAATCTTGAACTGTAATCGTGATATTGAACCATTTTAACATCACATTTTTAGCCGAATATGTACAATTTTTGAACCTGGGTTTGAGGTATTTTTAACTAGAAACTTAACCACTTTTATACAGGAAATATACAAATCAACCATCCAAAGTTCATTTCTGCAAGAATAAACACTTTATCTTGAACTGAAATAGTGATATTGATCTATTTTAACCTCACATTTTTATCCGAAACCAAACATGAAAACATGCATTTTTGGGGGTTCATAACTCTTTACCTGTTTGAAATATCTTCAAATTAACACTAAAATCTTGTTGTACGGGGTTAAAATATAAACTGACCCACGGGATAACAACTAGTAGTTTATACATTATTTAAAATAATTCTTTCTTACCGTGAATGGGTTGGGATTGCCCCATGGCTTGCTGAACTGACTAGAGACCCCATTGAACCCCCCAAATCCCCCGTTCATCGCATTATACTTGGGGGCGAAGTTATCCCTGAATGGATTGGCCCCTGGACTGCTAGAAAATAAACTCTGGGCTGGTGTTTGGGCGGGCATTGAACCGTTGCTGAATCCGGAAGAGCCGAAGGGGCTGGACATCACTGGGGGCGAAGCCCCGTTGCCGTTCATCGAACTCCAGGGGCTGCGGGGGGCGGGGAACGGCTGGGAGAAGGGGTTTGAGATGGGGGCGTCCTGGAATGATGTCATGAAGGTTCCTGAAAAATAAAATAAATAAATATATCGTGTTCGTTTCGTTCTGACGCATTCATTTTATAATTTTGTTTGAAAATGTATAAAAAATAAACGAATAAGAAAATGATCATGAATATTATCCTATATACACTGGCTTGCAAAAAAATCGCGTAAACTATTATTCACGAAAGATGACTATTCAAGGTCATCTGTGAGCTGTGTGATATAATATTGCTTGCAGATAACTTCATTGCATTTAGTTTGCATAGGCGTGGAACATGAAATATTTATGGAAACATTTTAACTGAAAAAATAAGAGTAATTCATTTGAAAATTATTTTTCTTTCTAAATAATGCCTTTCTGAAAGATTTATGTTCTTCACTTATGTTTTTACAAAATACAAAAACATAGATTTAACTTATAAATCAAGAAATAATAATTTGATTTAAACGTCAACGCCACTGGGTAAATATTAGCACAGAGGGCAGTGCAGTAGATAATTAGGTATCTGTAATTCTACGACATATGTCATTATTATTTATAGTCTGTTAGAAAGTAATGCCACTATTCACGTATATCTGTCACATCACATAAATTAAATAGACATAGGTCAAATAATCTTTCTCTTTCTAATACAAATTGTTGCTAAGCTACTGCTATAAAGTGATGTGTATTCTTTCTTCGAACAAATGACCTTGAATAGTCATCTTTCGTGAATAATAGTATATACTATTATTCACGAAAGATGACTATTCAAGGTCGTTTGTTCGAAGAAAGAATACACATCACTTTACAGCAGTAGCTTAGCAACATTTTGTATTAGATAGAGAAAGATTATTTGAACTATGTCTATTTAATTTATGTGGTGTGACAGATATACGTGAATAGTGGCATTACTTTCTAACACACTATAAATAATAATGACATATGTCGTAGAATTACAGATACCTAATTATCTACTACACTGCCCTCTGTGCTAGTATTTACCCAGTGGCGTAGACGTTTAAATCAAATTATTATTCCTTGGTTTATAAGTTAAGCCTATTTTTTTGTACTTTGCAAAAACATAAGTGAAGAACATAAATCTTTCAGAAAGGCATGATTTAGAAAGAAGCATAATTTTCAAATGAATTACTATTATTTTTTCAGTTAAAATGTGTCCATAAATATTTCATGTTGCATGCCTATGCATACGATATGCAATGAAGTTATCTGCAAGCAATTTTATATCAGACGGCTCACAAGTGACCTTGAATAGTCATCTTTCGTGAATAATAGTTTACACCTATTTTTTGCTGTATTGACTCGATCTTCATTTTGAACTTGTCAATGTCACTAGTGTGAATTAAGATGTCAAAATTAACAGAAATTCAAATTCAAACTTGGTTGTTCTTTCATTTTTTTGGAATATATTTGTAATTTAACAGTAGGTAAATTAAACACAATGGCTCGTACTACGAGCACGGTTTTAACTAAAACGCTGTTTTAAGAAATGTCAAATTTCATTGTTTAATATTAATAATAAATAATATCAAATTCATTAAAATATGATTGTAAAGCAGAACATGATTTGTATTCAAACAAATATTTTTTAAAAAATCGTTCTTTAAACATAAGGGCGAAATTAAATATTAAAATTTGAATTTGACATTTCTTAAAACGGCGTTTTAGTTAAAACCATGCTCGTGGTACGAGCCATTTAGCTCCATAATAATCAAATAGTGATGACAGTGACAACATTGTCAGTTTTTACATTATTTACAGAGCTAAAAAATTATAAAAACTCGGTTACTTGATTTTTAAGGTGTACGCGATTTTTTTGCAAGCCAATGTACCTTAGAAAACATAAAAAATGAGACACTTATACCTAACAACATTTTTTAATCTTCTTACCTTGGGAAGGCGAGCCATATTGTGGCTGTTGTTGTTGTGGAGGTACGGGAGACGTATACCCAGATCCATTGCTACCCCATTCCACCTGGTGTTCGTTATGATGCTGCTGTGACTTCAAAGCGTTGTCTAGGTCCTTCAAAGCTGCGTATCTGTCTTCCGAAGGAGGTGGAGGACCTGCGATTATACCGTTGGGGGTGTGACCGTTTGTGGCCGCTGTCATATCTACAAAAAGACAAAAAGATTAATAGTTAATATGTTAATAATCAAAGTTTTCTTTTGTATCTTTCAAAATAAACGAAATATGATACGACTTTTGCCGATCATCCTGTATTGTATAATTTGTGAATAAAAATAAACAGATATTACAAAAAACTTTATACTGAATGGAAAGGAAGAGCAATGTCCTCTTCCTATTATAAATACGATAATTAATTAATTCAACATATGTAGCAATTATTTTATTGTCAGTTGTAAAGAGGGCAAGGTTAATTTACCAAATGATTACCAAATTAAATTTTGGTAACATTCTCAGAATTGTGTTATTTTGTGTTAAATTGCAAACATCAAACACAACGCGATTATATGCATTTATTTAATTAGTAGCATTGTTTTTCTCATTAAAAAATCAGAAATCATATTTATCGTAAATATTTTCCACAGAAATAAAAAAAAAACATGCGAAGACATAAATAAGATAAACAGCAAAATTAAAAAATAATTCTGTGAGCTAAATAAGCAATATTGCAGTTAAAATTAAGTCTACACCCTCGATTTACCAAATATTCTCAAAATTGTGATAGAGATAAAATTATTAGACCCGTATTTCTTTATTTTGTATAAACAATTATTGTACGAGAGAAAATTGTATAAGAATTTTGCATTTTGCCATGACGTCATAACCCCAGTAAGACCATGGCCAGCTCGAGCAAGAGAGAAAGCTTGATGAACTACGAGATAGAAACAATTGTATCAAGTGAATTTAGCTACAAATATGCAGCGCGGGAAAATTAAACGTAACCCACACATAACCTGCATTTGCATCCACGCGTAATCCACGTCAACTGGGTGGTTATTGATTCAGCACGTGTGTCCTTTTTATTTGTATTTTTAATTAAACGCCTAAGTTTAACCACAGTTTTCTTTGCATACGTGTATTTAAAGTTTAAAAGTCAACAAAAATAATTGGCGGTAAAAGCCAGGCATGCGCACAAACACAATCAAATGAAATAAGTTCGTTGTGTGACCTCGTTAGGGTTGTGACGTCATTTGGCGACTGTTTTGAACAAATGTGTTTTTCAAATTAAAAAATTATTTATAAATACTATATAATTTATCACTATTTTTATTTTTTATTAATATAATTTATATGCAATACTTATGTCTTCAAAAGCCGTTGCCTTGGAAAACCCGATTGTTCACTTGAATAGAAATTACAAATATTAAAAACAAATTAATTTAGCTTGACAAATAAATTGTTAACATATGTCAATTTTCTGTTTCAATTCCTTGGGTATCGCTATTTTCCATACCTTATTCTTGCCGTTATAAACATGCAATTTTAATTTTGATTATTGATTCAGATGTAGAATGTTATGCTTTACATCTTTTATTTGACGTTTTCTTTACCTAAAATAATTAAGGCAACAGGAAATTACAAACAATGATTTTACTTTAAATGAAGGCCAATGTATATTACTATATATCATATTTGGTAACTTCAACATTTAGTAAATCGAGGGTTCAGTTGTTTTAACAAAAAATGAGTAAATCATGGCACACCAAGACTCACTCCAATGGTTCGTAAGGGCGTATCGTGGCATCGACATCTGATTGAACTGTAGTTGGTTGACCAGAAGGTCATACGAACTTGGATACGTTGCTGAAAATCATCCAACAACCCAAAATCAGACACTTTCATAATAAATACAAGTAAAAATATTTTTTTTATTAGTTTTTGATTGTTTTTTTATGCCATAGCGTCTAAATGTCATAGCGCCTAAATTTCATAGCGTCTAAATGATGCCCACCACCAATTGTCACAGCGTCTAAATTTGTCCTGGCTTATTTCTATCACTACAAGTGATGTTGGTAATACAGCAAACTGTAAATATGTCAACATTTATTGCGAATTGTGCAACAGAAAACGTATCAAATCTAACCAAACCTAACCTATAGGGCGCCAGCAGACACGTGACTCGAGGGACCTTGACATGTTTAGAATCAGCTGATTTGTATGCGCATGTCATTTTGACAACAACAATGTCGTTGACAAGACCAATGTTTTGACTAATTTTGATTTTTAACTGCTAAAATGTTATTATTTTTAATTACCTGTGTTTTACTGCCTAAAAATTGTAAAATAATAACATTTTAGCGATTCAAAATCAAAATAAGTCAAAACATTGGTCTTGTCAACAAGACATTGTTCTTGTCAAAATGACATACGCACACAAATCAGTCCAAGCAAGTCAAGGTCGCTCGAGTCACGTGTCGTGGGCGCCCTATTCGCAATCGAAATTAACGATAGAGGCGCTGATTTTCGAAACAAGATGGCCGCCATACGATGGGTTTGACATATGACAGTTCATATTGTTCATTGTGTTTTATTGACTGTGTATACAAACCGAGTTTAAAAACTTATTTATATGAAGGCGATAAGTTTAAATATTCAATTATTAATTACTACACTACTCACTGAATTGTCACTTAGTCAATATGGCGCTTGTACGATTGATTTCCGTAGTAGCGATTTGCGCCACGAGAGGGGATATTTTATCTACGGATGCGAATAGGGCGCGAGCAAACACGTGACTCAAGGGACCTTGACGTGCTTAGCATCAGCTGATTTGTGTGCGCATGTCATTTTGACAAGAACATTGTCAATTTGACAAACCAATATTTTGACTTATTTTGATTTTTAACTGCTAAACTGTTATTATTTTTAATTTCATATCTTTTACTACCTAAAAATTATAAAATATTAACATTTTAGATCAAAAATCAAAATAAGTCAAAACATTGGTCCTGTCAAATTGACAATGTTGTTGTCAAAATGACATGCGCACACAAATCAGCTGATTCCAAGCACTTCAAGGTCGCACGAGTCACGTGTCTGCTCGCGCCCTATAGTGACCTCCGCTTGGCCACGCATACGTATTCGATTTTTGAATGATTCGGGCGAAACTCTGAAGGATGAAGGGGACAATAGTAATATCGATTAACAAATTATTCCTTTTTCATACTAATGAAAATTCTCGTTATTTTTTTTTTTATCAAATCTCGTATAAGACACTATAAAATGAAAATTACTTGTCAATAATAATTACAATTGCAAATTGATGTTGATTGCAAAAATGTTTGTGTATTGTTATTATTGAATGTTGCTTAGTTTTCAATGTACTATTACTATTGTTGATTATTATCGTATAGTTCCTTGACTGTAATTATTTATTATTTGATATTAAGTGACTGATAATAAACGGAAAATATTTAAATACAAGAATACAAACAGATATGGTAAATATTACAGATTATACAGTTTAATTTTTTTAATGTCTGATTAAGGTCATTTATAATATGAACGAATTAACAAGTTTGCATACATTTATCTCTTTCATATTTACAATGACAAGAAGGGCGCGTGATACTCACGAGGTGCTGACGAATGTCTTCCCCACAGGCGTAGCGGGTGTAGCTTAAATACGAGGGATTAAATTATTTCCATTTATTCTGTCAAGACGTCGGATAAAAGTGAAAAATCATTTGTGCGCGATTTGTGTAGTACGGAATAATAATGAATCTTCTTTGATTTTATTTCTTTGGTTTCTTATACGTAGTTCGTTAGCTATATGATCTAAAGTCTGAACATGTTCATATTGTTCAATATGGCCGTGTGAGGCCAACGTGGTACCTCACCATTTAATGTTTGAACCATGTTTATAACTCCACTAGTAATATTTGATTCAGTGTATTATATGTATACAGGGTGTCTCACAACTCGCGCCCCAGACGAAACTGACACTTGCCGACGACAATAGGTTGCCAACAAATTGAAGAAAATAATTTGCGACTGCTTGCATAACGGAGTTACAAGACTTTTTAATGCACCAATCCCGGAAGGATATCTTGAGGTGTGAGATATTATTACAAAATAAAACTGGTTGCTAGGTTTTAAAAATACTAGTAGTGAGTTACAAAATTTGTTTGACTTACTGTAATTTTGACACTTTAGAGTTGACTTTTCACTGTCAACAAATTTGGGTTAGCGAAGGTGTCATCACTTTATGATCCACAAGATTTCTATCCGGAAAACGTTCCGAATAGACTCGTGCTGCCTCTCTGGCGTTACGTCTACATTCTCCGAAAATTATAATCATTTCTAAGTAATCATCGGCTGAATACATGGTATGAATTTTCCTTTTTTATTCACCTTGTCAAATTTAATTTGATACTGACATTTTTCGAAAACTACAGTCGCCCACACATTTTAAAGAAGATATGGTTTGTATAAAACCCTAGTAACGTAAAATTACGGCACACATGTTAAAGGTGTAGGTCTCTCATTGGTCAATTTTAAGACGTCTTTTCTCGAATATCTTTTAAGCTAGATTTTTTTTCTTCAAAATTACACATCCGAGTGCAGTCTCGCGTTTCCTCATTCGCTCTGGAGCGCGAGTTGTGAGACACCCTGTATATTAAATAAATTTTTACAAAATATGAACAAATATACTTCCAAAATTACTCTCTGTATAACCCTGAATTTAAAACCGCGTGAAGTCGTATTGGTCTCACAAAATCAGTAAGCTAAACACGGTTTCTGACACGTCAGGCCATACTCTACCCTCTAACATAAGTTTCAATTTGAGACCAGTGCGACACCACGCAGCTGAACATATAATTTGACATTGTGAGTCCACAAAGGTCTCACACGGCCAGAACGGTAAAAAAAAATTAAACTATACTTCTACGCTCATTTCTAATAATATCTGTATTTCTTTCTCTTCTGTATAATAAATAATAATCATAATTAACTTTTATTCATTTCTTATTATTATTATTTTTATGTAAGGATAAGATAAAAATAATCTATTGTTATAATCAATTTCAATAGCTGATAAAAGAAGCAAATTTATGAATGATTGATTGTGATTTGAAATGACAAATTAATATCTGATGAGATTGCCTTAGTTTAAGACAAAGAGTGAAACCACAAAAAGCTTTGACGCAGTGTTTACCGACGCATTTCGCTAGCATAGTTTCGAGGTCATATTCCGCTAATATTTATTATTAAATAAACTTATTTCTATTCTGTGCTAACCACAATGCTAATATATTTTCTGCACGTTACAATAATCTTATTTACCTGCAATAATAATGGGGTCTTCCACTATAGTAACATAATTAGAACATGGGTCATTTATATTAAAAATAGACCTTAAAACTGTATGTTTAAAAAAGTTATTGGTTTTTAAAATAATAAGCCACGACAAATTTAAACGCTGTGACAATTGGATGCTGTGGAATTTAGACGCCATGAAATTTAGGCGTATGACATTTAGACGCTGTAGAATGCTTACATAAAACAAAAATTTAAAATAATGATGTTTTCTTATGGTGACCGTGAAAATATTTATTAAAACAAAAAGAAAATCGTTATTCTCATTAATTATAGATTTGCCGCACCCATAACAATAATAATAATCATGATGAGACTCTATTATTATTTATATCTACACGATTATTGAAAATACTGAAAAAATAATATCGTCAATCTATGTCATAATATGCAATATAATAAAAGAGATAAAATTAGTGTAAAATATAACAAAAAATGATGATTAGATTATGAACTGAAGTGGAAATACCACCTGCTTATTTAATCTATGACACTATGACACATCACAAATTTGGCATTTTATTATATGTATTATGTATTATTTTGAATATTTCCTATTAAATGTTTTTAAATTCGCAGCTGGAGAATTTTTGCGTTTTAATTTTGAATATTTTGCGATAAACTCAAAGCATTTTTATATTAATTTTGTAAAACATTACTTAAAATTCACGAAGTATAATATGTAAGGGCAAGACTATATTGTAACGCAAGAGTACCTACATTTGGTCCGCGAGCCCCCGACAGCCGCGTGCGAGCCGACGCCTATGAATAGAAGCATTCTAGTCGGAGAAGCCTAGGTAGGCGATCAATAACAGTGAGCGCGCGATAGGCGGGCAACGTGTGGCAGGCGATTAGGTAAACAAGGGAAGATAAGCGTAATAATCCGAGTATTGTTATATAGTTTGAGACGCCACGAGAATATTCCAGAAGGTGTGCGAAGATTCATTCGTTCACATACAGTGTTAGTTCGTCAGAAGGACAGTTACATAAATAGATAGTGAGGTGAAAGGTGTGAATTTTGTCCGAGCAGTTGAATATACAGACACTGTGGAAGTCGGTATGTCGGACAAGTGACAAAAATAGTGGAAATAAATAATCAGTAATATTGTGTAAATAAATAGTTCTATTAATTGTTTAAATAAATAAATAGTGTTAGTGTTTAGTTCATTATAGTCATAGTCTTAAAACAGTATTTAATAATAGTAATCGTCATTGTTATCTTTTTAATACTTATTTATCGTCTTAATAAACATTTATTTTCATTAATAATAATATTCGCTAGTCATACTATACAAATATGTTTTTTATGCAAACGTCATTGATACACCTGAGCTTTTTTTTGTATAAAAAGTTAATGTAAAATTAAATTTTTAAATGTTATAAGTACTATAAGTCAATTCTTTATTAAATATTGCGTGTTTTTGGTGTATAATTTCCATTGGGATCTCAAAATTTTGAGTAAAGTGTTTGAAGATGAAATTTGATGATGAAAATGTCAAAATTGACAGCTGTCTAAAATAAAATGGTACATGGAAAACGGGTCATGCAGAAGCGTCCTCATCGCGACCCCGGGTACTGGTTTTTAACCAGTAGAATTTTGCAACTACGACCTAGTAGTAGCCAAGTATCAAGTAGAGGATATATGAAGAAACATCAGTTAACTTTATATTTAACACATTCTGCTGTCACTATCTACATACTTGTATACCGTGTGTCTGTCTTAAAGGTGTACATAGGAGATTAACATGGGAAATCAGTTTTTTACAATTTCCTGCTCGCCTAATTATTTTAAGCAAAAACGCGTCAAATAAAAGTTTTAGGGCATAAAATTCTGCATCTAAATCAATAAACAGAATTACCTTTACCTGCTTTGTAACGACAGAAATTAATTATGAAAATGTCGAAAATTACGTTGAAAATATCGACAGCCATGGAATTGAACAAAAAATAAATAAATGCTTGACGTTTTATCTGTCATAACGTAAGTTAACTTATTTGACGTTTCTAACAATTTGATAAAACGTTAAGCATTTATTTATTTTATGTTCAATTCCATGGCTGTCGATATTTTCAACGTAATTTTCGACATTTTCATAATTAATTTCTGTCGTTACAAAGCATGTAAAGGTAATTATGTTTATTGATTTAGATGCAGAATTTTATGCCCTAAAACTTTTATTTGACGAGTTTTTGTTTAAAATAATTAGGCGAGCAGGAAATTGCAAATAACTGATTTCCCATGTTAATCTTCTATGTACACCTTTAAGATAGACACACGGTATACTCTAGCTCGAAACGAATAAATAAAATAAATAATTAATAATAATTGTCTAATATTTACACTTCGCCCAAATAAATAAAATCGTTACAATATATTCCAAAAATCGATCTAAACTCGGATGAAAATCGAACGAAAATTCTAGTTCGAGAATATTTTTCTGACTTTATCACAATGTTTCTGTATATTTATTATTTATTCGTCATCTTATTAGAGGTCATACGCGAAATTTAATTCAAGTTTACGAATACAAAATATCCTTTACCATAAATAAAATATCTATTCAAGATACGTAGCGAATATATGTTACTTGCAATAAAACTTTTTATTACTCTTTTAAAATTCGTAAGTTCCTTTGTTTAAGCCCATTGAGACCAATAAAAACTCTCTTGATTTCCCTAAAGAACAAACGGAACAAACTTTAACTTTCATTGCCAAACTAAAAGTACTCGTAGGTATGTAAATAAAAAATTCCCTAGGGTTAATCAGGTTCGATATTTCTGTACGCCAAAAAGGCTTCGCATTTCACCAATATTTTCGTAAATTATTATTCGCGATTGATTGATTGAAATTAACCCGTATCCACCTAGCGGTAAATTTGCGAATCTTAAAAATTGGTAATGGCAACCAATCACACCTCAGGAAAATTACCAACTAAGTCGGCCATCTTATATGAACGCAGCGCCTCTATAGGACATTTCAGTCGCCAATAAGTGCCGTCAAATAAATATGGACTGGAGATTTTGTACTCTATTGTCCTTTGAGTACATGCCATAGCGTCTAAATGTCAAAGCGCCCAAATTTCACACGTCTAAATTTCACAGCGCCCAAATTTTACAGTGTCTAAATGATGCCCCACCACCAATTGTCTTATTTCGGCCCCACACGTGGTGTTGGTAATACAGCAAACTGTAAATATGTCTACGACACAACAAATTTGACGACTTTTAACAGGGTTTTCATGCTCATATTTAGGAACGTGTTTATGAACTGCTATTTAAACAACCCAACGCTAGTGTTTAAAAAATCCGCGAGTGGCGTGACGATCTGCACTTACTTACATCCCGTCGCTAATACAGGGTGCAGCAGAACCAATTGAGCAGTTTGGGGCGACAGGTGCTCGGGTGGTGGCAGGGGTAGGCAGCTGCACTAGGTCTCCTTTTGTTCTGTCGGCATCTCCATTTTAGTACACAACATGGTTTGGATCGGAGTACATCGTGGCTTTGCCGTGCGTGCATTTTATGAAAACAACCGATCTGTGATTGCGACCCAAAGAGCTTTTCGGCGACCGTTCAACATTCCGCGAAATAATGCTGTTCCTACTGCGAACACAATTCGGTCCTGGATTCGGCAGTTGGAGGAAACTAGTAGCGCACTAAGAATAGGTACACATGGCCGACGAAGATCCATCAGAACACCAGAAAATGTGGAGTTAGTGAGAGCAGCAGTCGAACAATCGCCAAGACGTTCTGCTCGAAGGCACGCTATTGCATTGGGGGTTTCAGACCGCAGTTTGAGGAGGATTCTGCATTTAGATTTGAATTTCCATCCCTTCAAAATAATGATGGTTCAGGAATTGAACCCAGCAGACTACGCCAACCGCCAAAATCTGTGTGAGGAAATTCTTGCAGCGACGAGGCACATTTTTACCTAAGCGGGATTGTGAATAAACAAAATTTTCGCTAATGGACTGAAAACAACCCCCAAATTGTTCACGAAAGACCGCTACATTCTCCGAAACTAACGGTGTGGTGTGTCGTATCACAATTTGGCGTTATAGGCCCGTACTTTTTTGAAGAGGGAGGCGTGACCGTGACCGTGAATTCCGGGCGTTATGTTTCAATATTGCAAAATTTTCTGCAGCCACGATTGGAAGTGGTTGTTGAAGAAGAGGGATTAGGGGACTTTTGGTTCCAACAGGATGGGGCTACAGCCCACACAACCCGAAATTCTCTAAACGCTTTAAGAAAAATGTTTCCTGGACGTCTAGTGTCTTTGAGAGGTGACGTGGGGTGGCCTGCGCGATTGCCCGATTTAAGCATATGCGACTTCTTTCTTTAGGGATATCTAAAGGATAAAGTGTTTATACGTCGCCACCAAAACCTGCTAGAGCTAAGGGAGCAGATTGTTGAAGAAGTAAACGCGATACCCCGTGAAATGTGTCAACGGGCTGTTCAAAACTTCAGAAATCGGCTCCAGCAATGTATTGCAGTTAACGGCCGCAATCTTAAAGACATTATTTTTAAAAATTAATGAGTATAAAATGGTAAGTCCTACTGATTTCAAAAATAAAAACATTTTTTTCATATATACCCTGGTTTCTTTTATATAACTCTTCAAAACTGCTCAACTGGTTCTGCCGCACCCTGTACGATAAAATGAACGTACCTACAAACAATGACTATGTTTACACGTATAGCAAAAAAGTACTTTAACTTGACTTTGACTTTCAAAAGGCGACTTTTGTCGTTGTGTAAACACTCTCGTCTATTACTTTTCTTTCTAAAGTCAAGTCCAAAATAAAATAGACTTGACTCATATAAGTGACTTTTAAAAAGTCGTGTGAACCAACGAACGAAACATACTTTACATTACTAACAGTGACATCTAGTTTCTATCTACAAATTTCTAATAATTGGATATTTAATTATACAATTTTGGGTTTTATATCTGGATTTAAAATTTTCACAATTTTAAAATATTTGTTGCGATTATTTTTTAATCTATTTCGCATCCAATATTGTTGTTGCATAGTTATATTATTTAAAAATATCGCGCTTAAATTTAATTACTGTAGTTTACTATCCCTTTTTTCTATAAACAATTTATTCTTAATTATGATTATATGATAATAGTTAAATAGGTAACTTACATCACACGTATTATAACCAAACTTTACTTTGCTGTCAAAGTCAAAGTTGAGTGAAGGACAAGTAACAAACGTAAAGTGAAGTAGATTTGACCCTTGTGTAAACGCACCATTAAATTGGCTTTTCATAAGTCGCCTTTTGAAAGTCAAGTCAAAGTAAATCTTTCTCATACGTGTAAACGTAGTCAATGTCCTAATCCTACTTACGATATTGGGAGCGGGAAAAATTGCAACAGCCTTATTGTTACTTACTTGCTGAGTTGAAGATGACGTTGTTGTCGAAATTAGCGAAAGACGCTTGCTGTTGTTGTGGCGGTGTGTTGTTAACGGGCGTACTGGTGTTGTTGTTGAAATGAGAGGTTGCGGAGAAGATGTCCGCTGAGCCGAAATCAGCCACGAAGTCATCTCCTGAGCTGCTTGATGTATTACTGGGTGTGCCTGTGCTGTGAGAATGGCTGTTGCCATTCATGGATAATGTGCTCTGACTTGGTTTCACACCTAAATTGGTAGCACCATTAATGCCCCCATTGATTCCGCTATTGATGCCTCCATTGATAGCATTTCTTTGTTCAACTCTGCTTGGAGCGTCATGGTAGTATCTTCTTCTTTCGTATTTGTCAATCATGAAATCTTTGAGGTGTTGATCGTCTCTGCTTGTAGAGCTGTCCATGTCTGTTGAAGGATCGTAGAGAGCTAACCATGTTGATCTACAGTGCTGGTTTCCTCTTCCTTTTAACATTTCGACTTCGTCGACAGTGAAGGACGCCATACTGATGGATTTCACCCGGTGAGGGGGCGTCAAGCCACGACTAGAACAAGAAGAAGATAACGTTTAATATAAATATAAAAATCATTTATTTAAAACAAATATTCTCATTCATGGAAAATTGGGAAATGATCGGACACGCAGTCTAATGCAACTGCGTGTCCGATCATTTCCCAATTTTCCATTCTGCTACCAGTCGATCATCGTACTCCACATTCTCATTCATATTTCTTTCGCCTTGCTTGGAATTTGCACCCAGTTTTAGGTGTATCAATCTGCATTTTTACCTCCCACTGCCCTTGATATGGTAAGGAAGGTATAGGGATCGTGCTAAAAATAGCATATCGAGATTTTGATAAATGACCACGTTTTAAGAATTTAGAATCTATTTTTAACATTTTTACGATGATGTCTGTGTGTATGAGTCCAGGCCCTCTTTACGCTTTAACTCAAATAGTAATCATTCAGAGAATTTTAAAACCTTGTATTTCTACCTTATTCTTATATGGAAAGAAGCCATTAGATTTTTGTGTAAATCTGATAACCGGAAATAGCACTTTACTTGAAGCTCATAATAGTTTTTCTTTTAAAAATACCTTTAAATGTTATATTTTCGAGATTAATGTTATTATAAAAATTAAAGATTATTAAATTTTCTATAGATTTGCATTAATACTTTTTCTACATATTTTATCGATAAATTTAGTCAAATATATATAACTGACAGATATAAATGCCACTGTCAAAGAACTAATCATTTCAAAACAATAATGGTAACGTTTTAAAAAGAAAAAAGTAAATAGAACAGTAGGAAAGAAAATCAATACAGTTTCCAGCATAAGTAAATATGTAGGTATGTATTTAGATTAATAAAAATTAACGATTTACAAAAATGTTTAAGCTAATCCTCATTTTTAGATTAGAGAATTCTTTTCTATCCCTATATTTAAAATTTTAACTTTATTTTATTATAAGTATTATAGTAGATAATTTAAGGATATTATAAATGTTTTAGTTTCGAAAATCGATGAAATGGTTGATCGATCGCCATTTTCTCATTTGAAAAAATAATTGTAAATGCAAATGTTTTACAATGCCTAAAGTTAATTTGGAAATATTTTTTTTCAATAGCCCTTAAATTAAGGGAGATATGACGATTTTTCGAAAAACAAAAGAACTCCAATAACCAGGAACCGGGGCACCAAATCAAAAATCTTGAACTTACAAAAGTCGTTTTTTAATGTTCTAACTACCATTTTCGGGTGTGACGACTTAGTATTAACACCCTGTATATTTTGTGGATAAATTTATAAAATTATCTATAATTTAAATCCCGGAGCCTACGTTTTTAAACAAACACAACTCCTTGGTTACACAGTTCATATCTCAAGTCTCAAATCATCTCAAATGTATGTAACTGACAGATAAATGTCACTGTCAAAAAAACTAGTTATTTATATTTAATAATAGCAACGTTCATGGCGAGCAATGTATATATTGGAATCGAATATGGACCATCCGAATCACAAACGGTCAACTAACGAAAACAGCCATGCGATTTATACACAAGAAAGAAGTAACAAAGACAAAAAATGAAAGTTTCTTTATACATAAAAATGAATCCTTAATTATGTATCTGAATCATAGTTATTGACACAACAGGAAAAGAGCAAATTAAAGAAACCAAAATGAATTACTTAAAAAGGGTGTTAAAAATACCGAGTAAGGAATGGATAAATAAGAAAAAATAAATTATTATTATTATCGTTGAAGACGATTGGTAGACAGACCACTTAACCTAACGCACATTTTTCTTTAATTCTACATAATAAAAAAATAATAATTATGGGATCGCATAACTGTGTGTTTTAGTGCCTTTACTTAGCTGAAAAAAATATTTACAGTGTAAAAATAAAACCTTTACCTAAAGCAGCTGGTAAAGAACAGAAGTACCATATTTAAATTATTCTCAAAATTCTTGATAGGTATATTTATTTTTTTATATTATTATTTGAACATGAAGAGTTACCATATAATATGTATAAATTAATATAGACTGTTTTTTTATTAACCAATATTATTTTTAAGAATATATTTTATTGACAGTTACTCTTGACATGTTTGACCTGTTTGACATTAGAAAAAAAATTGACAAGAAGATTAGGAACAATCAAGGTAAAAAACATTTGAGAGCAAGTCACTAAACCGGTTATCAATAATTTAATGTCAAATACGTGATTTTCAACCGAACTAAAATAGATATTTTTATTTGCTTATAATCGTGTCAAACAGGGTTAATACTTTCTATGTAATATTATTTAGTAGTTATTTATTATACAAGCGGTTCAAATGAATGGTTAACGAGCAGGAAGTTTAATGCGCGAGCGTCTTAATTCCGCGACTGTAATACAACTGTTTATTCAATTTTGCCCTAAATAAACTTCTTCATTTTGAGTGTAAGAATTTTATAAATGCCTCATTATTTTCGAGAACGTGGATATGAGATTAGAAAAATATATAATTAAAGATAGGAAAACCCACAATTGCATACATGATCATGCAATACCACATTTTAAAAAATCACTTCAAAACGATAACTTTTTTTTTTAATTAAATCTATTCTCGGAATGATTTTGCGCATAATTAAACTCACAAATAAATAAAAATATTTAGTGTAGTGAATGTTGTGACTATGCAAGCGATATAGAGCTAAATCCCTGAATATTATCTAAATCATTTTTACACTGAATTTTCCTTGAACCGATGCATCAGTTTGATGATAAACATTTCCTTATATGTTGTAACATACAAGTACAGGGAAACAGCTATTGATACGATGTTTCCGCTTAAAAGAGAATGACGCGGCAGATAAACATAAATATACGGACAAAATAGATACAGATACGAAGTTTTTTTCAAAAATAAAGAATTTTTTTTTAATTTTCCATTTCACTCGTTTATAATTTAAATAATTTTTTATTACGCTCCGTGAAGTTTACGTGTCTAGGCCCATAATAGTTAGGCGGGGTTTACATGTTTGACAAATTATAAAACATACACAAATGGTGAGAAATTTTTACAAAATTCTTTCGACTATTTTAAATATAAACTAAGATATAAACTTAAAACTTATAAAAACCAAATAAATAAATTCACAGCATATTACCCATTGTTGGGTGTGCCAATCTGATTTTTACACAGATTTTGACAATGGTGATGACATATTTGTACCGTGCGAGCGTGGTGTGGGGAGTGCACCACAGGGGTCAATTTTGTGCCATTTAAAATTTGAAATATTTGGCGTCGGTCGGGATCGAACCCGGTTCTCCAGATTAGCGACCAGATACTCAGACACGCGGCCACGAGATCTCATGACCGGTGATAATAGTTCGACTGGAATTTAGATGATCATCTTCTAGTCCAGGTTTATCTTTACTTTTGGTACAATACGAATCGTAAAAATTCAATGAGTCTGCGTACAGTAAAACCTACCTTGAAAGACATACATAATAATATGAGACAATACTCTAACAGAAACTATATACAGGGTTATTCATCGGTCTGTCCTCTCTTTATAACTCTTTTATTTTAAGTCAGATAGAAAAACTCTTCAAATATAATTTATATGATATAGTATTATCTATCTACGTACCATATCCATTTCTATACAGGGTGCTCCATTTAAGCGCAACAATATGTAACTTTATATTTCTTAATGGATCCTATATTTATTTACTTATTTTGATAGTAAATTCGATTCCTTTTAAGAAAGTATTAAGTAATAAGGGGTCTAAAATTATAAATTAAGAAGTTATTTACCTTTATTCGTTGAATGATATGTTTCTATCATGTTATTATTAACAAAGTAAGCTATGGATAATTTGATCAATTATTTCAAATTTAAACAAACAAGTTGTCCAAACACTCTTAGTTTATCATTGTTGATGTTGATGTGAAAATGAATAATACAAATTTTAGTAAAGATGAGATAGTTAATATAATATTTATAATAGAAAAATCTATTGAAGTTGAAGTACAAGTTTTCGAGCATTTATTATAATTTTGCATTATTTAGTCTGTCAGTAAATTTTAATAGCTTCTTTGGAATTAGTGTAATGTTTAAAATAATTATTAATAAAAAAGGACCAAAATTTTGTATTATATTATGGTTTTTTCCACTCTGAACTACTATTTTTTATGAACGTAAATAACTTCTTAATTTATAATTTTAGACCCCCCCTTATTACGTAATACTTGTTTAAAGGGAATCCAATTTACTATCAAAATAAATAAATAAATAAATAAATATAGGTTGTTCCATTAAGAAATATAAAGTTACATATTGTTGCGCTTAAACGGAGCACCCTGTATACAAATGCATATAGTACGTAGATAGACAATAATATATCATATAAATTATATTTGAAGAGTTTTTCTATCTGACTTAAAAGAGTTATAAAGAGAGGACAGACCGATGAATCAGCCTGTATACAGCAGAGCTGGGCAATACTTGCAAGAAAAGTACTTTATTAGGCTTGCAAGTACTTTGAGTACTTCAAGTACTGTACTTGAAGTACTTTCTATTTATAGTACTTTGTACTTGACAAAGTAAATCTATTCACATGTACTTGGTACTTAGTACTTGGAAAAATACTTGAAGTACAATGAAAAATACTTGAAGTACTTTAAATGTACTTGAAGTATTTTAAATGTACTTGAAGTACTTTAAATGTACTCGAAGTATTTTAAATATACTTGAAGTATTTTAAATGTACTTGAATTACTTTACGGGGTCTCGTGGCCGCGTGCCTGAGTGTCAGGTCGAGAATCTGGGGAATCGGGTTCGATCCCGACCGACGCCAATTATTTCCAATTTTAAATGGCACAAAATTGACCCCTGTGGTGCACTCTCCACGCCAGCAATGAGTGGCCGTGAGGTGACGACTGGTAAGCGCCCGCACGGTGCAAATATATCATCTTTACCGATATCTGCTTACAAAGCAGATTGGCACACCCAGCAATGGATAATAAGCCGTGATGATATATTTATTTTGTTTTTATTTTATTTGAATTACTTTAAATGTACTTGAATTATTTTGTTTGTCTGTCAGTGTTTTTTTTTTTTGCACAGGTGTGGTGTTATGTGAATTTTCTTAATAAATAAATATTCAGCGATAATATGAAAGTAAATATATATTTGCAAATTTTTTGGCATAATAAAATTAATTCTAATCTGCGCATATTGCATATACATAAATGTTTGTATTACTTAACTACAGTGCTAGGACTTTGCGTATCGCCTGGTGATCGCATAACGTAAAAATGACGTCATTCTTACATCTCGGTACAGCTTCTCGCATCGCATGGCGATCATATGATGTCAATTTTACGTCATGAGATCGCTACGTGATACGGCAGTCCCAGCGAGGAGCTCTTGTTTTAAATAACCAAATAAATATCGCATATTGAAATTTTTGTCAACAATCACCTTTTAAGGTCCATATAATCAGAAAAATATCAATTATCTGAAAAAGTACTTGCACCCAAATTTACAAGTACTTTTTTAAATACTTGGTACTTTCAAGTACTTTAGAAACTAAAAAAGTACTTGTACTTCAAGTACTTTTAAAAACATCAAGATACTTGGTACTTGTACTTCAAGTACTACTTTCCGGTACTTTGCCCAGCTCTGGTATACAGTATGTCCCATTTAGAGCTGCAACCATTGGGATCCCGAAAACTATAAGAGATACAATCAGGCCTTTTCTCACTGATTATTTTTTACAGCTGGTTAAATATTTTAACCAATCAATTACGTCGATATATAACAAAAAAATTGATTTTTAGTTGTCACCGTATTTACAAATAAGATTTTGGTTACAAATTTTTATTATTAATATTTTTTTATAGAATGAATAATAGGTTATGATATTTATTTTGTCTAGTAGAGATAATATTATTTAATGAGTGCATTTCATTGTATTATCAAATACTGATCAGACGTTTGTCATAAATAAAATAAATATTCGATAATATTGTATACCCTTTATTGAATAAAACAATAAACAATATTATATTCAAGATCACAGTAACGTGATGTGTCTTATAGTTTGAGACATACCATATGTCAGTATGATATTTTTTCGCTAGTGCGTTAATAGTCAGCTGTCGTGCCTAGCACAGGTAGACACGAACTTATTATACACATACACATGACTTTACTATAACTGCATGACTAACAACTAAACTAACTACTTCAACCTATAGTCAAAATTGCTGACGATGACAAATTATACTCAAAACTAATATTCAAAAATAATATATTGCAGTCGTATGCATATTTTTAGTAATGGGGTCTTCCATTATAGTAACAATTTAAAATATAGGTCATTTATATTAAAATTAGACCTTAAAACATTTTAAGATAGGGACTACCAGTTTTAAAAAATCAGGTGTAGCCAACACAATATCTCCCGCCATTTACAGCCCGACACACAAAAAGATTAAGCTAATCCTTATTGATTTCCTTTTCTATTGTTCTATTTACTTTTTACTTTCCGTCATTTTTCGGTAAGAAAGGTATTGTCTTTGATCAAAAAATTAGATAAGGTATACTGATCGTGCTAAAAATCGCATATGGAGATTTTGGCAAATGACCACGTATAGATCCTCCGCTCTAACTCAAATACTATCATTCAGAAAATTTTGAAACCTTCTACATATTTCTGAAAAGGAAATAAAGACACTAGGTATTGTTTCACAAATTTTAATAAAATTCCTTTATTACGTAACTACCGAAATTACGTAATAAAGGAATTTTATTAAAATTTGTGAAACAATACCTAGTGTCTTTATTTCCTTTTTATAATCATGTTTCACAGAGTGCCAACAGTTTTATCAATTGAATTTACTTCTATTTTTGCCTTATTCTAATATGGAAAGAAGCCATTAAATTTGGTGTAAATCAGATAACCGGAAAAGGCACTTTACTTGAAGTTCAAAATAGTTTTTCTTCGAAAAATACTCTTAAATGTTATTTTTTCGAGATTAATGCTATTATAAAAATTAAAGATTATTAAATTTTTCTACATATTTAATGGATAAATTTATTCAAATATATATAACTGACAGATAAATGTCACTGTCAAAGAACTAATCATTTGAAATTAATAATAGTAACGTTTTAAAAAAAAGTAAATAGAACAATAGGAAAGGAATTCAATACAGTTTCCAGCATAAGTAAATATATAGACATGTATTTAGATTTATAAAAATTAACGAATCACAAAAAAGTTTAAGCTAATACTCATTTCTGGATTAGTGAATTCTTTTCTATCCCGGTATTTAAAATTTAATCTTCATTTTATTATCAAAAAAGGTAGTTACTTGGATTAGATTAGACTTTATTTTAATAAATAAACTGCCAAAATTAGAGTAAAATTCGCGTATCCAAAAATAAGAATTACCTTAATCTTTTGTAACTCGGGCTGTAAATGTAAATATTTATAGAACTGTGCCTGAGTGTCTGGTCCCAGATCTGGGGATACGAGTTCGATCCTGGTAAACGCCCACACGGTACGAATATATGTCATTGTCATTATCATTACATTACCGATATCTGTACAGAGCAGATTGGCATACTCAGCAGTGGGTAGTATGCCGTGATGATATATTTATTTATTTTATATAAATATATGCAATTGAATATAAAAAATCTGATGTGGCCAGCACATTACCTTCCGTAAGTTCTATGTATTTTGTATACAGGGAATTTATTTTAACATGCAACATATGGTCTATCACTTCCATGGTTACACACTATCTCTGTCAAAAAATGACAGCAATGTAATTTTTGTCCACTTTAAAATGCAACATACAAAATTTGTAGTTATGTATTATCAATATTAATTTCCAATAAATTAGCCTATATATGATTAACAAGAAATCAAATCTTTAATGTAGCACATCTTAACAAACTTTAGCTTACAAAAATTCATAATTTTAATGTAATAATTGTTCAAAAATACCTCCATTTACACTGGGGCAATATCCTAATCGGTCGTAGAAAGAATTGACACCATTTGTGATGTGATCTGGAGGCATCTCCTGTGCTGCAGTACTATTTATAATGTTGCATTTTAAAATGGACAAATATTACATTGCTGTCATTTTTTGACAGTAGTGTGTAACCATGGAAGTGATGAATCATATGTTGCATTTTAAAATAAATTCTCTGTAAATGTCATACATAAAGTTCCTTGCAAAAGATTATAGTTCTTGTACATTACCTTAAGGCAGTTTTATGTATTTTATATAAATTCCATACAGAAAGTTTGTAACAAAAGATCCTATATTTCCAGTAAAATTATAACATACACATACTGTCAACTGCACTTGACACTGACACCTTTCAATCAGAATTTTCTTAATGTAGCAGCTGTTTCCAAAGTTATACCAAAGCTGACTAATATATATGATATTTAATTTCTTTATAATTTTTTAACTCTATGTCCATTTAACATGAAGTATAAAATGCATTCAAATCGTATAGAGAATAAATAATTCTTTAATATTTATAATAACATTAAATGTGAAAAAATGATATTTAACATCGTATTTTCAAGAAAAACTGTTAAAATCTTCAAATGAGCGTACTTCCGGTTGACCAATTATAACCAAAATCTAATCAGCTCTTTACATTGATGTAACGAAGAGGAATACGAAAGAATTATAATTTTTGGAATTGTAGTATTAGAGTTATCGCATTAGAAAATTTTGTCACACACAGACACACACACACACACACACACATACATACACACACACACACACACACATACAGACATCATCGTAAAAATAGTAAAATCGTATTCTAGGGACCCTAAAACGTGCTTATTCATCAAAAACTCACCACCCAATTTTTTGACCAAAGACAATACCTTCCTTACCTAAAGGTGACGCAAGGTAAAAATAATTATGCAATGAATTTAATTTACATAAACAGATAATTAGTTGTATTTGTATGCAATCTATTATAATGACGTATAATTTATAATTTTTTGTAATTCGCTGAATTATATAAATACATCATCACGGCTTATTAACAATTTCTCGGTGTGCCAATCTGCTTCTATCTATTCGCAGATATCGGTAATGACGATTCATATATCTGTATCGTTGAGGGCGTTAACAGGCGTCACCTCACGTGCTCTCAAAATTGTTGTGAAGAAAGCACATTTATTTATACATATGTATACAGAACGCGATCTAAATATAAAACTATTATTGTTTAGTCTTTTGATATTATTGATTTACCAATGCAAACAGCAATAATTTATAGAATAAATAAACAAATATTTATGTATGTTTCAAAATTTGGAATGAGTATTTCGAAAATTTCAAGCATTCGTAAATATTTTACTATCGTAAAATGTCTTGCTCAATTTAATAATCAACATAGGTGGCTTGATGATAGCGTACTATACACCGTTCGCTGAAACGAAAGAATGTAGAACTAATTCTTGAACAGAGGCAAGTCATTCTTAGTCAAAAAAGGATAATTTTGTAATCGAACCAATAAAATAACGTTTCTGTTCAAGAATTAATTCCACATTCTCTTGTTTCAGCGAACGGAGTATAGCTTCACGTCCCAGCAGTTCTGTTGTTAAAACCATAAACTAGAACGGAGAGGGTGCATGTTCTCTGGAGTTTCTGTCCTTATGCCAGAGGAAAAACCGTCCATAAAAACTGGCACAGAAGTGGTCTAGCTAAATAGTATACAGCCAAAAAATTGCACAGTTTATAGTAACCGATGTTGCCTTAGCCAGATCTTCCCTCGTGCATTCCTCTTCTAAGTTGGCACACGTGAGCAGGTGGGCCATTGTTTGTTCTTGACCACAATGACATAAAGTGGTTTCTGCTTGGTTTGTTGCACATTTTCCTTCTTGACTTTGTAGGCGATTTAAAGATTTCCAAATGAGCCATTTCTGGTTATTACCTGGTGGCAGTTTCTCATCTGGAAGGGTACCCATTGCTTTATCTTCTGGTTTTAATAACTCATCCCACATTAAGCGTCTTGTTGAAGTCTTTTTCTCTGTCATACAATGCATTGAAGTGAGGAAACTGTGTCTTGATTTTAGTAGTTTAGATTGGTTGTCGAGGTTTATGTAACTGTTTGGAGCGCTCTACCATACTTGCCGTCGACCGTCTAACTTTAGATGGAGCTATGCCGCTAAGCAGGTATGGTATGACAAGCGATTGAAAATTGACGTTTAAATTATTTTTCCTACAACCGTGCGTGAAAAGTACTTTTCACGCACTCATTACAGTGCGTAAAGTGTCACTTTTCAAGCACTAGTGCGTGAAAAGTACTTTTCACGCACTAGTGCTTGAAAAGTAAATGAGTGTTGCTAGACAACTTTTCCTACAACCGTGCGTGAAAAGTACTTATCACGCACTAGTGCTTGAAAAGTAAATAAGCGTTGCTAGGCAACATAAAAATTCGGTTAATTTACATACATACATACATATAATCACGCATTTCCCACTTAGTGGGTTAGCACAAACCCGAAAGAATAACAATAACATCATCCAAAAAATAATCAGTCAGACATCATAGGTACAACATATTATATTCCTCACTCTCAACATATTAAAGTGACCGATTTTCGGTAGCGAAATACCGCAACCGGACCACAATAATAGTTACGAAATAATCATCCTTCGCCACACATTCCTGTCTAAGCACACTTCTTTCGTCTCGGCCACATTCATAATCGCATTCATACACGCTCTTCTTCTATTCCCACTCGGAAACTTTCTCTCTTTTAGTACCTTATCAATCACATCCATCCACTTACACACTGGATGGCCACGCAATCGAACACCCTCAAATTCACCAAGATATATACGCCTTACGGCTTGTAAGGCGTGAACGGCTTGTTCATTCTTCATTCTCTCCACATGACCAAACCATCTCAAATGGCTCATTCCTACTCTCTTAACAACATTCTTCCTAACCATACATTCTTCATACACCAAATTATTCCTCACACGATCCCGTCTTACATATCCACATACTCCACGTAAATACCTCATTTCCACGGTTAATTTACCTGTCAAGTATATAATTAGGTAGTAAATAATAATGAAAGTAATAAAATTTATTAAAAATATGAATATACACTGTAAATGAAACAAATCTAATATTTTTTTAACGGATTGAGTACTAACCTAATTTGTAAGAACATTAACATTTAGTTGACATGTATTCTAACCTAACCTAATTTTTAATATAAATATTAAATGTACAATTTGTACATTATAAAAGACTAATCATCGTCTGTCTGAGATTCTTCCAAGTGTTTAAGTTACAATTTGTACAGTGTTATGAGATCAGTACTAACAGTATTTGAAGCTGCTGGATGCCTATACACTCAGTATTATGAGAAGCATTAATACCATTTCGGTTGTAGAAAAATGTTGTATGCAACACGTGTGTAAAATAGTATTTTTTGTCTCGTGCTACAATTTTTAAAACATCGCACTCGACCAAAAAAGTACTACTTTACACACTTGTTACATAAATAACTATAATAGATGTGGTTTCTTGTGAAACCCTAAAGAATAGAATTATACGAAATATTCAGGTATAAAAATTTTGCGGTTGCGACTGCCGCGGGTATCTGCTAATAAATTATAAATCTCAGCGCAATATTAATATAATAAAAATGTAAATGACATCATATGTAATAGTGTTAATATAAATCATTTAAACAGGTTTCTCTTTCTCATACATATGGAAGTACTTACATAATAACAAAAAATGATATTCATACTAATCGCATGTTACATTTCATCAGAAAAACTCTAATTCCTTGCTAAAACACCGTTAGTTTGCAGATTGCAGAGTTCAGTCTCACCCGATTTTTTTCGGTCTTTCTAACTTTCTGCAGCTAGAATGTAGCTAATATTTCAAGGTGAAATGCCGAAAATATCTTACATAACACGGAACCAAAAAGCAACACAGTGGAACACTCACGGAACAGTATTGACCACGGGATTTCAAGATTTCAAACACGAAACGCAATTCTTGGAAGTTGCTAATTGGGGTGCTTAATATTCCAGAGAATTTAAATACGTCGAACCACACATAGACACTTAATATTAGAACTTGGATATTTTCTTTTTTAAAGGTTAAATGTCAGTCGAACTAGTTTCAAGATTAAAATATCTGAAAAGTAATAGAACCATCAAATATTAAATCTAAATCACTATGCATAAATCGATGGGTGTACAAACATTTATTAAGTGCACGCCTACTAATTTGAAATGAGATGATGTATATTCAATACGCTTGAATTGCGCGACAGTCAAATGAACGAATTAAAATGGGTAATGACCATGGTTAAGGGCTGTTGCAAAAGTTTTTTTATACTAGCGTATTATAACAACTTTTCGATTGTCATTTCCGTTGTTAAATGAAGTACTTTTAAGCACTAGTGCTTAAAAATGACAGTTTAATGCGTAAAAGTAAAAGTTCTAAATACCTATTATAACTGTTTATTTATGATAAATATTTACAACGCAATTACTTAAATTACTAAATTGAACATTTGATGACGTTCTTAATACTTCTTCTTAGTTAACTTCAATGTGGGTAGAAACTGAAGTAGATGTGCTGCTGGATTCTGATTCTTTGTCGACAATTTTTATTTTTTTAATTGCTGTTTCTTTTTCTCCCAAAATTCTTCGTAAAATTTTCAACGTAACCTTCAGCAACAGAACTTGAACGCCACCCTCCATGTCGCTTGAGCACTGTAATGTCTGCTCCCGAATCAGCCAAAAATGTTGCAAAACACCGCCGAAAGCTATGCCCAGTATATTCTTTAGCATTTGGGAGGCCGAGGAGCTCTGCAATTTTTTTAGGTATACCACCTATGGTATTTATACCTACAGGAAGCGTGCAACACTTAAAATTTCTGTAGGTTAGAAAAAACCGTTGATGTTCAGTATGAGTAGGTCGAAGTTGTGCGTACTTGCGAAACATTGCTAAACAGTTGATTCCAACGATAAACCCTTCAGTTATCATAAAAAATCGTGAAATATTCGTTTTAGTATTTGGAATATTAATTTCTATGAAAGAAGTAGAATCTTCAATATCCCCTACACGTAAAAACGTAAGTTCCTCCCGGCGACATGCCCCATAGATTCCAACAATTAACACAACCTTTGCCAATAAATAATCCTTGTCATCAGCTTCCTTCATGAAACGAACTATCTCTTGCTTAGTGACTATTTTTGATTTTTTAGGCTTATATCCACTAGCTTTTCTTTTTAAGAATGCAATAAGATTGGTAAATTTACTTATATCCACATTCTTATTAAGGTATATCATAGTTCGGAGCATAGAGTAATTACTCCATAAAGTGGATGGCTTATAAATGGATGATAAAATAGGCTAAAACTACCTTTTCTGTAATGTGCCCAACGTTTTTTTCCGCACACCAACTATCAAATTTTTTCTAAGTTTCTTCATACAATTTTTTTGATTTTCCGGGAATCAGTGTAGCCAGTGCAGCCTCTGCACCATTTTCAATATCAGAGTCAATCTCTGAGTCACTCATTTTAAGTAAATTTATTACCAAAAATTCTCAAGAAAAATTATGCACCGAGCACGTTGACATCAATGTTAATTAAACAACGTATTGAATCCCATAGCAACAAAAAGATGAAACTGATGCCTGCCTACTTCTAAATTTTGAAAAATTCAAAATGTTGACATTTGAGAATAAATATAAATAATTTGTTTTAAAATGTGTATAAAAAATCTTGTATGGAATACGTTGCGAAATCGCAACTTATTACATAAATAGCTATTATGCCTTCTGAATACTAAATTTTAAAAAATTCTTTAAATAGCCTTAAATTTGACTATACATCTCATCGGAAAATAGACCAATCATATAGCTCAATTTGTCTTAGTTACGATGTATAACATCGGTTATTTGCGTTGCTAAGTTGTGTTTCGCAAAACATAAAATTTACATCAAATTAATTAATGTACTCGTATGTCAATTTAAATTAACAGATGACAGTTACCTATGTGTTGGGAACATTTCTAACCTTACACGCCGAGACATCTGGCGGATGTCAACTTCGTAAACATGGATTAACTGTCTTTATCTAAAACCAGTGTTTAGAAAATTTTGCATGATGATTTAGGCATGAGGAAGGTGTCTTCACGGTGGATACCCAGACTGGTTCACAAAGCACGCAAAGTTGCAGACATTATCAGTGATTATAGAACTACGCCATCCCCCTTATAGCCCCGATTTAGTACCTAGTAACTAAGTAACTATAAAAAATATTGCATAAACTTGTGTGATGCCGGCTCATTTTTCTTGCAACAGAAAAAAAACATCCTAATTTTTCTAAACATTCATAAGATAACGCACAATTTTGTAACCCAATTGACCATCGCAGTTGGCCGTTGGTCTCTCAGACCGGTGCGCACACTTGTGTGTCAACATTTAGTACGTGTTCTAAATCTAAAGGGTTAATAAAATATATAAAAAATTCTCCTAAATACCTACAAAATTCACTAATTCACTACTAATTCAACAAAATCACTTATTATTATTATTAGTAAAATCACTTTTTGTATTTATTAATTTTTTTTCTGTATCTAGTTATACAGTTAGCTTACGAATGGTCCAGCTCGCAGCCTCCGACAGAATTAAATATCGTTATCAGCTGACAGCTGATAGCGGCGTCACCAGTTTACAAATGTTTCTAGTTAGTTTTTGGTATTGTTATGACGCTATTTACATTTTTCGCTAATCATAACTATTAGCCTTATCAGAGTTTTCAATAATTAAAATCAGTTATAAATAATACACGAGTAATAAAAATAAATCATGTTTTTATATTTGCAATTCACCGAATTTAATTTGACTACAAAGTCAAGGTTGTGGTTCTTATTTTTATTGTCACTCTTACTTAAATAAATAAGTAATAGTCCAGGATTTTACACAAAGAAATTGTAACAAAAGCTTTTTTACGGAATCTTGTCCAATGCGCTGAACAACATATCAAAAATTTGATGTGGCCAACACAATGCCTCCTGCCATTTAATTATTATTAATTTAAATATATACTTACATATTTACTTATGCTGGAAACTGTATTAAGTTCCATTTCATATAACTATGCTTCAATTTACTATTTCTTTTTAAAACGTTAACGTTACTATTATTAATTTGAAATGATTAGTTCTTTGAATGTGACATTTATCTGTCAGTTACATACATTTGAAATATGAATTGTGTAACCAAGGAGTTGTGTTTGTTTAAAGCGTAGGCTCCAGGATTTAAATTATAGATAATTTTATAAATTTATCCATAAAATATACAGAAAAAGTATAAATGCAGACTTATAGAAAATATAATAATCTTTAATTTTTAGTGTCCTACGGGATAAACGGATACGGCAACATGCTAGGATTGTTCCTTAGGGTTGCTTTATTGAGTATTTAATGAGATATTCATTAGACAAAAAAGAATACAATTTACAAAAAAATTATTAATAAATTTAATGTGACACGCTCAAATTTAGGGTTGATTTATTAGTGTCCTACGGGATAGTCGGATACGGCAACATGTTAGAATTGTTCCTTAGGGTTGCTATGTGGAGTATTTAATGAGATATTCATTAGACAAAAAGAATACAATTTACAAAAAATTATTAATAAATTTAATGTGACACGCTCAAATTTATGGTTGATTTATTAGTGTCCTACGGGATAGGCGGGTACGACAACGTGCTAGGATTGTTCCTTAGGGTTGCTATATTGAGTATTTAATGAGATATTCATTAGACAAAAAAGAATGCAATTTACAAAAAAATTATTAATAAATTTAATGTGACACGCTCAAATTTAGGGTTGATTTATTAGTGTCCTACGGGATAGTCGGATACGGCAACATGTTAGAATTGTTCCTTAGGGTTGCTATGTGGAGTATTTAATGAGATATTCATTAGACAA
The DNA here is from genome assembly GCA_963082715.1 of Harpalus rubripes. NCBI lineage: Eukaryota > Metazoa > Arthropoda > Insecta > Coleoptera > Carabidae > Harpalus > Harpalus rubripes. The sequence continues at coordinate 13,828,156 of OY720460.1, forward strand.
AAAAGAATACAATTTACAAAAAATTATTAATAAATTTAATGTGTCACGCTCAAATTTAGGGTTGATTTATTAGTGTCCTACGGGATAGTCGGATACGGCAACATGCTAGAATTGTTCCTTAGGGTTGCTATATTGACTATTTAATGAGATATTCATTAGATAAAAAAGAATACAATTTACAAAAAATTATTCATAAATTTAATGTGACATGCTCAAATTTAGGGTTGATTTATTAGTGTCCTACGGGATAGCCGGATACGGCAACATGCTAGGATTGTTCCTTAGGGTTGTTATATTGAGTATTTAATGAGATATTCATTAGAAAAAAAAGAATACAATTAAAAAAATATATATTAATAAATTTAACGTGACATGCTCAAATTTACGGTTGATATATTAGTGTCCTACAGGATAGCCGGGTACGACAACGTGCTAGGATTATTCCTTAGGGTTGCTATATTGAGTATTTAATGAGATATTAATTAGACAAAAAAGAATACAATTTACAAAAAATTATTAATAAATTTAATGTGACATGATCAAATTTAGGATTGATTTATTAGTGGCTTACGGGATAGCCAGATATAACTTGCTAGGATTGTTCCTTAGGGTTGCTATATTGAATATTTAATGCGATAATCATTAGACAAAAAAGGATACAATTTACAAAAAATTATTAATAAATTTAATGTGAAACTCTGAAATTTAGGGCTGATTTATTAGTGTCCTACGGGATTGCCGAATACGATAACGTGCTAGGATTGTTCGTTAGCGTTGCTATATTAAGTATTTAATGGGATATTCATTAGACAAAAAATTATTAATAAATTTAACTGACGTCTCATTCTGTTTGAGATCACGTGACCTTTTCAAAATATTACACAAATTTCAATAATTAATTGTAAAATATCTTATGGATATTTCGTGATATTTTCAAATTTGAGGCTTTTTAAAGAACAATATCTTTTAAAATTTAGTACCTAGAAGTCATATAAAAATTCTTGCAACAGCCCTATTCATTCCTTAGAACTCTCTCGGCACTCCCGACAATTCCACTAGCTGACTTACTTTCGATCCAGTATCACCAATTATCCGTATGCCACAACAATTTGATACCAATGCCGAGTATCCACTTCCTCTCGCCATACTGTCCCCATATACTCTAGCTTCTTAATACTCTTCAACACTACCGAGTATTGATTTCCACAGCTATTCCAGTATACCAGTATACCTACCCGAGTACTCCACTCGACACTATACTGCATACGCTCACCACGATACTTCCTAACTCACTATCTATGTAACTGGCTCTCGGACATAGCTGCGTCCCTTTTATATAGCTGTCATTATCTTCTGGAAAGCCCTCGACCATTCCACTCGATAATAACACCGAATACAAAAGCTGGAAGTATTTAAACAGGTCGAGACTCGTTCGTTTACTTCGCCACTTACACACGACGATTATTACAACTTTTAGTTGAAATATTTTTGTCTAAAATAAATTGGGAAGTTTTGCGCAAGAAAAAACTAATTTTCCTATGGCCCGCCTTTTAATTAACACCCTGTGTTTCCTCTATTTGTATAATCGCTTTATTTCAGAATCCATAATTTCATAACTCATGATTATTTTTGCTTCACATGTACTTTAATACCGCATACATCAAGTTTAATTAGTCGTAAATAACACTCCATCCACTTTCATTTTTTCTACGTACGAGTTTAAAAGTAAGAGTTTATATATTCCTGTAATTTATTCCTTAGAAATGTTGTCATTTTTTGAGGAAATAGCAAATAAAAATTGTTAATTATTGTAAACAATTATCATAGAGTCAATCTTGACGTTCACTTTTCAGTTCTGTTTGAGTGCTCGAGTCCTTGTGGACTATGAGACATTTCTATTTTTAATACTTTCTTTACACTCACAAATTTATGATTCATTCTATCGTAAAATAATAAATATACAGGCAATTTAGATGTATGTATCCATAACTTTGATATAAATATATGAGTAATTTAATGATTCATTTTAATAAACAAATAAACTTAAAGAAAAATACATCATTACATAATTATTTAGATGTTAGTAATTAATGTGGTTCTTAATCGAAAATATACCAAGGTTATTTGAAAAGTTCGCGGCCTAAAAATGAAAATATACAGCTTTTGAGTTGAGTTTATAATTTTTCGTACTCCCGAGACTAAAGAGCGATTCTAATCACTCATTTCAGAAACTAAAGTTCAAATTCAGTCCCAGAGGGATTAAATATGAAAAAAATCCCTGGGGGACTAAAGTAAAAATAAACAAGATGTTCCATAACATCATATAGTATCTGCACTACATTTTGAGCAGGCGTTGAGTTTAAATTTGTACAAATTTTTTGACATTTGTATTGTCAAATTGTAAGATAAATTTCTTTTACACTAATATGGTTCCATTTGATACGGGAGTCCGAAAATAATTTTTCAATATGGTCTCGAGAACTTTTGATGTTCCAGTGCTTTTACTGTCATCCAGGAAATTCTTACTCTGAACTTTTCACATTCAACTGTCCGACCTCCACAGCGTCTGTATACTCAACTGACTTCCACAGTGTCTGTATACTCAACTGCCCGGACAGAATTTAAGTAGACACCTAGTATGTTCTCAAAATTTGTTAGAAATTTCATCAGTCACAAACCACAAGAAAACTCATGTTAGAAAAATGATTTATTGATTTTTTTTACGTAATTCGGTTATTGTTAAGCATAATCCACAATGGTATAACATTTTTTACCTTAAATTTTGTTACAGTAGAATGCCCCACTCTAGCTTAACTCGTAACAATAAATTTTTATAGCATTCGAGAATATTTAACGTAGAAAAAAATCTATTACAAACAGTTAAAATACGATTTGTATTTAAATATAGTAACCTTTTAAAAATATCGTGCTTAGTAATACTTTTCAAAGAAAATATAACAATGAAAATGTTGAAAAACAAGTAGAACGCATAAATATATCTCCATATCACGTTCACAGAATATAGAGCAGCTAAGTATGAAATACTATACTTTGTATGGGCGTTACACTTTTCACTAAAATAAATATACGTCAAGGATCGTTTTCAATTTCCACAATCATTTTTGTGATAATCAGATAATCCATTGTCCGAATAGTCTGACGTAGGCAGATCCTACTTAAAACCAGGAATTTTGTATTCTGTGACGTCAGAGAGTACCGTTATAAAAGAGTGGAATAAATTGAAAAATTTCAACAGAAATAAAAAATTGGTTTCATGTGACAAAGGATATGTTTCGTATTTCCGATTTATATTTCCGCTTGTATAACATAAGTGTAAAATTTCTATTTCAATAAATTTATATTTCATCGCGTTTTAACCTATATTTTTCAATGTGGTAATAGGATATTCTAATACATTCAAATTCTGTGGTTAAAAATGAGCCTAAAACCAGTAGATGCGTCTGGAGCAATTATCAAATGACATTTACGACGTTTCCATCGTTGCATTTGTAGTGTAAATGGCTGATAACAGCTCTTTGTTTATATTGTCGTAACTATAGCTACCATTACCTACTTCTAAGCTATATAAATGCGCTCTGTTCAAATTGCATTTCTGTCTATTGTTCTAAGCAAAATGTTGTGACCTAGACCAATATTTAATTTTCAAATAACTTGTTAACTATTAGAAATTAAGAAAAAATGTTTAGTCTATATACTATGGGACAAAATTTTGTTCGTTCACTATCTTTGTCAGTTTTTCTTCGATTCTAATACAAAATGGCCTCTTTCTCGGAAACAGATGAAGATCAGACCGATGTTGATTAAGCTTTTTTACTCATTTTAGTCAGTACTACTCGTGTATGGCCTTAAAGTTTGTATTAGAAGTTGTCAAACACCGTAACTCCGATCAGTTGGTAAAACAATCTTGTAGTAAGCCAGGGGTTACCATATCACCAATGAAGTCAAATTGATTTATTGTAGACTGAGACAAACAGACAAAATATAAAATATATAACAATTTAGATTCAACCATTTACCTAGTTTATCCCGATAGTTTCAACCCGCTTGAATATGGGTTGAATCGACCCGAATGATCGGATTAAACGCATTTTCAACCGGATTGAAATTTACAACTCGACTCTAAAATACAAACGGGTTGAGCTTATTCGACCGGATTGACTTTACGGGATAAACGCTCAACCCGATCGAAGTACATGTATGATTCACTATCGTTAGAGGTTATCTGTCAGCTGCATTTTAACAGTCAAATCTTATGTGATTATAATTGAATTATGTCAAAAAGAAACATTTGGCAGAATCAGGAAGTAATGTATTTTCTTTCCTCAACGAAGGAAATGAAAATTTTGCGGTCTATAGCCCCCAGTGGTAAATACGAGCAGAGCACGTTCTTAAATTATTTTAAATAAAAAATTTAATTAAAGCAAATTTAAGAGCCAGGGGAAAAAGGATGAATGTCCATTTTCTAGCAAAATGAAATGATTGGTACTTATAGATTGAAAGGTGGGCGCTTTTAAATGGTATGTGTAAAGGAGGCAAAACGGTGTCAGTCCTAAGATACAGGCCTCAGAAATTGTAAGACAAGATCTAAAAAGGATGACGGTCCAAGCGTCAGACAATAAAAATAAAAGAAGAAACATTACATGAAAACAAAATAAAAGTAAGAATAATAAAACTTATAAAACTTTTAAATAAGTGGCGGTAAACCTTCTTTAAAAAACTTCGGAACTTAACATGTTCAAACTTCATTAAATATTTTCAAAGGGTGTAATCTTTTTACAAATTTTATAATTTTGACGACTTTAGAGTACCTTATCATATTTATTTATTTATTTTTTTAACTGTGACGTCCAAATGTGTGTTGTACCTGTTATTTTTGTAATTTTAATATGTTACATTTACATACATAAAATAAAATAAATCACGTAAGTTAGAATTATTGTAATACACACTGTAAAACACAAATGAATCCGTTGTACAATTTTTATAGCTCCTGAAGAGGGCAAATGTGTTGCCGAAACCGGTAGAGGCCGATTTAAATATATTTTATTGACTGCAATCCAGGAATTTTCTTCTCTTCCCATAAATTATAATATAAATTTATTTAATAAGTAAATTCTCTTTGCTCTTAATAAAAAATTACTCGGATATATTAAATATGTGTATGTTAGAGTATGTGTAAAGCCAATCGCGAATTTATTAGCAAAATATGCATGGCCCACTGTATAGTGACATTTTCACAAGGAAACTGGACTACTGTAATGACGCTGACGTCACAACATGGCGATCATTTTACGCTAAAAACTTTAATTACATTATTATAAATATAAAAATGCAAAATATAAAGCAATTTTTATTTCATTTTCATTTATTTATATTCAAAATTCATATGCGACATGTAATTTCTAAAAAGTCGAAGACTTGGACGGGCCCATTGAAACATACTGTCCACCCGGTATAGTAGGCATGTGTGTTCTTTGGTCCAGTGACCGATAGTCCGATAGCTTTTGCTTTGTGTAGTGCCAGTGACATTGAGCCGAGTCGGGTTGATAGTGTATCTGTGTATCAGCATAACATAGATAGATGCAGTCAGTGAACGTGCTACGTCATCTACAGCGACGGCCCGTGTGTGGAACTCGTGCCTAGCACTGGCCATGGATATGAGGCAGTCGCTTCCTGAAATGCAAGCCCTAGCTTCCGCATACATCCTACATAATATACACTATTATTCACGAAAGATGACTATTCAAGGTCATTTGTTCGAAGAAAGAATACACATTACTTTATAGCAGTAGCTTAGCAACATTTTGTATGTATTAGAAAGAGAAAGATTATTTGACCTATGTCTATTTAATTTATGTGGTGTGACAGATATACGTAAATAGTGGCATTACTTTCTAACATACTATAAATAATAATGACATATGTCGTAGAATTACAGATACCTAATTATCTACTACACTGCCCTCTGTGCTAAAATTTATCCAGTGGCGTTGACGTTTAAATTAAATTATTATTCCTTGGTTTATAAGTTAAGTCTATGTTTTTGTATTTTGCATAAACATAAATGAAGAACATAAATCTTTCAGAAAGGTATTATTTAGAAAGAAGCAAAATTTTCAAATGAATTATTCTTCTTTTTCAGTTAAAATGTGTCCATAAATATTTCATGTTGCACGCCTATGCAAACGAAATGCAATGAAGTTATCTGCAAGTAATATTATATCAGACGGCTCACAAATGACCTTGAATAGTCATCTTTCGTGAATAATAGTTTAACATAAAAGTTTTCAGACAACGTCTGTACTTCTTCATAAATTTGTCCATTTTTACCTCCCGCTACCCTTGGCAAGGGAGGTATGGGGATCGTGCTAAAAATCGCATATCGGAATTTTGGTAAATGACCACGTTTTAAGGTCCCTACAATCCAATTTTAACATATTCACGATGATGTCTATGTGTATGTGTGGATCCTCCACTCTAACTCAAATACTATCGTTCAGAAAATTTTGAAACCTTGTATTTCGAACTTTTTCTGTAATGGAAAGAGCCCGTTAGATTTTGGTGAAAATCGGATAACCAGAAATGGCACTTTACTAGAAGCTCAAAATAATTTTTCTTCGAAAAATACCTTTAAATGTTATTTTTTCGAGATTAATATTATTATAAAAATTAAAGATTATTAAATTTTTTTATAGATTTGCATTAATATTTTTTCTATATATTTCATGGACAAATTTATAAAATTATCTATAATTTAAATCCCAGAGCCTACGCTTTAAACAAAAAAAAAACGAAGTTATTCAAATGTATGTAACTGACAGATAAATGTCACTATCAAAGAACTAATCATTTCAAAATAATATTAGTAACGTTTTAAAAAGAAAAAGTAAATAGAACATTATAAAAGGAATTCAATATAGTTTCCAGCATAAGTAAATATGTAGGTATGTATTTAGATTAATAAAAATAACGATTCACAAAAATGTTTAAGCTAATCCTCATTTTTGGATTAGTTCTATTCTATCCCGGTATTTAAAATTTAATCATTTTATTATAGCTCCGGTGGCTCAATGGTAAGAGCAACGCCTCATGTTATGAGTGCCCTCGGGGCTCTGGGTTTGGATCCCACTAAGGACTAAGGCATGGATGTGTGTGAATGTGAACCCACTCTGTAATTGGGGTTTAATCCTGATGAGGGGTTTAAAAAAGGCAGTTACTTGGATTAGGTTAGACTATATTTAAATAAATAAATATATCATCACGGCAAATTACCCATTGCTGGGTGTGTCAGTCTGCTTTGTACGCAGATTTCGGTAATGATGATGACATATTTGTACCGTGCGGGCGTTTACCAGACGTCACCTCACGGGCACTCATTGCTGGCGTGGGGAGTGCACCACAGAGGTGAAAAAAAAAGAAATAAACTGTCAAAATTAGAGTAAAATTCGCTAATCCAAAAATAAGGATTAATTTAATCTTTTTTGTGACTCGGGCTGTAAATGGCGGGAGGTATTGTGTTGGCCACACCAGATTTTTATGTAATAAATTTTACGACTGTTTTTATAGTGCATATTGACAGTTGTACCGTACAAATTTCCATAATTAATTTATCAGATGTAATCTCCAAAACTGTCAAAATACAACGCACATATTTATTTATTTATCAAAAGTTTCGTAAAAATACTACGCATAAACTTCGTTGACCTGAACTGATACGACTTCCCAGATTCAAATTTCAATATTCGTGCTGATGCAATCTCAGATCAATACTGTGTATTTACAAATCGATATTTCATGTTCTTCGAGCATTAACATTTTATGATGCATTAAAGTCTCTCTCTGTGACATTCTCCAATGGAGAACACTAGGGCGGTCAGTACAGTGAGTAAGTAACTAGCTATGTTTGGCATTTAAACACAAACTATAAACGTACATAACCTAAGCGAAGTGATGCCACGCTATGCAATGGTGATAGATGAAAAAACAAATGCAAATATGCAAATCTGGTGAGTACGCACTGCGCATCGGAAATAAAACACTACGAATAACAAATGACGTAGCAGTAAATAAAAACAAATGATACGCACGCATTTTCGGCGTAGTAAAGATATTTCTACATTTCATTTTTTTATTATTGAAATATCAAAATACTGTTAAATTCTATGTATAAATAAATACTTATAAAGTAACGGGTTTTACCATTGCTAATTGTCAATTTGCAGTATGCAGATTTTGATAATGATATAGAGTTAATTGGAGTAGTAATGTATCAAATATTATTAGTGTATCATGAAGTGATATCTATAAAAAAAATATCACGACATATTACCCATTACTGGGTGTGCCAATCTGGTTTGTACACAGATTTCGGTAATGATGATGACGTCATCAGTTATACTACAGCTACTAGATAATACATAGCTGACTTGTCTGCCATATTGGTGCCAAAATGGAAGCAGTAAATTATAAAATAAAAGTGTATTTCTTACAAGTTTGTTTATGTAGTAACTATTTTTCATAATTAAATATAACTTCCATATTTGCCATATTATATTTATTTAAAATAATAATACAAGAAAAATACGGTTCGTTAAGATTTTTGAGGTTAGAGAAAAATATATGTATATAGCTATAAGTTATATGTATAAAGTGTTGATGTGTAGAGGGTGCCAGCTAAATGAGCTACCTCAAATAAATGATATATTATTAAAGATACAATAAAATACTAAAGACCAAGGGGGACATCCAAATACAGAAGAAAATATTTTTTAAACCATTTTATATTTTTTTAATGTGATGTTATACATTTTTAGGTCCATTCTCAATATTTTTGTTATGTTAGGACAAAAAAATATTACATATGGTTGAATTGAACCACCGGTTTAAAAAATATATTTTATTTTATATTCGGATGTCCCCCTTCGTCTTCTATAAGATTGTCTTATAGTATTTTATTGTAGCTTCAAATGTAGAAATTATCTGAGGTAGCTCGTTTAGCTGTTACACCCTGTATATGACAGTCCGGGCTAGCTGTATAGGAAGAAACCTAATATCACTGGATTCAAGATTAAATTCTCTACCGAATGATCAAATAAAAAATCTGATGTGGCCAGCACATTACCTTCCGTCAGTTCTATGTATTTTGTACAAATTTCATACTGAAAGTTCCTTGCTAAATTAAATATTCTATTTCTTGTACATTACCTTCCGGCAGTTGCATGTATTTTATGCAAATTTCATACAGAAAATTATTATTTTGTGACGTTTTCTATATACAGTGTAATGTATCTGCAGAAATAAAAGATTTATTCTTATTATTATTTTTTGTACATTACCTTAAAGCAGTTGTATGTATTTTATATAAATTCCATACAGAAAGCAAAAGATCCTATATTTCCAGTAAAATTATAAGAGAAACACACTGTCAATTTCACTTGACACTGACATCTTTCAATCAGAATTTTCTTAATATAGTAGTTGTTTCCATAGCTATGGCTACTTTATGAAATTTAATTTCTTTATAATTTTTTTAACTCTATATCCATTTAATATTAAGTATAGAATGCAGTCAAATCGTATAGAGAATAAAATATTCTTTAATATTTATAATAACATCAAATGTGAAAAAATTATATTTAACATAGTTTTTTCAAGAAAAACTGTTAAAATCTTCAAATGATGGTACTTCCGGTTGACCAATTGTAACCAAAATCTAATCAGCTCTTCATATGGATGTAACGAAGAAGTATACGAAAAAATTATAATTTTAGTAACTGTAGTATTAGAGTTATCGCAGACGAAAATTTTGTTACACACACACATCCACACACACACATACAGACATCATCGTAAAAATAGTAAATTCGTATTCTAGGGACCCTAAAACGTGCTTATTGATTAAAAACTCATCATCGAATTTTTTGACCAAAGACAATACCTTCCTTACCTAAAGGTGACGGAAGGTAAAAATATAAATAAATAAATAAAAATAAAATAAATATATCATCACGGCTTATTATCCATTGCTGGGTGTGCCAATCTGCTTTGTACACAGATGCGGTAATGATGAAATATTTGCACCGTGCGGGCGCTTACCAGGCGTCACCTCACGGGCACTCATAAAAATAAATCATTTAAAATAAAAAATTTGAGTCCCGTATTTTGAGAACCACTTACCGAAATAGTTATTTATTATATGAGTGTGGAATGTATCATATTATTCACGCCAGAAAAAGTTTAGCCACGTAAATTTTAAAGTAGCCATTGAATGGTTGTTATGGTTTTGTTATATTATTGAAAAAAAAAATTGCTGTAATAATTATTGTCTGTCATTGGGAATTTTTTAAAAGAAAAATAGATTAAATTGGGTGAAAATGAAGATCTTCCTTTAAAACGTATTCACTTAGAAGCACAAGCAGCATCTTTGAATTTAATTCTGAAGCAAGTAAGTCGTTCCTCCTTTTCGTTTCATCAGCCGTACATGACAGCTGTCATTGTGTAAAGATAAGTAACATATTTTAGCATAAAAGTTAATATTAATTTAAATAAATAAGTTTCATAATGTTAAATTATTTCAATAATAAAATAATTTTGTAAAATTACTTTTTATTTATATTAAAAGAAAACACAAAAATCAGTAATAATTCCTCCGTGACTTCTAAAATATTATTTCACGGAGTGACTAATATTGTACATTAGTTATTTCAAATAACCATAGTAACAAGTATATTATCAGTCAGTGTTGGATAAATAGTATATTATATACTCAGGGACTATAGTGCATATTCAATCCCGTGGGTGAAGTTTATTTCTCGAGCCGAAGGTGAGGGAAATAATCACCTGAGGGATTGAATGCACTTTAGTCCTGTGGTATATACGCTATTTTTCGCACTCCCGTATCAAATGGAACCATATTAGTGTAAAAGAAATTAATCTTACAATTTGACAATACAAATGTCAAAAATTTTGTTCAAATTTAAACTTAACGCCTGCTCAAAATGTAGTGCAGATACTATATGATGTTATGGAAACATCTTGTTTATTTTTACTTTAGTCCCCCAGGGATTTTTTTCATATTTAATCCCTCTGGGACTAAATTTGAACTTTAGTCCCTGAAATGAGTGATTAGAATCGCTCTTTAGTCTCGGAAGTGCGAAAAAATATTTTCTTTCTTTAAATTTTGTAAAATAGAAATTGTTTGCCCATTTAACAGTCTTTGTAACTCTTATAGTTCCCGAGAAAGCAATGGTGGCGCAATTAAAATGAACACCCTGTAGACTGTAGAGGATTTATGTGTCGTATTCTGAATAATTCCTTCTAACGTGAAATGTACAACTCGATTCACTAGAAAATATCATTTGAAATGAGTTTCTTCGTGCTTTCCTTATTCCATAAAATTACAAAGCGCAGCCTTCAAATGAATCAGCCATGCTGCACAACGGCTTGCTTTGTTTAATAGCAAATTACTAATATTATTTGGAAACGTAGACAATGAGTTGTCTGCTTGTTATATGTCAAGCATTACTTTCTCAAGGCGGAAAGTTATTGTGTTCAATCAAACTTTCATTCGGTGGTAAAGAACAGTTAACTTAGGATGAATCAGAGTTGGAGGCATTTTTATCGTTTACGTGACTCGAGCGTTAACACAAGGATTAAAAACTAATCAAAAGTTTAAGTAGTACTTATTTAAAAGATAAGCTACTGAGAAAACAATAACTACAAAAGTTGTGGGTTTTACTTTATAGAAGCTAATCTAAATATTGACCTACCTATACCGACAGTGCCGGTCCGAGACTTTTGAGCGCCCCAGGCGAAAATTGTAAATTGCGCCCCTCATTTATTACAATTTTGTTTAGATTATATAGGTACAAAAATTAGAAAAGAGGCGATTTGTGTCCATAACTCGCGAACAATCACAGAATTTTAATCTGAATGAATTATTTTTGAAAATATTTTGGATATTTAAAATACAGGGATTTTTTTCTTTTGGGTTCTACAGAGTCGCTTTATTTTTGTCTAATACCATATACACGATTATACCTTGTTCCATTTAAGCCATTCAGTATTGTAGAGAATAGGGCATAGTCTCGAACTCTCTGATTGGCTGAAATTAGAGACTAAAGCCACGTTTACCCAATGCAATTTCGGCTACTTGAAACTGGCGCTTATATCAGCGCCATCTGCTGAATGGCTTAAATGGAACTGTTCCTACTGCGAACACAATTCGGTCCTGGATTCGGCAGTTGGAGGAAACTAGTAGCACACTAAGAATAGGTACACTTGGCCGACGAAGATCCATCAGAACACCAGAAAATGTGGAGCTAGTGAGAGCAGCAGTCGAACAATCGCCGAGACGTTCTGCTCGAAGGCACGCTATTGCATTGGGGGTTTCAGACCGCAGTTTGAGGAGGATTCTGCATTTAGATTTGAATTTCCATCCCTTCAAAATAATGATGGTGACTTGAACCCAGCAGACTACGTCAACCGCCAAAATCTGTGTGAGGAAATTCTTGCAGCGATCCCTCCTGAAGCAGCATTCTTCAGCAGCGACGAAGCACATTTTCACCTAAACGGGATTGTGAATAAACAAAATTTTCGCTACTGAGCTAAAAACAACCTCCAAATTGTTCACGAAAGACCGCTACATTCTCCGAAACTAACGGTGTGGTGTGCCGTATCACAATTTGGCGTTATAGGCCCGTACTTTTTTGAAGAGAGAGGCGTGACCGTGAATTCCGGGCGTTATATTTCAATGTTGCAAAATTTTCTGCAACCCCGATTGGAAGTGGTTGTTGAAGAAGAGGGATTAGGGGACTTTTGGTTCCAACAGGATGGGGCTACAGCCCACACAGCCCGAAATTCTCTAAACGCTTTAAGAGAAATGTTTCCTGGACGTCTAGTGTCTTTGAGAGGTGACGTGGGGTGGCCTGCGCGATCGCCCGATTTAAGCATATGCGACTTCTTTCTTTGGGGATATCTAAAGGAAAAAGTGTTTAAACGTCGCCCCCAAAACCTGCTTAAATGGAACAGAGTATAGTTACGGGAGAGTTACTTTCAAAGTCCGTTTGTGTGCAACCCGAAATACAATTTACAACAGCGTCTAGCTTCCTCTCTTAAAAAAATACAATATTTAATTCACGATTGCTTTGCCTGTCTAGTGATGGTTCTGTCATTTTGACATTAAACCAATAAATATGGCCTGTTGTCATTAGTATCTTGGGTTGCAAACAAACGGACTTTCAAAATAACTCTTCCGTGACTAACCCTGAATATAGCGAAAGAATAAATATTTCTCAGTATAGGTATAAGTCTCGGTATAAATACAGAAAAAAAATGAAATTTTAATATTTAAATTACCGCCATGTATGACGTAGAATTACGCCGAACCAATGAATGGCCGTAAAGCAATAACATCGGTACGTCCAATAGCAACGGCATGTGCGGGTAATTTAAACATGACAGATCATCTGTTTGACGTTTGAATAATAGTTTGGAGGTTAATATTTACGTTTGTCATTTTAATCTTGTACGAGTATAAGTAAAGTTAAAATCCTTCAAAATCCTGCTTAACAAATCGAAATACGGAATAAAATTTACAGAAACCACGCAAATTGTAAATAATAATGAAGACAGACTGACAGAAAAATGAACTAATGTCAAAATCAAATTAAAACTCGCACTCGCTCGCCATTTACAGGTTACATTCTTAAATATGCATCCCTTTCTCCAGTTCAAAATAATGACGTCAACGAAAATCTTCTTTCTTAATTTATTAAAAAACAAATATCTTTTTAAAAATAAAATTTATATTTTTACATACGTTTTCAATTTTACTTTAGGTATTTGGTGATAGATATCAGATTTTCAATACAACGCAAGTAGCCTATTCAATATCCTTTAGAGTTAGACTATTTTTCCTCTCGCACCTAACCAAACGCTTATCGTTTAACCTACTTTCCCACGAACATCGCAAATACCAACTACATTCTTTCTTTCTTCTCCCACCATAAAAAATCTACACCTTCACGGAGTCTAGCTTCACTCGCGAACTTGAACAGTTGAAGCACGAAGCGGCGCCTTCGATTCGCGAATGTTTCGTCACCTACATCGCCAAGACGATAGCGATAATCAGAAGACAAAACAATAGATAGAGAGAAATTGTTTGTATTTGTAATTGAATAAAAATTATTATTTTTATTCAGTTAAAAGTTATTACATTCTAATTTTAAATGGGACCCGCGATGGGACCATATTTTTTTATTTATTTGCGTATTGAATTCAGAATAAAATTCTCTATCGAATAAATAAATAAAAAATATATAGTTCTATTTAAAATAACAAAGTTAAGCTTATTAAAATTGTCTTGTAAAATAAAAATTGTTTGTTAATTTAATCGACCTCGTAGTTCTTATATTTCTCGAGATAGCAATAGTGGACAAAATAAAATGAACACCCTGTATAAAATGCACCCGATTGCAAAAGAAAGTAATTGTTTGAATCAGAAGTTGAACGAATGAATGTAGATAAAAGATTTACGTCAAAAGAAAAATAACCTTTATATAGAAAAGTTATTTATAGAAACTGATATGATTAAGAAAGGTTATTTCTGGATGGAGACATCAAGAATGATTGTAAAAAATTGAGCAATACATTATCCCTCATATAACACAATCGATAGGTTTATACAAAATCTCGTGTATAGTTTTAGTTCATGATCATTTCCTTGATTTCTATAATCTCTGCAATTTCAACTACAATAGCGAAAACCACATATGGTGAACTTATAGCAATAGAAAATAGGTTTTACTTACAAGCTCTTTCGGTTCACAATCGCTTACACAACGACTATATAGATAATTGCCTGAGAAGTACTCATTGTGGAAATTTTCTTAGAAAAAATGTCCCGCAAGAACGACCACTAACAAATTGTTTCACTGCATGCTGTTACTCGAGGGCCGTATTCCACTATTTGCTGATAATTTTCCATGTGATAAAATTATTTTTCATATATTTAATATTAAGTTCAGAGATTTTTTTTTTGTTAAAAAGCAGGTTTCCGAATCTACCCAAGAGGTACTGCTAACTAAATTTCAATACAAGATCTATACGAGAGCTGTCTGATATTTTTCGGTGGAAAACGTTGTTCGATTAATTAAGATTCCATAGACGCAGTGGACGAGTATTTTGAAGAGCTTCCGGAAAATCACTTCAAAGACGGAATTGGACTATTGGAAAAACGTTGGTCCAAATGCATTGAGATCCAGGGAGACTATGTTGAAAAATAAAGTCATTTTCGAACATAAAAACTGTTGTTTTCATTTCCGCTCCGTGAATTTTTCAGACAGCCCGTAGAGGGAGTTTTTAACTACACCTAAAAAAAGACAATCCGCTCATCCACGTGTAAAGAGAAGCGTTTAAACTACACAATTGTTTTTTGACAACGATAATGAGTAAAATGGAAGACAGAATTATGTATTGTGTTATTGATACTGCAATATTAACAAGTATGGCTCTGTAACACGAGGGGGGAGTCTCCTTAGCTTCTGCTACTACTACTGATGATTCCTCCAAATACTTGCTCCAACGATGATACACTTTACTGACTGGTGATAAGGACTTCTTGACATAGGAAGAACACAAATACACTTCACTTTACACTGATGAACACTACGGACATGGACAAATACTTGGACTTTAAATATAACTAAACTTTATTTACATTTAAACTAATACAACTATAACTAACACAACTAATAAGTTACATTCTGTAACCCAGCGGGCGAGCGTCGCCCCAAACTAAAACACTACATTCCGTCAACAACAAGACGCTATCTTCTCTTACATATTAACTCTCACGAGTATCTAATCCGACTATCTTTAAAAACAAAAACGCTATCTTCAGGACAGGATGATCTTAGGGGTACGGGGTGCATAGGGCATCCAACGTCAAGCACATATACATAATAATTTCCAGACTTAATTATCAACATAGGCGAAGTTAGACTTTAAAATTAGTGGGTGCTAAAGTCCCTTACCTTAAATGAAAAAAAGGTGGTTTACAAAATAAAAAAAAGTATTTAAATAAATAAATATATCATCACGTCTTATTACCCATTGCTGGGTGTGCCAATCTGCTTTGTACACAGATATCGGTAATGATGAAATATTTGCAACGTGTGGGCGCTTACCAGGCGTCACCTCACGGGCACTCATTGCTGGCGTGGAGAGTGCACCACAGGGGTCAATGTGCCATTTAAAATTCGAAATATTTGGCGTCGGTCGGGAGCGAACACGGTTCCCCACATTCTCGACCTGATACTCAGGCACGCGGCCACGAGACCCCATATTATTTAAAGTAACAAAATAGTTATTTATGATATGTGTTAAAAATGACATTTTACTTTGTGAAAAGAAAGTTTGGAACATGACGCGAAGCTAATTTTCTGTTTCCATTCAGAAGAATAAATTCTTGCAAAATATCTTAGGTATTATTTATTTATTTTTTTTATTTTTTATTAAAGTTCATTTTCAATATTCTATACTTATCTACCTACTATTAAATTAGTAAAGCGATTTTGTGTCATAGTAGTGCTCAGCCAGTTTTTAGTTCTCCTCATAACAGAGAATAATAATTTTATAAAGTTTATAATAAATACCAAATGTACCTTGATTAAGTACACTTTTAATATTATTTGATTCTTGACTGCTCATCATGTTCTTTAGAATAGTAATTTCAGCTTTCAAAATATCTGATAATGTTTAATATTTAATATAACAGTCAATATGAATAGATGTGTCTAAAATGAAATTATTAAAATTTATAGAAATTTTGTTTGGGGGTGCTATTTCAAAATTTGGGGGTGCTAAGCACCCCCAAGTACCCCCCTAACTACGCCTATGATTATCAACAAATAAATGTCATACCTATCATAATACGAAAAGAATTTCTACACTGAATTTTGACATTTATAACTTAAACAGATAAACAGAGTTAAAATATGAATATTGAAACTATAATTTAGAAGAGTTTATAAAAAGTTATTTATCTGTTATTGCGCTTACCCTCGCCTTGTCACGTGAAAGTATATCTAGAAAAATCGGTACGAATTGTAAATTTTCCTGGTCAATTCTCTATATAATCGTCGTGTAAGTAATTATGAACCGAAAGAGCTTATAAGTAAAACCTATTTTCTCTTGCAATAAGTTCACCATATGCACTATTGTAGTCGAAATTGCAGGGATTATAGAAGTCAAAGAAATGATCTTGAACTAAACTATACACAATTTGACAAAACGTTAAGTTTTAAGAACTCATTATTTACAAAAACTTGAATTTTTACATGTTATATCCAAATTCATTGGATAGCAGTTTTATCCACTTGTTAAAAATGAACCACTTTGTTACTATACAGACCTAATTGTTAACCTACGGGCTATTATTAGTATCATTATATTATAATGTCTATTAGCTTATGACTAACCTTATAGATTTCTATCAGTTCTATATTAGGCACTCGTGCAACTGCACTCAAATGAACTCTATGCACAGACAATGACACTATACTAATCATAATTACATTACTACTTAGTGTACGAAAGTATAGTACTGAGAATTGCAGCGTATTTCTCAGAAATGATTCAGACTTTTTGTCTGTTTTGTGAGTCACCCTATGAAACATGTGTTATTATGTATATGTATAGTGAAAAAGGTAACATATAATATGGGAAGCCCCGATGAGTTCATGAGAAACCAGCGGTTGTAGGGCTTCGTATAGACTTGATTAAAGATTACGGCTAATTACCTTAATAGTTTGTTGGCAAAATGAAGATAAGAGACAGAATTAAATAACACGAGAGTCACGAAATCATTAGGTACAGGGTGCGGCAAAACCAATTGAGCAGTATGAAGGGGCAGGTGTTCGAGCGGCGGCGGGGGTAGGCAGCTGCACTAGGTCGCCTTTTGTTTTGTCGGCATCCCCATTTTAGTACCCAACATGGTTTGGACCGGAGTACATCGTGGCTTTGCCGTGCGTGCGTTTTATGAAAACAACCGATCTGAGATTGCAACGCAAAGAGCTTTTCGGCAACGGTTCAACATTCCGCGAAATAATGCTGTTCCTACTGCGAACACAATTCGGTCCTGGAGTATCGATACTTGTTTCCGATATTTGACGTGGTATCGATACTACACATCGATACCGATTCCGATATGAAGTATCGATACCTATCATCGATACTTTCATCCCTAGTCCTGGATTCGGCAGTTGGAGGAAACTGGTAGCACACTAAGAATAGGTACACATGGCCGACGAAGATCCATCAGAACACCAGAAAATGTGGAGCTAGTGAGAGCAGCAGTCGAACAATCGCCCAGACGTTCTGCTCGAAGGCAAGCTATTGCATTGGGGATTTCAGACCGCAGTTTGAGGAGGATTCTGCATTTATGCTCTGTTCCATTTAAGCCATTCAGTAGATGGCACTGGCAACAGCGCAAATCTGAAGTAGCCGAAATTACATTGGGTAAACTTGTCTCTTGTCTCTAATTTCAGCCAATCAGAGATGTCAAAACTATTCCCTATACTCCGCAATACTGAATGTCTTAAATGGAACAAGGTATAGATTTGAATTTCCATCCCTTCAAAATAATGATGGTACAGGAATTGAACCCAGCAGACTACGCCAACCGCCAAAATCTGTGTGAGGAAATTCTTGCAGCGATCCCTCCTGGCAGCATTCTTCAGCAGCGACGAGGCACATTTTCACCTAAGCGAGATTGTGAATAAACAAAATTTTCGCTACTGTGCTAAAAACAACCCCCAAATTGTTCACGAAAGACCGCTACATTCTCCGAAACTAACGGTGTGGTGTTCCGTATCACAATTTGGCGTTATAGGCCCGTACATTTTGGAAGAGAGAGGCGTGACCGTGAATTCCGGGCGTTATGTATCAATGTTGCAAAATTTTCTGTAGCCCCGATTGAAAGTGGTTGTTGAAGAAGAGAGATTA
This sequence comes from Harpalus rubripes, assembly GCA_963082715.1. Classification (NCBI taxonomy): domain Eukaryota; kingdom Metazoa; phylum Arthropoda; class Insecta; order Coleoptera; family Carabidae; genus Harpalus; species Harpalus rubripes. Next base: position 13,847,182 of record OY720460.1, read on the forward strand.
GGGGACTTTTAGTTCCAATAGGATGGGGCTACAGCCCACACAGCCCGAAATTCTCTAAACGCTTTAAGAGAAATGTTTCCTGGACGTCTAGTGTCTTTGAGAGGTGACGTGGGATGGCCTGCGCGATCGCCCGATTTAAGCATATGCGACATCTTTCTTTGGGGATATCTAAAGGAAAAAGTGTTGAAACGTCGCCCCCAAAACCTGCTAGAGCTAAGGGAGCAGATTGTTGAAGAAGTAAACGCGATACCCCGCGAAATGTGTCAACGGGCTGTTCAAAACTACAGAAATCGGCTCCAGCAATGTATTGCAGCTAACGGCCGCCATCTTAAAGACATTATTTTTAAAAATTAATGGGTATAAAATGGTAAGTCCTACTGATTTCAAAAATAAAAACATTTTTTTCATATATACCCTGGTTTCTTTTTCATAACTCTTCAAAACTGCTCAATTGGTTCTGCCACACCCTGTATAAGAGCATACTTTTAATTAATAATGAAAAAGGACCTTACATTATGTTAACACGGTTGCTTGATTATCAATAAATAATCTTCGAGATATTGCTGCTAAAAGAATTCAATACTACCAATACAAACTTTCCTATCTTAAAAAAATTAATCCTAGGTATAAAATATGTCTAAATGTCACAATGTAATAGAAAAATTAATATTAATCATCGTTGTATGTGGGTGTGTGTGTGTGACTTGTGACGTCAGCAAGGTCGGCACGCTCTGTGCTTGCCTGAGGAAATCTTATCAATTTATCAGGCAATTCGTGAAGGCACAGCAGTGCAAGTCCCGTAAGTCCGCTGCTGGACTGGACGCGTGGACTTCATTTTGTTTCGTGCGAAGGAAACAGAATTTGAATAGAGGCTAAAATAAGCACGCGATGCATGCAAGCTTAAAGTTAGTAAGAAACCGACACTCAGAGAAATACAAAGAAGTTTTATCGAGTATTTATTCTAATTTGTATTGTCCAAGTTTGGATATCGTGTTTCTTTATCGGGACTTTTTGGTAGTCATTGTTGTTGGGGTTTTTATTTTATCGTCTAAATGTACAATGCCGGCCCGAGACTTTTGAGCGCCCCAAGCAAAAATTGTGAATTGCGCCCCTCATTTATTAAAATTTTGTTTAGATTATATATGTCCAAAAAATTTAAAGGGGCGATTTTTTGTCCATAACTCGCAACAATCACAAAATCTTAATGATTAATTTTTTTTTTTAGAACATTGTGGATATTTAAAATACAGATTTTTTTCTTTTGGGTTCTATAGAGTCGCTTTATTTTTGTCTAATATACCATATACAAGATTAGTCACGGGAGAGTTACTTTCCAAGCGCAAATCTGAAGTAGCCGAAATTACATTGGGTAAACTTGTCTCTTGCCTCTAATTTCAGCCAATCAGAGAGGTCAAAACTATTGCCTATTCTCCGCAATACTGAATGGCTTAAATGGAATAAAGTATAGCTTCCTCTCTTAAAAAAATAGAATATGTAATTCACGATTGATTTGCCTGTCTAGTGATGGTTCTGTAATTTTGACATTAAACAATTAAATATGGTCTGTTGTCATAAGTATTTTAGGTTGCAAACAAACGGACTTTCAAAATAACTCTTCCGTGACTAACTCTGTATATAGGGAAAAAAATATTTCAAAGTGTAGGTATAAATACTTTTCGTTATTTTGCAATTCGGAAAATCTAATTTAACTCCTTAACGGTTCATCCTAAGTAAAAAATATAAGAATCTTGTTTCGTATAAAATTTCGATACGGATCACAGTTTTCAAGAAAAATGTTAAAAAACAAAATATCTCGCCTTTTTCCAAATTGACGAGGGACTATTCGAACAGTGAATTTTTCTGTACAGGATTCCGTGTAAAAGCTTTTGTTGCAATTTTTTTATGTTGGGGGTATTTTGCAGTAGATTTCCTGAACAACAATTAGTTCTTCAGTATTTGATATGACAATACTTTTAATTGATATAATCGCGAATTTAACCTTTCTTCTTTCTTATTCTTAACGTAAAAAATATGGTTGCTGCAACTGGAATTGTCAGCATTATGATTAAATCTACACACTGGACGAGTCAATAAACATATAATTTGATTTTTAATTTATTTTGCAAAAAATAGTGCCAAAAAATGTCGCCATAAAACCAATTTCGCCCTAGGCGGTATAGGGATCGTGCTAAAAATCGCATATCGAGATTTTGGTAAATGACCACGTTTTATGGTTCCTAGATTCCAATTTTAACATTTTCACGATGATGTCTGGGTGTATATGTGTGGATCCTCCACTCTAACTCAAATACTAGCATTCGGAAAAAATTTAAACCCTGTATTTCTACCTTACTCTAATATGGGAAGAAGCCATTAAATTTTAGCAGTCATTAATTTAGTTTCCTAACATTCCGCTGATGTCACATGCCATTCTGCGGGTCCCAATAGCACGTACCCCTTCCACACAAGTGCTGAATTGAAGTACAAATTATTTTTCCATCCTATTTATGTTCCACATTTGGCTCTTTTGGATTTTCCCCTGTTACCAAAATTGACAAAAATTCTTGGTGATTGGCGATTTTGTTCGAATGCTCAATAGGGGATTACAGCTCAATCGAATTAAGAGAAACTAGTAAACAATAATTAAAGTAGATGCTTAATAATGAATATTAATAAAGAAATAAAATGATATAATTGAAATACTTCGGAAATATGGGGGTTTTTGTTTTAGCAGCTCGTCACTCATATGAAATCCATATATATTATTTTGATTGGCGACTCAAAGACCACCTATAAATATATAACGAATACCAAGTTAGGGGGTGGAGTCTACTACCAATAGAAGTAGACAAATTCAAATAGCGGACACGTGGCTACCAGTTCAGTACTGCAATTCTCAAACAGTTTTTATTTGAATATAAATTTCTTGCATTATATACTTAATAATTTTGATACATTTGCAATTATAAAGCATGTAGACTTGTACAGTGCTATAATATTAATTTGTTTTTTTATAAATATAATTTAAAAATAGCATACATTTCAAGAACATTTTAGATCCACGAAGAAAACAGTTTTTATAAAAACTTATATTCGTGACGTCACATCTATATTTTCAAATTTCGAGGGACCATAACTCGCTTATTAATAGGAATTTTTTCATCGGATTTTCACCAATAGTCTTAGTTTTACTTATACTTTCTGATGAAATTATATATAAAAAAAATGGTGGAATCCCAAATTGGAAGTTAGAATAAACAGTTATTTTGAGGAGGTCCAAATCAAATTATATTGAAAAATAAAAGTAAACTCAACTCAAAAACGGTATGGTTTCATTGTCAAACCGCAAACTTTTCGAATGACCCTCGTATATTATGTCAGTTATCCGTTAGTAACAATGTTAATTGCCACTGTGACCCTGAAATAGTATAAGTGTTAGTATTATCTTGAGACAATAATGTGGGAACTGTAGATTCTTCACAAATTATTTCTTTGATTAATTGCATGTATTACATGCAATCTGAGTATCATTGAAATCGAAAGGATTCCTATTGTTAATTTATTTACTGATAATTAGACAATAACTTAACAATCAACATATAGGTTATTATTATTGCATTTTCACCTTGTGTTTATACAGGTCGGGCCTAGAAATTTCCTTTTTTGAGGGCGAATAAAATAAAAATGATTGCTGATAGCCAAAATTTGTTTTTGAATAATGAAAGAACATAATTTAAAGTTTTAAATCATGTAGTTTTAAACAAAACATCTTGAAGATGATGGCCACCGTACTCTATATGCATAGGGGGTGTTTGTTAACCTCTGCCTTGAAATATCCCTATAAAAAAATCACATGGCCACTGTAACATCTTTGACGGACTAAGAGTCATACTGCATCATAACATTGAAATGATGAGCCATCCACCATATATTCCAGACTTGGCCTTTGGCACTCAGCGATATGTATCGCCTATTATTTGCAGATTTTATTAATGATAAATTCCAAGAATTCAATTTCATAGATTAATATTTCATCTCCTTTTTGCAGTTTTTTGTAGGTTGCTGATTAAAGATTGTTATTATTTTTTATAGTTATTTTCCACGTGCTTCAGATTGATTAGTTAAATATAAACTGAATTCTCTATAAGAAAGGTTATGTAATTTTACACTTTTTTGCGCTAATGATGTAATAAAAAGATATCGTGCATGACATGTTTAAAAGGATACTTTTTATTTTATTATAATACAATCAGAGCTTATGTTGTTTTTTCTTATTTGAAATATGTATTTATTTAATTTAATCCCGACCGACGCCTAATATTGCCAATTTTAAATGGCACAAAATTGACCCTTGTGGTGCACTCTCCATGCCAGCAATGAGTGCCCGTGAGTTGACGCCTGGTAAGCGCCCGCACGGTGCAAATATTTCATCATTACCGATATCTGTATACAAAGCAGATTGACATACCCAGCAATGGGTAATTAGCCGTGATGATATATTTATTTATTTTATTTATTTGAGAATATAATTCATTAGTCTCGTGATATGTTTTCCGCAAATCAACATTCAGAATCTCCCTAGTTATATGTCTATCACAGCGATGATAAAAAACAAAGAAATTATCACCTTATTTAAATTCGTTACTAAGGGATTTGTTTTCTTTATTTACAACATTGAGGGCCAGTTCAGGGGGGTGAATCTCCATTGGGAAACGTGTTAACAAGTTTTCAATCTAGTAGCGTTGGAAATACTTCCTGACCCGTTCATAGATGTCGTTAGTAGTACAGACTTTACAGTGATTTTCAAACTTTAATGTCAAAATTCTATAAAAAGGTGACAAATGTTTGAAAACTGCTGTAAATTTCCCACAATTCTCTATCATTGCATTGTTCGAAAAAATTTGACATTTCAAATTCAAACTGTTATTTGTGAATTTGTATCTTCATTGCAATATAGTGCTTTGGCTTTATCCCTCCTTGGCTTTATTATTCAATATATATTCGGTAAGTATATTATCTTTCATATTAGCATTATTATACGAAGTTATATAAAAAAATAACAAATTAATCATATTTCAGAAAAAGATGACATGAAATATTTGTAACTTCTACGTAGTAAAGAGAAACTCTTGCACAAATTGAGAATGCCCAGTAGAATAATTGGTGTGTACAAGTGGACCAGAAGAATGTACATCATCGCGGTGCTCTTAGCTGTTTGCACCATAGAAGGGCAGCAAGATATACCATACTTTGACGAAAGGACGTGAAGCTTCATAAGATTCATCAACGAATGTTGGAATAGTATGGTGTTGTCAGTTTTAATAAAAAAGATTTGTTAAAAAGTGGATGAATATCGACAACGAAGTCAAAGAAGCAGTGCATTTCTGTCTGACATTTAAAGTAACATCCCTTTTTTGAAATAAAATTGCTTCTTGTTATAATAATAATTCAAATTTTTGTTTTCTTGAGTAGTGTGTGCTTTAAATTTTATTAGTTGTCGCTATGTAGTTTGAGATTTGTAGTTTTTCATCATTTGATTTAAATAATGTAATGTAATACCTACATGTTTAAATAAAGACATTAACATATAAAGTACTTTTATTATATTTCTACAGTGCAACATATATTCCATATTTCTTAATAATGTCTTTAATAAATTATCTATTTTCAATAGATTTTTTATTAATTACATTATCAAGAAATAAAATTTAATTTTCTAAATAATTTAAAATGAATTCATATTTCCCGCCACCTCTCAGCTGTCAAATTTAGTTCTCTGACCTTTTCACAGATGGCAATAAAACTTGTTATCACGGTTTATAAGGGAGATAGCCAATCTTCTACTATATATTTTCCTTAATCTATGGGCCAGTTGCATAAAACGTTGTTAGCTGATCATGTGTTTAACTACACATTGTAACCATGGATACGTATCAAAAATACATTGGAAAAGAAGCCTTGTCAAAGTTAACAACGTGATTAAAGTTAACAATGCTTTATGCAACTGGGCCTGAGAGTTAATTTTGAGTATAAAAATGTGCGATAATCGTTGGGTTGATATCAACAACGATTTAAATAATAAGGCAATTGTCAAATTAACCATTATGTAATAAAATATATGAAAAGTTAGTGTGTGCTACACAATGTGTCACAAAAAATTCATTATGTACTCTCATTAAATATAAGCTCGTGATATGATTAATAATCGAAGATATTGCTCGTGAAACCGAAGCAGCACATTTCACTCGAGAATATCATCGATAATATTCATATCACTTGTTATATTACGTATGAATATCACACAAAGAAAAATGGCTATTTATTTTTAGAGATTATGTTTACCAACTTATTTCCTGAACGTCCTAGATCAAAACCTTCTACAGTTTCAAGAATATTTTCAAAATTTAAAAGTGATGGATTTTCAGACAAGAATCACAAGAAGAGGACAAGAACAAAAACTGCGCGTACTGAAGAAAAGAATGATAATTTACTAAGAGCAATAAAAGAAAATAATCAGCTGTCTACAAAAATTTTTCCAAATCAATTAAATATTAGCAAAACTTCTGTATTTAGATTATTAAAAGACGAAAAATTTCATTCTTACCATTTTCAAAAACACCAAGAGTTACGAAACAATGACCATGAGATAAGAATTACAATTTTGTGAGCTACTTTTTGAGAAATTAATATCGATCCAGATTTCAAGAACAAATACGGAATTGAAGATTTAGAACTTAAATTTAAAATTAGAGAGGCTTCGTTAACAATAACAATATTACATTCTGTCTATGAAAGTTTTTATAATCGTGTAAATTATTGTTTAATTGTTAATGGTGCAGTTTTTGAAAAATTTGTTGTAATTTGTGTTTCAAATATATTGATTTTTTATTGCTACTGCTCTTATTACTTTCTTACGTTAATTATATACTGTATCTGCTTTAAGATTGCAGTGGTGCAAAGATAGGAGTAGTTTGATCTGGTTTTCTGATTGGATAATACCCCGATATTATTCAGTCAAACAACAAGATCAAAATGCTCCTATTTTCACACCACTGTAATCTTAAACCAGATACAGTTAGATCAGTAAATTATGATGAGAAATTAATTTGACATTGACAACTTTGACAGCCTATGTTGCATTTTATCTGGAACAATGCAGTACCATATAATAACTATAGTACCTAATAATATATTTGCTACATTTATGTAGCTTACATTGCGCTGTAAGTAGAAAAATTACATCGCACTGAAAAATAATGGTACATCATTATTCATCTTACCAAAATTTTTATTTATTTTTTTAAATAATTCGACAACTATAAACGTTCCGTCGCGAGAAAGAGCCGATATAAATTTTACAGCGCTGTAAGTTTCGGTTCTTTACATATTATTGTGTAATACATACATTTCGATTTGTTTATCCGTTGTTAAGGAAGTAGAACAGCAAACAAAACCGACATTTGTGGTAAAACACACATTATTTTCAAATATTATCGTGGTCAGAATTTTTCTTTTTAATTACTTGCGGAATAAATATTTTTTATCACATTTTTAATGAGTCTACCACTAAATGTTTGGCCTAATTTACTATACACACAAAATCTGACAGTGTAAAATCAAAATCAGGAGCAAGTATTTAACAAATTTATTTAGTTTTAAGGTGCATTCACAAATGAAAATTAAGTTTATGGTTTTCGTTTAGGTTTAAGTAAGTCATTCATAAATGTAAGATTAAATTACCTGAAAATTATTTTTGATATGTACAGACAACTATGTAAATGCTTCAAAAACAAGATTAAAATATCGGTAGAGCAGTACTCAACAAGACACCTGTGCGCCGTGAAACTGTCATTCGCTTGGCATTATTAGTTATATTTCAGCAATTAAGTTATGACAGTCTCCATGTTTTTCTCGCATTTGTTTAAAAGCCGAATCCACCAAGTAGATACTAAATAAAGATGGGTGTATATATCTATATCATTTCCGACTCGATCTCATTGGTGAAGTTTGTGACGTCAAACTAAATCATAAACCTCAAGTTTGGACCTTGCAATGTTTAGCTTTATGATTTGTATTTAGAGACCCTAAATTCTGAAGTGTGAATGGAGTCATTACGTAATATGCGGCCAAAGTCTTTAAATCTAAAGTATAAACCATAAATCTAAAACCTAATTTTCATTTATGAATGCACCTTTACCCTAACAACTTTTTATTAATAATACACAAATTTTAACTGTCTTAGATAAGAATTTTGTTTATATTAATTAGTTATTAGTTCGCAAACTACAAGTGGGATGATGTATAATGTCTTTGCAATTTGATTGGTTGCCTGATTTTAAAAGAGAGACTCGCGGGCCTTTTCGCCCTCCTACCGTGATTTCATCAATGGACATACATACACTACCGCCATCCGCTGCCATAGTATGTATCATAATAATGTCAAATAGAACAGACCCAGAGGTAGAGGGACCAAGTATTCCAAGACATAATAAATCGATTTGGAGTTTGGAAAGAATGTTAATGAAGACAGGTGGCTATGAAATTAGAGAGGCGTATCACCCTTTGCAGGTATAGAGGGCGGTGCTACTTCCGCTAGGAATTGTTTTTTGTTTCCGGTCATTTTAGACACCATAACTACATCCACAGTTTTATAGTGCGTTTTTTTTACAATAAATGAACAATAGAAAAAGAACATTTTTTTTATAAAAATAAAATTGTATGGGTGTCACGCTAGAATTATGGAGAATAAGAAAATCAGGCAGGCCTTGATAAAAATCAAAATTTACACTATCATCACGGTGTATAAATATAGGTGTGACAACTCATCAATTTTTATTGACATGTAGCGTATTGGTGCTCTACCACATAACATTCTAGAACTATGCTCTGTTCCATTCGTGGTTCCATTTAAGCCATTCAGTAGATGGCACTGGCAACAGCGCAAATCTGAAGTAGCCGAAATTACATTGGGTAAACTTGTCTCTTGTCTCTAATTTCAGCCAATCATAGGTCGAAACTATTCCCTATGCTCCGCAATACTGAATGGCTTAAATGGAACATGACAAATAAAATTACAATGACAATCTAAATGTCACAAATTTGATTAAGATATTTCGCTTGTAATTTTAAATGGGGTCGCGTAGCTGTGTGCGTTAGGTGACTGGTTGTGTTTCGGACAGACAGGGTTCGATTCCAACCAACACCAAACTTGAAATTTGAAAAAAATTTAACAATTTTTTTTGGTTGATACGAATTTAAAGATTGAAAATAACTCAATCCTATTTTCAATCCTCTGAGATAAACCAATGGGATTTTTCAAGTCATAACATACTTGGAGTTGCTTGAATTGTAGAGATAAACTTAGTCATATTCTAACACAAATAACGTCTATACACATTTTATCAAATTCAAAGTTCACATTATCATAAACAAAGAAACAAACAGTTTATAGTTTTGACTACATATCATAAATTTATGATTCACTCAACAGCTTTTTTTGTCTTGTGGAATATTTGGAATATCTGTTTCACGTCTGTCATTTAATGGTCGTTCCGTTTGGTTTGTTGTTGTATACGAAGTGTATGAAGTGTTTCAGTGTGATTAAGTAAGAGTCTGGAATGTAGCAGTCATACTCATAGACCCATAGAGCACAAGCACAACCACTTGAATCACGACGTGAACTTTATAGACCAAGGAATGCCGCTGTGTTGAATACACCTAGAAATGGTAATGGTGCGAGCAGACATTTCTCCACAATGAGGCAGGAGTTATAAACGAAATGCTAATGCAAAAACTAGAGCTAATATTAATAATAAATTTACTTAAAAGTACATTATTACGGTATTTGGTAAAACTGTTCTAATATAACATTTAAAAAATTCATACTTTTACATTTCACAAAATTTCAGTCTCAGAATCAACCTCTCGGTCATTTATCAGAGACTAGCCCACTCAACCAGACCACAGACGCGTTTTGTTCAGGGTTGGCCTGATTTAAATCACTTGATTTAAATCATGATTTAAATCGTAATTTAAATCGTAATTTAAATCAACTGATTTTTTTAATAAAAATTGTTGGTTTTTATCAAAGATGAAAAAATTATTATTAAATAATTAAAAAAATTCTGATGTGGCCAGCACATTACCTTCCGTTAGTTCTATGTATTTCGTATAAATGTCATACAGAAAGTTCCTTGCAAAAGATTCTATTTCTTGTACATTACCTTAAGGCAGTTGTATGTATTTTATACAAATTTCATACAGAAAGTTTTTAGCAAAAGACCCTACCTATTTTTCCAGTAAAATTATAACACAAACAAAAATTATAACACAAACATACTGTCAACTGCACTTGACACTGATACCTTTCAATCAAAATTTTCTTAATATAGCAGCTGTTTTCAGAGTTATAGCATAGCTGGCTAATATATGATATTTATGGGTCGATTCTGTTTACGTCTGTAAGTCTTACAGATCTGTAAATCTGAAAAACCTAACAAAAACGCATAAATTTTTGTTGATTAATATAAAATTATACATAAGAGTTGCAGTTTTCGTTACGATTTTGTTCATTATTTACAAATTTACAGATCTCTAAGATTTACAGATGTGAACAGAAACGACCCATTAATTTCTTTATAATTTTTTAACTCTATATCCATTTAATATGAAGTATAAAATACATTCAAATCGTATAGAGAATACAATGTTCTTTAATATTTATAATAACATTAAATGTGAAAAAATGATATTTAACATCGGTTTTTCAATAAAAACTTTAAAATCTTCAAATGAGGGTACTTCCGGTTGACCAATTATAACCAAAATCTAATCAGCTCTTCATATGGATGTAACGAAGAGGAATACGAAAGAATTATAACTTTTGGAATTGTAGTAAGAGTTATCGCATAAGAAAATTTTGTCACACACACCTATACAGACATCATCGTAAAAATAGTACAATCGTATTCTAGGTACCCTAAAACACACAACATTTAACTTAGTACAATTACTTGATTTTTTTTTAAAAAAAACAAAAGCACATCTTTGATGACCTCTGAAAGGTAAACAAAAAGTTTTATTTAATCGAAGTCGTAACACATATTTATCATTTATCACTGCCTTATATCTCGGAAACTATTGAAGATCGGACCCATGTTGATTAAGGCTTTTTTACTGATTTTGGTCAGTACTATATGCCCTTTCATTTTATTCCCGAAGTATGCTTACAGCCTGTATAAGTATAGTTATCCGAGTATGTGATTGTGCATTTAAAATGTCTTCTGGTTTATATGAATGAGAGAAAAAGGTTCAGTGTCATTTCCTCTGATACAGGAAGTGTGGTGGAGACAGGAGACGATAATAGAGCTAGCTCGTGGAGATATTCATACTCGGCTCGTTCGTACACTGACTCATTCAACTCAACTCATTTTCCTAAATGACTCTGAATAAACACAAACACCATACCTGCTTACAGCACGATACAGCACAGACCTTGTTATAATACACGAGAACACTCAACTGTGTACTTCAAATAAATGACTGAAAATATTAGGCAATTTTATACGGAATGGTATTTTGCAAGGTTCAAAAATCTTCTATCAAGGAGTCTTTTAAATATTATCATTACCCTTGCATTTCTTGCTTTACCAATCAGCTTCTATTAGCAGCACAAAAAAAAATGTACAACAATGTGTAGGAGGCCCAAAATAAAAACAATTAAAGACAAGGATATACAGGGTGTAAATGAAATAAGTGCATTAAATTTAACCAGTAATGTAACTCGGCGAGAGCAACAATATTTCTTAATAACTTTTTTTTCAAAGATTTACCTCATATTTCGGCGCGCGCCCATGGAGAACAAATGGCTGCTGTCGTAATCAAGTGGGATATAAACAGTTTAAAAATTGTTGGTTATCGGTTACACTTGCAGTCACAGTAATTAATAAACGAATCAACGGAAATAGCATTTATTATTTTTAAATCGTAATAGTGTAATTTTTAAAATAAAGAAATGAAATTTTGGATAACAAAATTATAAAGTTGTGTATTGAACCAGGCTTTTAATCACCTGTGAATAGTGGAAGACAAGGTGGGGCGAGGTAACGAGAGGAAGATCAAAAGCATAGGTATTAGGTTATGAGATGATTATTTATCGTCGATAAATCATAATAGTTTAAATACGTTATTCAAAAAATGTAAGTACAAACTTTTGTCCATTTAAAAAAGGTACATGAGTACCAATAATTAGTCGTCCATTTATTGTTCCCGCTCAAATTTGTTTCAATGAAAATTTTTACAGCATTTTCGTCTGTCGAGATGTGTATTGTGCATAATAAATACACCTTCCCAAGTAAATTCAGTCTCATTAATGAACATTATGAGCCATTCCCAAAATTGAAGTCTGTTATGTGCTGAAAACATAGAACTTTTTGCACATGTTATGGATATAACTGTTGCTTTTTTAAAAATTGTCATATGTGACACTCCGTATTGTGATGTGATAAAGATGTACAAGATTAACAAATGTGCGAATATTAAGAACAGAATGATTTGGAAACGCTCCGTGTAAATGCGTTGGCAACTCCATGACACTGTCTTTATGTCAACCGTGATGTCAAGTAAAATATAGTACAGATACGAGTAAAAAAATAAATAAATAAACCATAGGTAAGTAATTACAATATCTGTGTACTCGCATTTTGACAGAATTTTACCTTATTAACAAGTTTATTACTAATGTCAAAATTTAATTTCAACAATTGACAGGACTGTCAATTGCTAAAACAAAATTTTTCATAGCTATTGTTACTGCATTCAATTATCACAAAAATATTTGGAACGACTCGTCAATTTACGGGGTGGTAAAAATGCTAAAAAAATATGCGATTTCGAGAAAAAGTTATTAAAAAATATTGTTGCTCTCGCCGAGTTATATTACTGGTTAAATTTAATGCACTTATGTCATTTACACCCTGTATTTATCTATATCTAATAATATCAGCTAAAACTATAAGTTAAGATGAATGTTTGATATATATTGCTGTGAGCCTGTAAGCATGCAGTAGTAATGGCAATGGTAGTCTTGTGGGTATGCCGTTTGGATTTAACGGCAATGTGTAATAAGTACATGAACTTGTCATCATCTGCGTCACACACCTGCCGGCTCAGAGACGAAAGTTAACGGTGCATTGCATTGCATAGCACGTGCCAAATATACGCAATTATACAGATATTTTACCATATGTAGAATTTCGTAATGGTACAGTGTGTTCAAAAAAAATCCTAACTCGGAGTAGGCTATGAACAAAGAAACATATGTCTTATAGTATACAGGGTGTAAATGAAATAAGTGCATTAAATTTAACCAGTAATATAACTCGGCGAGAGCAACAATATTTCTTAATAACTTTTTCTCGAAATCGCATGTTTTTTTTAGCATTTTTACCACCCCGTAAATTGACGAGTCGTTCCAAATATTTTTGAGATAATTGAATGCAGTAACAATAGCTATGAAAAATTTTGTTTTAGCAATTGACAGTCCTGTCAATTGTTGAAATAAAATTTTGACATTAGTAATAAACTTGTTAATAAGGTAAAATTCTGTCAAAATGCGAGTACACAGACATTGTAATTACTTACCTATGGTTTATTTATTTATTTTTTTACTCGTATCTGTACTACATTTTACTTGACATCACGGTTGACATAAAGACAGTGTCATGGAGTTGCCAATGCATTTACACGGAGCGTTTCCAAATCATCACCAAATCATTCTGTTCTTAATATTCGCACATTTGTTAATCTTGTACATCTTTATCACATCACAATACAGAGTGTCACATATGACAATTTTGAAAAAAGCAACAGTTATATCCATAACATGTGCAAAAAGTTCTGTTTTCAGCACATAACAGACTTTAATTTTGGGAATGGCTCATAATGTTCATTAATGAGACTGAATTTACTTGGGAAGGTGTATTTATTATGCACAATACACATCTCGACAGACGAAAATGCTGTAAAAATTTTCATAAAAAAATGTTTGGGGAACAATAAATGGACGACTAATTATTGGTACTCATACACCTCTTTTAAATGGACAAAAGTTTGTACTTACATTTTTTGAATAACGTATTTAAACTATTATGATTTATCGACGATAAATAATCATCTCATAACCTAATAACTATGCTTCTGCTCTTCCTCTTGTTACCTCGTTTCTCCTTGTCTTCCACTATTCACAGATGATTAAAATCCTGGTTTAATGCACAACTTTATAATTTTGTTATCCAGAATTTAAATTTATTTATTTTAAAAATTGTACTATTACCTATTAATTAATAATAATGTTATTTCCCTTGATTCGTTTATTAATTACTGTGACTGTAAGTGTAACCGATAATCGACATTTTTGAGCTGTTTGTATCCCACTTGAATACGGCAGCAGCCATTTGTTCTCCATAGGCGGGTAACGAAATATGCAGCAAATCTTTAAAGAATTTTAACTCAAAATCTAAAAGACTTAGAAAAAAAGTTATTAAGAAATATTACTGCTCTCGTCGAGTTACATTACTGGTTAAATTTAATGCACTTATTTCATTTACACCCTGTATAACATGCTAAACGAGATGCTAAATCACCATTGTATTATAAGAATGGCACAAATCAACACGGATCGAAAGAGGACGTTAATTTTTTCGTAACCCGCATATGTGAGGAACGGGATACAAGATTCTGTTTGATCTTTCGAGTCAGTTAGGCTTCAGGCACCAGGTTCGTGACAGGTGCGAGCCACAAGCCACAACAAACATCTGCTCTGGTCTTTCCGTACTGTTCTACTCAGTCATACATGAACATTACACAGCTACATTAAATTACATGCCTTTATTCTCTATGGCAATATAAACAATACACTTAACAGTTACGTGAAATTGTCACACCGTAATACGATTTATTGGTAGTAATAATAACTGTACGATATGAAGGATAAAATAAAACAGAATGCTGCCGGAAAATCAGATATTTCAGGAAATGCGACCGAATTATTAAAAATGTTAATCTGCCAAATTATAAAAATTAATAAAATAATTATATGTAAATAAAAAAAGTTATGAAGGATGGATCGTCTTAAGCGCGTCACCCTGTATAAATGTCAAGCATTTGTTTATCTTTTTGTTCAAATTTGGCATGGCTATAGCTATTAATACGAAAATGAATAATTTTTAAATAGTAATTTGTATCACTAGGCCAGAAACTGAACTTTTGCGAGATCGAGTTTATTTCGACAGGCCGAGCAGAAAGCGAGGCCTGCAAATACGAGATCTCGCAAAACAGTTTCTGGGCGTGTGATACACAAGATTTTTTGTACCGACTTCTCCATAAAATATTTGTATATTTCTCTACACTTTATTCTATGTTACATGACCTAAAAAATGAACATATATTTTTATCGGTTTTGTATTGCAAGTTTAATTATAATTACTTACATTTGAGCTTAAAATGCGTATTTTATATCTATTGAAAATAGAATATACAAACAGTAGTTATATATATATATATATATATATATATATATATATATATATATATATATATATATATATATATAAGCTATTATTCACGAAAGATGACTATTCAAGGTCATTTGTGAGACGTCTGATATAATATTACTTGCAGATAACTTCATTGCATTTCGTGTGCATAGGCGTGCAAGATGAAATATTTATGGTCACATTTTCACTGAAAAAAATAAGACTAATTCATTTGAAAATTATGTTTCTTTCTAAATAATGCCTTTCTGAAGGATTTATGTTTTTCACTTATGTTTTTGCAAAATACGAAAACATAGACTTAACTTATAAACCAAGGAATAATAATTTGGTTTAAACGTCAACGTCACTGGGTAAATATTAGCACAGAGGGCAGTGTAGTAGATAATTAGGTACCTGTAATTCTACGACATATGTCATTATTATTTATAGTGTGTTAGAAAGTAATGCCACTATTTACGTATATCTGTCACACTACATAAATTAGATAGACATATGTCAAATAATCTTTCTCTTTCTAGTACAAAATGTTGCTAAGCTACTGCTATAAAATGCTGTGTATTCTTTCTTCAAACAAATGACATTGAATAGTCATCTTTCATGAATAATAGTATATATATATAAAATATATATATATATATATATATATATATATATATATATATATATATATATATATATATATATATATATATATATATATATATATATTTTATATACTTTCGCATATTTTTAATGACAGATAGCGGAAACTCAATTGTATAACGTGAAATTAGTTGTAGTTACAAAACAAACTAGTCCTAAAGTTGGAACTTATAATTAATCTATACGAGATGTCAGTAATGACAGCATATTATTATTTTTATAACAAAATCTAGTTATTTAAGCTAAACAATTAAAAATTTAGCCCTAAAATTTGTAAACATTTTGCTAATTCTTGTGTTGAAAATAATCTTAAATTGACATATCACCAGAACAGTAATGCCGACCTAGGTCAGCAACAGCGCATTTCTGGACGATTTTGAGTTCTGTAATATTAGTCAAAATGGACGGAGGTACGAAAATTAATTTATGGGACTCAAATATTGGATAATTTTTATGTATTTTGTATTTTCGGATGAAGAAACTGTATATTTTTGAATTGTCACCATAACCATTGCCGTAAGTTAAAACGGGGGGCGACGGTTATAGTGATTACTTCGCCCAAAAAAGCACTGATTGTTTTAAAGGAAACACGCTGTATAATTCGTTACAAAACCACATATACGGAAAAAGATAAGACATTAGCATTTTGCAATATGCATATATAATAAATAAGAAAATATTATGTCAATATTTACATACAAATCTATTCAATAATATTATTATTATTTCGAAAATTTGAGAAAGTCGTTCATAATAATTATG
Organism: Harpalus rubripes; assembly: GCA_963082715.1. Classification (NCBI taxonomy): domain Eukaryota; kingdom Metazoa; phylum Arthropoda; class Insecta; order Coleoptera; family Carabidae; genus Harpalus; species Harpalus rubripes. The sequence goes on from OY720460.1 coordinate 13,864,140, forward strand.
ACGTCAATTTGAAATTTTTATGCTAACGTGATTAATAAAATCCTAAACAGTTTCTGGGAAAGCAAAAAATTACTATCGTTTCCTCATACATATAAAAAATTAATTTTTGGAAATTTTTTAATAAATAATACTGAAAAATATAACTAGATTTTACTAAATTTTATCTAAACAATATCCCATTCTCGTTAAGAGATTATAAAAAATATTTAATCTATTCTTTGAATACGTGAAAAATCTAAGACATGCTTTATCAAAAAATATATATATATATATATATATATCAATATTTTGAATTAAACTATATATACTCCTATATATTATTGTTTATTTATTTACTTCTGATCTGAAATGATATACCTATGTAAACAATTTTTGACAATACATAATATGAATATTTTATAAATAATAATTTATGCTTCACGATTTGGAATGTACGGGAAATTCATTTTATCCTGGTTTCAAAGTGATTAAGTTGTGATTCAACTTCTACTATGTACGTTATAAGAAAAACCCACATTCTTACATGAATTACACCATTTAAAAACTTACAGAGCATCACAAACAATGCACATGCATTACAGGATGAATGAAAAAAAAGACAAATGGCTATTTTCTATTATTGAAGTGAATTTTTATTGAAAAAATGGCGAATTTAAATTCGAGAACAAATATTTCATAATAAAAATATTAATTATTTTGTATTTGGTATAATATACCGTAAATAAATAGAAACGATTATTTCACACACACCGTGTGAGTAATGCAAATATTTGTAAATAATATTACGTTTTTACGTTTTCGCAAAACTCATGTTTACGATGTTTAGCAATATTGTGTGTGCTCGTATTTGCAAACAATAACGTTAAAATTTTCAAACTACGAAATAAATAGTTCTTTTTTATTTGTGCATGAAATATACAAATCTGTGGAAGAACAGCCAATGTCGACATTTCGTAAATTTAGAAATGAATGCTTTAAAACCAATAGAGAAACTTATTATTACGGATTTGAAAAAGGTGATAGCGGAAGGCTTGAAATTAGTAAGAATAAGATTTTAGAATATACAGGGTGTTAAATAAATACATGTTACAAAATTATAAGGTATGTGGGAAATGCAAAATAGACAATAAACTCATATCCGGAAACACACCGTTTTCGAGCTACAGGACCTTAAGATGAATGACTCCCCTGCGTACTATATAGGGCGCGAGCAGACACGTGACTCAAGGGACCTTGACATGCTTAGAATCAGCTGATTTGTTTGCGCATGTCATTTTAACAAGTACAATGTCATGTTGACAAGACCAATGTTTTGACTTAATTTGATTTTTAATTGCTAAAATATTATTATTTTTAATTTCATGTGTTTTACTGCCTAAAAATTATAAAATATTATCATTTTAGCAATTCAAAATCAAAATAAGTCAAAACATTAGTCTCGTCAAATTGACAATGTCCTTGTCAAAATAACATGCGCACACAAATCAGCTGATCCCAAGCAAGTCAAGGTCGCTCGAGTCACGTGTCTGATCGCGCCCTATATTTGAAGCGAAAATTCAATTAAATTATTCCTGCGCTCTCCACACCAGCAATGAGTGCCCGTGAGGTGACGCCTGGTAAACGCCCGCACGGTACAAATATTTCATCATCATTACCGATATCTGCGTACAAAGCAGATTGGCACACACAGCAATGGGTAATATGCCGTGATGATACATTTATTTATTTATTAAAATTTTAAAAAATTCAACATTAGACGAACAAACTTCTAATATGAACCCTATATTACGTTAAGGGCAACAAAAACTAGAATATTTTGAAAACTAATAAATTTTTTAAACTTTGTTAGGTACCTACATTTAAGGTCTAATTTTTAAATAAAAGACTCATTTTCTAATTTGTTATTTTTATAATGAAAAACCCTATTGCGTCTTCCATGTAAAATATGTATATTTCAAAAAGGAGTTAGTCAGTATTCCAAGGTTAAATCTCAAGGTCATTGTCGTATGGAAATAAGAAATTATTAAAATAATTCTCCGGGACATTCAGCCGTCAAAAACAAAAGATTTGTTTGTCGTTGAACATGTGCCAAATTTCTTTCAATGTTACGTCACGTCATAATAGAAACAATTTTGTTTACTTCCAATTGTTTCCAATTAATTTTGTATTTTGTACTTTATACAGTTACGCAGTGAAAAGGAAATAAACTGGTTTGCTTTATCCCGGGTTCAATTTCGGTCAAGATCAAAGAGATGAGACAGCATTTACTTAAACGGAAAATATCTGCCATTATTTAATTAGTATTTAATGAAATTGAAAAGCTTATAGCAACTTAGTCCATTTTTTCAAATTTAAAATAATCAAAGAAACAACTTTCTAGCTTGCTTACTTTTATAGATTTCTGTAACTTAAGCTGGTTCTATCACAATAGATAGATGATGAAACATTTGCAACAGTTTTTAATGAAATTCTAAAAAGGTTTACCACCATATGATATAACAATTTAATAGGGGATTATTTATATAATATATATATATATATATATATATATATATATATATATATATATATATATATATATATATATATACCGTGTGTCTATCTTAAAGGTGTACATAGGAGATTAACATGGGAAATCAGTTTTTTGCAATTTTCTGCTCGCCTAATTATTTTAAGCAAAAACGCGCCAAATAAAAGTTTTAGGGCATAAAATTCTACATCTAAATCAATAAACAGAATTACCTCTACATATTTTCTAACGACAGAAATTAATTATGAAAATGTCGAAAATTACGTTGAAAATATCGACAGCCATGGAATTGAACAAAAAATAAATAAATGCTTGACGTTTTATCTGTCACAACCTAAGTTAACTTATTTGACGTTTCTGACAATTTGATAAAACGTCAAGCATTTATTTATTTTTTTGTTCAATTCCATGGCTGTCGATATTTTCAACATAATTTTCGACATTTTCATAATTAATTTCTGTCGTTACAAAGCATGTAAAGGTAATTCTGTTTTTTGATTTAGATGCAGAATTTTATGCCTTAAAACTTTTATTTGACGCGTTTTTGCTTAAAATAATTACGCGAGCAGGAAATTGCAAAAACCTGATTTCCCTATGTACACCTTTAAGACAGACACACGGTATATATATATATATATATATATATATATATATATATATATATATATATATATATATATATATATATATATATATATATATATATATATATATATATACTCAAGGACCACCTTTAAATATATAACGAATACCGAGTTAGGGGCGGAGCTTACTACCAATGGAATTATAGAAATTCAAATAGCGGAGGCGTGACTATCAGTCCTGTAGTGCAATTCTCAAACAGTTTTTATTTGAATATAAATATTTTGCATTAAACTTAATAATTTAAATACATTTCCAATTATAAATCATGTCGACTTGTACAGTATAATAATATTCATTTACTTTTTATAAATATAATTTAGAAATAGCATATATTTCAAGAACATTTAGGTCGACGAAGAAAATAGTTTGATATAAAAACTTATATTCGTGACGTCACATCTATATTTTCAAATTTCGGAGGACTATAACTCGCTTATTAATAGGATTTTTTTCACCGGATATTCACCGACAGTCTTAGTTTTACTTATACGTTCAGATGAAATTATATTTAAAAAATGGTGGAATCCCCTATTTATTCTCTTAATAACACAAAAGTAGTGCTGTCAGCATTTCTAAATGTCATCAGAAAAATCTACGTCATCCGTAAACTTTAAAATTTGTAGCAACAAAAGAGAATTAGAACATTATTATTATTAATTATTATTTTTATGTATGTCATGTAAGCAAACTGAAAATATTAAGTTTCCCATACACATACATATAAATAATTATTGTTTAAAGGCGTAATGACATATGTATTTAATTATGTAAATGTATTCAAACATTCTATTATAATAAAATTTTGAATAGGCAGCTATATTTATCCTACATACCGGGTGTCTGCTTTTTTATGGACCATAGCAAATACAATGGTAAAATTTTCATATGTGTGTATCTTCTGTCTTATTAATTTAAGAACAAAAATATAAATACAAAAATTGTTCAAAATTAAAAATTAGTTCATATTAGCCTAAATTTATTGATATAGTACGTGCCTGTCGTAAGATAGACATAAAATAAAATTTCCGTCTTTGCTGTTTACAGAGTGCCATGGAAAACAAAACATCCAATTCAAACAGTTGAACCGATTAATTTTGGCAGATAAAAGTGTATTAATCGATATTTAAATTATTCCATTGAATTTTTTCTAATTGTAAATTTATCAACGATTACTGATAAATAATTTAATTAAATCAATAATAATGATAGATATGATGTCGATGTCATCTGTAAAACAATGCAACTGTTTTTTTTTTGTTTTGTTTTATTTCTCATGGCAGTCTGTTAATAGCTACAACTTATACCTAATATTTAATCTCTCTCTCGAACGACACGTACAAAATTTGGACTTATTAGATGCAATTTTTAGTTCTGAACATTTTTTGTATTTACACTTTTGTTCTAAAGTTAATAGGTTAGAAATTACAGCCATATGAAAATTTTACAATAATTGTATTTCGTATGGTACGTAAAAAAGTAGACACTCGGTATATGGAAAATGTGTTAACAATGAAAAACAATTTTACGAATTAATAGACACAAATTTATGGACAATCAGTGCCAAAACTAGCCATCCGGTATAAAATCATTCAGATATTTCTTTATGTGTGTGATGAGTGCTGTATCTTTGTCAAATAGTGATGGCGAAATAATTCATTTATAAATTAAAAGAGCACCCGTACTAGATAGACCATTTCCTGTACACATACTCTCTTTATCAATACATGTCCAAAAAATACACTGCACTCAGATAAAAGGGGCACAGACTCTTCCAAACATTGCAAAACTTAAATCTATATATAAATACTGTTGCACTTTAAACTCGAACGAAACACATCAAGACTTTTTTACCGATAAACAAATTTTTGCGTAGAACAATAACCTAATATTTTAAACAGAAATAATACGTATAACCTACTTAAATATAAACATATTTCTTGAAAGTAGAGCACTGTGCACTCAAATATGTCACAAACACAAAACAAAACACAATTATTTAATAAAATAAACACCTGTCAATAATGTATTGAATAAAGAAGTACTTACAGCATCCCAGAGCACTTGGTACACACGAAAGATCCAATTGTCATATTCACATATGTAGGGCCCCGTTGATTGCAATCGAAACAATGTTTATTTCCGGGTAAGGACACTAATTCACGTAAAATTTTTAAGTTTTTCTCATCTTGCTTCTTACGTGCAGAAGCCATGATTTAACTTTGAGGAAAAGCGCCTCTATGTACCTAACTTATAAACTCGGTTTCGGTACAGTCGGTAAGAAAAATTTAAGTTGTACCTACATCGGAATGAATATTTGTAGAAATGCGCCTTGTTATACGCAACCATTTAATTATTTGCGACATTAAATTTAAGAATTTTGAAAATAATAAAATAGTGTTACTTATCACTAATATTTTGGAATAAACAATACTTTTTCATTTGTTGTTTAACTGATATATTCATGTTTCTTAAACTGTATTTTTATAGAAATTAAAAACGTAAATGTTCAATAATGTCAACTGTTTTGTTAAACTTTTGTAAAGCATAATAAATTATTATTAAATTAAATACACAAATATTTGAGAATACGAACCACATGCAGCAAATGGCAAATGTTTTGTTTCTACTTTGTGATTGGCGCTGCCATCTGCAAAAACTTTTATGAACTATGTTTTATTCCAGTGTTTCTCAACATCTTTGCAACGTGAACGTGAAATATTTGTTTATGCCGGCCGCCGGGTGTGGTGTAACGAAATCGGGCCATTTTGCACGTTTCATAACCGAGCAAATTGTATTTAAAATTTTATAATACATACTTTATATTTATAGTGTTAACCATGGTACTGAAATAAAATTACAAACAAATGTAATGACATTTTATTTGTCAGAAATTATAAAATAACATCAAAATAATACTACAATAATTTTCTTCGTGTGAATAATTCTCCATTTTCAATAGGCTATCCAAGCAGCTGTTCCGTGTCGCTGGTCGCGCCATCTGATAGATTTCCCGTTAAATATTTTTGGGAGGGATTTATTACGTGTAGAATGGCGTTTTATATATACACGAACCGTTTTGTCAGTTTAAAATATATTTAAAGCACCACTTGAAATACAAAATACGTGTGTTATCATAAGCTGTGATTTTGAAAACGTCGACATATCTTTCTTATACGTTTGCGCGGTAAATTCGCGCCAGTGTGAGGACTGTCAGACTATCACTACTTGTCACTGTGTACTTTTAGTCGACGACAATTTGGAAAATAGTTCTCGTTGATTTGGGATAACCGTTAGTTAATTTTGTGTATTACATTTACTTACATGTTTCTTGAACTTTGACGTATATTTTTGTCAAGGTCAGTATAAAGATTTCCTTCGTGCGCTTTGTATAAAGTTGTCTACTAATAATTTATCGGAGATCTCATAAATATTATACAATTATACATTTATTAGAATGTATATTTCATAGATATTTTATTTTTATTATTGTTATCAAAGGCACACAGATATGTATTGTCCCATAACCTATTTTGAATCGAAGTATTTTGTTCCTAAGTTATAATTATTGAACTAAATTTTTCATTTGATAAAACCACAAAATATATATACTTTAAAACCATGTTGTGTGCTTGAGAAATATGTAATCAGATTTTTAATAAAATTCAACTGTACTTATGTCATTCGACGAACCGATGGTATCCATTTTTGTCGCCTTACCTGTTCCCAAGGTTAATAAGGGAAGGAGTAAAAGTGAATCTTATTATCCCCATTATATTTAGATTATTTGCACTCTACAACACATGTTCGATTGCTTTTTACCACGGTTTTCGTTGCTTATCGCGTGTTTACAAACTGTCATCCCAGCCACAGTGTTAAAAAATCCGCGAGTAGCGCGACGATACGTACTTGGTTAGTCTACATTTGTTTGTGATTTTATTTCAATACGCTTTATTCACGAAAGATGACTATTCAAGGTTGTTCGAAGAAAGAATATACAGCATAAGGCAAGGAAGAAGGGTAAAAATAAATAAACTTGTTGATGATTTGGTATGATGTGTGTAGTGTTTATTAAACATAGTAACACTTGCATCATTTCACTTGACTATGAATACACACAAATGTGTTATTATGAACAGAAGTAAGTGCTCATCTCAACTTCGTCCACTCGACTCACTCACAACAAACAGTACACGATGATATGGTCGTTCGTTAACCAAAATATTTCATTTCGAGTATAGTATCAGTCTCATGCTACAGTGTATTTTATTTAGGTAATGTTTGTTATATTATATTAGGTATTTACAGTACAGTATTAGGGCAATTCTGCGTCTGGGAAGACTTACTATGTATATTAATATATCTCACAAAATTATAATGCAGAGATGATCGACAACATTCTTCATTTTACAAAAAAGAGACAAGAATTCTTTTATTTATAGTTGTTATACATCAGGGGTTGCCAACCCGAGCGGATACTTCCAGTTTTTGACAAAGCGCGAATTATAAACAAGACATACAAATTGTAGGAATTTAATAAAGATAATAAGCTCAAAAATGAGAGACTGAAATCTTGAATGAAATATTTGCTGGAAAAACTGGAGTTACTTTTTGAATTTTAAAACGGATTTAATGGATTTTGCCAGTATTTAAATATAAAAATCGATAGACAATTGTCGCAAGAACATTTCCATGTATTATTTTTCATCGAAAATGGATATAAGGAATTTTGCCCCACGTTGGGCGCCAAATATAATAATGTATAATATAAAATATTAATTTAAACTGCATTTTTTATTTAGGGGGCTGAGCGAAAATTATAAACAAGGCCCAGAAATTGTAGGAATTTAATAAAGATAATAAGCTCAAAAAAGAGAGACTGAAAATGTTCTATGAAATATTTACTGGTAACCTGGAGCTACTTTTTGAATTTTAAAACGGATTTAATGGATTTTGCCAGTATGTATGTATATATATATATATATATATATATATATATATATATATATATATATATATATATATATATATATATATATATATATATATATATATATATATATATATATATATATATATATATATATATATATATATATATATATATATATATATATATATATATATATATATATATATATATATATATATATATATATATATATATATATATATATATATATATATATATATATATATATATATATATATATATATATATATATATATATATATATATATATATATATATATATATATACAGGGTGTTTACTTTAAAACAACCAGCGTTTTTTTGGGCGAACTAACAACTTTAGAGAAAAATGTTTTACACCAAAAATGATCAAGAATAAGGGGATAATGTATCAATAGTAACAAACCGAATATTTTACCAGTGGTTCTCAAACGGTAGAACAAAATTATATTTTTTTAAATGGCACCCTATATAATTTTTTAGCCCTTTAAATAGAAATAATGTAATAAAAAATGGGTTTACTACTAGCGTAACTAGGCAACAGACGCATAGCATAGCTTATTGTAATATTATTTTTAATACCATTTTTCTCGAAATAATTATTATACAACCCTATACCATATTTATATCGTTGAAATCAGAAAAAATAAATCTATTTAGTGGGCTAACAAATTATATAGGATACCATGTAAAAAATATAATTTTGTTCTGCCGTTTAAGAACCACAGGTCGTATTTTCGGTTTGTTATTATTAATAAATTAGCCCCTTATTCTTGATCATTTCTTGTATATAACATTTTTTTCTAAAGTCATTAGTTCGCCCAAAAAAGCGCTGGTTGTTTTAAAGGAAACATCCTGTATAGATCGATGGAGAATTATCGCAAGAACATTTCCATGTATTATTTTTCATCCAAAATGGATGTAAGGGATCTTGCCCCACGTTGTGCGCCAGAAATAATAATGTATGATATAAATTATTAATTTAAACTGTATATTGTTAAAGTCTGTTTAATAATAGGTAATGCATTTTATTATTTAGGATTTAACGGATTTTGCCCCACGTTGGGCGCCAGATATAATATATATATATATATATATATATATATATATATATATATATATATATATATATATAATAAATAAATATATCACCACAGCTTATTACCCATTGTTGGGTGTACCAATCTGCTTTGTACACAGATATCGGTAATGATGAAATATTTGCACCGTGCGGGCGCTTACCAGGCGTCACTTCACGGGCACTCATTGCTGACATGGAGAGTGTGATATAAACTATTAATTTAAACCGTAGACTGTTAAATTCTTTTTAATAACAGGTAATGCATTTTTGTTTAGGTAGCTATTTTTAATTTTTGATTCGTTGTAGGCCCCTCAATCAAATTCCAAAAATACGGGCGTCATTTTTGAGACACTTGTATAATTAACGCATTTATAGTCAAATGAGTCTAGGGTTAAATAGTTATTTATGCTATAAGAGTCAAGAACGTGTTTGCCGCCCGAGAGAAGCGAGAGCAGGCAATTAAATCCGAGACTGGTTAATGATATTTACCTCTTGAGTTGCATATAACATTTTCTCCACTCCCGATGATTTATTTTTTATCTGTTCAAATCAACAAATATAAGTATTACATTTTTTGAGTTATTAATTAAAAAATCATTTTAAATGTAGAATATATTGTCTCACATCTCCACATTAAAATTCTTACAAACAATTCGGTCTGTGACATCTCTATATTTATAATCTTTTCGATGTCAATTATAGATAAATATATAAATTATTCTACCTAAACAATCATATCTACCTCTCTCAACAACATTGCTTAATCTTATACCTACATCCTGCGATCTATAGATCTTCATAGATCATAGATCTCAGGCAATCAACAATCATACATGTTAACTCTAACCAGGGCACAAGAAATAGAATTTTACTTTCAAAGTTTGAGAGAAATCGTTGGTAATAGACAATAAAAAATATAATAATTTATTAAAATGTGAATTCTACAGATTTTTTGCTAAAATTTTGATAACCAACTTGATAAAATCATTTAATATTGAAACATATAGGAATGTTTTGTTAATTTAATACAAAATGCACTGACATGACACAGACATATGGTCAAAGGTAAGAGTTAAATCAAAAATATTTACAATACTGAATCAGATAACTGATACACACAAAATGGCATTCAAACATAACTAAAACTATAGGATATAATTATTATAACACGACATATGGATAACAATAACAACTGAATCTAATATCAGTCCAGCCAAATAGAACACATATTGCAACAGGAAGAGAGAAAATTCACAAATAAAGTTTGTGTTTTCATTTCTGCTCATATTAAAAAAATATATTAATTTGAATCATACAAAATAATTATTAGAGTATTCTACTGTATACACTTCATAATAGATTTCCACGATTTTTTGATATTTTTAACGGGAGAAAAATCCCGTGACGTCACAACCCCAGCAAGAGAGAAAGCTTGATGAACTATGCGACAGAACAGTATCAAATGAATTTAGCTACAAAAATGTGGCGCGGGAAAATTAAACGTAACCCGCACATAACCTATATTAACTTGCATCCACGTGTGAACCGCGTTTTTAATTAAACGCTAAGTTTAACCAAAGTTTTCTTGTTACACACGTGTATTTAACCTCTGAACGTCAACATCAATAATTGGCGGTAAAGGTCACGTGTGTACCCATAATATATTAAATAACAAAACTAATGCAGGCAAATACTTTTCTTTTGTTTTACAGTAATAAAATTGTTTTCATAGCTTGCTATGTTTTATTTTGCATTGACCATTTTGAAATGACTAAAGTAAGACTAATGGTGCTATTCTGTACCGTTCTATAAGCTCTATAGTGCGCGAGCAGACACGTGACTCGAGCGACTTTGGCGTGCTTGGAATCAGCTAATTTGTGTGCGCATGTCATTTTGACAAGAACAATGTCACGTTCACAAGCCCAATGTTTTGATTTATTTTGATTTTTAACTGCTAAAATGTTATTATTTTTAATTTCATATGTTTTACTGCCTAAAAATAGTAAAATAATAACATTAAAGCAGTTCAAAATCAAAATAAGTCAAAACATTGGCACTGTCAACGTGACATTTTCTTGTCAAAATGACATGCGCACACAAATCAGCTGATTCCAAGCACGTCAAGGTCGCTCGAGTCACGTGTCTGCTCGCGCCCTATAGGCTCTGTAAGTAACCAACGTTACAGGATGTAAGCAAATTGCTATTCTGTAACCAAATTACAGTACTGTAAGCGCTACAGAGTTATAGAAATTTCTATAAATCTTACAGCGCCAAAATCTTGACTGTAAAGTATTTACAGAGCATATTGAAACGTCAAAAATATATTTGAAACGTCAAATATATAAAAAAATTAAATAAATATGGAAATTAAAAGCAAAAGTTAACAATTTTTATTATATCTATTATTAAATGAAAAACATAGAAGGTAATTATACATCCTACCAACTCTTATAGAAATTTATGTTTAAAACAATATTTTAGCTTGAAAATAGGGAAGATTTTTCCAGACTTATCAAAATCCAATCAGATCAGTGTACCAGATAATGAATTACATTACTAATTAAGAAATGTTTTTAAACGAACTCATTGTAAAACTTTAATTAAAGTGACCTTTTTTCTTTAATATCAAGTTGAATAATTTTAAATAGCTATAGTTAAGAATTTGTCATAATTATTGGTTCAAAGCTAAAGACAAGGGCAGTTTCCGCCAGTCAAGATAATTTGAAGAAAACCCTACCTACTTGTACGAGTACAAATTAATGGTAGAGAACTGTTCACAGTTTCATAGAATAATTGAAACAGTCATTAAATAATGACTTCATAATTAATATTAATAAATCACACTAGCGAGGAGAATAGATTACAAAAATTAAAACACAGAAGATAAAAAAATTATTAACAATGACAAGCATTGATTACAACAATGACAAAAATTGATTACCTGGAAAAATTAAAACATAACGTATTTTGATTCAATAATTACATAAAACTATATATCTATATAAATCTGATGTATTCATAGAAATTAATAATAATGAAAAAAATCATGATGGAATCTATTGCTTATTCTACTACATAAATATATTATGGAATATGTATCTTTGAACTAACATACCTACCATTTTATAGTGTATTATTTATATAACAATTGTTTCTATTTCATATTTTTTAGAATGTCTACAAAATTACTGTCAAATATACTGTAGCATATTTGACAGCTAGACAGGAATGAAGTTAGATATTTTATAATAACTCTGTAGCGAGACTTGTTATAGAGGGAGTTACAGAATAGGTAATTTTACTACTCTGTAAGCTGTCGTCTTACAGAGCTCTATAGCTTATAGAGTCTATAGAGTTACAGTCTTACAGAGCAAAGTTACAGAATAGCACCATTAACCTCTGAATGTCAACAAAAATAATTGGCGGTAAAGGTCACGTGTGTGCCCGGGATATATTAAATAACAAAACTAATGCAGGCAAATACTTTTCTTTTGTTTTACAGTAATAAAATTGTTTTCATAGCTTGCTATGTTTTATTTTGCAGGGATACATATTTTGAAAATAAATACTCACCATTTTGAAATGACTAAAGTAAAACTACATATGTTATTTTGATACAGTGTGTTCAATAAAATTCCTAACTCGGAGTAGGCTATGAACAAAAAAACGTAAGTTCAATTTAAAAAATACTGTCATATGATTCAATGTCAATCTGTCCTGAAATTAAAATATTCAGGACCCACGGTGCACCCGGAATCTAAATACTGTTTTTTTTTTTTTTTTTTTTTGGTTGACTTATGGAACATAGTATTAATATTTATGGTTTACGCAACACTTAATAAATAAAATAGTAGTAGAATACTCCAATTTTCTTAAAATTTGTTCAACTCTGTACAAAAATTCAATAATAAAACATTTAAGATTATGCTAAGTAAAAGGTAATAGTTCTATTTGGCAATGACTTTTTGACTGCGGACTAGAGAGAATACACTTGTCTCTTATGTTAAAATGACTCTGGAAACTTCACGCCTACTGTATATTACGAAAAATATTATTTACATTAAAATATAAATAGGGAGATATATACATATTATATAAAAATGGCAAATCATTAAATGATAGCGAATCTCAGGGCTTAAAGGCTTAAACAATAACAACAGCTGATACTCAATGGCAAAACCACACACATTCATATTAAAAATAGAGAGAAATCGGCGACATTTTCCAAAAACAATAGACCATTTCAGAAATTCAAAGCTCAAGATGACAGTTCCGTCTGTTTCACTTTGGTTTGTGTTTTCGTTTTTTCAAATAAATATGATCAGTACTATACCTTGTTCCATTTAAGCCACTCAGTATAGTTTTGACCTCTCTCATTGGCTGAAATTAGAGACAAGAAACAAGTTTACCCCATGTAATTTCGGCTACTTCAGATTTGCGCTGTTGCCAGTGCCATCTACTGAATGGCTTAAATGGAACAGAGCATAAACAAAATATTGCCATTTGAAATGTTTTATCTGCTTGGGAAAATATAAAGTGAGGTTATATTTATAAAAGTATAAATACGATATTTCATAATGGATTGATAAATATATTAAATTTAGTTCGTATTTGTATAGTTGTAAAATTACATGTTGGGATTTCGTATAATTTTGAAATGCCCCCATTTGACGGCACTAATTTTTTATTTAGTTCAAAACAACGACCAAATATAACTAGATAAATCTTCATTTGGTTTCGCAGTAGTATGGTAAACATCTGGAACAGGTTACCAGCAACAGATTAAACCTTCATTCGGTTTGTTTTGATTTCGGCTGGCCAAACAGAGAAACTAGAGATAAAGATATGTCTTGTCTAGTCCGAGTATTTCTTACTAGATGTCACCACTGATGCCACGTCGAGTATCAGTGTCTAATTTGAACGTTGTTCACTAGAGACGCAAGTGTTCTTAGTTAAAATTTCGTGGTTAACATTTAAGGTTAACATTAAATAATTTATAAGGTTTAATATTAAAGAAAAACCAACGGGTTACTCACAAAACCACTACAACTACAAAACAAATACAAAATACACATGCTTCTACGTGGCCTCTAGTGAGCAACGTTCAAACTAAACATTAGACTATACACTGACACTCTACGTGGCCTCTAGTGAGAAATACTCGAACTAGACAAGACATATCTCTATCTCTGTCTGGCCAGCCGAAATCAGAACAAACCAAATAAAGTTTTATTTAGTTATATTTGGTCGTTGGTTCAAAAGATAAATGTAGAGGCCGCTCAAATTTCTGAAATGGTTCGTAATTCATGTCAACATGTCGCGATTTCTTGTCCGACTATGATATATTTATAATATGTAAGATACATTTATATTTATTATATTATTTGTGTGTATAGGAAGGGGGGGGGGTTAGGGGGACGAGTGATTTTGCCAGTGAGTGCAGCGCTACTCACACATATCCAAGTTTCATACAAAACGTTGCATTGCGTTGCATTTACTGACTGACTGGTGGTCAGGATTGCGCCTGCGCTTTTTTCTTTTTTCAAAAACTTCGTTCAAATCTACAGGTAAAATAAAAATTTTACATTTCATTTAAAATAAGAAAGTTAGGGACTACTGCTTTGAAAATATTTTTGTTGTGTCGGGCATGTCGGAATTGAATTAGATACCAAATTTTCCAACATAATATTGAATACTTTTTAAAATAAAGATAGTGTGAATTCGTCCTGGAACAGCCTGTATACAGAATGTGACCTACCTCAACCTATCTCTCTCTCTCTCTACCCTCCCTTATACATTTTACGTTTTGGGGGACACCCAACTAATATCCAATACAAGCTGTCTCACAACTCGCGCCCCAGAGCGAATGAGGAAACACGAGACTGCACTCGGATGTGTAATTTCGAAGAAAAAAAAAATCTAGCTTAAAAGATATTCGAGAAAAGACGTCTCAAAATTGACCAATCAGAGACCTACACCTTTAACGTGTGTTTGCCGTAATTTTACGTTACTAGGGTTTTATACAAATCAAATCTTTTTTAAAATGTGTGGGCGACTGTAGTTTTCGAAAAATGTCAGTGTCAAATTAAATTTGACAAAGTGAATTTCGGAGAATGTGGACGTAACGCCAGAGAGGCAGCACGAGTCTATTCGGAACGTTTTCCGGATAGAAATCTTGTGGATCATACAGTGGTATTGAGAGCCATCGCAAAGACGCATGAGACCGGTCAAGTTATGCCAGATCAAAAAGAAACTGGTGGTGCTCCCAAAATCGCTCGTACAGTTGAGAACGAAGAAGCTGTTTTAAATGTCTTTGAGGAAGATGGTACCAGAAGTATCAGAGAAGTTGCGGGTCAATTAGGTATTTCCAGGACTTCGATACATCGATATAAATGATGATCTCGGATGACACCTTCGCTAACCTAAATTTGTTGACAGTGAAAAGTCAACTCTAAAGTGTCAAAATTACAGTAAGTCAAAAAAATTGTAGTATTTTTAAAACCTAGCAACCAGTTTTATTTTGTAATAATATTATCACACCTCAAGATATCCTTCCGGGATTGGTGGATTAAAAAAAGTCTTGTAACTCCGTTATACAAGCAGCCGCAAATTATTTTCTTCTATTTGTTGGCAACGTATTGTCGTCGGCAAATGTCAGTTTTGTCTGGGGCGCGAGTTGTGAGACACCTGTATATCTTATTAGATTCCAGTCAACATAGCTTTCGCCGATAAATCAAAAATAAAAAATTCCCTTACCTTGCTTAACTAGGGCTCCTGCTCTGCCCATCCATCGCCTCATCCTGCTGCTCCCCCCTGTAGGTAAACCCCGGACTATCCGCACTACTCAACGATTCCGGCGTGCCCACCGAACTCAAACTCCCTGGCAGAGGACTAGCTGCATGCTGCTGCATGAGCAAGCCCCCGGTGCTGGCCCCCGCCGCGCCGCCGCTGTTGAGTCGCTTCGCCCTCGGAGAGGCCAGAAGCCCTGGCTCGTCTTCTAGTTTGCGTTTAACGGAGCCAAGAGGCGATTGGCGCATCGCAATTGGGGAGAGAGATCGCCGAGTGAGGTATTTGCGATTTGGGCTGGGGGAGAGAGTTGGTTTCCACAGTTGCATGCCTACAGAAAAGAATAAATGCGGAATTAACCCTGCGTTAGTGCGCGGGGTGTGGTAAACATCAGCTGTCTATTTTTCTTTATAATAATGATTACACGGTTTCCTTTTAGAACTACACCTATATTTAGTAAATTTTATCAGCTGTCGTATGATAAACATCTGGAACAGGTTACCAGCAACAGTAACTTGTTTATACAGCTACATGGTCCTATACCATTTAAAAAAAAAAAACTGTAAGAACTGGATGAAATAAGAATTTTAGTGCAAACGCGACTTAAAAAATTTACGTAATAAGCGAGATATGAATTTTTAAAGTTAAGAATTTGTTGCATGCCGTAGCTGGTACTTCCAGTGGTCGATAAACTGTTAGTTCTAGAGAGAACAGATTTTTTCATGTTTGCATAGCTGAAATATTTTTATATAAAAACTTATACGTTATATTCACGAAGAAATTATTATTTAACATAAATAATAAGGAAAATTGGGAAATGATCGAACACGCAGTCTAATGTAAATAATTTATTTCCTGGCCTACGTTTCGACTGTACTACAGTCTTCCTCAGGGCTAGAAATCATTGACCATTTCTAACCCTGAGGAAGACTGTAGTACAGTCGAAACGTAGGCCAGGAAATAAATTATTTACATTAGACTGCGTGTCCGATCATTTCCCAATTTTCCATTCTGCTACCAGTCGATCATCGTACTCCACATAAATAATAAGCATTTTTTTCTTAATAAATTATAGAACATTGAAACAGTTTGACAATATTATGACACAAAGTATGACAGCGGATGGCGCTAGTGTTTGTTTTGATTAGTTAATATTATTATTAATTTAATTAATACATATTACAAATTGATTTAATTATAAATACATTATTATTGTTAATATTACTAGATATTATAATTAAACAAATTCATGAAACATAAACTTGTAATTTTTTTGTTAGGTTATACAACAACGTGACAGTTCATAATCTTTCAAAGGTGATCGTAGGAGACGCACGAATCTCGTTTTTAAAATCAGGCGACCAATCAAATTCTTAGGACCTAACGCGTTGTACTTAATTAGTAATTAACTTTAATCGATTATAGTTTGCGACCTATACTCTATCCGTTTTAACTATAGATAGGGCTTAAGATTCTAGCTCTTTGATTGGTTTAAACGTGAACCGAGTTTACACAGTAAAATAATTGACGTGAAATTTAAATTTGCTTGACAACTGTATCAATTATTTTGACGTGTGACATAAAATAAATAAAAGTCAACAAAGTCAATAGTACACGATTTAGTACATATTATTAATTTCTGTTCAGTTCTGTTTGTTAAGTATATTATTGTTCTTTTCGTTTATATAATTTTCATAGTGTTTTGGTGTTGTATTTCATATTACATAGTTTTCATTGTGCGTGTTTTCTTAGTTTTAGTTAGTAGTTCGTTAATTTTGTTATTGTTCTCTTCGTTAATATTATGGATACAAATAGATAATTATGTATATAAAAATGTCAATTGGAAAGAATTTTTTTAAATCCAGGAATACATGTAAAAACGACCGCGCTCGAAACGCCATCTAGTCTATAGTTAAAACGGATAGAGTATAATTAATATTGAAACAAAATTTTTTCACTGATACTCCGGGGCTGTCCTTAAATTACGTAACGCTTCAAGGGGGGGGGGGGTCAAGAGTAGCGTTACGCAGCGTTACGAGGGGGTGGAGTAGGGTTAATGTGTGCGTTACGGAACGATAAAATATAAAAAATATTGCTAAACTTGCTTTAATAGTTTTGAAACAATCAAATTTCGCGGTGCTAATTTATATATGCAGGTAGTCGTTTGTTTTCATTTTTCAATAACAGTCAACATAATATGTCGAATACAATTTAAATTCGGGCCAGTGGTCTTTCATTCGTGCAATGCAATTCATATTAAAACATGAATTCAAGTAGTGTTGATAAGGAAAAACTTTTCAATAGTTTGTTAAAAGCATATGGAAATGCATATGCTTTTAATTTCTGTGCTGTTATTTTTTCATCTTTATGTACATTAATTTAATTAGTTTCTGTTTCAAATTTTAACTGAATATTAAGGAGGCCATATACTTGTATATACAGTAAAAAAATTGGGGTGACAAGCCGTAGGGCAAGAGTAGTACATTATTTTTTATCTTTATGTACATTAATTTAAATAGTTTCTGTTTCAAATTTTAACTGAATATTAAGGAGGCCATATACTTCTATATCCAGTAAAAAAATGGGGGGGTCAAGTACTGCGTTACGTAATATATGGGGGGGGGTTCATGTTTGCGTTACGGGTGCGTTACAAAGGGGGGAGGGGGTATCAAAAATTTCCTAATTTTGCGTTACGTAATTTAAGGACAGCCCCTTACGTAATATATGGGGGAGGTTCATGTTTGCGTTACAAAGGGGGGGAGGGGGTATCAACAATTGCCTAATTTTGCGTTACGTAATTTAAGGACAGCCCTTCTTAATTCATGTGTATTTTCGACTTCTTATTTAAGATAGTTAAAATTTGACTATGCTATAGCACCCTTTTAACCCTGTTTTTACCTCCCGTTACCCTTGGTAAGGGAGGTCTAGGGATCGTGTTAAAAATCGCATATCGAGATTTTGGTAAATAACCACGTTTTAAAGTCCCTAGAATCTAATTTAACGATGATATCTGTGTGTCATCGTCGGTAAAGAGTCCTGCACCCGCATTAGAACCTAGAACAACAATTTATTCTTACCAGGTGAGAAGGACGCGAACCCAGGCCTCGTAGGCGACGGCGAGGAACACAACGACTGACACGACCCCAAGTTCAAATGCAAAGGCATCATCTTACAATCCTTGTTCTTCAAATCCGTTTCTCCTTTATTGCAAGGCGCATCTGGCATCAGTGTGAGATCTTCACATGATTGTGACATCTGCATCTGACAATGTAGGTTCCTCTCGTGTGATACCTCGCGTTCTACGCATTCCTCTTGGCGGATTTGGTTTATCCTGGGTGTCAGTCGAGGACCTGGACCCTAAGGAAGAAGATAATCAAATAAATTTAAAGGTTTAAAAAGGGTGTAAGTTGGAACTTACTGGTGAACCTGGTACTGGGCTGAAACTGGCACTGAAACGACGGGTACGTGGTTGGACATTGGTGAATAGGTTGTAACTAGAGTTGTCTCTGAAAAAAAATACAAATTCTGGATATTCTGTAGGCCGAATATTCAGCACTCTTGCTGCTAAAGTATTATTCATGAAAGATGATTATTCAAGGTCATTTTTGAGCCATATTACTTGCAGATAACTTCACTGCATTTCGTACCCATAGACGTGCAATGAAAAATATTTATGGGTACATTTTAACTGAAAAAATAAATGTATTTTATTTGAAAATTTTGCTTTTTTTAGACTTTTTTATAGACTTGACGTAAACCATAAATAAATAATACAAGATTTATATAGGGTGTCCCAGGACGAGCTTACGCTATCGTTATTTCAAAAACTATTCAATATTATTTTACGAAATTTGGTATCTAGGGGTTTTCCGACATGCCCGTTTCAACTAAAATATTTTCAAAGCAGTAGCACTTCCGGTTTAACCGGAAGTATACCCTAACTTTCTTATTTTAAATGAAATGCTATATTTTTTATTCAGTAGAAAATTTTGTATATGAAACTTATTTGATTTGTTATCTAAAAACAGCCACTTATTTATCATTCTGTATTTCGAGAATGGAATCTAATTTCTATAATCTGTAAAAACAGTTTTTGAAAGAAAGCTTTTGTTTACAAGAATATAAATTAATAATCGACAATTTTTGGAAAAATGTAATTTATACGTCAACGTAAAATTGAAGTTCAAAAATTTCAAAAAACTCAAGTCTTTCATTCATTAATTTAAATAATAAAAAACGGAGTGTTCCATTTAAAAACTTGAATTCTTTGAACTTTCTGAACTTCAATGAGAGCCTTAGCACAATATTTCTCCCGATAGGTTCGCTACTGGGCTAGTTACTTTAACCTTCAAAAGACTGAAACGTCAAACGAGCGTCGAACATAACTATTAATTAAAATTAAAATAATTAATTTAGACAACGCATTTGTTAAAAACGTTTGTTTTATTGCATCTATTGTATATTATTCTATATTTTGTGTTTACATAATGTGCCACAACCATGAAAAGTCATGGTTACACACAATAATATTTGTGTAATCTTACAAAAGTCTGTACATTGTAATATATACTTACGAGAATGTCCATATGCTGCCATCTACGCTAAGCTTTGCGCTAAGGGTCTCATTTTCCGTTAACGTAGAAATTTTTCAAAAATTGTCGATTATTAATTTATACTAGTGTACACAATAGCTTTCTTTATAAAACTGTTTTTACAGATTAAAAAATTTTGATTCCATCCTTGAAATATACAGTGATAAAAAAGTGGCCATTTTTAGAGAAAAAATCAAAATAGTTGAATTACGCCGAAAGTGGTTGATCGTGAATAAAATATTTTTATTGTTTCATATGTAAAATTTACTGCTTAATTCAATGGTAAAATAAAAAATATAGCATTCCATTTAAAATAAGAAAGTTAAGGTCTACTTTCGGTTAAGTTCCACTGCTTTGAAAATATTTTAGTTGACACGGGCATGTCGGACTACCCCTAGATACCAAATTTTGTGAAATAATATTAATTAGTTTTTAAAATAACGGTAGCGTAAGTTCGTCCTGGGACACTTGTATATTTATGTTAAATTTATTAAATAATAATACAATATATATGAAAAAATTATAATATAAATAATGTAGTTGTGTAAACTAAACGTGAAAAATATCATATTTTTTAAATTCCTCTTGTATGCAAGTAGCTCATTCCCACATATTTTTTACATTCCCCTAAAAAACGTTATGAATAAAACAAGACTTTCTAAAGAATTCCGTCATACTTTAGTGAACGACTGAATGAATAAATAAATAAACTATGCCATAAAACAACTTCTGCAGCCCAATTATAACCTCTTGGAATTACTTTTTACTGATTTTTTGTTACAAAGTATAATGATGCCTCAGTCATCGTATTCACCGGAAATGACCCCCTATTCCTAAACAAAAAAATTCTGGTACTACAATTGTTAATGCTTTTGGTTAGAGTCACTTGTGCCAATCGAATGTTTTTATAAAAACAGAAAAAATCAAAAATCGTGCCGTAAATTCTTGCATTTAAAAAGCAATACGTTTGATCGAATTAAAGCAGAGTTGGTTACTGTTTACGGGGACTCTACTCCACCATTTGCCACCATGAAAAGATAGGCAGTTGAATTTAAACGTTGACACACCAGCTTGATTAATTTCACCAATATTGGATGACCGACGAATCAAAGTGGAGAGATAGCAGAGGTTGTGGGCATATCAAAGGAAATGAAGAATTGAGCATGAGAAAGGTGGCTGGAAAAATGTAGTTGAATTGACATTTATAAGGGCCCTGTTAGAGCTGGATTTTTAACTTTTAATGATACTTGGATCCACCACTATATTTCAAAGTTTAAAGATGTTAAAAGGAGACTATATTGAACAATAAAACTGAATTAAAGTGGAGAGACAGCAGAGGCTGTGGGCATATCGAAGGAACGCGTTTATCATATGAAGAATTAAGCATGAAAAAGATGATTGGGTATTAGAGTTGAATGAACATTTCCCATGTCCTGTTGGAGCTTTTCAAATGAAACAAGCTGGATTCTTTGCATCAATTTTTAACTTTTGATGATACTTGAATCCACCAGTATACTTCTGGAACGAAGGACCAATCAAAACATTGAATTGCGAAGAGTAAACTAATTCCGAAGAAGTTTATTTTGCAAAGCAAGACACCAACAACTTTTTGGATGGTTTGAAGATATTGGAGAATCGATGGAAAATGTGTATTGACTTAAAATGAGTCTATGTTGAAAAATAAAAATGAATTTGATCGAAAAAATATCAAGACCTCCTTGTACATTCGTTTAAACAACTATGAAAAAAGATTGGAATAACCTAAACTGTAAGATATTAAAATCAGTGAAAATTTCAAACGAAATTCTTTGAAGATTCTTGTTGTTTTAAAATGTTATCAAAAAGAGAAAAGCCGCATCAGAAGTTTGGAACGATATAATAAAAAACGATACAAATTCATACCAGAAAAAGCTGTGAAGGAAATGTCGATTCCCAGAGGATACACTTTAAAGGATGTGTTATTAAATCATAAACGAATTGAATAAACTAAATCAGCTTGTTTGTGATTGTGACAGCAAAAGGGGAACCTACCTTGATGTGTTGGTGGTGGACGAAGAAGTTGTCATATTAGAATTGTTGATGTCGTTGATCATTGGGGCGCTACTGGATCGTTTCAGAGAGCTACCTCCCGAAGGAGAGTCAACGTCCATGGCTGTCACTGAATTTATTGACATTCGCGAACCGTAATGCCAAAAAAAGAAAAATTACTGAAGCCAACATTTGACACTCCAGACACGAACGGTTTTCCGCCTTTCTTTGCAAGAACACATTAATAAAACTTTGTTATATTGATTATAAATCTCAACTATTAACAAATTAAGAGTTCTGTGAGAGAGTTTGATGAGAATTTAATGTAAATTATGTCAAAAATTACAGACACATTACTTGGAAGCTTCCTCAGCAACAGTGCGCAAGGTCAACTTTTGTATCACTTCACTAGTCGGCGCCCGAGTCACAACCAAAAATATTAACACGAAAACCCGCGAACAATTTTATCATTTTAATTAAAATCATTTTAAAAAATGATTTGCGAATATTAATCCCAGCTGTAAATATGCACACAATATATTATGACCGTGAAATAACCTCTAATATGTTACAAAAAATCTGCATTTGTTTGGTTAGAAACATTTTATACACCATAAAGTTTTTATGACAATTATTTATGCTATTTTTATGTTTAATTTTGCAAATATATTGGAAAATACAAATAGAAAAACTCCCGCGAAATTGAAATTTATCTATATGTAGATGGTTACTTAGCAACCATACAATACAATCTATAAATTATACATGTAGAATGTTCTAAAAATGATCTCTAGACGTGATAAATTATTAGTAAGACCGTGGGAAGAACGTCGTTATGAATATCATCGCAGAAAAGTATATTTATTTACCTTTATTTTATCATAAACACATAAACAAAACACTGAGGCGAGATTTTGTAAATAACAGACTGAATTCAATTGTTTAATATTTATTTTTTAAGTGTGTGTGTTGTGTTAACATATACTTCAAATCTCAGTCATACAGCAATTATTTTTACAAAACCAATGTTTTGATAATCATTTATATTTTCTTCAGAGTAAGATTTGACTCATTTTTAAACATAAAATCATGTGGATTTTTACCTCCCGCCATAGATAAGGGAGGTAATGTTTTCTATTCAAAAATTCGACAGTGAGTTTATAGTGAATAAACACGAATTAAGGTCGCAACTACACATTTTTACTATTTTTACAATGATGTCTGTCTGTGTGTGACGATTTTTTCTTCAACGATAACATATCAAACTTCTAAAATTTTCCGTATTTAAGCTTTATGCATTAATATAGAGTTGATTAGATTTAGGGTTAAATCAGACAACCGTACTTTACTTAAAGCCCATAACTGCTTTTAATGAAAAACTATATCAAAATCTAATCCAAAACTTTTCTGATGTGAAAGAGATTTCGAGTATTTGTTAACACTTTATTCTTTAAGGTTCAATCAGCTATACCAGCAATAGACAACAATCCACCAGCAAACCGTTTTCACGTTTCTTATAAAGTTAAAAAGCATCAAAAAGAAATTGAAAGATGTGATAAAATCGAAAAAGACAATTTGAAACTTCTTCAAAGGTTAAGAAGTGTTATGACTAGTTCTAGAGTTGATAATAATTGGACCACTGCTCAGCCAAAGTAAATATTGATATTTTACTTTAATATAATTAAATGTGGTGGGTGTTTTTTGTGAAAATGACGAGCAACTGAAAAGATCTTAGCAAAAACGTTAGTCCATTTTTTATCTCCCGTCAATGTTTTTGTTTCAAAAACAACTTGAGCTATAATAGATGTTATATTTTTCGTTTTAACTAACAATTAAGTTAACAGTTGTTTAACCAGAGATTAAAATAGCAGATTGATTGTATCTCAGTTTTTACACCTTTGTGCTTAAGTTGTGCTTATATGTTATCGATGTGTTGATGTTTCTTGTTACAGTTTTTTAAACAAAGTAGCGATTTATGATACAAATAATAAACTATTCTACAAAGAAAAGAAATCGTCATCAGTGTCTTTCGAAGAGGATAAGACTAGAAAGGGAAGATGTATAGCTTGTACCCCGAAAAAAATGGATTCACCAAAGGTAACTGTAAAATTAATATCTATAAAATTATTGGACCTTTTCAATTTAAAGAGATAGAAGATATGCGCAATGGGGATCTGCGCATAGTAAGAACAACTGAGATCTATGGAGTTTGTTTCTACAAAATTTGGACAAAATGTGAGAATATCTCAGATAACTTTAAAAAATCTTATTGAAATAAATTACAAAAGCTTTTATTGAAGTTAAAATGTCTAACGATGCAAATTTTCAATGAGAATACAGGCATTTTAATTATTGTAATATTTTTGACGTTTAGTTTGACAGCCCAACTGGCAGTTGTTCGCGCCATTTTCTTACTATTTGCAGCGATAGAAAGAGATAGCCGTTAAATTGAAAAGGTCCATTCGCAATCGTTGTTAAAATTTCCCCTCTAGTGGCGCAAATCGGTACTACGGAAAGCATTCGTACAAATGCCATATTGAATAAGTGACAGCTGAGTGAATATGCTATGTTCCATTTATGCCATTCTGCTGATAGTGCTGATATCAGTGCCAATTTTAAGTAGCCAAAATTACATTGGGTATACTTGTCTCGTGTCTCCAATTTTAACCAATCAGAGATTTCGAAACTATGCCCTATACTCTACAATACTGTATAGCTTAAATGGAACAAGATATAGTGCAGTAATTAATAATTAAATATTTAAACTTATCGCCTTTATATAAATAAGTTTTTAAACTCGGTTTGTATACAGTTAACGAAACGCAGTAGTGAATAACGTGAACTGTCATATGTCAAACCAATCGTATGGCAGCCATCTTGTTTCAGAAATCAGCGCCTCTATCGGTAATTTCGATTGCGAATAAAATGACGGCTCTGTTCAAGAATGAGTTCCAAATTCTCTCGCTATCACGAATGGAGTATAATATGCATCTATTAAATCTGACATACATATATTTCTTAATTAAACGTTGCTTCAAAATTGTTTTCTCAAAAATATTTTCAAGTTTTTATGAATTTATAATTGTGCTAGCCGGGAATCACCAAGAATAACACTTGACACTGTGTACTATTTATTAACAATACATATCCGGCTAGT
This sequence comes from Harpalus rubripes, assembly GCA_963082715.1. Taxonomy (NCBI): domain Eukaryota; kingdom Metazoa; phylum Arthropoda; class Insecta; order Coleoptera; family Carabidae; genus Harpalus; species Harpalus rubripes. The sequence goes on from OY720460.1 coordinate 13,889,928, forward strand.
CTTTTTTTACAAAACTAATCCCCTCTTCTTATAATCTCTCCCTTATAAACACGTCTACTATTACATATGTATTAATTATCTAGCTATTACCTAATTAATTATTATTATTAATTACTATTATTTATCGGTCTCCACAATAATAAAAATGGTTTTTTTCCGTTTTATAAAAATATTTACAATTTTTTATTAAAAACAAAGAATAAAAAATACACAAAAAAATAAAAGATTGTTTATATTTCAATCAATCTCTTTCTATCTCTGTACACAGTAAGTAAAATGGCGCCTGCAATCGCCAGTTGGGCTGTCAAACAAAATGTCAAAAATATTGCAGTCACTAAAATACTATTCTTGGTGAAAATTTGTATCGTTAAACATTTTAGCTTTAATAAAAACTTTTACATCAATTTTTTTTTTAACAAACGCTATGGATCTCATGACAAGCGCTAGTTGTTTTGCTTGTTATGCGCAGAATTCCATTGCGCATATCTTCCATCTGTTTATTGAAAGGTCTAATATCATTAAACAGAGTGTTTCAAAACATGTGTCGGAAAATAAAGGGTGGGATTGGTTGGCTAATTATAAGAAAAAAAGATTCCATTAACATGGTTCCGCAAACGCACCGTTTTCGAGATACAGGGTATAAAAAAAAATATTTATTTTTATTTTTTGACGATATCTCAGGAACCGTTTGAGATACAAAACTCAGCTTTTGTACACATCTTAGCATTAATATTAGCTATTTTTTAAGCGCTTATTCAATTTTTTTCATGTGCCATTGACGGAGATTTTAGGGTTGTGTGAGGTGCGTTTGCGGAACCATGTTAATAGGAACTTTTTTTCTTATAATTAGCCAACCAATCCCACCCTTTATTTTCCGACACATGTTTTGAAACACCCTGTATAAATGCAACACGATTTTTTGACAGGAATGAATTGAAAGTCCTAAGAATATGGAAACTGATTCGAATTTGTTCTTACAAATACATTTACTTTGCAAGTAAAATTTAATCAGATGTAAAAAATTTAGGATTCATTTCGTATTTTTTTTTATTTTTGGACAATTGCAGATCTGAAACTTCAAATTCCGTTCGGAATAGCTAATTTCTTTCACCTTGTTACAAAATAACTTTAATTAAAATTTTATCTGTAGATTCCAGAAGAGCGCATACCTTGGGAGCCCCCCAAGCCCCCAGTATCCCTCCGCAGTCAATCCCTCCCCCCTAGCCGCCTCCAATCGTCCAAATCGATCCCCTCTCGCCAGACATCTTCCACTTCTAGCAAAAAAACATTTAATCGCGCATCTTCTTCAAAAACTTCAAAGCCGCAGTCCCCTGCTACGCCAGCGCCACTGCGCAGCCGCAGTCGGTCGGTCACCAAGCGAACTAGCGCCTCCCCGCCACAATATGGCGGACATATTTTGTTAAGTCGGGGGGAAATGCATTTGGAGGTTAGTTTTCCACCAGATACGACGATTAGGATGAAGAATGGAGTTAGGGAAATGCTGCAAGGGGGGAAGGGGATGTGTCAGTGTAAGGCCCTAAGGGCACAATAATATTATACAATAATATGCACATCATGAAATGTATTGACTGAATAAGGGTCCAAAATTTAGAATAATAAGCTGAAATGAAATAGTTAATGGTCTGTATTATGTAATGAAAACTATTGAAATGTAAAATGTATGTATTGAATGAATAATATACCATAAACTGATATAATTATTTTATTTCTATAATAGTTTATAAAGAATCTAAAAAAGAACAGAATTTAAATAATTTGTATACAAATTTTATTATTCGTATCGTACTGACTCTGAAAATATCTTAACACAATAAATTGATTGATAAATAGTTTTATTTATGATTAAATACTACAGAACTGAGTGGAGTATTTTTATTTTTATATTTACATTCGCCGACGCTGGAAGAAGCGTATTTTTTATCTTCGCGTATTGCGAGGAAGTCACTATAACATCCGCTATGTCAATCAAAAGTTTTTGTATTTACTGAAATTATACACATGAATAAAATGTATATACAAATAATTTCACATAACTCTATTATATAAACCTTCTTTTATAAGTCGCCCTAAGATTAAGCAGTCAAATCAATTTGTTTTGAGAACCACGTCAATGTTTTTATCGTCATTTCGCGAATATTTGTACAAAGAAATCATTTTGGTTTATGCGCAGAATTCGCGCGCACAAAATGGCGGCCAAATCAACGCCATCTTACAATAAAACTTGGAAATCGAATTTTTATATTTTTACAATTTACGTAATAATATATTCTTTAATCGGGGGCTAATTAGACGCCTGCTTAGTCGAAATGTCAAAATTATATTAAAAGCGCTTTTTTTAAAGACAATTATTATTATTATTATTATTATTATTTCAAAATTACCATTTTTAACGTATTTATACAATTGTGAGCGCCTGTACTCTGTTCCATTTAAGCCATACAGAAGATGGCGCTCGCATCAGCGCCAGTTTCAAGCAGCCGAAATTACATCGGATAAATTTGTCTCGTCTCAAATTTCAGCCAGTCAGAAAGGTCAAAACTATATCCTATAATACTGAATGGCTTAAATGGAACAAGATATACCAGACGTCACCTTAAGAGCACTCAATGCTGTTGAAGATCTAAAGCAAGGGCATGAACTGGATTTTTTTTATAAATTGTGAATTTAAACCGAATACGACTATAAGAAAACTATTTTTTCAGCTGAAATAAATAAAAAAAACTTTTAACGGGCAAAATAATTATAAAAATAAGATAGTTTTTTGAATTATTTGAAGATCTAAAGCAAGGGCAAAAACCGGATTTTTTCATAATTGTGATTTTAAACCGAATTCGACTATAACAAAACTATTTTTTTTGCTGAAATAAATTTTAAAAAACTTTTAACGGGAAAAAAAATTATATAAATAAGATAGTTTTCTGGATTATTTGAAGGGCAAGGGGAAAAACCAGATTTTTTTATAAATTGTGATTTTAAACCGAATACGACTATAACAAAACTATTTTTTAAGCTGAAATAAATAAAAAAACCTTTAATGGAAAAAAAATTATATAAATAGGATATTTTTTGAATTATTTGAAGACTTAAGCAAGGGCAAAGATCAGATTGTGATCTTAAACCGAATACAATTATAACAAAATTATTTTTTGAGCTGAAATAAATTAAAAAAAAACTATTAACGGGCAAAAAATTATATAAATAAGATAGTTTTCTGAATTATTTGAATCCCTAAAGCAAGGGCAAGAACCGGATTTTTTTTAAATTGTGATTTTAAACCGAAAACGATAGTTTTCTGAATGATTTTATTAATTAAACTATTTATTTATCCGATTTAAAAAGAGGGATGGCAATTTAAATAATTTAAAAACTGGTTAATACAATCTATTGAAAACCCAGATATTTGAACAATTTAAAAACCTGTTATTATCGATTTAAACCCGATTATTTAACCTATGTAAAAACCGGTTAAGTAAAATGTAATCCGCTTTAAATTAGACAATTTTTAAATATAAGTACTTAGAAAAAAAAACAGTAATTATTTAATCCGATTCAATAACCCGTAAATCTAACCGATCGAAAACCCGGTTATTTAAAACGACTTAATAACTGGTAATTTTGAAATATACTTAAAAAATAATCAGTAAATTATTCAATCTAACCGACTGAAACCCAGTTATGTAAACGATTTAAAAACCTATATAGATTTAAACCCGGTTATTTAACCCATTTAAAAACCGGTTAAGTAAAATGTAAACCGCTTTAAATTTGACAATTTTTAAATATAAGTACTTAGAAAAAAAACTAATTATTTAATCCGATTTACAACCGGTAAATCTAACCGATTAAAACCCGGTTATTTAATCGATTTAACAATTGGTAATTTTGAAACATACTTAAAAAAATAATCAGTAAATTATTCAATCTAACCAATTGAAAACCCGGTTATCAAACTGATTTAAAAACCAGTTAATCTGACCGTTTTAAAAACCGGTTGTTAAAATTTGAAATATATTTAAAAAATCAGTAAATTATTCAATATAACTATTTCAAAACTGGTTTTTTAACCGATTGAAAATTCGGTTATTCTAACCGAGTGAAAATCCAGTTATTTAGGCAATTAAAAAATTAGAACCGATTTAAAAACCGGTTAAACAGTAAACCGTTTTAAGTGATGAATTTTGAAAACAAATAACCATAACGGCTTATTTCCCATTTCTGGATGTGCCAATAATTTTTTTTTATTATTTTTTGATCTGAATATGACGATATATTTGAACTGATAAGAGCGCTTGGCAGGCGTCACCTCACGAACATTTGAAGTTGTGAAATGAAATCATGAATTTAAAATGTGAAAAATATAAAAACGTAAATTTTTCGTCAGTCGCCATTTTGTGATAAACGCACGTCAAAATGATATCTTTGTACAAACCCCGAATATATACGACTTGTCTACTCCACGAAGACGAATAAATCAATATCATATTATATATACAGGGGGGCCAAAATAAACGAACCACTCTCTCTATATCATATACTTTGAGCACGATTATATAAAAATAAAAACCAAATACATTGGTTTCGTGGAAAAACTCAAGTCAGCCATGGAAAAATAAACAAACAAAACAATTCATCAATTGTTATTTCATAGCCAACTATTATTTACATAATAAATAATTATACGTGGTTCGAATTTTGCCGCCCATTTTTGGACACTAGAAAAAAGGTTCTAGGGAGACATCTGGCGGAGTTTGTACGAAGCAATACAAACGATTACGTCATTATACCAGATGTTTGTCAAATTATAAAATGCCAGAACCTTTTTGCAGAAATCCACAGAATGAAGTAAATAAATTTAACAATAAGATTTTTTTTTAAAGACACGGAATAAATTTTTTAAAATCTATACAAAGCATGCTTGATAAAATACTCTTAATTAATTTTATTCCCAAGGCGGGAAAATTTAAATAATTATCATTAACTTAAAATTTATTTAATACGAATTATTTCTAAACAATATAAAATGGCGGCCAATTTAAGAACAAAAATATACAATTTCGGTTACTCGTTACTATTTTTTTTTTGTACAAACCGGTTTTTAATAAATACAATTATTAATTTAAAAACCAATTTCTTGTCCTGAAAAAAATAAATTCTTTTGCTGTATTCGCCATTTTGTTGTGAAATAAGCCGCCATTTTGTGATGAAATTAAAGTTTGCGCTGTTAAAGAAAAAAAGTTAGAATAAAAAATATTTTATTTGGTAGTTTTGTTTTTATAAACATAAAATTTATTTTAATATTAGTCATAATAATGTTTAAATAATAGTTTCCAATCTTCCGCGATCTTGAAGTGTTTAAATGTTTAAATATATTTACCTCATTCTTCGTAGTTTGATTGTATCGTCGTTCTAAGTTTTGTGTAGCCTTGCTATATATCATAATTAATATATATTAATAAATAAGTGTTGCAAGAAGAAAGAAATCGTTCTCGTCTCGTCCATTTTGTTTTGTATGTTGGTCAGCTACCGCGAATCACAATGAATAGGAATCAGAGAATGTGAAAGAAAATGGAGTAGGTTACGTTACGTGTGTGTGTCGGTTGTGTCTCGTGTTCGTGTGGAGTGTAAGTAACGCGCGCGGATTAGAACTTGAAGCCTTCGGAAGGCGTGCTGGTGTTCGGGTCAAACAGGAAGCCGGAGTCGCCTGCTTGCGGCGCGAGGGTTGGGTCGTAATCCCCCTAGAATACACAAATAATATTGGAACATTCGTAAATCATTTAATCGCCAGAAAAAATTCAACGGGTATAGCTAAATAGGATTTTTATAATAACAAATATAAATGATACTGAATTTGAGGCTGTTTTGTGCCGATTCTGTGAATGCCCCACGTTGGGCGCCAGATATAACAAGGATGTTATATTCTCTTATTACCCAAAATAGTATTTTATGTACCAAGGGCGTTACGAGGATGATAATACCAGGAGGTCGGCGAGGATTTACCCCGATAGATGTTGTCCGATGGGCATTATCATCTAGTAACGCTCGTGATGCATACAAGATTTTATGTCTCACTAGAATATGTGAATTAAGTTTTCATTTATAATAATTTTGATTACAATAATGCTTAAGCTTCGGCGTTGCTAAGGATGTTGTTTAATTGTTCTATTTATTATCAACATTTATTTATTTTTAAAACATCAACGTTCTATATCGTTGAAGACTGATTGATTTGATGTTTCGGAAGATATTTTATCGAAACAGCGTAGGGAAATTATTTTGAATACTTTGAGGAAGACAAACGCATAAATGTTCCCTTAATTATTCCATTCTCGTCTGTAAAAGATGTAAGTATTATATTTTGAGGTTCGTTTTCACATGACAGATCTCAGTTCTTTATTTCTTATGCACTAATTTCTGAATATTATTACATTTTAGAGAGTTTGTACTGCTTTGGATGTGTCACATGTGACGGTAAATAATATAAATTTAAACGTGGATAAATATCGTCCCCAAAAAAATTAGTGATCCGTCATCCGTCAAAAATCAATGCGAAACATTGCAGTCTGCAATTGCTTTTTAAGGCCCTTTTCATAATAAATTTTAAATATTATAATTAAATTAAAAATGATTTGTGTGTTGTGCTTTCAAAGCTGTTGTCTTGTTATATTAATTGTTGTAATCAATCATTATTATTGTAATGGATTATAATTAAAAAGAAAATAATTTTTATTATTTGTATACCGTTCATATTATTTATTTTATTTTGGAATCATAAACTTGTTTATCCGCTCTCAAAAACGGGCGCAATTTGGCTTTTATCGCCCGAGAGCCTATAAAGTTGCCAAGCAACAATCACATTATTTTAACACCGCTGCTCGTAAAATTATTCGTATCCTCTCTCTTATACGTCTTTTCATTTCTCTGGAACCAACTTGCTCTGCGCAACGTCAAATTCATTCGATATATCTTTTGAATAATCGATATCTTCCATTTTCATTTGACACTAAATTAAAATTTGTTATAAACAAACAATATAGATGGAAACCACAGCATGCTTAAAATTCACGACTCCAGCACAACGATACCGAATAAATACTCATTGAATCCTTGAATTTCGAGAACCAAAATAAAATAAAACGTTGTATGTACCACGGGCATAATCAAGATTATATCACTAGGGAAAATTAAAGCTCTCCGCTTCGCGTCGAGCTTTAAACATTCCCCCGTGCTACAATCTTTTGATTATGCCCTTATTACATAAATAACTATTCTAATTTACAGTCCATAAACGATGATCGGATTATAATGAAAGTATAATGAATTGTTATGCCCTCATATAATGCCCCGTTTGTTATAGATATGTATCCTAGCAACAAACAGTTCATAATACTTTAGTGGAACATAAATAAATTTTGTCTATTCGCAATATTTTTATTATATTCTCCTTCAAATTTTTTTTCATACTTGTTTACGAGCTGACGAAAGGCGCTTTCGTTCGGACTGTGATTTTCGTGCTTCGTTTGAATAATTCGTCCAATCATGATTAAATTTAATTCCAAACGAATAAAAAAAAACTAAACCGATCGACGCGAAACCTATACAACGTTGAACGAACTAGCGTCAAATGTCAAATGACATTCACGAATCGACAAGTCAGCTTTTCCCGAATAAAGGTGCATTCACAAATGAAAATTAGGTTTATGGTTTTTGTTTAGGTTTAAGTAAATCATTTATAAATGTGAATTTAAATTATCTGAATATTAGTTTTGATATGTACAGACATCTGTGTAAATGCTTCAAAAACAAGATTAAAATATCGGTAGAGCAGTACTCAACAAGACACCTGTGCGCCGTGAAACTGTCATTCGCTTGGCATTATTGGTTATATTTCAGCAATTAAGTTATGACAGTCTCCATGTTCTTCTCGCATTTGTTTAAAAAGCCGAATTCACTAAGTGGATATTAAATAAAGATGGGTGTATAATATTTATATTATTTCAGATTCGTTCTGATTGGTGAAGTTTGTGACGTCAAACTAAACCATAAACCTAAAGTTTGGACCTTACAATGTTTAGCTTTATGATTTGGATTTAGAAACCCTAAATTAAATCTAAAGTATAAACCATAAATCTAAACATAATACTCATTTGTGAATGTACCTTTACAAAAGTTATTGTGTTAGTTATTATTTAAATAAAAAATTCGAAACCAATAATTGTTGAATCAAATGACTCAAGTTCTAGTAGTTCTGATTTAGAGTTTAAATTAATGCCCCACGTTGGGCGCCATATATATGACAATATATGGTACAAGTCATATGTCCTTCTTTAAACATATTTAATATAGAACTCTAAATAATATTATAAACCGTTCGTTTTATTCTCAATAATTCTAGGCGTTACTCTTGTATTATGAATGACAAAAAATTAAAATTTATTTTTTAAATGTTTCCTCAATAAAAAAATAGTAATAAAACAATGAAACTTACATCTCCGGAGAAGTACTGTTCGATGATATCATACGCCAACTTATATATCTGCACATTGTCATGATTCTGAAGGTTTTCAATCTTATCCAATCCCGAACACTCCTCAATCATATTTGCCAGCTGATCACAATGCGTGCCCGCCATCTTCAACATATTATTAATGCCGTCCAGCACCACTTGGATGACCTGCGCGTCCTTACACGATAACAAATCGCAGAAAGGACCAATAACACCTTCCTGGATCAGCCGGGCGACTTGTTCTCGCGTTCCGCCGATAGTTAGGTTGGAAATTGCCCACGCGGCTTCTTTCTGTGTTTGGAATTCGCCTTTGCTGAGATTTTGGATTATGTTGGGCAGTAAGCCTGCGTCAATCACGGCTTGTACCTAGGAAGACACGTCATATACATAAAGAAAAGAACAATAGGGTACTATACCATAGTCAAATTTTAATTATCTTAAAAAAGAAGACGAAAACCTAAATTAATGCGTATTACTGAAAAAAAATTGTTTCAATATTGATTAGGTCGCAAACTACAAGCGATTAAAGTTGATTACTAATTAGGTATGACGCGTTAGGTCCTAAGAATTTGATTGGTCGCCTGATTTTAAAAACGAGATTCGAGCGTCTGCTGCGATCACCTTTGAAAGATTATGAACTGTCATGTTGTTGTATAACCTAACAAAAAAAATACAATTTTATGTTTTATGAATTTGTTTAATTATACCGTGTGTCTATTTTAAAGGTGTATATAGGAGATTAACATGGGAAATCAGTTTTTTGCAATTTCCTGATCGCCTAATTATTTTAAGCAAAAATGCGTCAAATAAAAGTTTTAGGGCATAAAATTCTGCATCAAAATCAATAAACAGAATTACTTTTCTCTAACACTACTATGGAATTCATACATTCTGTAACTGAAAACTGTTACAGAATAAGGACATTCTGTCATACTGTTACGGAATAATATTCCGTAATAGGCAGTCACAGACCACTAGTTTTTCAATTCACCCATTTAAAATACATGGGAAACGAAATTGTTTTCAAAATCAAGACGGCTTTGCTTGGCGTTTTGTTTCTTTTATTTTGTCACCCCAACTGTCTTAACTGTCAAATTATAAAAAAAATGATTACAAAATATTATTATACGCCTTGTTTTACGCGTTTTGAAGCTTTTACATGGTAAGTTAAATAAAAATTATTGCTTTTATAACATACCAATAATATTTTATTATTTTTTACAAAAATGTCGAGTGATGAGCAAAATAATTTTTTTTAAATAGTGTTAGAGAAAGTATAGTCTAAAACTCGTATGGAATAGTATTTCCGCCACTCGCGAAACCGTACAAACTTTTCGCTCGCGCGGAAATTATCTATTCCATACTAGTTATAGAATATACTATTACATGCTTTCTAACGACAGAAATTAAATATGAAAATGTCGAAAATTACGTTGAAAATATCGGCAGCCATGTAATTGAACAAAAAATAAATAAATGCTTGACGTTTTATCAAATTGTCAGAAACGTCAAATAAGTTAACTTACGTTGTGACAGATAAAAGGTCAAGCATTTATTTATTTTTTATATTTTGCGTTCATAATGAAGTCATTACGATACGCAATTGCGTATCGTAATGACCTTCATTTCGATACGCATTTTTTTGTTTTAGAAGGTTGGTACTAAATGACGTTTCTTTAACCCATTTTTAACTAATTTATTTTTAGTTAATTGATAATTTATTTTAATAATATGTCGAAATTATTATTTTTATTTAGGGAAGATTATTTACATGAAAATGTACAAATGGTTACAAATATAATCACAAATTGAATAAGTAAATGTTATTGTAGAAGGCGCAAAATATAAAAAATAGTATAAAGAACTCATTTTATAAGACTTTCTTTCGCACTTGTCAATTAGAAAACTCGCTAACGCTCGTTTTCTAAATTTTGACGCGTGCGAAAAAAACATGTCTTATAAAACACGTTCTTAATATACTATTGTGTTCAATTCCATGGCTGCCGATATTTTCAACGTAATTGTCAACATGTTCATATTTAATTTCTCTCGTTACAAAGCATGTAAAGGTAATTCTATTTATTGATTTAGATGCAGAATTTTATGCCCTATAACTTTTATTTGGCGCGTTTTTGCTTAAAATAACTAGGCGAGCAGGAAATTGCAAAAAACTGATTTCCCATGGTAATCTCCTATGTACACCTTTAAGACAGACACACGGTATATTTCGTAATATTAACAATAATAATGTAATTATAATTAAATCAATTTGTAATATGTATTAATTAAATTAATAATAATATTAACTAATCAAAACAAGCAAACACTAGCGCCATCCGCCGTCATACTTTGTGTCATAATACTGTCAAACTGTTTCAATGTTCTATAATTTATTAAGAAAAAACTTATTATTTATGCTTAATAATAATTTCTTCGTGAATATAACGTATAAGTTTTTATATAAAAATATTTCAGCTATGCAAACATGAAAAAATCTGTTCTCTCTAGAACTAACAGTTTGTCGACCACTGGAAGTACCAGCTACGGCATGCAACAAATTCTTAACTTTAAAAATTCATATCTCGCTTATTACGTAAAATTTTTAAATCGCGTTTGCACTAAAATTCATATCTTGTGCTTACAGATTTTTTTTAAAAAAAACATGGTATAGGACCCTATTAAAAAAAATCAGGTAGCTGTAATAAAACAAATAAAAATATTGTCTCTTACTTGGCTCTGATTGCCCGCCGTGATGTTGGATAGGAACCACACCGCCTCCTTGCAAATCTTCTCCTTGGAGTGCGTCAACAAGGCTGGGAAATGCGACAGCGCGCCGTAGTTGAGCACCACCTGTGTCTGTTCGTCTGTGCCTGTGACGATGTTGCCCACGGCCCTCAGAGCTGCTGTCTGAACTTTGACTTCTTTGTGTGAAAGCAGAGGGATCAATTTAGGAACGACACCGCTGTCGATTACCATCTGGATTTGCTCGTTGCCTCCGTCTGTTAGGTAGCTTAGAGCCCAGACTGTGTCCACGAGGATCTATAACGAAGTTTAGAGATAAATCTGCGGATTAATGCAGGAAAAATAAATGTTAATGTTTTATTTTTGGGGTCTCGTGGCCGCGTGCCTGATCGCGAATCTGGGGAACCGGGTTCAATCCCGACCGACGCCAAACATTTTAGAATTTTAAATGGCACAAAATTGACCCCTGTGGTGCGCTCTCCACGCCAGCAATGAGTGCCCGTGAGGTGACGCCTGGTAATGCCGTGATATATAAAACAACCAGCGCTTTTTTGGGCGAACTACTGACTTTAGAAAAAAATGTTATATACAAGAAATGATCAAGAATAAGGGGCTAATTTATTAATAATAACAAACCAAAAATTCGACCAGTGGTTCTCAAACGGCAGAACAAAATTATATTTTTTTAAATGGTATCCTATATAATTTTTTAGCCCATTAGACAGAGATTTTTTTCTGATTTCAACTATATAAAATGGTTTAGGGTTGTATAACAATTATTTAGAGAAAAATGGTACAGGGTGGGGCAGAAAAACCTATCCGATTTCAAAACGTTATAAAATTAAAACCACTCAATTTGTCAAAAATTTTTTTTATTAACATATCGCAAATTTTATGCCATTTTTAAATTTAAGTTTTGAAAAGCACATCACTCAAATGTCGTCCTTGGGAGCGGATACACTGATTTAGGCGCTCGCGGTAGCTTTCCATGACTTTCACCGTCATTTCCACAGGAATTTCTTCAATTGCCCGAGCAATTTCCCTTCGTAAAGCAAGAAGGGTCCTTGGTCGATGCTGGTAAACCTTCGATTTGAGGTAACCCCAAAGGAAGAAGTCACATGGAGTGAGATCCGGTGAGCGCGGCGGCCAGCCAAGATCACCTCTCAGGGAAATGAGGCGACCGGGAAACAGTTCCCTGAGAATGTCCATTGATCGTCGCGATGTGTGGGCGGTTGCACCATCCTGTTGAAACCACACATTTTCCACGCCATTTTCTTCCATTTTGGGTCTAAGAAAATTTTCCAGCATGAAACAATAGCGCTCGCTGTTGACCGTTACGGTTTGCCCATTTTCTTCAAAAAAGTAAGGCCCCCAGACGCCTAGGCGGGAAAGAGCACACCACACAGTCACTTTTGGGCTATGGAGGGGTTCCTGATGGATTTCTCGAGGATCATGACGCCCGAGTCCGAAATGAATTCGAAAAGCACGTTGTGTAGCAATTATCGAACCGCCGCATTCGATAAACCGCTCAATAACAAAAGCACGATGTTCACCAGACCAAGGCATGTTGACTACTGACAAATGGCATAAAACCGGCTTTCTAACGGTTTTTACCCCACTACTCTACCTGCTCCCTCTTCTGGGAAAAAGGGATTTGAAATCGGATAGGTTTTTCTGCCCCACCCTGTATTACAAATGTTATATTACAATAGGCTACGCAATACACAGGTATTGATACGTCTGTTGCCTAGTTACGCTAGTAATAAACCCATTTTTTATTATATGTATTATTTCTAGTTTTTAATACCATTTTTCTCGAAATAATTGTTATACAACCCTATGCTATATTTATATCGTTGAAATCAGAAAATAATATTCTATTTAAAGGGTTAAAAAATTATATAGGGTGCCATTTAAAAAATATAATTTTGTTTTACCGTTTGAGAACCAGTGGTTAAATATTCGGTTGGATTTGAATCAAGCGCGTTTGCATGACCCGACCTTGAACCTTCACGCGCATGCGTGAATTTTTTCCTGCCTGTCGATAGCGTCTGTTACTGGCAAGCAGCATTTGAGTGAGATAGTGTGTAGTGCTCTCGTTGGTTTGTCATTGCAAGGAAAATGACGGAACGACTGGAGCAGCGCTATTGCATTAAATTTTGCCTGAAATTGGGCGACAGCTAGGTGAAAACCATTCGGAAGATTCAGACGGCTTTCGGTGACGATGCTATGGGCATCACACAGATTAAAGAGTGATACAACATCGGTGGAAAGCAACATGCCAAATTGAACGATGAGGTGATGCGGGAAATTGCGGAAGAGTGGGCGTCAACACTTTTTCGGCACATTTCATTATGACCGAAGATTTGGACATGAAGAGAGTGGCAGCGAAATTCGTTCCGAAGATGCTGATGGCGGAGCAAAAGCAACTTCGTGTTGAAGTCTCACAGGACATGCTGGACTCCACAAACAGTGACTCCGACTTCATGAGCATCATAATTACGAGTCCTGGATGTACGTCACCAAGACCAAAGAAGGCCCGCCAAGTGCGCAGCAACGTCAAAGTGCAATCACCAAACTGTGCTGTGCGGCGCAAGAGACTGAAATTGTGGTCAACAGGAAATTGATGCCTCCATCACGACAATGCTCCAGCACATTGCTCGCGCTTGATTCAGACTTTTTTGGCGAAGTACAAGACTCCTGTGGTTCAACAGGCTCAGTACTCTCCTGATATGCCCTCCTGCGACTTCTGGCTGTTCCCCAAACTCAAGAGGCCATTGAAAGGAACGCGATTTTAAACAAGAGAGGACATTATGGCTGCAACGACAGCCGAGCTAAACTCCATTCCGAAAGAGGCTTTCTCGGAATGCTTCCAATAATGGCGACACTGTTGGGAGAAGTGTGTGGAGTCCCAAGGAGACTACTTTAAAGGTGATTAGGTTTCCAACGCTCCAGGTATACCAGTTTTTTCCCGGCCAAAGGTCGGATACTTTTCTAACAGACATCGTATACAGTGGCGTACCTAGGGCGGGGCAAACAGGGCAGGTGCCCTGAGCGCCAGAACCAAGGGGGCGCCGCTTGGAGCCCTTGGTATCCGTATGTAACTTGGGTGCCAGAATTTGTAGTGTAAAAACTGTTGATTACTGTGCGTATTGACATTTTTCGGAACTGTTGAAGCTCTCCGTTTGTTTTTTCATCGTCTATTCAACGCTGGGAAATACTCAAAAACGCTGTGCCCATAGTTATTAAGTCTAAAACAAGATGGATTGCAAAAGTGAAAGCTGTGAAGCCCATAAACAACTACATTGACGGCATACTCCAAGTTCTCGAGACTATAATGGATGATGCAAATGAAAAGAGTGAAACAAGAAGTGATGCTAGGCAATTGTACAACCGTATGTTGAAACTCGATTTTCTGACTATACTTGGATTTTGAACGAGAGTACTCATTCCTGTTGATAGAGTTCAGAAAAGACTGCAAGATATAAATATGAACTTTCATTGTGCCGCCTTAAATTTAAAACGTTTAAGAGATTATTTTCGCAATGAAAGAGAAACTTTGGTGACTGAAGCTCTGGAAATTGGACTTAGTCTCTGTCAAAACTGGGATGTTGAAATCGAAAAACGCCAACAGCGAAAAATCTTCGAATGCAAATAATGTTGACTATTGCAGTTTCCATCGCTAGCTGTGAAATATCTTTCAACAAATTAAAACTGATCTTAAATTATCTTAGAGTCTCCATGGGTCAAGATCGATTAAATGATCTTGTTTTGATGAGCGTTGAAATGGAATAAACTGAAAAAACCGATTTCGAGCACATTATTAATGCCTTTGCATCAATGAAGGCAAAAAAGATGCAGATGTAAAAATCATGCAGACCAAATTCGTGGATGTTTTGTTAGACCTCGTTTTAACACTCGCCGTCGCCATATATGCTTATGTTTCCGTATATCGACTCTCTGAACAACGAGACCAGTGGAGATCTCCAACAACTTCAACACGCACAAGACCACCTTCGGAAAAATAACTTATATTCGACTGATACATAATTAATGTGAATGATGTAACTAAATATTTCATAGCTAAATAAACATACACAAGGTATTCGGCGAGTCGACTGACAAACTTATACCATATATTCCGAGGGATATTACGATCAAAAAATGTTATAAGACCTATAGATAAATTACTCTTTGTTTCAGAGATATCTAAGGAATTTAAAGCGTGAAACATCTTGATTTTACATTGTTGACAGGGGGCGCAATTACGACCCTTGCCCTGGGCACCATTTCACTTAGGTACGCCACTGATCGTATAATGACATTTATTCTGCAATTCCGAACAAATCTGTAAGTCTTAACGTGACTCTACACCATGTCGAAAGATGCCGGTCGGAATAGTTCATTTATCTTCTGGTATGTAACGTGAGAGTACATACGACATTTGATCCGCGAGCCCCCGACCGGCACGTGCGAGCCGACGCCTATGAAAGAAGCGTTTCTAGAAAAATAGGAGTAGCCTAGGTAGGCGATCGATAACGTGGATGCGGCGCGCGGCGGCGGGAGACGTGAGCGGGAAGCTGTGTAAATAGAATAGGCAGAGATAAGCTTTTATATTCAGTGTTTTTGTGGGGCGGAATACAAAATATTAGGGCTGCTATATAGGCGATGCCGCTATGCCAAAGAGTTAATCAGTTACATGAATAGACAACTGAATAATCATTAATTGTTTAAATAAACAAATAAATAAATAAATAGTGCACTGTTAATTGTTAAATAAATAAATAAATAATCTTAGTGTTAGTGTTTAACGTCATCACTGAATGTTCGTATAAAACAAACCAGTAGTTGTGGGAGAAATTTTTGACGTCATAGATAGATCTAGAATTTAATTGGTATTGATTTGAAAACATGTGCTTCTATTCGCCATATTATTGATGTTATTTCTTTTTATCCCTTTAGTTAGAAAGAAATGCATTGATTAGACTAAACAAACGTCTTCATTTTAGTAAAGAACGCAAATATAAGTATGAGAGAGACAGGATAGGGATGTGCGTTCTACCAGACAAAAAGAACTATAATCGTATACACCGATCTTCTGTCATGAATTTAATATGAGATATCGATTTATAGTCCTTCCAAACCTCGTTGCAAACTATGATTTGAATTGCTTCCGCATCCACCCTATTCACCTGTTCTAGCTCCTTCGGAGTCGCTATTAAACCAACCTTGTATATCTTATTACTAAAATCGGCGAATATATAGCAAATTTAATTATTATTTTGAAAGCTTTCCACCAAACAGATTGTTTAAGAGCTTTTAAGATTTTAGCTTGACCCTCGTAAAATGCGGGACAAATCCACATATTAATTTTCTAAAAGTCATTGTAGCTATATTTTTATTTAAAGATAAAAGTAAATATTTTCACACATTCCTCTATTTTCATTAATGGCTGCTCACCATAAAAATACAAAATTGTTGGCAACGCAAACTTTTATATCTTTCAAACTATTTTAATATCATCTCGGATATTGGCACGATATTCACAATTGTCTTACGTCGCATTTATAATGTCATAAGTACGTAAATAATAAATAATTCATGTCTTTTCTGTTATTATTATTGCATGTAATGTATAATGCCCTTTGTGTGATATTTATTAGGATTCTATTTTAGTAAATGGAACAATATAATCGCACTTCCTCAATGTACTGGCCTATATTTTATCAAGTAACCGTGACTTACAATCTTACGCGTACCAAGGTTACATGATCATTAAAAGCACATTACGCAAATGGCTCTAATGAATAACGATTTTGGGGTGCATGAACGAATGCACGAAAATAGAGTTTGAATGCAACCAAAATTAATAACAAGAAGCAAGTAGGTGTTCTATATGCTGATTTCTGCAAAGTCTTTGATACTGAATCAAAGTTATTCAATTAATTTTATTACATAAATAAAAAAATTCTTGATTTCTCAAATAAATTACATCTCTTGATTGAATCATAATTAAATCACAGAATATAATATGCGCATTGTAACGGTTTCACTTCATATAATTGTACAGCAACTTCAGGAGTACCTCAAGGGTCAGTACTAGGCCCTTTACTTTTTATATTTTTTTCTATTTCGGTGTTCTTAGGAGTCTATAAAAGTACTGTTTATCACTGAAAACAAGACGTTTAGAAGATCTATAAACGTACTGTTTTTGGCGCCTGTCATATTCTAGAGGTGGTAGTCATAACAGATGTTTTATATATAACCTCAAAATGGTAAGTTGTTTATGTTGAAATATTATTACTAATTATAGATTTTTATTTATTTTCCAGGTGATAGGACTAGAAAGAAGAGGAATTTATAGCTATAACTCTGTTAGGTCAGATAGAAGAATCTGTGAAGTTAAAATCTTTCAACTAAAAAATTATGAAACAAGAAACAATGCGCTGAGATTTACTTTGTCAAAAAAAATTAAACGGTAAGTTTTATTTGTTACAATTTAATTTATGGTAATATTGTAATTTTCAGCTGATTGTATTGTTATACCAGGCAGGTTTTGAAATGTATGGTGCACGTTACTTGAAATGATGACACTGTCAACTCAATTTGTGGCCATTTGCAAGCAAATATGAAAATTTTACGATCCATAATTTCCAGTTGCACGTCGAGGCGAACTGTCGAATATTAATTTTTTAAATATGATTTAGACATAAGTGCCATATACAAATACAACATATGTTTGTTGAAGAATGTACGAACAGCTGTTGCTGTTATGTCTGCAACTGAGCAGTGGATGTGTTGACAAAATGGTGGAATGTAAAAGTGTAGATCAATAAACTGTTTATTAAAGTATTTTATTATTTAAAGAGTTTAATTTATGATAATAATCTACAGGAAGTAGCGATCTCGATTCGTTATTTGATAAATTTACCTTTATTACAAGATATGTCAAATCAGGTGGTTCATTAATATACCGGTGGAGTACATTGTAAATATTGGTTTTCCTCTTCCATAATTATATAATGTTTGATACGTTTTAATGTAAACAATCAGTCAGAATCACACAATACACAAACGTCAAAATGTGAAGTTTCAAATGTTAGAATTTCAATTGTTGCGGGAAGCGCTACCAACATAACTGACAAAAAAGCACTAAGTCATATTTTTGACAAGCCCTTTTTAAAAAAATCTAATTATTGTAAAATTACCTCAATAGAAAAAATAGTATAAAAAACATGTATCAAGGCCTGTTAACGCACTCGTCCTTTATAAAACTCGCCTAGCGGCTCGTTTTCCAAACTTGGACTCGTACGTTAACAGATTGCCTTATGATACTTGTGTTTTTATGTATTATTATGAACGACATAACATCTGTTCTAAAACTTTCCAAATGTCTTATGTATGTTGATGACTTTAAATTATTCAGTACTGTTTGACACAAACAATTGCTGTCTACTTTGGGAGGATCTAAATTCAATATTTAATTGATCAATTCAAAATCAGTTTCACTAGAAAACATATTACTTATCAATTTCAATTATTTGGTGAATGGTCTTACAATAATTAAAGACGTTAGAATTTATCTCGATCGAAATATATTGCAGAATATTCTTTTATTATTTATTTTGGTAAATTAACGTTTGACCGACATGTTTACTTTCGTAAATTTCAGGTTATCTTTAAATGTCACTTTGACGTTTAACCTAGTGTGAAAATCAAAATGGCCGCGTAGATGAAACGCTGACGTCACTGGGCAAGGGACGAGACGGAGAAAAACAGCCGCGTTTTGAACAATCTCATTTTTAATCGCAATTTTTTCGTTATTAACGATCGATTTGAGGAAAAATAAAAAATACGGGTCTATTATTTTTCATTACTCAATCGATTAAAGTTAAAATAAAATAGCAGAAGGCGTGTGTTTCTCAGTATTTTTAACGCGACTCTCTTGATTTAATTGTAAAAAATGTGTAAGATAAAATAAATAAATTTGTAACTTACACTCATGTCTGTGTGGTGTATGAGCACATTAAGCGCCGGCAATATCTCCTTGATAGTCTGCATGGGAGGTGGCGGGTCCTTATTCCTGCATAAATTAACAATAACCCAGGTGACATTCCTGAGGAATGAGATGGGAATCTCTGGCTTGATGAAGGTTAGGAGTGGGTTGACAACCCCCAACTCTATGACGTAGTCCCTGAGGCAGGGCCCATCGCCGATGATGTTGCCTAGAGCCCAGACGGCCTGCTCGCAGACGTTCTGGTGGGGCGAGTGCAGCAGCTGGAGGAAGAGGGGCACAGCGCCTGCGTGGACAACCTTGTTTGTTTGTACGGAGGTGCCTGAGGCGATGTTGGTTAATGCCCAAGCGGCTTCGAATTGGAGGGAGGGATTGTCGTGGCACTCCAGACATCTGCAATAAACAAGAAGCAATATATACATAACGAAATAAATATACAGGGTGTTAATTAAAAAGCGGGGACATTCGTTTTTCTTTCCATTCAATTTTAGACAAAAAAGTTTCAAACTAAAGTTTTAAATAATTACATTATACATCTAATCACCAAACAGATTTTATTTTACATCTTTTGTAACCAATAAAATCGAATTAAAAATTTTATATTTAAGGATTGTTCCAGAACGAAAGTTCAGAACCGTTTAGAAAGTGATTCAGAACTGCTTAGAATCCATGCGCAAACTTATAGTTCTAGAACCGACTTGACTATGCTCTGTTCCATTTAAGCCATTCAGTAGATGGCACTGGCAACAGCGCAAATCTGAAATAGCCGAAATTAAATTGGGTAAATTTGTCTTGTGTCTCTAATTTCAGCCAATCAGAAAGATCAAAACTATTCCCTATGCTCCGCAATACTGAATGGCTTAAATGGAACAAGGTATAGTGTTGGAACGATTTAGAACCGATTGAGAATTTTGTTTGTATATCCTAACCTATAAAATTACAGCTGTCAAAAAAAACATCGTGCTTTCATTAGAGGCGATTTCGGGCGACAACCGTTCACTGGCGGTATGTTGCGTTCAGGTACGTTCACACATTCGGGCGCTAGGAACAACTTACCCGGTATAATTGGATCAGTGCTCACAGCTGAACGGGTTTGCGAGTCGGGTCAGCTCTCTGTTCACTATTTCTATCTCTTTTTATCATGTCTTTTTTTCAAATGACAAAAGTCAAAACAGTCGGAGTCGTGGTCTTATGTCAAACAGGGTGACATTATTTTCGTTGACTCTTTTTTGGACAAATATGGAAAAAACTATCTTTCTCCGTTAATGCATTTTAATTGTCAGACACTATTTTTGACAGTTAAATGTCGTAGAATATACATAACCACCAAGCACGGTGTCAACAAGTGAACCAACGATTTTTGGCGCCACCAAGGAGGATAGAAATGGAGTAAGCATTCAATGCTAGGATACGACGACCGTTCTAGCAGCCATGGTAACAGAGTTTCGTTTCGACCGATTCCGCAGTACCCTTTCAGAGCGCTGTTGTTCATATTTTATACGTAAAAAATATAAAATTAATTTTTTAAAATGAATACAAAATATGTAAGAATTGACAGTATATTTATATAAACTATAATACAGTACATACAGAAATATTCTAATATTTGAAAATACAAATAATGCGATTATATCCAATTCGTAGTGTCTTATAGGTAAATTAAGATGAACACATGGCCGCTCCGTGCGGGTGGGCAGGTTGTGCCCTGCACAAAGGCGCCTGACTTTGAGGGGCCCCGTTTCAAGACAGTAAAGTAAATAATAGTAAATTTTTATAAAATACTCTTATTCACAAAGACAAAATTAGTATAAAACTTACAAATTAACGTGATAGAAGTGAACAATATATTTTTTAATTTGTTTGCATTGGAGCTCCTGTTATAGGTAAAATAATTATCGTATTAATCGGTTTGTTATTATTCTAACATTGTTATATTGAAATAATAACTGTGGAAATGTTGATTACAACAAAGAATATAATGATTATAACTCAAAAATATTGATTACAAGAATGAATCGCACAATGAATCCAATATTAAATACCTACTAGCATTTTGCGAAGAATCAAATGCTTTATGATTTACATACAACTCTGAAATCTGTTGTAAAATTGTTGATTACAACAAACAATTTTGATTATAATCTATTGATTACAAGAATGAATCTAAGAAAATTTCATCAATATATTAAATCTAACATTTTTGAAGAGCAAATGTATATTTTAAACTTTAATTTGCAAATTTTACGAGGGGAATGGGCACTAAAGTGTAGCATAGCACAAAGACGCCTTATACCCACGGAGCGGCCCTGGATGAACCTGTTCATCAATTCTTCTCAATTCTCTTTTCAAGGAGTTAATTAGAATTATCATAGAAAAATACAACAATACATGTCTGCAGTTGATTTTCACACTATCTTGGGCACTTGGGTTCGAAAGGCAAAAAGGCATGATTTCAAACAGCATTTGTATGACATCTACAAACGAATAAATAAATGTTAGATACATGTTAGTAATTAATAAGTAAATTAGACTTCACAGAATTTTAAATTAATAACTTACCTCCGAAAGAAATTAGAAAAGATTTTTTTTCAAAATGATTATTTTTTCTTCACTGACAACTGACAAGTTATGATCCGAACATATCACCCTTGTAGATGACTGTGATCAAAACGCGCGCATAAATTGAATAAAGGGTTATTTCGAATTCTACCTAACCGATAGTGCCACAAATTAGTATCGACCGATTCCGTTTTTTTGGCGCTGCACGGTATCATGGCTGGGTATATAAGTGATTTCTCCTGGTGCTCCTTGGGCGCCACCATTAACCATATCATACCGTAACTAACCGTAAGTAATCCGAAGAAGTGAACGGGTATGTTGCCCGAAATCGCCTTAGGTATTGGCGACTGAAATGTCCTATAGAGGCGCTGCGTTCATTTAAGATGGCCGACTTAGTTGGTAATTATCTGAAGTGTGACTGGCTGCCATTACCAATTCGGAGGGTTCGCCATTTTGCCGCTTGGTGGATACGGGTTAATTTCAGTCGCGAATAATAGTTGTATTCTTTTTGGACAAAATCTCAGTTCGTCTCAGATCACTTCAGATAAAGTCAGGAAATCGTTATTCTTTTTGACCCAACTGAGCTGAGTTGTTCTGAGTAAACTCAATTCCCCCCTTTCCGATTCTCCACTACCAGTTGAACAAGCTCAAAATCAAAATGATCTGAAGCACTGAGTTTGGTAGATGGGGTAACGTCTGTCGTACAAAATCTATATTCAAATTTACAGATATATTTACAAGTAATATATTTTCATCATTATCCATTTTTCGTTTATAAACAGTATCGATAAGAAATTAAGTCAATAAATTTGACAGCAGTTATTGCAAATACTATCGGTAAAGAAGGAAATGATAAAATGGAATTATTATACTTGTTCTTTTCGCATCACAACTCAGTTATGTACTGAGCTGAGTTTCAATTGAGTGAAAAAGAATACAGTTAATATATTTAAACTGAAGAAATGGAAGATAAGATCATGATTAAAATATAATAGACGTATATAATTCGATAACATTATCCAAGAATTCTCCATCACTAGAAAATACTGACAATTCGAAAAAATCGCTGTCTTCTTCCATTGCTAATTTCATTAATAACAAAAACGTGCAAAAACAAAATAAGTCGGGTTAGATAAGTTCTGAATTTTTTGCACGATCGGGTTATTTTTTATATTTACCGATAGTGTTTCCAAGACTGGCCCGTATTCCGAGCGCACTTTTATAATAAAAGCGATTTTATGGAGCACACTCCTCATAAGAATATAATGTAAAAGCGCGCTCCATAAAAGCGCTTTTATTATAAAAGTGCGCTCGGAATATGGACTACTAGTAGGTCTTATTTACAAATTACTGAACGGTAAGTGATGTGCTTCACTTACCGTTCAGGAGGCGAGACGATAAATAAAAACAAAAATCAAAGCTTACTCCAAAAATGACAAATGAAAAATTTTAATGTCAAAATAATTTTCAAATCTTATTTTTCTTTTAAATTTTGTGCGTCGATCGTGCAAAAATTAGTATAAACATCACGAACGTTAAGGAATTACCGATCTCAGACATTGTCTTCGATCGGTAAACTGTTCTTACCGTTCTTAATACTTAATATACTATTAAATTCGACTTGTCAGAACGATAAAATAGCTTTGCGCAAACTCAGTAAAGTTCTGGACGGTTCTGAGCTATTGTTGGAACAAATCTCAAGGATGAATTTATACCTTGTTCCATTTAATAGCGTTTTCAGCTTACACAGTGCAAGTGCGCACTGAGTGCAACATATCACGTGACCACACTGAACGAGTTCTGCCCTCATTCGCCATATTTGCACTGACACTGTTGCACTTGCCTAGGGAGTCAGTGCACAAAAGTCGCACTGAGCCAGTGCACGGTGCAACTTTTTCTTAAGCTGAAAACGCATCAGCTGACTAATTTTTGCACTCAATGATAAGCTGAAAACGCTCAGTGCAAAAAAGTGCGCACCAGTGCGCACTCGACTTGTAAGCTGAAAACGCTATTACTCATTCAATATTGCGGAGCATAGTGAATAGTTTTGACCTCTATGATTGGCTGAAATTAGAGACAAGAAACAAATTTACCCAATATAATTTCGGCTACTTAGGTTTTGCGCTGTTGCCAGTGCCATCTACTGAATGGCTTAAATGGAACAGAGCATAAACAAAATATTGCCATTTGAAATGTTTTATCTGCTTGGGAAAATATAAAGTGAGGTTATATTTATAAAAGTATAAATACGATATTTATTTCATAATGGATTGATGAATATATTAAATTTAGTTCGTATTTGTATAGTTGTAAAATTACATGTTGGGATTTCATATAATTTTGAAATGCCCCCATTTGACGGCACTAATTTTTTTAGTTCAAAACAACGACCAAATATAACTAGACACACCTTCATTTGGTTTCGCTGTCGTATGGTAAACATCTGGAACAGGTTACCAACAACAGATTAAACCTTCATTTAGTTTGTTTTGATTTGGGCTGGCCAAAAAGAGAAACTAGAGGTAAAGATATGTCTTGTCTAGTCCGAGTATTTCTTACTAGATATCACCACTGAGGCCACGTCGAGTATCAGTGTCTAGTTTGAACGTTGGTCACTAGAGGCGCAAGTCCTCTGAGTTAAAAGTTTGCTACCGTACTCAAATTATCTTTCAAAGTCTTACATGTATAATAATGATCATAAGGTTGGCAACACTGCATTTGCATGAAATCGTTATATAATGAATTTATTAGAGCCGATTTCTGAACTTTTAATGACAATTTTCGATTTTCAAGTACTCGTTTAAAAGTTTTATACTATTACGAATCGCAACTTTCATATTTTCTCTTGTATGTGGCATGACATAAGTCGATTGTTGATATTCGCGTATACATATTAACGTGTAAACTTGACCCGTTTAAGAAGGAAATTGTAAAAAATGTAATTAAATAATTGTTTATGTTTGAATGTACAGCAGACAAACATGGAAAAATCAGTTAGTAGGTCAGATCCGTTCAACCTAAAAATTTAGAAATCAACTTTTTACCTCTCGCTAAGAGAGGTATTGTATTCATGCTAAAAATCGCATATCCAGATTTTGATGAATAAGCACGTTTTAAGGTCCCTAGAATCCGATTATAACATTTTTACGATGATGTCCGTATGTATGTGTGGATGTGTGTGTGGATGTTGGATTCACTATATCTCAAATACTATAAGACTTAAGACATTTTTAACTACGGATTCCTCAATCTAGCAATAATGGGAAGAGTCCAGTCAGTTTTGGTAACAATTGGACAACCGGAAGTAGTAGTTACAAGAAAAAAATCATCTAAATATTATTTATGTAAATACTTATATTAAAGAACGTTAAATTCTTTATTCGATAAATATAAATTCATTATTATATCTTTTATAGATTTAGAGATAAAGAAAGGCATATAAAATAGTTTGATGTAAAAAATCTCAGATCAAACTACTACAAGGCAAGAAATTCAAATGTTTGTAATTGTCACATAAATGTCACTGTCAAAAATATTTGTATGCCTCTGTCAAAAATATTTGTACATTATTATGAAGATTATGAAAATAAAAAAAAGTCAACAACGCAAAAGAATATATGTAAAAAAGAATATAAAAGGAATTTGCGAAAAAATGACGAATATAAAGAAAAAGAAAAGGAAAGCAGAAAAAGAAAATTTCAGGATATTGAATACAGAGAATTTATTTTAACGTGCAACATATGGTCAATCACTTTCATGGTTACTACACACTACTGTCAAAAAATGACAGCAATGTAATATTTGTCCATTTTAAAATGCAACATACACAAATTTGTAGTTATGTATTTTCATTACTAATTTCCAATAAATTAGCCTATATACTATTAACAAAAATCAAAACTTCAATGTAGCACATCTTAACAAACTTTGGCTTACAAAAATTCATAATTTTAATGTAATAAATGTTTAAAAATACCTCCATTCACACTGAGATAATATCCTAGTCGCTCGAAGAAAGAATTGACATTATTTGTGATGTGTTCTGGAGGTATCTCCTGTACTGCAATACTATTTATAATGTTGCATTTTAAATTGGACAAATATTACATTGCTGTTATTTTTTGACAGTAGTATGTAACCATGGAAGTGATAAACCGTATGTTGCATTTTAAAATAAATTCTCTGTATAAAGAAAATGTATGTATTGTACATAATTTATTTTAAAATATCCCATACATTTTGCAAATATATGTGAGAATTATTTTGTAGTGAGACATGAATATATGCATTTAAAAATATTTTTCGTTTTATGCGTACAACCAGGTAAAATATCTGGCGAGAGGTTATGTGTTGGCCACATCAGATTTTTTTACTTTTAATTACAATTATTTTATAATATGATTTGTTAAATGTAAAATACTAAAGTCGATAACCTCACACTATTGTTACAACAATGACTAAAATCAAGAAAATAAAGTACTATTGCTTCCACACCCAACTTATTTGCCGATTTTGGCATCTTGATAGTCCCTAAGATACAGTTTTAAGGACTATATTTAAAACAAAGCACCACTCACCTAACTAATATAGGTAGTATTCCGGAAGCGATGAGTGCATCAATGGGCGGATTCCTGTCCGAGCTGAGGAGTTTCCGGGCGGCTTGCACGGCGTTCAGCTGCACCGCCGGGTTGTCAGCGCACGCGGCGTTCGCCACCAGCTGCTCCAGGTTTGTCGACGCCAAAGATTTCTCGATGTCATCATCTTCAGCTGCGTCGATGATCGGCACGTTCCGTCGCTTCTGAAGCGTTTCTTCGCGCTTGTTTTTGCGAAGCTCGACTGTTACTTCGTTGCGCCGTCTTCGCATCTCCTACACGCCATAATTATTAGTAAATAGTGTTATTGGCCATCCCCATAATTTCACTTATTATTAAAATTAATTTTAAACAACTTTTTATTCTTGTACTTTTGCAAGAGAGTCAATTTCCTCACATTTGTAAAATCCTATGTTCGTTGTACACCCTGTATACAAGTTTAGAAAAAAAATGGTATTTCGAGGGAATAGTTTGAAAAATCAGATATTTCATAGGAAATACCAACGACCAAATATAACTAAACAAAACTTCATTTGGTTTGTTTTGATTTTGACTGGCCAGACAGAGAAACTAGCGATAGTGATATGTCTTGTCTAGTCAGAGTATTACTCACTAGAGGTCACCACTGAGGCCAGGTAGAGTATCAGTGTCTAGTTTGAACGTTGCTCACTAGAGGCGCATGTGTTCTTAGTTTAAATTTCGAGGTTAACATTTAAGGTTAACATTAAATAATTTATAAGGTTTAATATTGAAGAAAAATCAACGGGTCACTCACAAACCCACTACAACTACAAAACAAAGACAACATACACATGCTTCTACGTGGCCTCTAGTGAGCAACTAGACTATACACTGTAGGGTACCTTTATAACCAGGGTATGGCCATAGCGTGGCTCACATTTCGTCCGCCATTACCGGACCATCTGTTATATGTGTTGTTCTTGCGCAAATTATTTTGTATTTTCGTGGCTATTTGTTTTATTTTAATAAAAACCTCATTTAATTATCATTTTAATATGTATTTAAAGTGTAAGTAATATATTTTATTTACTTGTGTAGTTCGTTTAGATACCCTCCACGATTACTGACATATTGAAAACAACTAGAAATTACCAATATTAAGCACAAGCATTTAAATTTTTAAAAGGTAAGTTTAGAATATACAATTATTCTGTAAATAAGAACTACAGATATTAAATTAGATGTGATAATAACAACAAATATCATATATTCTACATAACCTCTATATGTATGTCTTAATAATAATTGTGTATCTCTTAAATAAATTAATTTTTATTCCTTTATAAATTCACAATGTGATAATTTAATATTCTTTTATAATATAATATCACAATTATTACAAATAAATAGGGAAATGAATTACCGACAATGGCGGCGATCTTGGCCCATGGCCATACCCTGGTTATAAAGGTACCCTAATACACTGACACTCTACGTGGCCTCTAGTGAGATATACTCGAACTAGACAAGACATATCTCTATCTCTAGTTTCTCTGTTTGGACACCCGAAATCAAAATATTCAGTGAGGAGGTACAGGGAATGTTTTGTCTAGTTATATTTGGTTGTTGGGAAATATTGGTTATCGGAATTATAATTGATGTCTTTTTAGGGCCTGGTCAACGATCACAAATATACTAAATATAACTTCAAAACTTTTGTTTTCGGCTTGACAGAAAGAGACAACTAAGTATAGAGATATGTAAAGTCTCCTAGCGGAGTATTCGCTAGATGTCACTGCTTGTTCTATTAACATGAACTGTACTATATTTGAAACATTTGAATTATTATTAATGAAAAGCAATTATAAAATGTATGAAACAAATTGATATTAGTATTAGGAAAGGATAAAAAGATTTCTATATAATAATTATTTATATTATTCTATTGATTTTTTGTGTAGACTATTATTCACGAAAGATAACTATTCAAGGTCATTTGTGAACCGTCTGATATAATATTACTTGCAGATAACTTCATTGCATTTCGTATACATAGCCGTGCAACATGAAATATTTATGGACACATTTTAACTAAAAAATTAAAAGTAATTTATTTGAAAATTATGTTTTGTTCTAAATAATGTCTTTCTGAAAGTTTTATGTTCTTCTTTTATGTTTTTGAAAAAATTCAAAAACAGACAACTATAAACCAAGGAATAATAATTTGATTTAATCGTCAACGCCACTGGGTAAATATTAGCACAGAGGGCAGTCTAGTAGATAATTAGGTATCCGTAATTCTACGACATACGTCATTATTATTTATAGTGTGTTAGAAAGTAATGCCACAATTTACGTATATTTGTCACACCACATAAATTAAATAGACATAGGTCAGATAATCTTTCTCTTTCTAATACAAAATGTTGCTAAGCTACTGCTGTAAAGTGATGTGTATTCTTTATTCAAACAAATGACTTAGAATAGTCATCTTTCGTGAATAATAGTATACATGCTTATTATTCTATTTGTTGTTTTTTCTAAATTTATTTTTGTGGTGGATCCGGATTTTGAAATAAATGTCTAAAATTAAATTGATCAATTGAATGCCATGATTATTTCATGGATCCTGGTCCAAAATTCCCGTAGGTAAATTGCTCAAGGTAGTATTAATTAATTGTTTTTTTAATTAATAAGAGATTTTAAAATTACGCACATTTTATTTCAAAACTCACTTGAAAAAGGCAGATATATAGTTCTCTATATTGAAACTGTAAAACTTTGACCAAACAAAACTGGACCTCGATTTTGTAACTTTAAATTCTGTCGGAATTGAGTTTTCCCCTTTACGAATTCTACTACTCCAGACCAGTAGAATTTGAAATCTGACAGAATTGCGATTCTTTCAATTCTTTATCAGGATAAATTTCAAATTTGAAATCGGACAGAATTGAGATTTCCCCAATTCTTTCTCCGGATAAATTTTAAATTCTATTGGTCTGGAGCAGGGAAAACCCAATTCTGACAGAATTTGAAATCAAGGCCCGAACGACTTCACAACTTCCAAAGGAACAAAATGTCACAAATACATTATAGGACCGTAGAGACATCTCTCGACAAACTTTAGAGTAGACTTTATATATCTCTATCTCTAGCTCTAAACAAATGAAAGCGCCCCAAAAACTATAATGAAACAAGAAAATTATGCGCCCTAGACTGTAGCCTAGTCAGCCTATCCAGTAATTGGGCACTATCTCTTTTGGACAAATAATTTGAAAAATATCAGCTGATATGATAACCTTACTTTTGTAAACAATATTCTTATCAGTTTATTGTCATTGTTATTGTTAAAAACTTATTTTATTTCGGATATTTACAAATTTTATTAATCTAATTTTAAATAAGAACAGTAATTAGAATCCACTTCGATAAAAAATTACAACTAAATTTAATGGTCTCAAAAGTGTTAATATGATATGGTTTTTGTCAGATATTTTTGAGTTCTTTGCCCTTAACTTGCAATTAAAACGATAAAGCCAAATTAAGATATTAAACTGATAAAATAATGCAATTATTTCGCGCAGTTCCGCATGAATATCTCGTTCAGCAAAAGTGAAAATATTTTAATATGGGTTAGGTTAGGATTTGGCAATTTCAATAATGCTTTTACAATTAATTTCATGATAAAAGATGATTAATCGTTTATGAAAATTATAAAAGAACTTGTAAAAATGATTCATTGAATTATGTAGTAAACAGAAAGAAATCTGACAGCTTGTGGGTGTCAAAAATGATAAAAATGAATGAAATTATATTAAAAAGGGATAAATAAATATAGGATGTACACAATATAACATGTTTTTAATATATTTTTGGTTGATTTGACACTTCGAAATAATTTTTGGCACATAAGTAGCACAAAGAAAATAACAATTTTTACTGATATTAACAAAACCATCAAATATTGCATGATTTTTGAAGAAAATACTTGGCGAAAACACATAATATTGATAATACATCGAAATTTATAAGAAAAGTGTACATGTGATAAATGAATGACCTTTCAACATAGACGTAAAAGAAAAAATATACAAGCGTGTTACATGAAAATATGTATATTTTATAATGTTTACTTATAAATAACTGGCACATTTGCTACTTACATCCTGATCCTTGCCTTTGTTCTTGAAAACTTGCATTCTGTTCTTGACTTGCGGATCGGACGCCATTTTTAAGCAATTCGTTAATCAACTAATCAAGAATGAAACGCCGGTTCCGACAGAGATATGTTCACGTGCTTTTTGTTTATCCCTTGATAGATATAGTTTATAAATTCATTACTTCACGGCACTGTCTTTACTAAATAATCCCATAAACTGAACCACATAACACACACGAATCACGTTTTGTTAATGATATAAAAACTAAAGAAAAGGATATGATGGCGAGGGAAAATGGATCCTACTGCAAATGTTCTTTTTATTATTGCTACGCACGGAACATCTGTTCGATCCTTCGATGCCTTTATAAATATATTATTTTTATCTAAATTATGTTTAACGAGTTTTTCTTACTACTGTTAGAACGAGAACATTACAACAAAGAAAAAAATCGAATTGTCAAAGTCGCAAATTGAAGTTACTGACTGAAGTTAGACATTAACCAAATAAATTTACAAAATTTATTTATTTTAAATTGTTTCTCTTACAGATACAATACAATAAATACGTTTTACAATTACATTACTAGAATATTCATACATTTATAAAAATATAAACACATAAACGCGCGAAATTTAAATTTTACAGCACTTTACTGTTGCGATATCCTTGATTTAAAACAACTTTTTTTGGTTTTAAAGTACACATATATAAAAACATTGATAAAATACTTATAACAGAACTTCCAATTATTAAATAAAATATATATTTATACCACCAATCATCAAAAATAAATTCTTCACCATTATACCAAACTAAAGTCATTATCAAATTTTCTAAATATACCAAAAAGAAAAATCCGTTATATATAAATTTAATTTTCTTGAATTTAATTTTAAATTCAATTAAACAAAACATATAAACATACGCTGTAAACAATAAAAATATAGCCCTGTAGTACGGTATATCCGAGGTATGTGCATCATATAACAAAAATCCCAAACAAATTAAATAATGACCACCACATAAATACCAAATTTCTTGATAAAAATATGCAAAAGCTGACAACGCCAACATTCTGGGAAGAATGAAGCAAAACCACCAAAAAAAGGAAACAATTTTACCGGCTGCATCATCTTCCGGAAGTCCCCGATGGAAGATGATCTTCACCGGAAGAGAAAAATCTTGCTCATCAATATTTTCTTCATTTTTTGTATCAATTTTTGTTTCAAACTGCGAAGATGTAACAGAAAGTCCCGAACTACGTCGGGTTTCAAAAGAATCAATTTTATCTTTATTATTTATTGCTTCAATCTTCAATTCAAATTCAGAAGAAGTGACAGATAATCCCGAACTTTTTCTCGTTATAGGTGTTTGAGTTTTGAGGTTATGTTCTTCTTGGTCTGCTTCAGCGTCGGAGTTTTCTTCAAATGTTATGAAGTTTTCTTCATTTTTTGACAAGTTTTCTTCACTGTTTTGATCATTTTCTTCCTGTAAATGTTGGTCTTCGTATTCTTCTTCTTCTTGGATGTTTTCCAGGTGATATGTTTCCTGTATGGTGTGTATATGGATAGGTTTTGGCAGTTTTTTCCATGGGTATTGCCTCCCGGTTGATTTTTGGGATTTAAATCGTTGGTAATTTGCGGTTGTCATGGCCATCCTGATGAGAGATATAGTTATGGAAAACACTTGCATATCCACTGTAAAATTATTCATTTTTATATTTTGCGTTCATAATGAAGTCATTACGATACGCAATTGCGTATCGTAATGACCTTCATTTCGGTACGCAATTTTTTGTTTTAGACGGTTGGTTTTTTACCTAATTTTTAGTTAAATGACAATTCATTTTAATAATATAATGTCGAAATTATTATTTTTTTATTTAACGACAATTTTAAGGAATGTTTAATAATTAATGTATCCGTTGGAATAATTTGATGAAAATTGGTATACTTATGTTTTTTGGTACGAGGAATTTACTGGTGAGGTCGTTGAATGTGTACCACACACCCATTTTTGGGTATAAGGATGGTGCGGTTTAAAAAAGGGTAGAAATTTTAAAAAAATTAAAAATTCTGAAAATTTGTATTTAAGTAGTTTGAAGGGCGTAGATTTAAGATTTTAAAACCACAGGTTGATATCTCTTTTCGTGTCCGAGATATCCGGCCTCAAAACTTTGCTCAAAAATGCCCATTTTTGGGTCATATCCCAAAAATGGTCAATTATACATCGCTGGCGATATCACCATTAGATTCTACGAGCAAAATTACATAAACATACCAATTTTCATAATTTTTGAACATCTATTACAATCTCCAGAAGGAAAAGTCTGAAAATGACCAAAAATCGCAAAAAATCTAAGGTGTACCCCCTTGCGATTTTTTCAGTTTTTGACAATTTTAAGGAATGTTTAATAATTAATGTATCCGTTGGAATATTTTGATGAAAATTGGTATACTTATGTTTTTTGGTACGAGAAATTTACTGGTGAAGTCGTTGAATGTGTACCGCACACCCATTTTTGGGTATGAGGATGGTGCGGTTTAAAAAAGGGTGTAAATTTTTTAAAAATTAAAAATTCTGAAAATTTGTATTTAAGTAGTTTGAAGGGTGTAGATTTAAGATTTTAAAACCACAGGTCGATATCTCTTTTCGTGTCCGAGATATTATTTTATTTTTATATTTTTATTTAGGGAAGATTATTTACATGAAAATGCACAAATGGTTGCAAATATAATCACAAATTGAGTAAGTAAATGTTATTGTAGAAGGCGCAAAATATAAAAAACAGTATAAAGAACTCATTTTATAAGACTTTCTTTCGCACTTGTCAATTAGAAAACTCGCTAACGCTCGTTTTCTAAATTTTGACGCGTGCGAAAAAAACATGTCTTATAAAACACGTTCTTTAATATACTATTATAAATGTATCAATTCATATTATGCCAAATTTTGGCAATGGAAATTGTGTTAGAAAAATGATCCCACTTCTGATTTCATTTTATACCTGTTTCCTTGTTGAAATTTGAGTTCTGCCTAAATATAAAGTGCATCTGCAGCAGAATTTGAGGAGCGGCTTGAAGATAGGCTTGCAGAAAATGGTACAGTTCAAATACACTATTTCTTTCTGCTCTAGCCTTATATTTATTCCGTTCTTCTTCATCTGTAGTACGGACGGCTTCAATAGACCAAAACAATTGCTCTGCAAATCTACCCGATAATATAAATGTAGGAAAACGATTTAGCGATCTTTAAATAATAGCAAATAGACGCGCCATTCAAGCTAAGCGCACCAAGTGGCATAATTTTGAACTAAAAATATGCTCAGAATACAGAATGTCCCAGGACAAGCTTACGCTATCGTTATTTTACAAACTATTCAATATTATTTTACGAAATTTGGTATCTAGGGGTTTTCCGACATGCCCGATTCAGCTAAAATATTTTTAAAACATTAGCACTTCCGGTTTTACCGGAAGTAGACCCTAACTTTCTTATTTTAAATGGCATGCTATATTTTTTATTTTACCATTGAATTCAGCAGAAAATTTTACATATGAAACCAAAAAAAATATTTACTCATGATCAACAACTTCCGGCGTAATTCAACTTTTTTAATTTTTTTCAGTAATAACGGACACTTTTTTATCACTCTATATCTCGAGAATAGAAACGAATTTCTATAATCTGTAAAAACAGTTTTATAAAGAAAGCTTTTGTTTACAATAATATAAATTAATAATCGACAATTTTTGAAAATTGTAATTTCTACGTGAACGTAAAATTGAAGTTCACAAAATTCAAAAACTCAATTTTTTTAAATGGCACACCCCGTTTTTATTATTTAAATGAATTCTTCGTTAAAAAATAGGGGTAGTTTCTGTAACATGTCCTATGTTGAAAGTTGATAGATTTTTAGTAAAATGAAAAATATTTAAATTGCATTTATTTATTTTAGTTATTAAATTTAATTTAAGTGAGCCATGGTTGAAAAACAAGAAAATTATGTTTAGTGCTTATTTATTATTTTAATGAATTTTTATTAATTACTATTATATTAAACGTAAAATAGAAAATATAACATGAAGCTAAAACAAAATGTTCATAGCCAACTAAACTAGACTAATAAACAAATGCAATTTAAATATTCTCCATTTTACTAAAAATCTATTAACTTTCAACATGGGACATGCTACACAAACTACCCTTATTTTTTAACGACGAATTCATTTACATAATAAAAAATGGGGTGTTCCATTTAAAAGTTTTTAGAATTTTGTGACCTTCAAATTTACGTTCACGTACAAATTACAATTTTCAAAAATTGTCGATTATTAATGTATATTATTGTAAACAAAAGCTTTCTTTATAAAACTGTCTTTAAAGATTATAGAAATTCGTTTCCATTCTCGAGGAGTGATAAAAAAGTGGCCGTTATTAGTGAAAAAATCAAAAAAAGTTTAATTACGCCGGAAGTAGTTGATCATGAATAATATTTTTTTATGGTTTCATATGTAAAATTTTCTGCTGAATTCAATGGTAAAATAAAAAATATAGCATTCCATTTAAAATAAGAAAGTTGGGGTCTACTTCCGGTTAAACCCGAAGTGCTACTGTTTCGAAAATATTTTAGCTGCAATGGGCATGTCGGAAAACCCCCAGGTACCAAATTTCGTAAAATAATATTGAATAGTTTTTAAAATAACGATAGCGTAAGCTCGTCCTGGGACATCTGTATATTATTTCTTTCCTTTCATAGAAATTTTCTGAAGTTTGTAGTTTTTAAATTTCTCTAAAAGGCGTAAAATCCAGTAATATTGAGAGATTGACAGTTCGTACATCTCAGTTGTGACGTCACCACAGTATAGGTGACGTCACAACTGGGAAACGTCACGGCGGGAAAATTTAATTTGAATCGCCAATATCTCTGTATTAAATCAACAAATTTAGATGTGTTGTTACCTATACATGGCCCATACAGGAAACAAAACATGCCCCATTATCTTCCTCGCCAGCCACCAACCCCATCTGTCTTCCGGCCACTCATCTGTGTTGCTCAATGTGAATAGCAAAGCCCCCGCTACAGGAGCTACAGTTAACAATAATGTCAACAGCGCAGTGACTCCTTGTTCGTCTCTCCAATGTTGTAGGGCCAGACAGCCATCCGCAGATATGTTTAAGATGTATACTAAAGAGGTTAGGATATTTGGTAGCAAGTAATAAAGAACGGATTGTTGATAGGGTGAGAGAGAACGATAGATAAGGAAGGTAGATGGTTTGGTGGGGGAAATTGGGGCTGTCATAATGGATTAGGGATTGAAAAATTGTAGTTTTAGGTTAGGAATGGTTAGGAAATCTGTAAAACATTGTCTAATAAAAGTAAAATATACAATATTACTTGAATATAAGGTGACATTTCTTTTTAATTTAAGTTAAAAAAAAACTTTATTCAAGTATTATTTTATTAAAGAAATATATAATGCGGCAGAATAACCTCCCTAGTTTTGAAGGTATATTAAAAAATAAATACGCTAGACAAAAAAATATATTTTCACATCCTACATGGGAAGTTTTATACATACATACATAAAATCACGCATTTACCACTTAGTGGGTTAGCACAAACCCGAAAGAATTAAAATAACATCATCCAAAAAATAATCAGTCTCTCTTTCAACAACATTCTTACTAACCTGACATCATAGGTACAACATATATTCCTCACTCTTAACATATTAAAGTGACCGATTTTCGGTAGCGAAATACCGCAACCGGACCACAATAATAGTTACAAAACAATCATCCTTCGCCACACATTCCTGTCTAAGCACACTTCTTTCGCCTCGGCCACATTCATAATTGCATTCATACACGCTCTTCTCCTCTTCCCACTCGGAAACTTTCTCTCTTTTAGTATCTTATCAATCACATCCATCCACTTACACACTGGACGGCCACGCAATCGAACACCCTCAATTTCACCAAGATATATTCGCTTTACAAGCCGTTCACTCTTCATTCTCTCCACATGACCAAACCATCTCAACTGGCTCATTCCTACTCTCTTAACAACATTCTTTCTAACCATGCATTTTTCATACACCAAATTATTCCTCACGCGATCCCGTCTTACATATCCACATACTCCACGTAAATACCTCATTTCCACGGCAGTCACTCTCTTTTTATGCTTTCCCGTCCATGCCCAACATTCGCACATCAAAGCAGGCACTAGCACTCCATTATACACACTTAAACGAGCTTCTCTAGATACGTTTACGTTTCGAGCAAACGTACCCAGAGCACCGATTACCTTATACCCCGCACTCACTCTCCTTTCAATTTCTCTATCAATTCGACCATCCCTTGACATCATGCTACCCAAATATACAAACTCATTCACTTGCTCCAGTTTCACTCCATCCACCAACACATTGCACACAGTCACCAATTTACTCCTTTCAAATACTAACACCTTGGATTTATTAACATTCAACTCCAGATTCATACTTCTTCCAACTACATGTATTCTCTCTATCTAGTTTTATCTCATGTTGTTTTGAGCATTTCTTGGGGTATACGGCAAATTTCTGTGTGGATTGCCTCCTTTAGAAAAGTCACACGGTGTTAAATCTGGCGAGCACGCGGGCCAGGGAATATCGTCTCTTAGGGAAATCAAGCGCCCAGAGAACATTTTCTTGAAACTTGCATTGATGCTCGCGCTGAAACCAGACATTTTCCAGGCCAAATCTGGAAGAATTGGGACAAAAAATTCTGGAACAGGATCACACACCATCAGAATTGATGGTAACTGCCCGATTAGTCCGCGTCGTTGTTTTTGGATGTTCAATTTTCAGGCCAGAATTGCTTGGCGCGAATATATTCGGAACCAAGTACAAACGCGTGTTGAACGGTAGCTATAGAGACCAGTTTTTGTGGGTGTAGGCTTCCATGGCAAAAGTGCGTTGCACTAAGGAGGTTATTCTGCTGAATCCTATACGAGATCTGTTAGATAAGTATCCGACCTTAATTTTTGGTGAAAACCTGATGGATTTGAATAAAGCCGACCTTGAACCTTCGTGCGCATGCGTGAATTTTTTCCCGCCTGTCGATAGCGTCTGTTGCTGGCAAGCAGCATTTGACTGAGGTAGTGTGTAGTGCTCTCGTCAGTTTTTCATTGCAAGGAAAATGACGGAACGACTGAAGCAGGGCTATTGCATCAAATTTTACCTGAAACTGGGCGACAGCCAGATGGAAACCATTCGGAAGATTTAGACGGCTTTCGGTGACGATACTATGGCATCACACAGATTAAAAAGGCCCGTCAAGTGCGCACCAACATCAAAGTGATGCTGACTGCTTTCTTTGACTCCCGCGGTGTGGTACACCACGAGTACGCACCACAGGGTCAAACAAACAATCACCAAAGAGTACTACAGGGATTCCTCCGCTGTGCGGCGTAAGAGACCGGAGTTGTGGTCAACAGGAAATTGGCTCCTCCATCACGACAATGCTCCAGCACATTCCTCACACTTGATTGGCGAAGAACAAGACTCCTGTGGCTCAACAGGCTCCTTACTCTCCTGATATGGCCCCCTGCGACTTCTGGCTGGTCCCCAAACTTAACAGGCCATTGAAAGGAACGCGATTTCAGACAAGAGAGTACATTATGGCTGCAACGACAGCCGAGCTAAACTCCATTCCGAAAGAGGCTTTCTCGGAATGCTTCCAACAATGGCGGCACCGCTGGGAGAAGTGTGTGGAGCCCCAAGGGGACTACTTCGAAGGTGATAAGGTTTCCAACGCTCCAGGTATGCCAGTTTTTTTTTCCCCCGGCCAAAGGTCGAATACTTTTCTAACACACTTCGTATAAAACAACCCTCTGTCTCTTACAATCAAAATAATTTTTTTTCAAATACTACACGCACATTGTTTTATTATTATTTTATAGTTATTTGGAATGCACAAAAATATGTGTTTATACTTTTTAACAATCACGCACAGAACACTGTTAAATATATACGAATACTTTAATATGTTTTTTAACAACACTTTTATTGGATGAGATAGTTTAAATAAATGTTTATATATTTAGATACTAGGAAAAGGTGCAGTGAAAATAGTTTACTGATTACTAAATGTATTATGCTGAATTTGACTTCAGATAAGATTAGATAGAGCGGTACATATGAAGATAATATGAACAAATATATCGTATAAAATTCATTAATATTAGGTGCCTCAAAAATGACGCCAGTACTTTTGACGTTTGATCCTTGTGGCAAATTTTCTGACTATATTCGGTATTAAAAATTAAAAACCAATATTAGAAAACACGATATTTTTCATATCTTTTATTACAAAATGTATTGAAACAGACTGCCTCAACGATCACAAATACACTAGATACAACTTGAAAGCATTTGTTTTGTTTTCGGCTGGACAGAAAGAGACAACTAAGGATAGAGATATGTTGTCTCCTCACGGAGTATTCGCTAGATGTCACTGCTTGTTCTATTTACATGAATTGTACTATATTTGAAACATTTGAATTATTATTAACGAAAAGCAATTATAAAATGTATGAAACAAATTGATATTAGTATTAGGAAAGGATAAAAAGAATTCTATATAATTATTTTTATATTTTGCGTTCATACGCAATTGCGTACCGTAATGACCCTCATTTCGATACGCAATTTTTTGTTTTAGACGGTTGGTACTAGATGACGTTTCTTTAACCCATTTTTACCTAATTTATTTTTAGTTAATTGACAATTCATTGTCGAAATTATTATTTTTTTATTTAGGGACAATTTTAAGGAATGTTTAATAAATAATGTATCCGTTGGAATATTTACTGGTGAGGTCGTTGAAGGTGTGCCACACACCCATTTTTGGGTATGAAGATGGTGTGGTTTAAAAAGGGTGGAAATTTTTTAAAAATTAAAAATTCTAAAAATTTGTATTTAAGTAGTTTGAAGGGTGTAGATTTAAGATTTTAAAACCACAGGTCGATATCTCTTTTCGTGTCCGAGATATTCGGTCTCAAAACTTTGTTCAAAAATGCCCATTTTTGGGTCATATCCCAAAAATGGTCAATTATACACCGCTGGCGATATCACCATTAGATTCTACGAGCAAAATTACATAAGCATACCAATTTTCATAGTTTTTGAACAACTATTACAATCTCCAGAAGGAAAAGTCTGAAAACGACCAAAAATCGCAAAAAATCTAAGGTGTACCCCTTGCAATTTTTGCAGTTTTTGACAATTTTAAGGAATGTTTAATAATTAATGTATCCGTTGGAACATTTTGATGAAAATTGGTAAACTTATGTTTTTTGGTACAAGGAACTTACTGGTGAGGTCGTTGAAGGTGTACCGCACACCCATTTTTGGGTATGAGGATGGTGTGGTTTAAAAAAGGGTGAATTTTTTTAAAAATTAAAAATTCTATAAATTTGTATTTAAGTAGTTTGAAGAGTGTAGATTTAAGATTTTAAAACCACAGGTCGATATTATTTTATTAATTTTTTTTATTTAGTGAAGATTATTTACATAAAAATGTACAAATGGTTACAAATATAATCACAAATTGAGTAAGTAAATGTTATTGTATAAGGCGCAAAATATAAAAAATAGTATAAAGAACTCATTTTATAAGACGCATGTTTTCTAAATTTTGACGAAAAAAACATGTCTTATAAAACACGTTCTTTAATATACTATTATATGATTCTATTTTGTAACTTTAAATTCTGTCTGATTTCAAATTCTGTCGGAATTGGGTTTTCTCTACTACGAATTCTACTGCTCCAGACTAGTAGAATTTGAAATCTGAAGAATTGAGATTTCCCCAATTCTTTCTCCAGATAGATTTCCAATTCTACTGGTCTGGATCAGGGAAAACCCAATTCTGACAGAATTTGAAGTCGAGGCCCGAACGACTTCACAACTTCCAAACAAAGAAACAAAATGTCACAAACACATTATATGGACCGTAGAGACATCTCTCGACAAACTTTAGAGTAGACTTTATATATCTCTATTTCTAGTTGTCTCTTTTTGTCCAGTCGAGAACATAACAAGCAATAGTGAGGTATAGGGCATGTTTTGTTTAGTATATTTGTGGTCGTTGGGTTGCCTCATTTGATTTATTATGAAAGCATGAACGCTCTGTAACATTAGCATTTTCAAGTATCAAGAGATGGCGCTTGTAAACGTAGCAAATAGGGCCGTCCAAGTCTTCGGCTTTTTAAAAATTACATGTTGCATATGAATTTTGAATATAAATAAATGAAAACGAAATGAAAATTGTTATATATTTTGTATTTATATACCGATAATAATCTGATTAAAATTTTTGTCAAAAATGACCGCCATGTTGTGACTTCAGCGACACCTGATACACATTCATCATATATACACACCAACATTATACAAAATCATAAAAATCACTTCACAATTTTTAAAAATATTTATTTCATATATGATAAAAACAACAATCATTCGCTCTCATTACAATAACAGTACAATCTTCTAAGCACTGACCTCTTCTAGGTGTTCGAATCTGCAGGGTGTAAATCTTTAAGATATACAGAATGTTGTTGTAAAAGCTGAATGATTGGATCATCAGGTTTATTGCATTCGTCATCATATTCTTCGCCCACAGACCATAGTGAGTCTAGATCGTATTTTAATCGGGCTTCAGAAGAGAAAATATGCAGAGCAATATTTCCTGAACATACATAACAAAAAATAGACCATGTGTTTATTTTACATCCTCACATAACAAAAATATCGAGAAAAAAACAATGAATTACATTTTTAGTTATTTTAAGTAGGCTATGTATGGGAAAAAATTGAGCTTAGCGCCCAAAAGCATTATAAGTTGTTGGTATGGTCACAGTATTATACAGTAGCGAAACCTTAGACCAGGAATAGAGGGGGAGACAGGGCATGCAATGTATTTCGCCATAAGACGACTTTCCAAATCATCGTAGCGATTTTCGACCTTATTGAACTGTCAGAATCAGCCGCAAAAGGCTAGTCGGCCAGATGTGTTACATACGTGTGCAGTCGAACGAATAAGTTTTCAATGTCAACAAGCGTCACCTACCGTTTTAACTTGTCCGTTATTTACATTATGTTTTTCTTTATTAATATTCTTTCGTATTTATTTTAGTTTTATAATACAAAATCAAGATAATTTGTAACATAACAGTATTTAACTGGGCGATTAGCTTTTTGCGGCTGATTTTGACATTTCAATAAGGTTCAAAATCGCTCAGATGATTTGGAAATATACGCGTGACTATACTCAAAATTTTTGACTCTGTCGGGTCTAGTAATAAAACTATAACAGCATACAAAAATAGCATTTATGTTCAAGGAACAGTGAGATTATTTTACTATACTCTAGGACTCACAGTAGGTGGCGAACCCAAGAATTTCAACAGAGCGGTGTTGATATCCAATGTTATAATACAAGTAGTAAGCGGCAAAATGCCGCTTTGTCATAATTAGTTTTATTGCTAGACCCGACAGTCAAAAATTTTGAGTATATACCTTGTCTCCCCCAGAGCTGGGAAGTACTCAAGTACTTCTGTACTTGAGTACAGTACTCGAGTACTTTTGCTGTACTTTGTATTTATACTCGA
Source organism: Harpalus rubripes (assembly GCA_963082715.1). Taxonomy (NCBI): domain Eukaryota; kingdom Metazoa; phylum Arthropoda; class Insecta; order Coleoptera; family Carabidae; genus Harpalus; species Harpalus rubripes. The sequence continues at coordinate 13,932,148 of OY720460.1, forward strand.
GTACAATTTTAAAAATGTACTTGTACTTGTACTCAGTTAATTTTTTCATTATGTACTCGAGTACTTTTAAAGTACTTGAGTACTTTCATGTACTCGAATACTTTCATGTACTCGAATACTTTTAGAGTACTTGAGTACATGTTATGGTTTGAAGTTTGCAAGTTTAAACATGTTCGTAAAGATTTTGCATCTGTTCCGTATGTTACATGCCGCAGAATTGAGACGAGCTCGTGCCTGATAGCTAATAAATAAGATTATTTTACTGTTATTTAATTAAAAGGTAAGTTTCTTTTAATGTATTTTGATCATTCTCTGTGTAATTACGTACATGGTTAAAATTGAATATAAGGTCCCAGTTGTGTAATGTCAATATACTTAGAAAAGGTAGGTTACGTAATACGTGGAGTTAAGAAGGGTTTAGTCGTTTTTAAAATAAGTAACATGTAAAAGGACTCGAGTTTTGTGCGTTAGGTATTGTTTATGTCAGGATTTTTTTAAAATTCTGAAAAAAGCCGCTGTCTCGTCTAGTCTCTTGTCCTATGTCGTTCCAAGTTCATTGACATTTCTAATTTTCAAGATGGCTACTGGGGCCGTATATTCAACTTTTACCACGTATATTACACATGTAAGATAATAAAAAAATGTAAAAAGATACTTATTTTATTATATGTACCCTACCCAATGAAACTTACCTACGTACTTTCACTTATTTTTTACATATAAAATAATTACAAACTAGTTCTTTTTATAACCATTAAATAGGTTCATTTTATCATTTCTGATTAAATTTTTAAATTTACTACCTTGTAGTATAATGTACTTGTACTTGTACTTATTATAAAGTACTTAAGTACACGAGTACAGTACTCGTACTTGTACTCAAAGTCCTTTTTAATAAAGTACTTAGTACTCAGTACTTAAGTACATTTTCGTTGTACTCGTCCCAGCTCTGGTCTCCCCCTATATTCCTGATCTAAGAGCAAAACTCATGATTCTGTCACAGCGCGCATGCGTCAATTAGCGCAACGAGAACATGGCGTCCCATTAATTAAGAACATGAGCGTAGAGTTTAATTTTTATCACAATTAAAATATTTAATACAATTATTTATTTGTACATAAAATATATTGAACGGTCATATATTTTAAATTTATAACAATTTAGCTAAATTTCAGTATATGTTGTGTATACTGTGGTATGGTAATGTCAAGAAATTGATACTAATATAAATAAAATATTTCTTACCCAAATCCATGGCGATCCATTCCTTGGAATTTTCCCCCTCAATTTTCGGAAGAATATCTTTCAAATTTCTTTTAATTTTAAATAACTTTCTTACAAATTGAGCTATAGCTAACATGTGTCTAGGAGACCTACCAGTAACTACACAAATATAATCTACATATTTTAATTCACTCGGCACTGAAGCCACAAAAATATTTTGGGCATTTTCTCGATGAAGAACTTCAACAAGATCTTCAATTTCGTAGACTCCAGTTGATCCTCCTTCAAAGATAAACAAATGAGTAAAAAATCTGATGTGACCAGCAACTTTAAGTAGATTGGTTGACGGGAGGTAAAAATGAAGAAATAATTAAGTTTTTTTTCACTTACTAGCTATATTTAATCCCGCAAATATATCATATTCATCTATTTCGTCCGAATCCAATGGATCTTGATTGAAATTTTGTTCGTTTACATCTAAAATAACACTGGAATCTTCGTTTCTAAATACTTGATATTTTGTTGCTATACTGCCTAATATATCGTCTACAGATTTTTCATTATTATTATTGTTTTTATTTGACGAATTTTGATTGTTATTAGATTTAGAAGAACAATTAACAACACTTATTTTAAGCAGATCTTTACTGTTTAATAAATATTTTAAAGAGCGTCTTGAAATAACTGACAACATTGTTCTTTTTAATTATATAACATATATAATAACAATTTATTTAATTTAAAACATTTTTGTTATGCAATATTTGAGGTTAACACTGAAGTAAAAGATAGGTTACATTAATTTTTATTTGACATTACTTCTTAAGCCAGTATTACATCGAATAAGTTATATTTACATCAGTCTGACAAACATAGTTGATAACCCTCGGACGGATGAAGTTATCATAAAGAATACTCAAAACTATGTGTTATATTTCACACTTCTTCATCGCAATTAGTTTTTCATTATTGTTGCACATATTTTTATCATTTCACGTACAAATTTACTATTGCAATCGTACATCTTACATGTACAATAATTATCATAATGTTCGCAACACTGAATTTACTGAGATTAGTGTCGATTTCTGAACTTTTAATGTCGATTTTAGTGAACCATAGTGTTGATTTCAAATAAACATATTATTTTCTATTGTATTTTGAGTATTTTAAAGATAATCTTCTTAATAATTTTATTGTGGTGTAAAGCAAGCTTCCGGGAAACTTTCCCGCTAGAGGTCAGCACACGTCAAAGAACTTTTCATGTTTTGCCAGTTGTCACTCCCATTTTGACAGTTGTCAAAATTATTTAAGAATTTGTTTATAATTGCCCTTAAATTCCAAAGTTCAGTATTATAATTAAAATTCAATATTAGAAGGATGACAATGGGAGATGAGACACCAGTTACATCACTGATACTTCCAGTATTAATACGTCCTATTTTATCACAGGTGAGCAAAGATTTTCTACAAAAACATATTGAAGATCTGTTAACAATTACTCGAAATCTCAATCAAACAGTATTTATTCTTACAACACCGACGTTTCGGTGCACATTTGCAGTTTCTTCAGGGTAGTGAGATCGTACAAAATATTACATTTCATGTACACAAAGAAATTCGTATTTAACATTCAGTTTTTACACATATACATTCATTTCCTCTCAAAATCGACAACAGAATGAGCCTGAAGAAGGTGCAAATGTGCACCGAAACGTCGGTGTTGTCAGCGAAATTTTCCACATTCTTTATTTGTGGAAACCATTAATAGACTGTAACTGTGTTTTGTGTTCAATTATTTGGTTAGCGTATAAACCACAACAGATTGTATATTTTATATGGCTTCTAAATTGTTAATCTGTGTAATTAAATAAAATATCATGGTTTATTACCCATTTCTGGGTGTGTCAGTCTGATTCTATTCAATGATTCTGGTAATGACATATCCGTATTGTAAAGGTTGAGGGCATTTATCAGTCGTCACCTCCGAGCTCTCAAAGCTGTCATGAACAAAGTAATTGAATATAATTGAAGCATTTAAATTTATAGGGATCTAAGTGCCATATTTATGTTTTAAAGTATGAAACAATAACAACAGCTGCAACTTTTTCTTTTGTTAATATTTTTATCCATTTTGTTCAAATGCATGCTCAGCTTATAAGACCTTGAGGTGAGAGCTTGTAGGGCCCCACAAGGTTGGACATATAAACTTAATTTTTTTTAAATAGAGCGATTAGTGCTGCCATATACTATACAAGATTTCTTCACGCGCTAAATTTGAGAAATCCATCAGTTGATTGTTGAACGTCTTGTATCGAAGATGGCAGCACTAATCGCTGCTCTATTTTTATAGAAAAATATTTTAAATATTAATTTATGTGTCAGAAAATAAAACATAATATTTATTAATAATAACTAGTTTTACAATTTATTATTTTTGTGCTCAAATTGATTTGGTAACACACAAGGTACACAATCTGTATACTTGGCAACCTTGTGGGGCCCCAACGACCAAATATAACTAGACAAAACATTCCCTATTCCTCCTCATTGAATGTTTTCATTTCGGCTGGCCAGACAGAGAAACTAGAGATAGAGATATGTCTTGTCTAGTTCGATTATTTTTCACTAGAGGCCACGTAGAGTGTCAGTATATAGTCTAGTGTTTAGTTTGAACATTGCTCACTAGAGGTCACGTAGAAACATGTGTATTTTGTATATGTTTTGTAGTTGTAGTGGTTTTGTGAGTGACATGTTGGTTTTTCTTTAATATTAAACCTTATAAATTATTTAATGTTAACCTTAAATGTTAATCAAGAAATTTTAACTAAGAACACTTGCGCCTCTAGTGAGCAACGTTCAAACTACACACTGATACTCTACATGGCCTCAGTGGTGACCTCTAGTGAGTAAACTCGGACTAGACGACAAGACATATTTCTATCTCTAGTTCCTCTGTCTGGCCAGCCGAAATCAAAACAAACCAAATGAAGTTTTGTCTAGTTATATTTGGTCGTTGCCCTATACCTCACTATTGTTTGTCATGTTCTCGGCTGGACAGAAAAGGACAACTATACCCTTTTTTTTCTAAGAATATAGTGGTGTGAAGATAGGAGCAATTTGATCTTGTTTTTTGATTTGATAATACCCCGATATTATCCAATTAAACAAGATCAAATTGCTCCTATCTCCACACCACTATATTCTTAGAAAAAATATAGTATACTATTATTCACGAAAGATGACTATTTAAGGTCATTTGTTCGAAGAAAGAATACACATCACGTTATAGCAGTAGCTTATCAATATTTTGTATTAGAAAGAGAAAGATTATTTGACCTATGTCTATTTAATTTATGTGGTGTGACAGATATACGTAAATAGTGGCATTACTTTCTAACACACTATAAATAATGGCATATGTCGTAGAATTACAGATACCTAATTATCGACTACACTGCCCTCTGTGCTAATATTGACCCAGTGGCGTTGATATTTAAATCAAATTATTATTCCTTGGTGTATAAGTTAAGTCTATGTTTTTGTATTTTGAAAAAAACATAAATGAAGAACATAAATCTTTCAGAAAGGCATTATTTAAAAAGAAACGTTTTCAAATGAATTACTTTTATTTTTTCAGTTAAAATGTGTCCATAAATATTTCATGTTACACGCCTATGCATATGAAATGCAATGACGTTATCTGCAAGTAATATTATATTAGGCGGCTCACAAATGACCTTGAATAATCATCTTTCGTGAATAATAGTTTATATATTTTATTATTCAACATTTTGGGTTTACAAGAATATCCACCACACTCCTGAAAATCCAGTCTTCTCTAAGGCTTGTAGATTAGTCTGCTTTGAAGTTCGGCAAAAACACATGCCGCCATTTTTCCAATATACTTACCATGCCTTGACTGTAATTATTCGGAGACCAATCAATTAATATATTAGTTTATAATTTTGTTAGTTGGAAAGGCGCGATGTAGCCGCTTCTCAAACCCTCCGAGCAGCTTTGACGAAAGCCGAGGCTTCCCACCCTGGTTTGACCTACGACCTGGTGATTGGAATCATGCGACGAGGCGAAGTCAGTGTCAACATGAACGAGAGCATTCTCAGACTCCAAGGGGCTGTCTCAGACACTGACGGTAACATTACCATTTGTACAAAAATATAATAATATTATTTATGTTGAATTACAGTAGTTGAGTACCGGTTGACGCGTTCAGAAGACGCATTCCAAGAGCTGAACAAGAAGTCAGCAGCACTGAAGAAGATTCTAAGCAGGATTCCAGATGAGATTACAGATAGAAAGACGTTCTTAGAAACTATCAAGTAAGTTACAGTAAAATGATTATTTTAATGAAATGTTTTGTATGTTCATAAATTTATGGGTGTATGGATGTGTTTGTTAATGTGTTACAGGGAAATAGCAAGTGCCATAAAGAAGTTGTTGGACGCTGTGAATGAAGTAGCCGGTTTTATACCTGGATCCACCGGGAAACAGGCTCTTGAACAAAGGAAGAGAGAGTTTGTTAAATATTCCAAGAGATTTAGCAATACATTAAAAGAATATTTCAAGGAAGGGCAGTAAGTGATTTATATATTAAATTTCTTCACACATCACAAATTATATTTCATTATACATATTGTATTATAAGTAATATTTAGATACTTACATATATTTTTAAAACTAATTAAATTAGTATTATTGATTCATATATAAATGTAATGTTTTTGAGCTTCATATCGTTTGTTGTAATCAACAATTTTATAGCTTGCAACATAATAATCAAAATATTCTTTGTTGTAATCAACATCTGCACAATAGGGTATTCTCTCATATTTATTTTATTTACTTTTTTTAAAAAACAGTTATATCTAAGAGTATATGTGAAAATCCGAGTAAAAAATTCCTTTTAATAAGCGAGATATTAATTTTTAAAATTTGATTGTGTTGTGTCACGTGATAGTGACGTACTAGTTGTACAGTACCAGCGGTGTGTTATCAGTGGTTCATGCGGCGTCTTATCACATTCGAACATGGAGTAGGGATTTCAACTAGTCTCCCATTGGAAGGTCATCTAGTACATCAGCAAAATTTAAATGCTTTATATCTTTTGTAATAATCAATTTATATTATGACTTTTTGTTTTTTCCATGTTGTTTACCTATCAACACTAATATTTTTAATAATTTTTTAATATTAGTAATCCTCAGAGAATACCCTATTATTATTTTAATATAACAATGATAGAAAAATATCGGTTTGGTAAGATAATAATCCGTTACAAATAAACTCAGTTGCAAAAAAATCGTCTTAAAATGGTGCTCCTCATGGTCAGGTGCCATTGTGCGGGGCACCATCTGCCCACCCGCAATGAAATTAAATATGTTTTATGTCTCACTAAAGTATTACGAATTGTTTATTGCTATAGTAAAAATATTTATGCAGAGGAGGCACGTCATCAAACTTTGTAACTAGGTAATAACGTCACGAAATTACTAGGTTTATATAGTATATTAATTTAATTTTAAAAAACGTAATGTGGGTTGCATAGATGTATTTACGTGCGATACTAATTTTTGCAATCCTGAAATAAAGAAGGTAAATGAAATAAATACCGCTTTTATCCAGTTCTACTTGCACTTACCTTCTTAATCCATAAAAATCAGTAATATTTGTTGCAATTGTCTCTTTTATCCATTAATATCAGCCACGACTATCAGCTAATTCATAACAAATGAATGTAGTGGAGGGCAGCTGTCAGAAATAAATTGCATACATATTTTACTCAATGATGGAGCCATGGAAAAAATTATGGATTAATTTTATGAATAATTTGTATCAAAATTCCTCGATTTGTATCATATTAATAAGATATATACATAAATAATTTTTTAAAATATTCAAAAGTGACGTTAAAATCACACTTGTCCTCCACTTATAACGTCATGTTGGATTGCCTAATTGTTCATTATAAACATAACCTATAAAATTTTCTGTCATACGAATGACAGAACACCACATCGACAAAGCATGTCATGTAAACGTATAAGTTTTTAAATCCAGTAATGCCAAACATTGGCGAAAAAATGAACTACAATTATTTTAATTAAATTAAAAATGTGTGAAAAACATTATGTTCGACTTTAAAATAATTGCAAATTTAATTAAAATGTACTTTTCTTATAGTGTGCAAAAAATCGTATTTATTTTCTTCATTTTCTTAAACATGAACATCACTCGGCCATTGCTACAGTTTTTTTCATTTTGTAATGTTTTGATGACGTGCCTCTGCAAAAATATTTGTACTATAGGATACGGTGTATACACTATTATTCACGAAAGATGACAATTCAAGGTCATTTGTTCGATGAAAGAATACACATCACCTTATAGCAGTAGCTTAGCAACATTTTATATTAGAAAGAGAAAGATTATTTGACCTATGTCTATTTCATTTATGTAGTGTGACAGATATACGTAAATAGTGGCATTACTTTCTAACACACTATAAATAATGACGTATGTCGTAGAATTACAGATACCTAATTATCTACTGCACTGCCCTCTGTGCTATTATTTACCCAGTGGCGTTGACGTTTAAATTAAATTATTATTCCTTGGTTTATAAGTTAAGACTATGTTTTCGTATTTTGCAAAAACATAAGTGAAGAACATAAATCTTTCAGAAAGGTATTATTTAGAAAGAAACATAATTTTCTAATGAATTATTCTTATTTTTCCAGTTAAAATATGTCCATAAATATTTCATGTAGCACGCCTATGCAAATGAAATGCAATGAAGTTATCTGTAAGTAATATTATATCAGACGGCTCACAAATGACCTTGAATAGTCATCTTTCGTGAATAATAGTTTACTATTATTTACGAAAGATGACTATTCAAGGTCATTTGTTCGAAGAAAGAATACACATCACTTTACAGTAGTAGCTTAGCAACATTTTGTGTTAGAAAGAGAAAGATTATATGACCTAAGTCTATTTAATTTATGTGGTGTGACAGATATACGTAAATAGTGGCTTTACTTTCTAACATACTATGAATAATAATGACGTATGTCGTAGAGTTACAGATACCTAATTATCTACTACACTGCCCTCTGTGCTAATATTTAGCCAGTGGCAGTGACGTTTAAATCAAATTATTATTCCTTGGTTTATAAGTTAAGTCTATGTTTTTGTATATTGCAAAAACATAAGTGAAGAACATAAATCTCTCAGAAAAGCATAATTTAGAAAGATACATAATTTTCAAATTAATTACTCTTATTTTTTTAATTAAAAATGTGACCATAAATATTTCATGTTGTACGCCTATGCATACGAAATGCAATGAAGTTATCTGCAAGTAATATTATATCAGACGGCTCACAAGAGACCTTGAATAGTTATCTTTCGTGAATAATAGTTTACTAGATACGATTTGTTCACTCCTTAATTATTATACTTCGTGAAAATATATTATTATTTTGTTTGCAGAGCCAACTCAGTATTCATCAGTGCATTATACCTGATCCACCAGACTAACATGATCATGGCAACTGTGAAAAACAAGTGCGAATAACTTGTTTATAAATCATTCTGTTGTCTTTTATCTACACATACACACATTTTAAGTTCATATGTTCAGTAGCGTCTTATTTTATGATATTTTAACGTAGATTTAGTTGAGAACAAAGTTTATCTTCCGTTACGTAACGAGAGGAGTTAGTTAACCGAGCATTTGACTGAAATGAAATAAAGAAATAAACGATACCGATACATAGGACTTTAATATGTATAATTATATTTTCGTAATTATTTTAGGTTAAAAACCTTAAAATTCCATAAGCAAAATTAATGTTACATACTTTGTAACAAAATATGATTTTATATGTTAAAGTCCTATGTGCCGCTGTCCGTTGAACACCTTGTATAATATCGAGTTTCAGTTCAGTTCAAGTTGTGACTTTTATGTTATGTTTTATAGAGAAACGGAATTTTTACTGTAAATAGGAAATATATATGTAATCCAAACTTGTTCAGAGGACTTATGATGTATCTATTAAAATAAATTATTATAGATTGTTAATAAAATATGTGTTATTTTTTTATTTATCGCCACCTCTAGATTTCGGTGAAAAATGAGTTAAATACAAAGACTAATCAAAAGTTAAAAATCTGATGTGAAGCGGCCAGCACATGACCTCCCGCCAATTCCATGTTTAAAATAGCAATGAGTTTTAAGTATCATTTCAGGTTGGTATATTTTTTATTTATACTCTACACCACGTATTGTTATTGTTATTATACAGGGAGTCTGGGAAGACGCCTCCCCCCCTTTAACTTTTTTATTATAAGTAATAGAAAAAAATGGCTCATATAAAAGTTTTATTATTTTACATATACTATTTGATGGCAGATGTAGATATTTTTTATAAAGTCAGGTTTACAAGATACGACTATCAACTTTTATTTTTCAAATGGCAACCTATAATTATTTTAATGAAATAGAAACCGCCATTTTTTTCTCTTTTCAACGATGTATGATTTTTTATTAATGTATCTAAAAAATTTCGAGAAAAATGAGATAATTTAGAAATATTAGAAATAAGTAAATAAAATAAATATATCATCACGGCATATTACCCATTGCTGGGTGTGCCAATCTGCTTTGTACGCAAATATCGGTAATGATGATAACATATTTGTACCGTGCGGGCGTTTAGCAGGCGTCACCTCACGGGCACTCATTGCTGGCGTGGAGAGTGCACCACAGGGGTCAATTTTGTGCCATTTAAAATTCGAAATATTTGGCGTCGGTCGGGACCGAACCCGGTTTCCCACATTCGAAATAATTTTTAAACAAATATTATAGGTGGCTATGTTTTTTTTTTGTTTACAAAATAAGTTAAATCAAGTAACAAACAAATGTATACTTTTTTGACATTAATTTAATTGTTTTACATTGTTACGTTTTGTTTATTTCCACATAGCCACCTATAATATTTGTTTAAAAATTATTTCTAATATTTCTAAATTATCTCATTTTTCTCGAAATTTTTCAAATACATTAATAAAAAATAATACATCGTTGAAAAGAGAAAATAAATGGCGGTTTCTATTTTATTAAAATAATTATAGGTTACCATTTGAAAAATAAAAGTTGATAGTCGTATCTTGTAAACCTGACTTTATAAAAAATATCTACATCTGCCATCAAATAGTATATGTAAAATAATAAAACTTTTATATGAGCCATTTTTTTCTATTACTTATAATAAGAAAGTAAAAGCAGGGGGCGTCTTCCCAGACTCATCCTGTATATCAAACAAAATCAGCCGACTGATTAACGGAATGTCAGATCAAAAAATTAAAGAATATCAAAAAAAGTTTCAAATAAAACCTCACTTATTTTAAATTCTAAGTCTTTTTCTTCAAATAAATGTTTTTGAAAAGTTCCTAATATAGCCGGAAAATGAAAATTTTGTAAATTATAAAGAAATATGAGACCCCCACTGCAATCTACAGGTAAATATCTATACTACATACCAGGAAATTTTGATAAAATATTAATAATTATTTTTATGTTTCATAATCTATTCATACAGATTAAATATATTGTAGTTTAAAATATTTTTTGACAGTATAATTTTTTATTGAGTAAAACCAAAAAAAACATTGATTTTGTATTCAATTAGCAAAAATCAATACTAGTTGAGGCATCTTTCGGCAATAACATGAACTATGATTTTATAAACAATTTATAAATAATCATATTTAAGTAATATTTTTTTATGAGTTTATTTACATTTAGCCCCAAAAAAATAACAAATAATTACTTGTTAATTAATATAAACAATAATTATAATATTAAATGTCAAATAACAGTAATGATAAACAAATATATTTACAATGGGCATTGGGGAAATATACAAACAACACATGTTTTCAGATTTTATTATTTGATACAGCTATATTTTAAAATAAACCATTTCGTATTAATTGTTTTAAAATATGAATTTATTGGTTTTTGTCGCACTAACATTTATATACAGCTGTTCCAAAAGATATAGGCAATTAAAGGTACACTTATTTTTAAATAATTTTTATTATAAACGATGAACTTTTGTTTAGATCATTTTCTGTATTTTTGCTTGTAGCTTCTAAACGGTCAAAGCTAGGAACTTGTTCTTTACAAATTTGGAATCTACGTGAAATTCTCTTTAATATACATCAGCACAAACATTTATATACAGGCTGTTCTAAAAGTTACAGAAAGTTAAATGTACACTTATTTTTGAATAATTTTTATTATAAATTATGAATTTTTGTTTAGGCCATTTTATGTATTTTTGCCTGTAGCTTCTAAACGGTTAAAGCTAGCAACTTGTTCTTTGCAAATTTGGAATCTACATGAAATTCTCTATAATATTCATCAGCACTAATATTTATATACAGGCTGTTCCAAAAGTAACAGGCAGTTAAACGTACACTTATTTTTGAATAATTTATATTATAAACGATGAATTTTTGTTTAGATCATTTTCTGTATTTTTGCTTGTAGCTTCTAAACGCTCAAAGCTAGCAATTTGTTCTTTGCAAATTTGGAATCTACGTGAAATACGCTTTGATATACATCAGCACTAACATTTATATACAAGCTGATCCAAACGTAACAGGCAGTTAAATGTATACTTATTTTTGAATAATTTTTATTATAAACGATGAATTTTTGTTTAGATCATTTTCTGTATTTTTGCCTGTAGCTTCTAAACGGTCAAAGCTAGCAACTTGTTCTTTACAAATTTGGAATCTACGAGAAATTCTCTTTGATATACATCAGCACAAACATTTATATAAAGGCTGTTCTAAAAGTTACAGAAAGTTAAATGTACACTTATTTTTGAATAATTTTTATTATAAACGATGAATTTTTGTTTCGATCATTTTCTGTATTTTTCCTGTAGCTTCTAAACGGTCAAAGCTAGCAACTTGTTCTTTGTAAATTTGGAATCTACGTGAAATTCTCTATAATATTCATCAGCACTAATATTTATATACAGGCTGTTCCAAAAGTAACAGGCAGTTAAATGTACACTTATTTTTGAATAATTTTTATTATAAACGATGAATTTTTGTTTCGATCATTTTCTGTATTTTCGCCTGTAGCTTCTAAACGGTCAAAGCTAGCAACTTGTTCTTTGCAAATTTGAAATCTACGTGAAATTCTCTTTAATATACATCAGCACAAACATTTATATAAAGGCTGTTCTAAAAGTTACAGAAAGTTAAATGTACACTTATTTTTGAATAATTTTTATTATAAACGATGAATTTTTGTTTCGATCATTTTCTGTATTTTTCCTGTAGCTTCTAAACGGTCAAAGCTAGCAACTTGTTCTTTGTAAATTTGGAATCTACGTGAAATTCTCTATAATATTCATCAGCACTAATATTTATATACAGGCTGTTCCAAAAGTAACAGGCAGTTAAATGTACACTTATTTTTGAATAATTTTTATTATAAACGATGAATTTTTGTTTCGATCATTTTCTGTATTTTTTCCTGTAGCTTCTAAACGGTCAAAGCTAGCAACTTGTTCTTTGTAAATTTGGAATCTACGTGAAATTCTCTATAATATTCATCAGCACTAATATTTATATACAGGCTGTTCCAAAAGTAACAGGCAGTTAAATGTACACTTATTTTTGAATAATTTTTATTATAAACGATGAATTTTTGTTTCGATCATTTTCTGTATTTTTCCTGTAGCTTCTAAACGGTCAAAGCTAGCAACTTGTTCTTTACAAATTTGGAATCTACGTGAAATTCTCTTTGATATACATCAGCACAAACATTTATATACAGGCTGTTCTAAAAGCAACAGGCAGTTAAATGTACACTTATTTTTGAATAATTTTTATTATAAACGATGAATTTTTGTTTAGATCATTTTCTGTATTTTTGCTTGTAGCTTCTAAACGGTCACAGCTAGCAATTTGTTCTTTTCAAATTTGGAATCTACGTGAAATACTCTTTGATATACATCAGCACTAACATTTATATACAGGCTGTTCCAACAGTAACAGGCAGTTAAATGTATACTTATTTTTGAATAATTTTTATTATAAACGATGAATTTTTGTTTCGATCATTTTCTGTATTTTTTCCTGTAGCTTCTAAACGGTCAAAGCTAGCAACTTGTTCTTTGTAAATTTGGAATCTACGTGAAATTCTCTATAATATTCATCAGCACTAATATTTATATACAGGCTGTTCCAAAAGTAACAGGCAGTTAAATGTACACTTATTTTTGAATAATTTTTATTATAAACGATGAATTTTTGTTTCGATCATTTTCTGTATTTTTTCCTGTAGCTTCTAAACGGTCAAAGCTAGCAACTTGTTCTTTGTAAATTTGGAATCTACGTGAAATTCTCTATAATATTCATCAGCACTAATATTTATATACAGGCTGTTCCAAAAGTAACAGGCAGTTAAATGTACACTTATTTTTGAATAATTTTTATTATAAACGATGAATTTTTGTTTCGATCATTTTCTGTATTTTCGCCTGTAGCTTCTAAACGGTCAAAGCTAGCAACTTGTTCTTTGCAAATTTGAAATCTACGTGAAATTCTCTTTAATATACATCAGCACAAACATTTATATAAAGGCTGTTCTAAAAGTTACAGAAAGTTAAATGTACACTTATTTTTGAATAATTTTTATTATAAACGATGAATTTTTGTTTCGATCATTTTCTATATTTTTTCCTGTAGCTTCTAAACGGTCAAAGCTAGCAACTTGTTCTTTGTAAATTTGGAATCTACGTGAAATTCTCTATAATATTCATCAGCACTAATATTTATATACAGGCTGTTCCAAAAGTAACAGGCAGTTAAATGTACACTTATTTTTGAATAATTTTTATTATAAACGATGAATTTTTGTTTCGATCATTTTCTGTATTTTTGCCTGTAGCTTCTAAACGGTCAAAGCTAGCAACTTGTTCTTTGCAAATTTGAAATCTACGTGAAATTCTCTTTAATATACATCAGCACAAACATTTATATAAAGGCTGTTCTAAAAGTTACAGAAAGTTAAATGTACACTTATTTTTGAATAATTTTTATTATAAACGATGAATTTTTGTTTCGATCATTTTCTGTATTTTTCCTGTAGCTTCTAAACGGTCAAAGCTAGCAACTTGTTCTTTGTAAATTTGGAATCTACGTGAAATTCTCTATAATATTCATCAGCACTAATATTTATATACAGGCTGTTCCAAAAGTAACAGGCAGTTAAATGTACACTTATTTTTGAATAATTTTTATTATAAACGATGAATTTTTGTTTCGATCATTTTCTGTATTTTTGCCTGTAGCTTCTAAACGGTCAAAGCTAGCAACTTGTTCTTTGCAAATTTGAAATCTACGTGAAATTCTCTTTAATATACATCAGCACAAACATTTATATAAAGGCTGTTCTAAAAGTTACAGAAAGTTAAATGTACACTTATTTTTGGATAATTTTTATTATAAACGATGAATTTTTGTTTCGATCATTTTCTGTATTTTTTCCTGTAGCTTCTAAACGGTCAAAGCTAGCAACTTGTTCTTTGTAAATTTGGAATCTACGTGAAATTCTCTATAATATTCATCAGCACTAATATTTATATACAGGCTGTTCCAAAAGTGACAGGCAGTAAAACGTACACTTATTTTTGAATAATTTTTATTATAAACGATGAATTTTTGTTTAGATCATTTTCTGTATTTTTGCTTGTAGCTTCTAAACGGTCAAAGCTAGGAACTTGTTCTTTGCAAATTTGGAATCTACATGAAATTCTCTATAATACACATCAGCACAAACATTTATATAAAGGCTGTTCTAAAAGTTACAGAAAGTTAAATGTACACTTATTTTTGAATAATTTTTATTATAAACTATGAATTTTTGTTTAGCTAATTTTCTGTAATTTTGCCTGTAGCTTCGAAACGGTTAAAGCTAGCAACTTGTTCTTTGCAAATTTGGAATCTACGTGAAATTTTCTTTAATATACATCAGCACAAACATTTATATACAAGCTGTTCTAAAAGTTACAGAAAGTTAAATGTACACTTATTTTTGAATAATTTTTATTATAAACGATGAATTTTTGTTTCGATCATTTTCTGTATTTTTGCCTGTAGCTTCTAAACGGTCAAAGCTAGCAACTTGTTCTTTGCAAATTTGAAATCTACGTGAAATTCTCTTTAATATACATCAGCACAAACATTTATATAAAGGCTGTTCTAAAAGTTACAGAAAGGTAAATGTACACTTATTTTTGAATAATTTTTATTATAAACGATGAATTTTTGTTTCGATCATTTTCTGTATTTTTCCTGTAGCTTCTAAACGGTCAAAGCTAGCAACTTGTTCTTTGTAAATTTGGAATCTACGTGAAATTCTCTATAATATTCATCAGCACTAATATTTATATACAGGCTGTTCCAAAAGTAACAGGCAGTAAAACGTACACTTATTTTTGAATAATTTTTATTATAAACGATGAATTTTTGTTTAGATCATTTTCTGTATTTTTGCTTGTAGCTTCTAAACGGTCAAAGCTAGGAACTTGTTCTTTGCAAATTTGGAATCTACATGAAATTCTCTATAATACACATCAGCACAAACATTTATATAAAGGCTGTTCTAAAAGTTACAGAAAGTTAAATGTACACTTATTTTTGAATAATTTTTATTATAAACGATGAATTTTTGTTTAGCTAATTTTCTGTAATTTTGCCTGTAGCTTCGAAACGGTTAAAGCTAGCAACTTGTTCTTTGCAAATTTGGAATCTACGTGAAATTTTCTTTAATATACATCAGCACAAACATTTATATACAAGCTGTTCTAAAAGTTACAGAAAGTTAAATGTACACTTATTTTTGAATAATTTTTATTATAAACGATGAATTTTTGTTTCGATCATTTTCTGTAATTTTGCCTGTAGCTTCGAAACGGTTAAAGCTAGCAACTTGTTCTTTGCAAAGTTGGAATCTACATGAAATTCTCTATAATAATATTCTCAAAAAACCTTATTCTTTTTTATTATAGATATTTGCAACCAATACTACGCCCAGGTATATAGTTCTATATTTTGCCAAAGACGCGTGGTGGCAGCACCAGTCGGTTCGACCAAAAGGAAGCATCTATGCACGCAGTAAAAATTTTTTCGGTACATAGATGCTACTTTCAGGTAGCATCTATGCACCGAAATTTTTTTTACTGCGTGTATAGATGCTACTTTCAGTTAAGGTAAAATATCTGGCGAGAGGTTATGTGCTGGCCACATCAGATTTTTTGGCTATTGTTTATATGTAAATCAACAAATACAACACAATAGTTTATAAAAAGTAGAAAATAAATGATTGAATTTTATTTCCAGAGAAGATATACTCGAGAATTGGTTAGCAAAAAAATTCCTGAGTACGTCTTGTATTAACAAATTATTTGTGGTATGTAAAATATGAGAAGCGCCGGTGCCTAAATATCAAAATAAAAACATTGGAATTTCTTCAAATTTTGACAATGTATTATGGTTTTTGTATTAATTATTGTTATTATATGTATTCTAGGAGGTTAATAAATAAAATATTACACATATTATTCAATTTTTATATTAATAAATACTATATTTGGTTATATCCATTACAAAAGTGTACAAAAAAGAACTTTTTAATTGTTTATGAATATTATAAACATTAATTGTTAACAACAATTAATTGTAAATATTGTACTTATAATGTAGTTTGCAGAAATAAACATATAATACGAAATAAATTAAAAAATGCTTATTAGAGTCTACGAATACAATTTGGCAACCTTTTGCAAAATTTTCTGCATCGCATAGTACTTTTGGGATACCTGCAGGTCGTTTTGTACGGTCCCCAAGTACCTACAACATGAAAAATGTCTTAATACTGTTGAATTATTTCATTTATTTGATATCTGTACTGACCTGCATTCTTATTTGGCTGTAATCCAAAACTGAATTAAGTAGCCAGAACATACAAACAACCCCTGAAGTTTAGTCCTACGATATTTTATCCCTTAAACAACAATATTCTTCGCAGGATAACTCAAAACATTTGTAATGTTTGCATTTAGATGAATCTTGTAATCAGCTGATTTGCAATTCTATAAACAATGCATATTTAGTAATAACAATGCCATATAATGATTATTATTATTATTATAATACTGTTTTTATAACGAGTTCACTTCCACAAACCGGTTTTTCAAGTTTAGTAGGTACTCCAACCAAACAAACTGGTTTATTTTATTATCCATAACATTATAAAAACCGGTTTATAGCACCTGAAATATAACTTATTTGCACATCTGCTGTTTAAACAAATGTTTTCTTGCCAAATACCACCTTGAAGTCAAATAAAAATTCCCTAAATTTGTTTTGTTTTCTGTTCTAATCATTGTAGGTACAATTGGTTAACAATTGCCGTCAGCTGTCATTTGAGATTGAAGGTTATAAATATTGTTATTAACAATTTACAAAAGATTAGTTGTTATTAATTTTTAAAGCATAAAATTGAAAAACATATTTAAAAATAATTTTATTTTATTAAGTTAAAATACATTTGTTTAAATAATTTGTTATAAACATATTAGTTCAGGATATTCCATACAGATGCCAGAACATGTATTGATTTTTGATCATCCAATGCAAAATCTATCGATTTATTGGTTTTGCTCAATAAAAAAATTAAGTATTCAAAAAATACTTTGAACTACAATATATTTAATCTATCTGAATGTGTTATGAAACATAAAAATAATTATTAATCTTTTATAAAAATTTCCAGGTATGTAGTATTGATTTTTGTCTGTAGATTGCAGTGGGGGTCTCATATTTTATTAAAATTTGCAAAATTTTCATTTTCCGGGTAAACTAGAGACTTTTCAAAAATTGTTATTTCAAGAAAAAGGCTCAGAATTTAAAAATATTGGGGCTTTATGGGAAACTTTTTTTGAAATTCTGTAATTTTTTGTTAAACTGTTGGTGGTGTTTATGAACAGTGTAGAATTAGATATTTAAAAAATCAGAGGATATGCGCTAGGGCAACTAAAAAATACTAGAGTTTTTCTTAAAAAAACACTGAAAAAACACTGTTAAATATATATTTCCATATTTACTGTTATTATGAATATTAAAGAATATTTTATTCTCTATACGACTTGATTACATTTTATACTTCATATTCAATGGATATAGAGTTAAAAAATTATAAAGAAATTACATTTCATAAAGCAGCCAGCTATGTTATAATCATGGAAACCGTTACTATATTAAGAAAATGCTGATTGACAGATGCCAGTGTCAAATGCAATGACATGTTTGTGTTATAATTTTCCTGGAAATATATAATTTCTTAGGTTCATGAAACTTTCTGTACGGAATTTGTAAAAAATACATAGAACTGACAGAAGGTAGTCCTTGAAATATGAAATCTTGAACAAGAAACTTTTTGTATGGAATTTGTATGTACAAAATATATGGAACTGACGGAAGGTAATGCGCTGACCACATCAGATTTTTTATATTACATTCAACTGCCCGTCTACCTACCTCCACAGCGTCTATATACTCAACTGACTCAACAGCATCTGTATATACAACTGCTCGGACAGAAGTCACACCTTTCGCCTCACTATCTGTCTATTTATGTAACTAACAGTCTTCAGTATCACCGACTGTCCGTATGCCACAAATGCGAGTTAAAACCACGGTTAATAAAACTCTTGTCGCCCGTAAAAAGTAAAGAATGTTGTATTAAGCGTCGATGGGAGCCAACAGGGAGAGAAGTGGAGTGATTGGTTGTCAGCGGGTTACCAGTGTAGCGGTTTTTTATGACTTAATCTTACTTAAATAGTGGCATATATTTAATGAAAAAGTGTAGGTACTTTTAGTTACAAACAATTTTTAAATGTTTAATTCATTTTACTGATGACAGAATGTGTCTTCTTGAAATAGTTTAGAGATCACAATTTGATGATAAATTGGATATTTTAGAAGTAAATTAAATTATTTACTAACTTATCACATTTTCTGGTGACCGTAAATGAATAAACATTAAGTTCGTATTTAAATAATTTGGTGACCAGAATTTAGGGTTTCGTCTATCATAGTTATACGATTGCAAATACATGGAAGACGGTGCTATTGTTGCGAAGTTGTCTCTTGTAGTTAAATAGTTACGTAAATACGTAGTGCGCAAGCGTTTATTTTTATAGCGAGACTCTCGTGCGAGAACGAGAGCGAGATCGAGATTACAGATCCGAAAACGACACGAGATCGATATTATATATTTCTCGTCTCGTCTCGCCTCGCGTGTATCACTAGAAAAATCTAATTGCTACTTACCGCCCGCAGGATGTAATCTTTCACTTTCCGCCCTGGTAACTAAGATGTAAACAAACAATTTCAATGCAGTTGTGCATAAAATAAATAAAAGTCTTTGTGATATTTATATTTACAAGCATTTATTCATGTATTGAGTTGTAATCAATATTAATAATTGTACAATTAACGACCTACAACAATATCTTTAGGTAATTGATATAATTAATATCTTGTAATAGTTATGTAATAATATTCAATATTAGTCATCAGGTTTACAATTTATTCCTTGCTGTGTATTTGTAATCAAGATGAGAAGGAAAGCCAAAATATGCAATAGGTATTACATATTAGATAATATGTTTCATTCAGATATATGTAAATACTTTTGTCTTGTATGCATGTATGTATTGTTGGTTGCTGACGTATGATGCTACCGCATCTTTTATATAGTTATGATTTTCAGTAGGTATTTGGTTAAGAAGTAGGCCTATTTCGCGCTACTTAATATACAAAAGCGTAATATGTATTCATAATTATTAATTATCAGTAACACATTAACAGTAACATAATAAGCAAATATTTATGTTAGTTAACAGGTACCAAATCTATACATAATTTACAAATTCTCATCAAAGGATAATCGCTGTTTTCATAAGTTAGGCCAAGAGAAAATTAACTAAATCATTTTTCTTAGGTTGGTATTCGTATTGCCAAGTATATTAAGCGATTTACATGTATTTATAACATTTATAGAACATAAGTAGTCAATTTTTATGATGATAGTCAAGGCAATCATAGCGAAATAATGATGATAAATTTGTGTCAAAAATAGAATTTATATGCTCGGTAATTATGATTAGTAAAAGCAAAATTATTAAAATTTTATTTAGCTCCAAGATATAAAGGTTTATAAAATTTGTGTCGTCATCAGGACTAGTTTTGAAATGAAGCTTCTCACGAATATAAGTTTTTATACAAAACTGTTATCTTCGTGGATCTAAAATGTTCTTGAAATGTATGCTATTTTTAAATTATATTTATAATAAACAAATTAATATTGTAGCACTGTACAAGCCTACATGCTTTATAATTGCAAGTGTATCAAAATTATTAAGTTTAATGCAAGAAATTTATATTCAAATAAAAACTGTTTGAGAATTGCAGTACTGGAGTGGTAGCCATGTGTCCGTTATTTGAATTTGTCTACTTCCATTGGTAGTAGACTCCACCCCCTAACTCGGTATTCGTTATATATTTATAGATGGTCTTTGAGTCGCCAATCAAAATAATATATATATATATATATATATATATATATATATATATATATATATATATATATATATATATATATATATATACATATAGGGAATTCATATGAGTGACGAGCTACTAAAACAAAAACCCCCTTATTTCCGAAGTATTTCAATTATATCATTTTATTTCTATATTAATATTCATTATTAAGCATCTACTTTCACTATTTTTTACTAATTTCTCTTAATTCGATTGAGCTGTAATCCCCTATTATGATTAGTAAAAGCAGAATTATTAAAATTTTATTTAGCTCCAAGATATAAAGGTTTATACTATGCAAATTGTGTTTTTGATAAGAAACATTTGCAATCATGGACAGTAGTTTGGATTTGTTTATTTGACACAATCCGAAAAACATGGTTTAATATGCTTTTGAAGTAAAAAATTTAAAAATGAGTATAACTGAAACAAATACTATTAGAAATATGCAAATGATGATCTGTAATAGATATTTTCATTTGTTTCTTAATAATTTCCAATATTTTCACCTCAATAAATTAATAATTCGTCTTTTATTAATGTTTAAAACAAAAGAATGTAGACTTGTTATATATCATTGTAAAGCTTATAAATTAAGTAAAAGACGAGACTATTTCCAACATAGGTTCCCATTTAAAAAATCATAAGTTTGTGTTATATCTCGAGAATTATTGTTTTCAAAAAATCTAATTACGCCATTTTATTATATCTAAAAAACGGTAAATTTTTTGTAAAAACAATTTGTCTCAATCATAATAAATAAGATATGATATATTTTCAAAATGAGCGAAAAACGAGTTTTTGTTTGTAGGTCAGAAACAAAAGAAGATTTCTGTGGTGACTATTAAACTTTTTTGGAAAAGTTGACGCTGCAAATGTGCAAACGGTTTTGATCTATCGTTAATATTACCCGAGATACATTAAAAAACCATGGAAAATGATAGATATGTACATAAAATTGTCTTCACAACGATACCAAAATATTATCACTATCTCAAAATGGCGACCATTAATTTTCAAAATGTGTATTAATAAAATAAATGGTCGCCATTTTGAAATGGCTGAAGTAAAACTATGATATAATTTTATGTACCGTCTGAAAAAAATATAATAATACCGATTCCCTAATCTAAATTTAAAGTTGTACCGTTATAACCGGAAGTGATACAAATACATAAACCCTCGGCTGTAATGAAATATACCCTCATCCCACCTCGGATGTAACGTACTATTTTTATTTGATATGTAATATTAGTAAAACCACTAACAGATACCATTCGCCATGACTGCTTTGATCACCATAAATATTCTGAAAATGATGAATTTAACTTCCAATATTTGTTTTGTAGTATGTACAAATTGTATTACATAACCTATATAAACCTATTTGGAATTAGGCGTTAATTGTAATGTAAAATAGTGAACATTGCCGCGATTGGTTTAGTTATAGGTTAGGTATTTTTTTGTTAATTGTGGCTATTGCATGTATGTATTTGTATTGTACACTCGGAGTCTATTGAAACCAAGTGGGTCGATATGTTTCGTGAGCAGGGTGGAATACAATACAGGGTACTCACTAAATAAGTTTGATATGTTCGTAGTTAGCTTGAACACCTAAGGCTTAAAGTTCGACATGTTCTCTTCGACTTATGGAACTAGACGATGATAAGTTTCACAAATTCTTAAACATATATGTTTACAATATTCTGATATTATACGAGAAAAATATGACGAATGGTTCAATAATAACTTATATGGTTTGAATTTAAAAATACAGGCTGATCAAAACAAAAAGATAGTAATAAAATTCAACAACATAATCTAAAATAATAATAATAAAACAAGTTGCTATTTAAGCCAAAGCCACGTGCCTATCAGTTGGGTTTGATCACCCTGTATATCGATGGCTTAAAGGGTGAATGTGTCGTAGCCAGGTTACAACATCCGTTTTTATATATACAGGGTATCTTGGAAATAGGAGGACATGGCTTAACCACAGATTCCTGGCCCATAATAAGACGATTTAACTAAACTTACCCTTATCCGATAGTGCACCGTTTAGTCAGTATTCTGCCTCAAAGTCTTCATAAAAAAAATAGTCTTGTTTATAATAACGAAACGCTTTGGTCGATTTGAATGAAATTTGGTATAACAATCCATATGGATCTAATTCATCTTTTAAGATGGTATTTGTTATTGTTAGTGAACCACTAGTGTATGAAACTTGGGTGTCGCGACCATGAATAGACCATTAACTTTTTAATGACAGCGCCAATAATGTATATTTACTGTTTTTCAGAAAGATACATTCAATAGTAAACTTTCGTGTCTATGCCTAAGTTATATCAGTAACGATTCAGAAAAAAATAAAATGTAAGTGACTGCGCCGTGTAATTTTTAAAATAAATTTTGTCTAGCAGTCTTTCCAAATGTCAAACAACTAATTTTTAATGACAGTAACAATTTTTTATCGGTTGTCAAAATTTCCTTTGCCCTATTTTAAAACTAGTAACATATCCGTTTGTCGGCCTTATAGTATTTTACTGCTATTATTGTAATACGACGATTAAATGTTAGCTCACTCCTAAACAACTTTAGAAGATTGACAACTCGTAAAAAATTGTTTCTGTCATTAAAAATTAGTAGTTTGACATTTGGATAGACTGCTAGATAAAATTTATTTTAAAAATTACACGGCGCAGTCACATTTTATTTTTTTCTGACTAAATCGTTACAGATATAATAACTTACGCATAGACACAAAAGTTTACTATTGAATGTATCTTTCTGAAAAACAGTAAATTTACATTATTGGCGTTGCCATTAAAAAGGGTCGCGACACCCAAGTTTCATACACTAGTGGTTTACTAACAATAACAAATACCATCTTCATAGATGCATTATATCCATATGGATTGTCATACCAAATTTCATTCAAATCCAACAAAGCGTTTCGTTATTAAAAGCAATATTAATTTTTTTCAGAAAGACTTTAAAACAGAATACAAGCTAAACTGTAAATTTTTTTACAGGCGGAAAGTTCATGTCAATTCTAATTTATGACGTTTGCAATTTGAAATAAATTTCATCTAGTATACTAGATGACTAGCGAATGAAAGTTGACATTTAGATTATTTAATAGATGTGGTTTCTTTTGAAAACATTTCCCTATATTTAATTTGAAAGGAAACTGACCCTTATGTATTCCTTTACAGAAGATTAGAATTGTACTCAATACCAGGAGGCATTTAAAATGACCTTAGCAACATGATTCAGGGATGTATTTAGAAAATTTAATACCGCAAATTCTAGTTCGTTCGTCTCAGGTGTAAGCAACCCTCGAGTCGGAATTACTGTTAGAGGAAATAGAATTGCCAAACTAAATAGTTTAAAGATCAAAATATTTTGTTATAATCAACATAAACAAAAATGTTTGTAATATTTTAAAAGCACCCCTGTTTTGATATTCAGTTACCCTAGTCGCTAGTCGGCTATTTATTTTCAGCCAGACATAGTAATGTATTTCTGTGATTTCCTAGTCCATTATTTAAATGGGTTCAAAAATTTCATACCTGAATATTTCGTACAATTCTTCTCTAGGGTTTCAAAAGAAACCACATCTATAAAATAATTTAAACGTCAACTTTCATTCGTTAGTCATACCATACCAACCTTTTAAAACAAAAAATTGCGTATCAAAATGAAGGCTCTTTCGATACGCAATTGGGTTTCGTACTGACTTCATTACGAACGTAAAATATAAAAATAATTATTAACAAATTGTACATCATGTAACGGATATTACCCATTGCTGGGTACGATAATCATTGTTACAAAGATTAACAATTATAATAAAAAATTACAATAATAAAAGTTATTTGCATTATTTTCCTTTTCATTATTGAAGAGAACATATCGAAATTTTCCATCGCCCATATGCGATGTCTCTATGTCTATACACTGGGTGCACTCATTTATCTTTTTATGAAAATCTAAGATAACGTATAGAAAATTTACAAGTTACTGGTCGTTTGCATGGCTTAGCGCCGCTAATCTGGCAACATCGCCACTGGGAGAGACAGTGTTGCCATCTTAACAGCGCTTTACATAAAGGCGATCTACAACAAACTATAAATAGGTATTGTTACATTGTTATTGTTGAGCTCGTCTTTCCAATGTTTTCATTCGTTCTTTTGTTTAACCTAGTACAACTTACAATTCTAAACTTTATCTACAAGGGTTTATTAGTTGTCTTATTTTGTGCTTCACAGACACTTGTGACGCCAGTATACAACAAACGAAATTTTTGCCGTTTGTAAAATCTTTCAAAAGTATGTGTGCCATATATTATTTTTATTTCCTTGTACAAAGTAAAGGAAGTATTGTAATCGCGAAAAATTTCGGTTTTCAGATTTCAACGGAAATATCCATTTTGGCCATCCCTGAATCTATTTTGACTAATTTCGTTGTGACGTCTGTACGTACGTATCTCGCATAATTCAAAAACGGTAAGCCGTAGAAAGTTGAAATTTTGTATTTAGGACTGCTATAACATCTAGTTGTGCACCTCCCTTTTTGGTTATTACATAATTTCCAGAAATGGTACTTTATTTGAAGCCTATAACAGATTTGAATGAAAAACAATTTTAAAATATAATCCAAAACTTTTCAAATTTGGTATATAAGACTTTTATGTCAATTGGAATAACATAGTAGATTTTAGTTAAAACAAGCTAACCGGAAGTGATATATTAGCTGAAGTTGTTAACAGTTTTTCTGGAACAAAATGGTTCCATTTTGATTTTAGAAATAAATGTTTCAAATAATAGTTTTAGAGAATTAAATTCTGCGTCTAGCACATCAAGTATTATTAAATTAGCCCTTTATATAAGCGAGATATTTAAAATTTAAATACTTTTTTTATTTTTTTGTTATTTTTGTCCTAATGCATAGCAAGCTTCATTACAAAAACCAAAAAGTATATAAGTTTTAAATTTACATATCTCGCTTATACAAAGGGATAATTTAATAATACTTGATGTGCTAGACGCAGAATTTAATTCTCTAAAACTCTTATTTGAAGCCTTTAATTCTAAAATCAAAATTAAACTATTTTATTCAAGAAAAACTGTTAACAACTTCAGCTAATATATCACTTCCGGTTAGCCTGTTTTAACCAAAATCTACTATGTTATTCCCATTGACATAAAAGTCTTACATACCAAATTTGAAAAGTTTTGGATTATATTTTAAAATAGTTTTTCATTAAAATCTATTATAGGCTTCAAATAAAGTACCATTTTTGGAAATTATGTAATGACCAAAAAGGGAGGTGACAACTAAATGTTATAGCAGTCCTAAATACAAAATTTCAACTTTCTACGGCTTACCGTTTTTGAGTTATGTGAGATACGTACGTACATACGTCACGTCGAAATTAGTCAAAATGGATATTTCCGTTGAAATCTGAAAACCGAAATTTTTTGCTATTACAATACTTCCTTTATTTCGAACAAGGAAGTAAAAATATTTTAAATGATAGTTGATGATAAAAGAAGATAATATTAATTTATTGTTATTTTCGTAAATAATAAGATTGGCGTCAGAAATAGTCATGCAAAACAACACCCCACTCCTGTGACGTCGCAGCACGTACAGCACGTCATTTATAGCCAATAGGAAAACAGTTTATGTTATTTATATAAATAAAAGTAGGCGATAGTTTGTCACATGTTAAACTGTATGTGCTCTGACGTCACATTCTATTTCAGATCACGTGATTTTTTCAAAATATTACACAATTTTCAATAATTGTAAAATATGTAATGGATATTTTATGATATTTTCAAATTTGAGGCTCTTTAAAGAACAATGTCTTTTAAAATTTAGTATTCAGAAGTCATAAAAATTCTGCAACAGCCCTATTCATGTTGATTCTGACGTCACAAGTGTATAGTGTTTATGTTATTTATTAGCATGTTTCCAGTGAATTGAACATGGAACTATGTATTACGAAGCAACCGTTTTGAAATAGCAAATTTTGGTCACAATCAGCTTTGTTTTAAGGCTTGCCTTTGAATTTCTCTCTTACATCTAATGGGTTACAAATGTTGAAAATGTTATTGTTGATGCAAGCCTTATAACAATATGTATTAGTTTAGTATTTATTTTTCTGGCTAGGCTATGCTAGGTTATGTTTTCTTGTATTTCTGTATGTACAGATTGAGGCCTGGAAACTTCCATTTTTTGAATAAAATAAAAAGTATTGTTGATAGAAAAAAATATTTTTGGATAATGAAGGAACACAATTGGAAGTTTTGAATCTTGCAGTTTTAAACAAAATATTTTGAAGGTAATAAGCTCCTCTTTACACGTTCCAACATTCAGAAAATAGCCCGAATGTTGGAACGTATAGAGCGGAGTTTCGGAAATCGGTTGCATCAGTGCCACCATTTTCAATATGTTTTGTTTCAATTATGTTCTTTCATTATCAAAACATAAATTTTGTCTATCAGCAATAGGTACTTTTTATTTTATTCGCAAAAAGTTACTAGGCGCCATTCTGTATGTAGTAGTGTGTCTGTGTGTTTTTAATATTATATATTTGACATTTATTCTGATGTAATACACTTATTTACAATAATGTTTGAATCAATTTAATGAAAGTTTGTTTGCACCATCAAATGGATATGTTTAGTATTATAAACAGATTATACAATACATGGTTTGGGTTGAACGCAAGACGTTAAGCGAGAGCGCATACTAACATGCACGAAATGTGACAAAGACGGGAGACCACACAAAAATTCTTATATTTCACTCTATAACACAATATTTTATAAATAATATACCAGTTTTTAAAACAGTAGACTTCAAAATACAATTTTTAATATTCAAGTTTTTTTAATGATTAATTTGTCATATTTTCATGAACCTGAATTATAGGTCAAGTATTTTCAGATTTTAGAATTTGGATTATTTTCACTAAAGGTGCATTCACAAATGAAAATTAGGTTTATGATTTTTGTTTAGATTTAAGTAAGTCATTCATAAATGCAAGTTTAATTTAACTCTAATTTAGTTTTGATTGTACTGACATCTATGTAAATGTTTCAAAAACAAGATTAAAATATCGGTAGAGCAATACTTGATAGATACCCGTGCACCGTGTAATTGTCATGGTTTGCACTTCTTTAGGACACTTTTTTATTTTCTTTTGAATGACTGCTCAATTCTTTATCAGTATTAGATTTCGAGTTATGAAGTCAAAGTTATGATTTTATATGGACGCCATATTGGAAAGTTATTGATGTTCATTTGTTTCAAACAGCAAATATGCAACAATGGGGTATGTGACCAAATTTTTATTTTTACATTATATGATACTAGACAAAAAATAAAATACCCGTATTTTTTTACATCGATTAATTATTCGTACTTTACGAGAAAATAATTATTAAAAATTTGGGGAAGGGATTTGTGACGTGACAATGGTAGAAGCGTAAAAAAGACGGTTAGACTGGGAGGGAAAGAGATAGATATAGCCAGATGTGAGCATGCCACACCCTGCCACACCTACCACAACATAAATGCGACGCTGATACTCTGATTTATAACTGTCTCTTTCCTTCCCGCAGTCTATCTGTCTTCGTTCACCGTTCTAACATACTTACAGCATATATCCCTTCTCCAAAACATTCAATTTTTAATAACAAGATTATTACAAATTAATATTTAGTTTTTATTATTATAATGAGAAGCTACAGTGGTTAGTTTTTATATTTTATGACATATATATTGAAATTCAAATATGGTCACATACCCCATTATTAATTTTATAGGGTAAAAACAATGATTGTGGCAATGAAACAAATGAAAACATAATTATTTTTTATTTTCATTTCTAATTTCCTAATTTAGAAATTTTATTCAGATCAATTAATTTTTAAATTTTATATGGACCTCATAGTAGGCGAGGACAGGGGCGCGCCGTACCATTTAGTCGCCCGTGTGCCAATGCTCATCTTGATGCCCCCCAACTTCAACACATAAAAAATAAGCATCGCCATTCGAAATAATATCAAAAAGTGGGATAAAAAGGTGCAAACTAAAATCTAGTATTATTTGACATTTGGAAATACGGATTTTTTCTCAAATAACGACACCACTTAAATGGTCTTCTAATGGGGCAACAATTATGTGAGCACGATAACTTGGACAGCCTGAGTACCAGTGTACTTTTTCATAATTTTTTCAGAG
Organism: Harpalus rubripes; assembly: GCA_963082715.1. Classification (NCBI taxonomy): domain Eukaryota; kingdom Metazoa; phylum Arthropoda; class Insecta; order Coleoptera; family Carabidae; genus Harpalus; species Harpalus rubripes. The sequence goes on from OY720460.1 coordinate 13,961,353, forward strand.
CTGGCTGAATAAGTTAAAAAATATTAGAGAAAATAAAAATAAACATATTACAATACTTAACTTATTATTTTTTTTTTGTTTTATTGCTACAATCATTGTTTTTACCCTATAAAATTAATAATTGTTGTATTTTTGCTGTTTGAAACAAATGAACATCAATAAATTATCGTTGGAATTGGACAGCCTGAGTACCAGTGTACTTTTTCATAATTTTTTCAGAGCTGGCTGAATAAGTTAAAAAATATTAGAGAAAATAAAAATAAACATATTACAATACTTAACTTATTGTTTTTTTTTGTTTTATTGCTACAATCATTGTTTTTACCCTATAAAATTAATAATTGTTGTATTTTTGCTGTTTGAAACAAATGAACATCAATAAATTATCGTTGGAAAGCTAAAAAAATTCTCCTTTCAATGGTGTAACTTTCTAATATGGCGTCCGTATAAAAGTCATAACTTTGACCTCATAACTCGAAATCTAACAGTGATAAAAAAATTTGAGCATATTCTTCCGAAAGAAAATAAAAAAGTGTCCTAAAGAAGTGCAAACTAAAATTCCATATTATTTCATATATAGAAGTTATTTTTTAAAATAAAAATCTGAGCAAATTTTTGCATTTATCTAGCGACCTATGAATTTTCTGGAAAAACAAATACATCTTCAAAATGGCCTACTAACGGGGCAACTTTGCCCTAATTTAACCGACTTCGTAGCTCTTATAGTTTCCGAGATCCCAATGGTGCGTCTCGAAAAACGGACACCCTGTATATTAATTATTCAGGATTAAAATGTAAAGGGTGAATAGAGAACAGGTGTGCTCTTTATTAGAATCAGAAATTCATTAAATATTAAATCTTGTTATATTTAATTTATAAAAAATAAGTTATTAACATCGTTATAAAGTAACTTCCTATTAAATTTTAGATATTATGTTCCTTTCGCTTTTTCGTTTCCATCACTGTACATAGTACAATATAGCAACTTGTCATCGTTTTACAGAGTGAAGATAAAAGATCATCTGTATGGTTGTATAGTCATTAAAAGTCTGATTGTTTGTTGTTTTTATTATTGTTAAATGCGTGTTTTTCTGCATGTATTTAGAATGAAGATGGAAGATGATGAGCACGAATAACTGACTGTTATGCAAAGAGGCACTATAGAACACTATATTCAACTATGTCAATTAGTCAAGTACATAGATAGGGTTATGTTATGTTATTACAAGTATTATTTGTCTACTATTTTGTTGACTTTCATTTGTATAAGGCAGCAAAGATGCAGAGTCAATAGGGAACCTACACGCCATTTTATCACATAACCACACTTTTTCATTTCAATCAATATTTCTTTATCATTTTATATTTTATTTGTTATAAATTATTATTAATTTCTTTATTTTTTCGAATATTTTCAAATGAAGTTATTATTTTTTTAAAAATTTGAAACTCCTTATGTTAGTCAAAATATAGAATATTCAGATAACGGCTTAAAAATACAAGATGATCAATATTTTAAGCATGCCACTATTGATATTTGGCGTATTATAAGAGATACATGGATGATTAAATTAGCAAAAAAAAAATGAATGAGCAAATAATAGTTCCATAGGCGCCGTTTTTGAAAATATGTATGGGTGCTCTAGCGTATATAATTATATAATAGTATATTAAAGAACGTGTTTTATAAGACATGTTTTTTTCGCACGCGTCAAAATATAGAAAACGAGCGTTAGCGAGTTATCTAATTGACAAGTGCGAAAGAAAGTCTTATAAAATGAGTTCTTTATACTATTTTTTATATTTTGCGTCTTCTACAAACTAAAATATTTTACTCAATTTGTGATTATATTTGTAACCATTTGTACATTTTCATGTAAATAATCTTCCCTAAAAAAAATAATAATGATTTCGACATTATATTATTAAAATGAATTGTCAATTAACTAAAAATAAATTAGGTAAAAAATAGGTTAAAGAAACGCCATCTGGTACCAACCGTCTAAAACAAAAAATTGCGTATCGAAATGAAGGTCATTACGATACGCGATTGCGTATCGTAATGACTTCATTATGAACGCAAAATATAAAAAAATAATTATGCAATAATGCTGTGGGGTGGAGGTTAGAAGAAAATCGCCTAAGGCCAAGTGAACTAGATTTAGTACAATTCTCAGATTTTTAGTACATCATGTGTTAGATAAAGACAGATATGTTTCTTGCAGCATGAAAACATGTGTTAAAGTCTTTTGCGGTCTTCTTTCTCGGATTGAACTGGCAAGCCGAGCTTGCGTTTTATCATACCTAATAAATCTAGTACCGTAACCCAAAACTAGGGTATAGCCAATGTGGCCCATGCTATAGGTGCCGTTTATTTTTTATATATTTTATATGTATAATATAATTTTTTTTGTTAGAACATGTAAAAAATATTCAAGTGATTTTAGTACAATTTGATTTATAATGTTAGTACAATTTTAGTTTCGCCAATCGCAAGAAAAAATAAACAAACTCTGGGAATCCCCGAACTCCAAAACTCCTAACAACTCAACGGTCTACCAACTCCCTTCTTACTTTTTATACTGTCCCGCAACAGCGCTAACTTGATCTACGTTTAAATTTTTTGTTTTGCTTTTATATTTTTAATAATTGCTAGATGAGAGAGTGACGATTGGTAACTCTTTTTGCGCATTTCGGCAATTTTGGTTTGTTTTGTTCCTCGCTTCTTAGCATTTTTGATTACCGAATCAATTTTGACATTTCGAGAAAGTGATACAATTTACAATTTTATTTTGAGTTGTTGCTATTGTATATGAATACTACACATTATAGTATATTAAAATGAAGAAAGAAAATATTTTAAACGCTATATATGTGATGTGATTAATTCAAAAAAGTCAAAATACCAGCGAAGGTACTTTGACAGAAAATATATTTTTTCTCATAATACGTGTGATTTCTGTAAACCATTTTATCATATTTAAATTTATATTATAATTTATAATATTAGTTAAATGTTACAAGATGCACAGAACATGGAAATTGAGTTTAAAAAGTTGGAAAACTTGAATAATTGAAAGAAGAAAGTTTCTACATATCACGATATCAGTGGATGATGTTAGCATCTTTCTTTTATATTCGCAATAAATGAAGAAGATTCTTTATTGAAAATATACCACGCTATAAGTGGAATCAATTGCACAAGCTCGGAATATAAAATATATGAAAAATACGAACCATGTGAATTTCTATCTTTAACATTAACATTACATGTACAAAATCTATAATAAATAGACTAATTATGTCATTCTATTTCATACAACTGCAAATATTATAGAATTTTAAGACAATTTTCTGCTTCTTGTATTATATATTGTTCAAATATTAACTTAAGAAACACATTTTTATATTTCATTATTGCTATCAGACGACCATTGTTGGAATTTTATTCATACGATAAGTATCTTTTACAATGAGGAAATATGTATACGTAAAAGAATTTTTTATGTTAGTAGAAGATATCTATTGAAAAGTTATTTTCTTAAACATCTGTTCCTCGTATAATCTTCTAGGAAATTTATAAAATTTGATACTTCAATCGGCAATTTGGTAAGAATTATTACATCCCCCACTGCATCACATAATATTTGACGTCCTATCATTCGTATTTATTGCAAATATTTTATAAAATAGAAATTGCAAAATTATTCTGACATAAAACATAACCTTGCTGTTTCAATGAGTAACCATTTTGTCATTTTTGTCCGCTGTCGGCGCTGAGTACTTTTGTGCACACCGCCTATAGCAAACTGAGTTTCGCTGACGCGGCGCAACGCGCGGTAATAGATAGGTATAGGTAGGGTACCTTTATAACCAGGGTATGGCCATGGCGTGGCACACGTTTCGTCCGCCATTACCGGGACATCTGTTATGTGTTGTTCTTGCGCAAAGTATTATGTATTTTCGTGGCTATTTGTTTTATTTTAATGAAAAACACATTTAATTATCATTTTAATATGTATTTAAAGTGTAAGTAATATATTTTATCTTATTTACTTGTGTAGTTTGTTAAGATACCCATCACGATTACTGTCACTGAAAACAACTAAAAATTACCAATATTAAGCACAATCATTTGAATTTTTAAAAGGTAAGTTTAGAATATACAATTATTATGTAAATAAGAACTACCGATATTAAATTAGATGTGATAATAACAACCCATGTCATATATTCTACATAACCTCTAAATGTATATCTTAATAATAATTGTGTATCTCTTAAATAAATTAATTTTTCTTACCTTTATAAATTCACAGTGTGATAATTTAATATTATTTTATAATATAATATCATATTTATCACAAATAAATAGGAAAATCAATTACCGATAATGGCGGCGATCTTGGCCCACGGCCATACCCTGGTTATAAAGGTACCCTAGGTATAGGCACAAGCTGCGACTAAATAGGGGTTTATTGTAAATTCGTAACAAATAATGCACATGGTCATTGTAAGATTTAAAAATAACAAATTGAGTTTTTTCATCTTTAACTCGGTAACTCAGAAATTACATTTAAATAGTAATTTTGAATAAAAAACATCAATAACTAAGTACTTTGTATGGGTGCTCGGCGCCCAATACAAATTTGGTATGGGTGCTTGCGCACCCAAAGCACCCATGCTTTCGGCGCCTATGGTAAACATTTAAATTAGTCTTGTGCAATAAAAATGTTTACCCATTTAACCGTCTTTGTAACTCTTATAGTTTCGAGCTAGCAATAGTGACCCATTTGAAATGAACATCCTATATATAACAAAAAAATACTTTTGCTTAATTTGTGTGTATGGTAATCGTTGCAGGTTCCCTATTTAAAATCTATGTACGAGTACCATACCCTGCTTTTGCTAGCAGGAAGAAGAAAGTCTGAAACAAAAGTTCATAACGCGTAGCTCTAATCTATAGTGTGTCTTTTTACGCCATTAACAAATCAAGTACATACTTCTCCCAGGGAGAAGCGCTAGGCCTTAACATAACGTAAACATAACGTAACATACTACATAATGCACTATAACATTTTTTAAATACTTCTTCTTTGTATTACATCCATTCACCGCGTTGCGCACTTGTCCATTTCAACAATGAATGTTGTCACTGTCTATATGTATGTACATTGCCTAAGTCGCTAGATAAAAGTGTAGGCTAGCAAAGAATGGATTTAAAGCTAGTTAGGTTCGTGTAAATCTTTAAGAAATGGTAGAAATCTACAAGGAATATTTTGGACTTGTACTGTTTCATTTCAATGATATATAGTCACAACCTTCAAGACAACCTCGGGTATAACGTACAACCTTATGGTAAAGATATGTCAATATTCATGGGATTTTTATTTGTTCTTTGACGGGCTAATATGTTTTTATAAACAGGTAATATAATAGTTAATTGGATTCCAAATACCATCTTTCTGAATACAGTTTCTGATCTTGGAATTAAAAGTAAGAGATGACCAAAATTAATTAGCTTTTCGTAATATACTGTTAAACAGGGGCACCCCCCTCCCTTCCGGACTTCTTTTAAGAAAGAAATGAAAGAACAGTTAATCTTCCTAATTCAAGGTTTGAGTCGTAAAGCCAGTTGTTTTTAAGTGTACAGGATGGTTTCAAAAATACTGCAAATAAATTTAAGGGCATATAGTACTGACCAAAATGAGTAAAAAAAAGCTTAATCAACCCGATCTTCCATAGTTTCCAAAATATAAGGCAGTGAAAAATGAGTTTCTACGGGGTTTACGTCTGCTATCTCGAAAAATATTAGAGTTATGACTTTGATTAAATGGGATTTTTTGTTTACCTTTCGGAGGTCAACTTAGATGTGCTTTTGTTTTTTTTTTAAAAAAATCAATTGTACTAAGTTAAATCTTGTGGCAACCTTGGCCAATATTTGATTTTCAAATAACTTCGTTACTATTAGAAATTGAGAAAAAATGTTTCACATAAAATTTTATTGTTGTTTTATAGTCTATTTACTGACAGACAAAATTTTGTTCAATCACTATCTTGTCAATTTTCTTCGATTCTAATAGTAAATGGCCTCTTTATGGGAAACAGTTGGTCAGTACCCTATGCCCTTTCATTGTTTTCCCGAAGTATGATTACATCCTATATATCTCGATTATATTTTCTCTGACGAAACGACGCGTGGTTCGTTCCGATTTATGACGTAATTGGTTCACCGAATCAATGTGGATACTTTCGTGGTTTCGTCTTGTGACTAATCACAATCATGGTTGCTAGCCAACAAATGATTGCGTCTACTATTTTGTGTATTATATTTACTGACAGCCGATGGAACCTTGCTAGCTAGCTTTAACGAACTGTCGCGCCGTGTAAGTATGCCTTAACAAGTGTACTGCCTCATCTATATGTTGGCCGAGGTTAGGCGAATGAAAGCCAACGTCGAATTTACACCAACGTGTGGAAAGGCTTTTTGTCTAACTTCGCAGCGACTCGCATTGGCCATTCGCCTTTTGCCGACGCTCGCCTCAGTGTCGATTTTTGGAGCACGAGTCAAAGAAGCGAGAAACGTCTGACACTGGCCTAATGGTCTGCGCCAAATACTTGCCAACGTGTAGGCGCAAAATAGTTGCGCCGACTCGCCTTGCTTTGCCTCGCCTGTATTTGTTTATATTGGTTTATTGGCGTTAGTTGGCCCAACTTGTAGATCAGGCTTAAGAGATGAGCCAGCAGGCCTTTGGTTCCAAATGCATATTCAGAACGAGACCTCCCCACTACTTTCCAGTCCCCAAGTACCCGCGCACCATCGTGTGGCATCCTGCATCTGGCTTTCTTATTGAAGTTCTTTCATGAATTCTAAACATTTAACTGCGAGCCACGCCATAGTTCCCACATTCTTTGAATATGTCACAGCTGTTTACACAGCACATTACTGTGCCCTATAGTGCAAGTGATCCGCGATAAGATGAATTGCTCGAACCAACATGAACCTTGGACCAACGTGTTCAGCTACTTTGACCTGTGCAAATTTATCGACAACAGAGGAACCTAGCAAACTACGTACCACAAATTGCAAGCCATAGCAGCCGCTTGTGTCAAACGACCTATGGTTCGTAGTTCGTCGAGACAAACTCGCCGAACCATATAGTTATCAAATTAATTGCATTTCATTTTGGAAGGGTAAGGTGTGTACCAGTGTGATATGTCGTCGTCATGTACTGTTAATATGTTCAGAAGTTTTTCTTTGACTATTTCATTCATAAATTTATAAGCCAATCCAAATTTCGGATTCTACCTTGTTACCAAGTTTCATTTTGAAAAATTTTCTCCCTTTAGGGTTTATTTTTTTTTTTACCTAGAAACAAAATGTTTTACTTCTGTTATGATTTTGACATTATTTTCGACATAAAAGTTTTTCTTCTGAACTCTTTGTATGTATTTCCTACCTACTTTAGTTTCGTCAAAATATTGAATCAGTCTTTTCAGAAAAATGGTTTATGGAATTAGATCATTTATCTGTATTTTATTAAGTTGTAAGGAAAAAATTAAGTAAATAAATAAATTAAAATTATAACTATTTTGTCCAAGGACTAAAGGAAGATTTTATTTCAGTTTCATTAGAGTTTAGAGAGAGGGTACTTCTTGCGTACACAATTTTCAATATTCCTTGTAATTCACTCCAATCTCTTACTATAAAAACCTACTGTACATTACAATTACATAATAGTTTCGAACCCACTCATTGCAAAGCCCCTACACTTTTATTTCCACCGCGTGCCATTTGCGCCCCACCTCTTTCTGAAGAGGGCAATAATAATCTTTTTCGACAATTCCGACCGCATTGCAGCCACCTACCGGTAGGCCGGGTAACTAGAGTCACGTGTCGTGTCGTGAGACGCGCACGCGCACCCAACGAAACAAAGGAAGGAGAGTAAGTGACGTAGACGTTGAACGTTGACGTAGTGAAAACGTTGACGTAGTGAGGTTGGGGTGTGTAAAGCGTCACTACGAGAGAAGCAGAGCGTCTGCCCCTGCGTGGGGGTTAGGGCGTAGGCGAGTCGGACTCCACTGATGCCAGTAGGGTGGAGATTCAGGGGCCTTAGCCTAGCACCCCTAGGAGCAGGAGCAGCAGGCTCCAACTTGTGGTGATGGTGGCACCTGATGTGCAGGTTTCGACTGGGGCTGGGTTTTGGATGCTCGCTACAACAAAATTGAGTTCCAGAGATAGGAATTAATATTTTTAAATTTGTAAGGTAATGATTTATTTTGAATGAAAACGATTTTATCTTGAACTTCCATTATCTTTATTTGTAAAAAAACATAAATTCTTCACAAATAAAATAAATAAATAAATAAATATATCATCACGGCATATTACCCATTGCTGGCAGCGCCAATCTGTTTTGTACACAGAATTCGGTAATGATGATGACATATTTATACCGTGTGGGCGTTTACCAGGCGTCACCTCATGGGCACTTATTGCTGGCGTGGAGAATGCACCACAGGGATCAATTTTGTGCCATTTAAAATTTGAAATATTTGGCGTCGGTTAGGATCCAACCCGGTTCCCCAGATTCGCGCATGCGGCCACGAGACCCCATCTTCACATCGTTTTGAAAGCGAAAATCTGCTATCGTTATCAAGTGATCTGGCACTACTGACTAATTCCTTAACATATGAGCTTTATATCTTGTGTTATGGGGGTGAACATTAGTGACGGGTGGCTGGTCGGGTCCAATGGGTGGGTCGAGCGTCCTGGGTGTTTGGGTATCAATGGTTAGGCTGGAGTCTGCTACGATGTGTTTCCTCCAGATTGGCCAAATTTCCACACTCGGCTGGCTGAAAACTGTTTTTTTGTTCTTTTGAATGATGGCGGCTTCTTTGCACTTTCTCTTGTACCAATGTTCTTCTTTCTTGAGGATCCTTGCTCCTTCCTACTGGATACGGTGATGGTGTTCCCACGCATGGTCTGCAAGTCCGGACTTTGACGTCTCTCCTCTTTCAGTGTGTCGTCTGTGTTTCTTTAATCTGATGTCCAATGGTCGTTTTGTTCCTCCTATGTATGTTTTTCCGCATTCACAATCCACCAGGGACCCGAAATTTTTTGCATACGTAAGTGGGAGAGATGCGCATGCAAACTGCATATTGGTATTCTTGAAACGAAATCGTGTGGTCGTAGGCGAATATTCCGTACGCAATTACATCGCATGGGTATGAATAACTTGAAATTATCATTCGCACACGAAACTGTGCCTGTCACTGTCACTTGTGTTTGGTGTATCAGTACTTAGATGAAATAAATCAAATATGTTTTTATATAATTTCGCGTACGTTTCATGATCTTATAATAACGCCAATTATAAATCTAGAGTCTCCATACACTCAAGTATCGTTATAATATTGGACAAATGTGTGCTCGTGCATTAATAGAACGATGCAATGGATTGTTAAAAAGGAATTTTAAGCGCCTTTTAACGAGCTTTACATTCCAAATCTGAAATGGTTAGCAAAATTACAAGTATTATTATTACATAACACTTGCATATTAATATTGCATATTATGTACTTACACACTGTAAACCACGGTGTAGTATCTATAGGTGAATGCACGACGTATTCCAATGCATAACGAAGAATGGCTAACTAACTGGGCTAGTTCATACAGTTTGCCGCTAGATGCCAGGTTTTGTTGCGACCCGATTTTTACACAAAATATTTAAAATATTAAATTATTCATATATAACGCATAATATTCTATATTTTCAATCATTACCTTTTATCTTTTGTCAGTTCTATGTATGTATTTTGTACAAATTCCATACAAAAACGTTTCTATACTTCCAGTAAAATTATAAAACAACATATGTCAAATGCACTTGACATTGACACCTTTCAATCAGAAATTTATTTTAGTACCTGTTTCTGTGATTATAGTTTAGCTGGCTGCCGCTAAATTGCACCTTTTGGCACCTTAAAGACTATATTTCTCTTTATTTGATCCATACCCTGTTGTGCATCTTGTAGCAAAACATTTCTTGTCAAATGGTAACGGGTCGCGTTAGCGCCATTTTGTTTCCCAGTTACTTAGCCATGTCAACGCATCTCGTGCTCTCACCTATAGATACTACACCGTGCTGTAAACTAAGAAAAATTATACCTACTATATCAAATAATATATTAAAATTAAAACACTTGTGGCTTATGACAGCGTCGCTGACAGCTATAGCTGACAGCTTTGGTTAACAGGTTGACAGTGACAGTTAGAAAACAATTATATGATGAAGCATTCACGTGGTACATATGTTTCGTTTTGATTGCTACATGCTACGTTCGTTTGCTTTCGAGAATCGTATGCGTAGGCTTCGGCTGAGTTTCGTTTGTTATTCAAGAATACCATTCATACGTACAGTACTGTTCGTGCACGAAACTAACCAGACGAATTTTGTCGCGTGCGGAAAATTTCGCCTGATTTCAAAAATCGGGCCCCTGGTAGATGCCTGTTTGTAGTTTTGGTGACTGTTCTGGTTTTGTTGTTGATAGGATGCTCTTGATTGTGGTTGTTGTGTTTGATATATATGTTTAACTTGCTGGCAATCCTTTTGATTTTATCGGAGACTCCCGTTATATAAGGAATGTATAATTCATTTCTCTTTCCTTCGTCTGTGTTTACTTGCTTTGCTCTTGTTGTTTGGTTTTTTCTTTACTATTTTCTTGATTGTTTTATCCGTGTATCCGTTTCGTTGGAGTGTGTTAATGACATCCTTGACTTCTGCCTCATAACCTTCTTCTATGTTGCAGTGTGATTTAGCTCTGTCAAGTAGCGCTAAGCTACCCCTATCTTGGTGTTTTCGGCATGGTTGGATTCATAGTTCAGATAGCGTCCTGTATGTGTTGGTTTGCGATAAACAAATGTTCGTATGGTGTTGTTAACTCTCTCTACAAGTACATCTAGGAATGGTGAATTTGATGCTCGGTTTTAGAGAATTTATATGGGAAAGAAAATCTTCTAAGTCTGCGTCACTGTGGTTCCAGATAATAAAGGTGTCATACACGTACCTTATCCATTTCTTCGGCTTGATCTGGGCTGTGCCTATAACGGTATCTTCGAAGTACTCCATGTAGATATTGGCGATGACAAACCGACACACATAGGACGCTATCTGAACTACGAATCCACCATGCCGAAAACACCAAGATGAGGGTAGCTTACGCGCTACTTGACAGAGCTGAATCACATTGAAACACAGAAGAAGGTTATGAGGCAGAAGTTAATGATGTCATTAACCCACTCCAACGAAACGGATACACGGATAAAACAATCAAGAAAAAAGTAAAGAAAAAACCGAACAACAAGAGCAAAGCAGGTAAAGAGAGACGAAGGAAAGAGAAATGAATTATACATTCCTTATATAACAGGAGTCTCCGATAAAATCAAAAGGATTGCCAGCAAGTTAAACATATCAAACACCAACAACCACAATCAAGAACATCCTATCAGAAACAAAACCAGAACAGTCACCAAAACTACAAACAAGCATCTACCAGGTGGATTGTGAATGCGGAAAAACATATATAGGAGAAACAAAACGACCATTGGACATCAGAATCAAGGAACACAGACGACACACTGAGAGAGGAAAGACGTCAAAAATCGAACTTGCAGACCATGCGTGGGAACACCATCACCGTATCCAGTAGGAAGGAGCAAGGATCCTCAAGAAAGAAGAACATTGATACAAGAGGAAGTGCAAAGAAGCCGCCATCATTCAATAGAACAAAAAAAAAAAAACAGTTTTCAGCCAGCCGAGTGTGGAAATTTGGTCAATCTGGAGGAAACACAACGTAGCAAACTCCAGCCTAACGATTGAGACCCAAACACCCAGGACGCTCGACGCAGCCATTGGACCCGACCAGCCACCCGTCACTAATGTTCACCCCCATAACACAAGATATAAAGCTCGTATGTTAAGGAATTAGTCAGTAGTGTCAGATCACCTGATGACGATAGCAGATTTTCGCTTTCGAAATGTTGTGAAGAATTTATGTTTTTACGAATAAAGATTATGGAAGTTGAAGATAAAATCGCTTAAATTCATAGGCATTATGTTTCATCATGATATACGTCCTCCTATATAGCAGCTTGAACTCTTAGCATTTGCTAAACCGGTCTATGGGAATGTTACTGTTTAACTTTTCATATAATCAGCAAATAAATTCTATTCAAACAATTTCGTCCAATGATTTACACGTCCCACGCCCCCATTAACTGATATAGCGGCAGACAATAAAATATCACGGATTGAAGTGTTTTGTGTAGGACGTGCTTTGATTTGATAAGAGGCGTTGATGGTCGATGCTTTGTACATTAGCAGACAAATAGAATTCGCGTGACTCGATAGTCCAAAATCCAACAGACAACAGGTGGACTGCGTCAGAGCCGGATCTAGATATTTTAGCACCTGAGGCAAAAGGAAAAATTGCATTCCTCAAACACGTCTTCGAAACCATGATCCTTCATTTCTTGCAAACACATTACCAGTCCTTTAATAAGCTTAGATGCCTTAAGCACAGTTATATTTTTTGACTGTACTACTTTATCTACTTAAGTTTAAATATTATCCCAAATTGATAGTGTACACAGAAAATTGTAATTAATTTTCGATATTATGTCAATTATTTCTGTAATATCAACTTATAAAGGCGCGTGCGCAGCACGAAGCTACACTGGCCTAAATGCTGATTGCATTATTTATCTGTGCTAAACATAAATTCATTTAATGTAATTTTTATTATTACATTGCAAATAAGTAATCTTCGTTATTGAGGTAATTTTCTCATTGAGGCGCTTTTATAAATAGGTAGTAAAAAAATGCTCTTTTGGTCTTTTTGGTTGGCGCCCCTTTAAACTTTAAACCTGAGGCAAGTGCCTCGCTCGTTACACCCTAGATCCGGCCCAGACTGCGTGCAAAGGCTGCTCTCTTCAATGGGGAAACATCAAACATCATTCACAGCACACCACTCAGATCAAACAGTAGTAAATACATCTATAGAGGATGTCTGAAAAGTGTCGCCCGTGTTTTTGAGATATAATATAAACAGTTGGACCTCTTTAATCAGAACTAATAATTGCACAGATTGATCCGGATTATCGAAATGTTCGGATTCTCAAACAAATTACAGAAAATATCAATTTTTTTAATTCTCTAAGAATTTCCACATTTTCACAATAAAAATGCTTTATTTTCAAATATAATATTAAAAGACAACTTTACTTACTACATATGAATAACAAAATAAAGTACATATAGGCATATTACATAAATCTATATTAAAGTCAATAGTAAATCTAAGAAACTGAAAAATTCGTTGATTTTGCTCTGTTTAATGTTCGCATCTTCTTTCTTCAGTTCTGCAGAAATACCTGCACCTTCGGAACTAACAATTTTTTTAAAAGCCTCTTGCGGTAATTTAACTTGATCGTTTGAATCACATTTTGGTCCATCAGTAGCATTAAGGGAGTTACATTTGGCGTCAAAAACAATAATTTTTTTATCTTCAGAATATAAGTCTTCAGGTGTCCTGGGGTATTGTCTAAATTCAAAAGTTCCTTGGCTTCTAAATTCAGCTGTTGCATTTTTTTCGCACTGCTGGAACAAAATCTGTGTAAAACCAGTCCTTCAAAATTTGTCTAGTAACCCAGGCTCTTTTCTGCCCTTGGTACCTCACTGACCGCGGTTCATTTCCAAAAGCTCGTGGCTTTTGAGATTTTCCCAGTACAAACAATCTCATTTTATGTGTGCCGGAAGCATTACAGCAGGGCATAAATGTAACTCGTTCCTTGCTTATTTTTCTACCTGGAGCTGATATTTCAGTTTGGTGAACAAGTGTTTTTTATTTCGAAGCACGTTTTTAAATGGCTCAACAGCAGCCTCATCACTTGATAATTTTTCTCCTGTAATTGACAGTTGTCCAATTCCGTATCTGTTCTTGAAGTTATGGAGCCATCCGGAGCTAGCTTAAAAATTGTCATCGTTGTGAGTCTGACCATAAAAAAATAGTGCTTTTTCACACAAAATTTCTCTCGATATGGGCACACCAAAAATGTACATAGCCAGTCATTTTTACCTCTAGATCTTTGCTGTAAAACCAGGTATAAACCGTTTTATCAACTTCGGGATATGCACTTATTTTCAACGTTTTTCGTTTATTGATCAAAGAACTGGCTGTGGTGCCGTAGGATAGAATACTCGTCTTGTTTTATTTTTGATGTCGCAAATCGTTGATTTTCCCACATTGTATTTTTTCGATAAATTGATCACTGTGTTACCCGCCTCTAAACTCTTAATAATCTTGATCTTTTCTTTAATCGATAAAATAACGTGTTTTCTTTTAGAAGTCATCTTAGCTTTAAATTGCAGTGCAAACTTAACTCAGCAACAGACAAAGGTCTAATGAACAATGAACAGTAAACAGAGCAGTTCTTAAATAAATAAATAAATATATCATCACGGCATATTATCCATTGCTGGGTGTGCCAATCTATGCTTTGTATACGCAGATTTTGGTAATGATGAGGAGAATATGAAATCATGGGATTCCCACATTTAGGCAGCAGAATACATTAATCTACGGGATTCCCATATTTAGATAATAGAGAACATGAAACCAAGTGATTCCATCATTTAGGTAGCAGGAATCACTTGCTGTTCGATTAACGAGGCGTTGTTCGGATTATGGCTCCGAGTTGTCGCTGTTCGGATTACTGAAGGTTCGGATGAGAGCTTGTTCGAATTAAAGAGGTCATACTGTATCCGCAGCCACTATAGTTTTAAGCTGATCAGTTGAGATTTATTTATATCGATGTTGGTGTATACTTACATGTAACCTGCATCAGTTGTGGCAGGTACTTTTTCCAGAAGGCGCACTGTTTGAGACGGGGGCCTCTGCCAGTGGCGGTGGAGTTGATGGACAACGTGAGGAACTCTCGCCCGTATGCTGTATGTAGGGGCCAGTATGTGCTCGTCCACTGGCCTCCTGGCGATTGAGAAGGGTTTCTGAAACATATTACCAGAATTTGTCATTCTACATTAGTATATACTACCAATTTTCGTCTGATTCTAATTACTAAATAAAATAATTTTGTAATGTAATGACGATAACAAATTTTGGAATCTGTAACAGTTATAAGCTTGAGAAAACAAAAGAATTTTACTTGCATTTAGTGGTGCAAGTGGTCAACCCAAATCTATAAGAAACCGATCGTTTCTGGGCGATTGTAAGTAGGCGATAGCCATCCGAGCGATAGAATCATTAGAAACTTAAGTATTTTGCACTCTTAGTAGGCATATAAATTAGCAACAGAAAATATACCTAGTTAAAAATGATGACCCCCGGAAGAGCTAATCTCGCTAAGAGAAATCAAGAGCATTTGGTGGAGTATATAGAATGAAAGTTTACTCTCTGGTAAGGATAAAAGCCGAGAAGGACATTCCAAAATGTTCTTGGAGATGGATAAACATACTACAAATGGTGACCGACCGGATGAATAAACAATATACCCTGCCTTACCCGGTGTTTATAGTATTCCTTGTTCTTGCGGCACAGTATACATAGGTGAAACAGGAAGGAGTGTTCACACTAGATTGTCAGAACACAAACGCTGTCTGCGTAATGGTATTAACATCTGCGGTCGCAGAACACCAACACAACACAGGACATAACATCTTATTTGAAAATTCCCGCATTTTAGCTCCTGTCCCTGAGTTTTACAGACGTAAATACAGGGAAACTTTAGAAATATGAAAACATCCTAATAACATCAATCGGGATGATGGCTATTTCTTGAGCCACATGTGGAAACCAGTGATTCTCGGAACACCACACGCCCAATCTACCATTACGAACTCGATTCCCATTGGTTCTCATTAGCTTTGCTCATCTACCGTATCTTTAGATAAGTATATAACCGTCTTCTCGGCCTTCCATTCGTCCTTTGGTTTATTTGGCCTCTAGCGTGGTTTACACGTCGGGTAACCTTGTAAACTGAGTCTCCCCCCCTTCTTGTTGCTTAAACTCGGCCTCTAATGTGGTTGACACGTCGGGTAACTTTGTTTAAGACAGTACTATTCCCCCTTGCTCCTGAAGATGCCCCATACGACTGCGGGCGAAACGTTGAGCTCTGGCTCAAAATATGACACAGTCCATTCCCGGAAAACGAATATTTCTCATGACTCAGACTGTGGAAGCCTACGCAATTATTTCAATATACCTTCTACAATACTTACAAGATAACAATTCCCGAAAGAATTCAATGAGAACAGGGAAATTATTCTGTGGAAAAAGATGATATTGTAATCTACACAGACGGTTCCAAGACCGCAAGTGGAACCGGAGCTGAAATACATGGAGTAAAAGGACTGAGATACAACATATCTGTTGGACTGGGAAAAAATACGACAGTATATCAAGCAGAACTATACGCAATTATAACCTGCGCGCAATTACTATTGGAAAGGAACTACAACAGGAGAATTTCTACAGTAATGGATAGCCAAGCCGGTTTGAAGGCACTACAATCCTACGAAGTAGACTCGGGATTAGTTTTCGACTGCATTCGTAGGTTAAACGCTCTAGGAGCGAAAAACACTAAATTTTATATGAGTATCAGGGCACTCAGGAATTGAAGGAAACCAGGTGGCTAACCGTCTAGCAAAAGATGGGACAAATTCACAAATTATAGGGCCAGAATTTTCCTGCGGAGTCTCAAAAGAAACAGCAAAGCAGGCAATTAATACATTGCTCCAGCAATGGCATAGAACACATTGGAAAAAATCAACAGGACAGAGACAAGCTAAGCTCTTCCTGGATCCAAGAAAAGAACTGACTCTTTGCTCTCAAAGAGTACAAAATGTTAGGATTTTAACAGGATTCATAACTGGGCACTGTGCAAAGAACAAACACCTACATGCAATACACGTCATTGTACCGCTAATGTAAATCAAGCCTTGGGATCCCACCTCAGGGCTGACAAAACGACGCGTAGTTCGTTCAGATTTATGACGTAACTGAATACTTTCGTGCTTTCGTCTTGCGATTACATAATCACAATCATGGATACTAGGCAACAAATGATTGAATTTAAGAAATGTGAATTTGAAAGAAATTTTATTTCAGTGTTCAATTTATTTTTATACCAGTATATATTTGAATCAGGAATTCAGTACATTATCGTATTATTAAAAGCGGTGATTTGTGAATCCTATTTTATAGGAATAGGAAATGACATATGTGTCTGTAACGAGCGCTCGAGCGCATATACTACATCTGCAAATAAAGTATTTGAATTTCAGTTGCCGCATCGGGCTATAAAACCACTCGTATATGATTAGGATTTATTTTCTATTATTGGTTTTACGTTTTACTGTTTCAATGCACTTCCATATCAAATGGATTTGCATTAAAATGAGATGCACACATGATTTTACACTTATTGAGACACTTTCAATCTGCCTGTGTTTGAAGCCTGGTAATATTAAATCAGATAAATACGGTCGCATTACAAGTCAGAAGTTTCCGAAGACGCATTCTTTTTACCTTCCGTCACCTTTAGGTAAGGAAGGTATTATCTTTGGTCAAAAAATTTGATGATGAATTTTTAATTAATAAGAACGCCTTTCGCCGAGAAATGTTCGTCAATTGGCGAGCATACGTCTACAGATATGTGTAGTTTGCCGAGCATTGATTAGCGGTTTTTATTTAACTATATAGGTAAATATTCATTCACTTTGACTCGACACGAAGCGGAGTACAGACGAGCACCGAATATTTGCGGCGAGCAGCCCATCCATATATTCGATATTTGGCGAATGTTTGCTTGCGATTCGCCGAATGCCGAATGTGTGGTCCCAGTTTAACGCCAGAAATTATAGTAGTTAATTAGTTTGTATTTGATATACGTAATACATTTAGTTTGGAAATAATAATTTGGGAGTTAGTTGTATTAGAGTATTCGAATAAAAGTATTTGTTCCATTTTTGATTTCCTTATTTTCTTATTATCATATATAATATCACAAGTGGTAAATTTTTGCCGGAAAAATTTTCAGATTGTTACGAGAGCCGGTTGCCTAGCAATTTATTGAGTGGCATTGACAAAAACATCACGAGTTGTCAAACGAGTGATTTTTGATCAATGTCACGAAATAAATTGGCAACAGGCTCGAGTAAAGCAATCAGAAAATTTTTCCAGGATAAAATTTAACCACGAATGGTATTCGGATGACTATTTCCAAAATAAAATCAGGTAATTATTTATATAATTTTTTTCTTGACAAAAATCTTGTAAATATTTATTGTGTTTAGAGGTATTATGTTTCAGTTTGCTTTTTCAACGTTTTAAATAGATTCATGTCCAAATCGACTCGTTTTTAATAAAAACTGATAACACTGAAAATATACAGACTTTGACAGGTATGTAAACAATATGTTTCTAAAACGTCAAAAAATTTTCGCTTATCAAAACTCACTTACTTGTAAAAATACGACATCTTATTGGCTTAAAGGGTGCGAAAAAACTTTTGTGACGCTGTTTTGTCGAAATGAAATTTGGTAACTAGGTAGAATGCTGAATTTGGATTGGTTTATATATTTATGAGTGAAATAGTCGTAATAAAATAATATTTTAAAAAAGAAACTTTTACAGTATCGTCCATTATTACAGGTATACCCGATTGTAGTGTCTTTAGCGCGAAAACCGACAGAAGTCGATAAAGAACGATTATTTTCTAAGTTTCTTCCTGTTGGATTTCGTCAGTTTAGTTCGGTAATGGTAACATAAAAGGTGTGCGTTTTAAGAGTGTTAATAAAATTATTAAAAAAGACTTTGTGTATTAGTTCCCCTAAATAATCCTGATATTTAAGGTAAGTGACACCAATATTACATTATATATTAATATATTTAAACAAAGAATGTAAGTATTCCATGGAAAATTTAAGAAGAAAAACGCTGTTATACTGAAAATGAACAAGCAGAAGACTCACGTCATCAATAAATATTACTAGATAATGACGTCACTTATTACTACGTTTACATGGGGTACTGATTTATTCTAGAAAATGCAATGCGTGTTGCATAACGTACTGTATACAATACATGCATGTAAGTAATTAAAATAATTAATAACAAAACTAAACTATTTTTGAAAATAATCATTTTCTTTTATATATTTTATAAATCTGTGCGCCCTAGGCTGTAGCCTAGTCAGCTTATCCAGTAATTGGGCACTGCAGTGATTCTGTAGCGTAAGACACAACTTAAAAAAATCTAAATTCAGAAGAAACTAGAATGATTTATTTTATTTATATATTTTATTGACAGCAAACTGACAGTTTGATATTTGCAATCATTTATATTAATTCAAGTCACTTGTGCCTGGGTGAGATGAGTTGACAATCACCTGACAATCAAGGATCTATAGGGCGCGAGCAGACACGTGACTCGAGGGACCTTGACGTGCTTAGAATCAGCTGATTTGTGTGCGCATGTCATTTTGACAAGAACAATGTCATGTTGACAAGACCAATGTTTTGACTTTTTTTGATTTTTAACTACTAAAATGTTATTATGTTTAATTACATGTGTTTTACTGCCTAAAAATTGAAAATATTAACATTTTAGCAATTCAAAATCAAAATAAGTCAAAACATTGGTCTTGTCAAATTGACAATGTTCTTGTCAAAATGCCATGCGCACACAAATCAGCTGATCCCAAGCAAGTCAAGATCGCTCGAGTCACGTGTCTGCTCGCGCCCTATATATGATCGATTTTAAATTCAATGTAAACATGGACATTGTCAGTAGTGCTACCGTTATGATACGAAAATTAACTACAATTATTTCAAATAATTTTATATTCCCTAAAAGGAATAAGGATTGACTTTGATATGAAGGTAAATTTCATTAATATATACGTTTCTTAATACTAGTATTTTTTATTCCTTCTTTTTTAAAAAATAAATAACACCCAATAATTTCTATAAGTTATATTTCATTTTATAAGGTTTTTTTCAGGTCGATAACGTGAGTCCTCTGCTTGTTCATTTTTAGTATATCTGTCAAATTTGTCACATCAACGGTAACTTTTGAATGGAAATATTTATGAAATGAGGGCAATTTGGTAGAAATTAAAATCGCTTGATACTAGCGTATGTCTAATAAGTCTCTTCCGAGGTTGTAATTACAAGAATTATATATCCTACCCTGTTTTGGCGAAGTTGGCCCAATATCGCATCATGCGCTTGGAGAGATCGACCTCTTCGGGCGTGTATCTCTTCTCGGGGTTTAGGGGCTCGCCGAACACATAGTTGATTTCATCTGCGTGCATCACCCCTGTCCACGAAGGCCATGGGTTCGCCGCAGATCGGTGTGTGAAGTAGTACATGTATACACTGTTACCAGTTTCTGCGTACCTGCAGATCAGGAAAAATAAAAATTGTTATATTTTCCCATAATATTATTAAAAGACGGTACTGTGAGCGTCTTGGAGAAAGGGGTAATTCCTAAATTAGAAGGACAATCTATTCAATTCACTAAATAAACTTTATTTGATTCTCAATATTAAAAATGCTATCACGTCTTGATAGAGAATGCCCTTTTTATACAAACATAACTTGTATTGTTCATTACTTATGCCCGGTTTCTCCAGAGCAACTTAAGACTTAAGTCGTGACTTATTCCTAAGTTCCACCGTAAACTGTTGCACCTCGCAAAAATGTCAAAATGTGAGACGTAACTGGTACTTTAATGTAAGTCGAAAAAACTGTTTCCCCTTATTAAACATCTATACCTTGTTCCATTTAAGCCATTCAGTGCCATCTACTGAATGGCTTAAATGGAACAGAGCATACAGCCGTGTTCATAGCAACTACGTTATTCCACCCTTATTCCCGGTATAACTATTCCACATTTTGAGTCAGAGCTCAATGTTTCGCCCTCAGTCGTATGGGGCATCTTCAGGAGCAAGGGGGATAGTACTGTCTTAAACAAGGTTACCCGACGAGTAAACTGAGTTTCCCTTTCTTGTTGCTTAAACTCGGCCTCTATCGTGGTTGACACGTCGGGTAACCTTGTTTAAGACAGTACTATCCCCCTTGCTCCTGAAGATGCCCCATACGTCTGCGGGCGAAACGTTGAGCTCTGACTCAAAATATGACACAGTCCATTCCCGGAAAACGAATATTTCTCAAAATAAATTTTACTTTACCATATTTAATCATAATTATCCACAATAAATCTTAAAATGAAATTAGGTTGTCTGACAGGTCTTAAATCAACTAGCTTAACAGTTTATACCCAGAACCTCTATAGGTTTAAATTTATTACCTATTGGTATAAGCTAAACCTAAACATAAAAATGCTATGAATACGATTCTTTGCTAAACCTGGTATAAAAAAACAAGTTTAAAGTTATGCCGGGTATAACTATTGCTATGAATACAGCTGTAAGTGTTTAAAATGATAGTGCAAATTTTGTTACCCACGGCCTACCCATTTTCTTACTCTCAATAATTCTAGCGTGACCCGAATTTATTGGTTAATTGTTTTCCCTTACCTGTGTGCAAATTCGTTGACATTGCAAGTAAACTGATAATCCCCGACCATTTTATCCAGAGCATCCCTATTTCTCACTGGATCATCAGGGTTGAGCCAATCCGTATACTCAAACACAATAGCTTGTCTTGCTATATTATTCACATACGGATTCAACTCTTTCACTGCTTGCAAAAACTCTTCTCTATTAACATAAACATTCTCTTCATTCTTGAAGAGCTCCGTCAGATAATATATAATGAAATAATACCCTTCTTCTGTGTTGGATCCCATCAGGATATTAGTCTTCTTGAAATTCTTACTCATCAGGCTCCTTTGGGGGGTTTCGTCAAGAAAGGCCCCATCTATAATGGGTACAAACGGGAACTCACATATTCCCAAAGTCCCCCATTCATTATTAACTAATTCCACGGGGTCTTTTTTTCTCAGGCAGTCAATAGCGGCTGATAGGTTGTCTCTGTCGTGAGGGCAGTTGACCGCTTCGGCTAAACGCAGCCCCCTCAAAATGGACTCTTCTCTGGAGATGATGGCCCATGGGGCTGTGGGGGAGCCTGATTCCATGATGGCTTGGGAAAATAAGTTGCGAGATAATGGAGAGAGTAAATGCATGGAGACGGAAACAGCGCCGGCTGATTCGCCGAATAGGGTGATGTTGTTGGGGTTCCCGCCGAAAGCGGCGATGTTGTCGTGGACCTAGAAGAAGAAATTGGACTTACAATTAATGTTAGTCAAAATCAATACCATCTTATGGGGCGTCCAAAACGCCACAATAATTTTTAGTTTCATTTTCTATATGGCTTTGTTTTATATCCAATTCTACTAATTTTAGATTTATGTCAGAGGCGTAACTATGCATTAGTAAAAGGAAAATTGTCAAGGGTGCCTTTTCGAAAACAAATATGGTCAATTTGGCTAGAGCAACTGGGCGATGGCCAATTTGACGAACATCTGTGCGGTATGAAATCATAAATAAAAATCTGGTGTGGCCAACACAATACCTCCCGCCATTTACAGTCCGAGTCACAAAAAAGATTAAGGCCCGTATTCTCACCTCTTGAAGTAGCGCTACTTCCGAAAAATCGCTACTTCAACTGTCAAATGTTAAATTTAATATTAAAAATTAGAGAATTAAAAGTAAATTGAATTATAAATACCACTTATTTCAAATATTACCTATAGGTTTCATTCACAAAAATATGAAACCCATTCTTTTCTATTCATAAATTAAAATAAAATTTAAATAATCGAAATAGGGTTACTTCGGAAGTAGCGATACTTCAAGAGGCGAGAATTTTACTCTAATTTTGACAGTTTATTTCTTAAAATATAGTCTAATCTAATCCAAGTAATTACCTTTTTTTAAAACCCCTTAACAGGATTAAATCCCAATTACAGAGTGGGTTCACATTCACACACATCCATGACTTAGTGGGATTCGAACCCAGAGCTTCGAGGGCATTCATGACATGAGACGTTGCTCTAACCATTGAGCCACCGGAGCTATAATAAAATGAAGATTAAATTTTGAATACCGGGATAAAATAGAATTCACTAATCCAAAAATGAGGATTAGCTTAAACCCACACACACACACACACACACACACACACACACACACACACACAAACATACATACATACATACATACATACATACATACATACATACATACATACATACATACATACATACATACATACTTACATACATACACACACACACACACACACACACACACACACACACACACACACACACACACACCCACATACACACAGACATCGTCGTGAAAATGTTAAAATTGGATTCCAGGGACCTTAAAACGTGGTCATTTACCAAAATCTCGATATGCGATTTTTGGCACAATCCCTGTACCTAGCGGGAGGTAAAAATCTGATGTGGCCAACACAACACCTCTCGCCATTTAATTTTTGTTAATTTAAATACTTACATATTTACGTATTCTAGAAACTGTATTAAGTTCCATTCCCTGTAACTTTGGTTTTATTTCCTATTTTCTTTTTAAAACGTTACTATTATTAATTTGAAATGATTAGTTCTTTGCCAGTGATATTTATCTGTCAGTTACATACATTTGAGATATGTACTGCATAACCAAGGAGTTGTGTTTGTTTGAAGCGTAGGCTCCGGGATTTAAATTATAGATAATTTTATAAATTTCTCCATAAAATATATAGAAAAAGTATTAATGCAAACCTGTATTAATAATCTTTAATTTTTATAATAATACAAATCTCGAAAAAATAACATTTAAATATATTTTTCTTAGTGACTACGAAGTCGTGAAACTGGTGAAGATTTTTCCTGCGAACATTTAAAATGTTCTATTAACCAATGTTTCAGAACCAATTCGAGAATAACTTGTCATTGAATTTCAGAAATATGGGAGTTCATGGACTTTCATAATTTCTACCTATAGTCTATTCCACGAGACGTTTCATTAAACCAGGACTTCGACCCGGAGCTGAATCGAAAACCGTAAACCGGCAAAAAAAAAAACGGAGAAATTATGTTAGGTCCCACATAAGTTGAAACTTGACCCTTGGGTATAATAATTTTCAAAAATGACCAATCTGAGTTTCGAAATAAGATTAATACACTTTGGCGTTCCTAAAGCATTAGATGGGGTTTCAAACTTTAAAATTCGTGTAATGAAAAAACAAAATTTGTAACATTTATCTTTTTTCTCCTGGCGCTTGGCAGTTTGATGTCGGAAAAACGATTTTTTCTATGTTGAGAAAGGCGGTTTTTTAAAAATTAGCCCCGGGCGGCAAAATGTCTTAAGTCGGTACTGCACACATACACACACAGACACACACATCATCGTAAAAATAGTAAAAACGTACGTACTTACAGTATGACGGGAGGTAAAATTCAGATTCAGATTAGGTATATGCTAACTAACAGTGCAAATTTTTAAAGTTTCTATTGCCCAGATGACCATCGCCTTAACCATCGTCCACTTAACTATCGCCTAGGCTAGTTTATCATCTCCCAGTGTGACTCGCCTACTTGCCAAAGGCTCAAAAGGCACAAAATTCGCAAATATTTGCAAAAAGATTAATTTAAAAATGCGGCCAATATCTTACGCTTTTGATGGGACTAAAGGTGCCTTCACAAATGAAAATTAGCTTTATGGTTTTTGTTTAGGTTTAAGTAAGCCATTCATACATGTAAGTTTAAAGTAACTGTAATTTAGTTTTGATATGTACAGACATCAATGTAAATGCTTCAAAAACAAGATTAAAATATCAGTAGAGCAGTACTTAACAGTTACACCCGTGCGCCGTGAAACTGATATTAGTTTGGTATTATTGGTTATATTTCAGCAATGGGCCCGTGCAAGTGTTCGACTTTTTAGAAATTACTTGTCGCATATGAATTTTAAATATAAATAAATGAAAACGAAATAAAAATTGCTATATATTTTATATTTTTATACATAAAATAATGTAATTAAAGTTTCAGCGTAAAATGATCGCCATGTTGTGACGTCAGCGTCATTACAGTCGTCCAGTTACCCTGTGAAAATGTTACTATAGAGTGGACTATGCATATTTTGCTCATAAATTCGCGATAGGCTTTACATATACACTAACATGCATATATTTAATAAATCGGAGTAATTTTTTATTAAGATCAAAAGAAAATTTACTTATTAAATAAATTTATATTATAATTTATGTTTTAATTATTGTAATCTCAATACTTGTCATTGTTGTAATCATTTAGTAAATAGAAATATAAATGCTGGATTACCTTTTATTATGAACTATGTTTTGATTATTGTAATCAATACTGTCATTGTTGTACCTATATAATTATAAATAGAAAATAGTGTAAATACTATTTTAATTATAATAATGGCACTTGGTGAGTATAAAAAATTCAATATTATATTAAAGTAAGTCTTAAAGTCACATTAATTAAAGCGAATAATTAACTTGATTATGAAAACGAGCAAAAATTATTAATTTTACTTACATGATTTTTATTTATGTATAATATGTATTATCAAAGGTATACCTATATACGTATATTAACATTTAACACAACTCCTATACCTATTCATATACACAAATATATATTTTGAAATGATATAATAACTATCTGGCTTACTTTATTACCATTAACTCTAAAGATTTTTGATCAGTTTTTAATGGATACGTATTTTTATTCTTGCAACAATTATTGAATCTTACCATTTTAATTGTAACGTATGTCGGTTCTCTTTACTTATGACGGAGTGACGCTAACGTCACAACTTTTGTGCCAAAATTTTAATAATTATTTTAGGCGTTATTAAGCATAATTTCAAGAAAACAAAAAATACGGAATTTGTATTTTTAAATTCTTCGTAACATATAAAAAATTCAAAAAAAGTTGGACGGGCCCATTATGTTTTGAGAATCTCCATGTTCTCACATTTGTTTAAAAAGCTGAATACACCAAGTGAATACTACATAAAGACGGGTGTTTATATCTATATCCTTTCTGACTCGTTCTCATTGGTAAAGTTTGTGACGTCAAACTAAATCATAAACTTAAAGTTTGGACCTTGCAATGTTTAGCTTTATGATTTGGATTTAGAGACACTACATTCAGAAGTTTAAATGGAGTCATTACATATTATCAATGTTGTGACAGATCTAGATCATTTGATCTAAATCACTGATCTAGTTCATTTAATACAGTTTTTGATCTGATCTAGATCATTTTATGTATTCAGATCTTGATCTAGATCTAAAAACTATAATATATGATCTTAAAAAAGATCAAATAAAATAAAATAAATGCCTTAGAATTAAATAGTTCGAATGACCCTACCGTCATCTACTCCATTGGAACTTAGTGAAAATTAGTATTGGCAGTCAAATATCAGTTCCTAGAAATGCAATTTAAGTGACAATAAATATCAATCTTTGATAAACTTGAATAAAATTGGAGAAGATGAAAATTATTATTTTTGTTTCTGTTTCTACTTTATTCATTAATTTAGTATTAATAAAACTAAGTATGTATCTAATTTTTCTTCCATGAGTAAGGTATACTTTATATATAAGAGGCTAGGCACAGGGTGTTCAGAAAAATCCTAACTCGGGGTGGGCTATGAACAGGGACGCGTATGTCTCATCATTATTCAATTCAAAAGACACTTAATTTAACACTTTTAAATTAAGACATATATTTCTTAGTTCATAGCCTACTCCAAGTGAGGATTTGTATGACACACTGTATATTCTTTGTAATTCAATATTTTTTGTATTCCTATTTAATTAATGGGAAATGAAAAGCATTTGAAAATCGTTACTGATCTTTTTTATGATCTAAGAAAAATAGATCCCAAATTTCTGATCTGATCTGAAAAAAAGATCCGATCGCAGAAATTGACATATGATCTGATCTAGTACATATTAATTGTAAAGATCTTGATCTTGGTCTAGATCCTTTATAAATTGATCTGTCACAACACTGCATATTATGCGTCCAAAGTCTTTAAATCTGAAGTATAAACCATAAATCTAAACCTAATTTTCATTTGTGAATGTACCTTAAGTCGCAAATATATTATCTTTAGTTACTTACCCACTGCAGCGCCATCAACTGATCAAACAACCCCGCATTTCCTGGCACATCCGACGTTTCAAAAAACAAAAACCCTAAACTCGCCACTCTATACTGCATTGACACTAGAATAATATTCTCCTCAGACACAATAATCTTATGGTCATACACATCCAGCGTATTCGTCCCGGAATAGAACCCGCCTCCGAAGATCCATAGCAACACGGCCGCATTTGTTGGCCTGGGCTTCGGCACCACCACATTGACGTAGAGGCAGTCTTCTGATAGAGGCGTGTTGGGGTTCCACATAGTGGCTCCTGGGAAGTCGCCAAATACTGTGTCAATGATTTGAACGCAGCAGTTTGGCATGACGGTTGTGTTGAGGATTTCGTCACCCCATGGGTCCATTGGGCGTGGGTGGCGAAAGCGTAAGGGGCCGATGGGTTTCTGGGCGTATGGGATGCCTAGCCAGGCGTCCACCTAGAAAGAAAAGAGATTGAATCAATGAGGATTTGAAAAAACTCAAATATAATTACAATCAAAGTGATTTATATTTATTTTTAAATAGAAGTCATGCGGATTTTATGTTTTAAAAATTTGGTGTGGCCAACACAATACCTCCCGCCATTTACAGCCCGACTCACAAAAAAGATTAAGTTTTTTTGGATTTTGACAGTTTATTTCTTAAAATATAGTCTAATCTAAGTAACTACCTTTTTTTAAACCCCTCAACAGGATAAAATCCCAATTACAGAGTGGGTTTACATTCAGACACATCCATGCCTTAGTGGGATTCGAACCCAGAGCCCCGAGGACAATCATGACATGAGGCGTTGCTCTAACCATTGAGCCACCGGAACTATAATAAAATGAAGATTAAATTTTAAATACCGGGATATAATAGAATTCACTAATCCAAAAATGAGGATTAGCTTAAATATTTTTGTGAATCGTTAATATTTATTAATCTAAATACATGCCTACATATTTACTTATGCTGGAAACTGTATTGAATTCCTTTTCTATTGTTCTATTTACTTTTTCCTTTTTAAAACGGTACTAATATTATTTTGAAATGATTAGTTCTTTGATAGTGACTTTTATCTATTAGTTACATACATTTGAATAACTGCGTTTTATAAATTTATCCATAGAAAAAGTATTAATGAAAATCTGTAGAAAATTTAATAATCCTTAATTTGTATAATAAGATTAATCTCGAAAAAATAACCTTTAAGGGTATTTTTCGAAAAAAAAAAAAAAACTATTTTGAGCTTCTAATAAAGTGCCATTTCCGGTTATCCGATTTTCACCAAAATCTAATGGGCTCTTTCAAATACAGAAAAAGTTCGAAATACACGATTTCAAAAGGCAGTTCGCGGAATTCATTTTAACTGAATTAAGAATCTGGTGTGGCCAACACAATACCTCCCACCATTAACCGCTCGAGTCACAAAAAAGATTAAAGCTAATCCTTATTTTTGGATTAGCGAATTTTACTCTAATTTTGGCAGTTTATTTCTTAAAATATAGTCTAATCTAATCCAAGTTACTACCTTTTTAAAATGTAAATTAAATTTTAAATACGGAATAGAATAGAATTCACTAATACAATAATGAGAATTAGCTTAAACTTTTTGGCGAATCGTTAATTTTTATTAATCTAAATACATACCTACATATTTACTTATGCTGGAAACTGTTTTGATTTCCTTTCCTATTGTTCTATTTACTTTTTTCTTTTTAAAACGTTACTATTACTAATTTGAAATGATTAGTTCTTTGACAGTGACATTTATCTGTCAGTTACATACATTTGAATAACTGTGTAAGGAGTTTTGTTTGTTTAAAGTGTAGGCTCTGGGATTTAAATTATAGATAATTTTATAACTTTATCCATAATATATGTAGAAAATATATTAATGCAAATCTGTAAAAAAATTAAAAATCTTTTATTTTTATAACAACGTTAATCTCGAAAAAATAACATTTAAAGGTATTTTTGGAAGAAAAACTATTTTGAGCTTCTAGTAAAGTGCCATTTCCTATTATCCGATTTACACCAAAATCTAATGGGCTCTTTCCATAATAGAGAAAGTTCGAAATACAAGGTTTCAAAATTTTCTGAATAATAGTATTTGAGTTAGAGTGGAGGATCCACACATTGGATTCTAAGGACCTTAAAACGTGGTCATTTACCAAAATCTCGATATGCGATTTTTAGCACGATCCCTATACCTCCCTTACCAAGGGTAGCGGAAGGTAAAAATGTTAAACTACTTAACTTACAAAATTAACTACGTTTCACAAGGAAATCGGAACGTTTGACAATTGTGGGTAACGAATGTAAACTAATGCGACATTCAATTTTTGCAATTGATTCTAGCCAATTTAGTTTCCATGGCCTGCTACTAACTATTCCTGTCTAACCAATGGCAAAAAATGAAATAGAAACAGTAGTGTATTTTAAAATATAATAATTGAAACACAACACTTGATTATACCACAGATGTATTTCTTTATGTTACGATCGTTTCGTCCTTTCGGACATCATCAGACAATAATATTACATTAAGAAGACAGGTATTTATATGTTCCAAATATGTTGAGTAGGGGTGAGTTGCTTACATCTAATTGCTCGTTGACGATGTTTTCCTTGGGATTTTTGGCTTTCCTAATTTCTAAATTTTCCAAAAGGTTTAATCTTAATCCTTTGTCAGCAATATGCAGAATGTCAAAATTTTCGATAAAGTTATGATTGTTTTCGATGCAATGTTCAGAAAAATCGGTGGTGTAGCATTGTTTTGTAATTGAATCTTTATGTTCTTTGATCCTTTGTTTAAAACTTCTACCGCTTTGACCAACGATTAAGATTAAACCTTTTGGAAAATTTATGAAATTAGGAAAGCCGTAAATTCCAAGGAAAACATCGTCAACGAGCAATTAGATATAAGCAACTCACCCCTACTCAACATGTTTGGAACATATAAATACCTGTCTTCTTAATGTAATATTATTGTCTGATGATGTCCGAAAGGACGAAACGATCGTAACATAAATAAATAAATCTGTGGAATAATCAAGTGTTGTGTTTCAATTATTAAACTATTTATACTTTGAATTTTGATGAATAACAAAATTGACACAAAATAGAATATATTACTTTATTTATTAACACGCATTTTATGCCAACATTTTATTAACTACATTAACATTTGCAACAATACAATTGTATCCAACTTTTGTATAGAGTTTGGTTAATGTCCCGTGGAATGTATTTCCTCAAATAAATACCTCCTGTGGTGACTACGAAAGCGAGACAGTTGCCCGAGCGCTGTATAAGTTGAGTGCATTTCAATTTAGCGTCAGAATGATTTAGTCGGAGTGAATAATGTAATAAGGAAGTTTCCAATTCGCAGGAAACCAACAGCCGGACTAACTAGCGTCAGCGAGGCGAACCCTACAACTTTACTGACTGCCTATTTCATCATAAACTTCCTTAACATTACATATGGAACGAGAGAGGATTATTATATACCGTAACATTACTAATTGTCAGTAGTTTTAATAGGGTAGAGTGTTGAATGTTATATTGAGATTTATTTGTAGTCCGATAAGATGACAAGAAATATTTGAGAATTAGTGAGTACTATAAACGGCGGCTTTTATGGCTTTTTTCCTGTGTTGTGTTGGTGGACATAACATCTTATTTGAAAATTCCCTCATTTTAGCTCCTGTCCCTGAGTTTTACAGACGTAAATACAAGGAAACTTTAGAAATATGGAAACATCCTAATAACATCAATCGGGATGATGGCTATTTCTTGAGCCACATGTGGAAACCGGTGATTCTCGGAACACGACACGCCCAATCTACCATTACGAACTCGATTCCCATTGGTCCTCATTAGCTTTGCTCATCTACCGTATCTTTAGATTAGTATATAAATGTCTTCTCGGCCTTCCTTTCGTCACTTGGTTTATTTGGCCTCTAGCGTGGTTTACACGTCGGTTTACCTTGTAAACTGAGTCTCCCCTTCTTATTGCCTAAGCTCGGCCTCTAGCGTGGTTGACACGTCGGGTAACCTTGTTTAAGACAGTACTATCCCCCTTGCTCCTGAAGATGCCCCATACGACTGCGGGCGAAACGTTAAGCTCTGACTCAAAATATGACACAGTCCATTCCCGGAAAACGAATATTTTTCAAAACAATTAGATTTGTAAAAAAATCGTATTTTACGCAAAACTGCATTAAAATTGTTTGTTTACATCTTGGTTATCATGGCGGATACTGGAAAATTACACCCTGCGGGCGGTGAAGTAGTACATGCGGGTGGTAAAGTAGCAATGCAGGAAGTAAAGTACCTAACCATGCGGACGGTAAAGTAACCTTGCGGACGGTAAAATTACCATGTGGACGATAAAGTAGCACATGCGGGCGGTAAAGTATTACAAAAGCGCGGCGACTGGTAAACAAAAAACTCGCCAAAACGTTAAAAATAAAATTGAAAATGTTTTTTCCTATTTCGCGTATACAAAGTGAATTTTGTTCAATTGTTTTTGTCAATAACAGTTACAATCACGGTGTATAAATGTATAAATATAGAAGGAGGGTCAACTCATCAAAAATATCCGTATTTACGAAGTTGGCATCCGCCAGATGTCTTAGCGTGTAAGGTTCGAAATGTTCCCGACACATAGGTAATTGTCATCTGTCAATAAAATGTACAAATATCGAAAATACTGTTTCGTTGAAGGTTTTAAATTAGCACTAACATCCAATAAAAAAACAATTCCGATTTACCATCCTTCGCAAAACATTGTGAGTGCCTGACGGAAAGTTGTACCCTCTCCAGCTAATAAAATCATTGGTACCTGGTCATAAAGGCATAAGGGGGAACGAAGAAGCTGACGCTCTGGCACGTGATGGCTCAGACAGGGCCTATATTGGGCCGGAGCCAGCATTCGGGCTCCCCTAAAGCTTTACTAGACACACGATCAGGAACTGGATGACCACCCAACATCTAGTATACTGGTCAGAACAACTGGGCTTGAGACAATCAAAGCTCTTCATACCTGGACCTGCTCCAAGGGAAGCCAAGGATCTTTTACTACTGAGTAGAAGAAAACTTAGAATTTGTGTTGGAATGCTCACGGGTCATTGTCTTAACAAACATCTAAAGACGATCGGCATAATCGATGACGATTCGTGCAGAAGATGCGGTCTCGACGAAGAGTCGACGGAACATATACTCTGTGAATGTGCAGCACTAGTTGCCACCAGAAGGAGACACATGGAGGTTCTCTTTCCAGAGCCTCATGAAATCCAGAGGATCTCTTACAATAGGCTTGCCACCTTCGTGGAGGCGGCAGGACTTAGCTAAGGGACCCTGAGTATAGGGGAAGTACAATGGGCCAGTAGGCCTAAATACGCGCGGCTGTAAGGCCCCCCCATTGAACAAACAACAACAACATGCAACTGGCCCTTAGGCTCAGGTGTATTTTTGGCTATTAATTAACCATTCGAACAACCTTGAATTCACTTATAGTATACATATTTCTGAACTGAGAACATCCCCCTACCTGTTTTCCAGTGGCAGCAGTCAACGTAACGCCCCTAATCTTCCCCTTCTTAGTATGCACCACTAGTGGATCATCATGATGCGTAGTTCTATAATCCTGCAGCGAGTCCCTCCTAGTGAACTCTCTCCGTTCGTCGTCCCTGCGGAACTCCTCGGAGTCTCGGTGCGGGTCGAAGCCTCCGGCGCCGGTGCTCCCGGCGCCCTGGGCGACGCCGGCCGCTCCAAGGCTGCTGTACAGCCGCTCGGCCACGGGCCCCGCGCCCAAGGAGGGGTGGCGCCCGTGGTGCGATGGGGTGGCGCTCGCGCCCACGCAGAGCAGGAGGAGGAGCATACTCATGGTGATTAGACAAGCTGGAAATTTAAAAAATTCGCGAGTCTGAAGCGAGGAACTCTAATGTTATCAGTTTGTCGTGTTGCGTGCTGGTGAATGTCGTTATATTTTGTATATAAATGTCTGTTTTGATGAATTTCTATTATACCGAGTGTCTGTCTTAAAGGTGTACATAGGAGATTAACATGGGAAATCAGTTTTTTGCAATTTCCTGCTCGCCTAATTATTTTAAGCAAAACGCGTCAAATAAAAGTTTTAGGGCATAAAATTCTGCATATAAATCAATAAACAGTATTACCTTTACATGCTTTGTAACGACAGAAATTAATTATGAAAATGTCGAAAATTACGTTGAAAATATCGACAGCCATGGAATTGAAAAAAAATGAATAAATGCTTGACGTTTTGTCTGTCACAACGTAAGTTAACTTATTTGACGTTTCTGACAATTTGATAAAACATCAAGCATTTATTTATTTTTTGTTCAATTCCATGGCTGTCGATATTTTCAATGTGATTTTCGACATTTTCATAATTAATTTCTGTCGTTATAAAACATGTAAAGGTAATTCTGTTTATTGATTTAGATACAGAATTTTATGCCCTAAAACTTTTATTTGGCGCGTTTTTGCTTAAAATAATTAGGCGAGCAGGAAAATGAAAAAAACTGATTTCCCATGTTCATCTCCTATGTACACCTTTAAGATAGACACACGGTATATACAGGATGTATCACAACTCGCGCCCCAGACGAAACTGACACTTGCCGACGACAATAGGTTGCCAACAAATAGAAGAAAATAATTTGCGGCTGCTTGCATAACGGAGTTACAGATCTTTTTAATCCACCAATCCCGGAAGGATATCTTGAGGTGTGATGATATTATTACAAAATAAAACTGGTTGCTAGGTTTTAAAAATACTACTAGTGAGTTACAAAATTTGTTTGACTTACTGTAATTTTGACACTTTAGAGTTGACTTTTCACTGTCAACAAATTTAGGTTAGCGAAGTTGTCATCCGAGATCATCATTTATATCGTACAGTGCAACGTGTTGTAGCAGCTGTGTAAAATGTGTTAAACGAAAATATTATTGTCATTTGAATTATTTGAGATTAAACAACAAATGGTGGTTCTAAAAAGAACCGTTTTTATTGTAAGCAATTTAATTTGACACTGATATTTTTCGAAAACTACAGTCGCCCACACATTTTAAAGAAGATTTGATTTGTATAAAACCCTACGGCAAACACGTTAAAGGTGTAGGTCTCTGATTGGTCAATTTTAAGAGGTCTTTTCTCGAATATCTTTTAAGCTAGATTTTTTTTGTTCGTAATTACACATCCGAGTGTAGTCTCGTGTTTCCTCATTCGCTCTGGGGCGCGAGTTGTGAGACAGCCTATATATATATATATATATATATATATATATATATATATATATATATATATATATATATATAGACTACTGAAAAATATCTATAAAAATGAAATATATTTAAATTTCAATTGAATTTTTCTCAATATTTTTTGTTAGGATATAATATGAATACAAAGTTGAACTCAGAAAAACTCTATCGGATGGGTGTAAAAAATATGTGCCATCCCATTTAAAAAAATATAACTTTGTGTTGTAATGCACGCGAGGCGAGACGAAACGAGAAATAAAAATAAAATAAAAATAAAAATAAAATATCGACCTGTAATCTCGATATCGCTCTCGTTCTCGCACATTTTTTGGAGCTCGTCTCGTTCTCGCACGAGAGTCTCGCTATAAAAATAAGCATTTGCGCACTACGTATTTACGTAACAGTTTAACTACAAGAGACAAGTTCGCACCAATGGCACCGTCCTCCGTGTATTTGCAGTCTTATAACTATAATAAAGAGACGAGAGACTAAATTCTAGCCACAAAATTATTTCAATACGAACATAATGTTTATTCATTTACAGTCTCCAGAAAATGTGATAAGTTAGTAAATAATTTAATTTATCTCTAAAATATCTAATTTTAATCAAATTGTGATCTGTAAACTATTTCAATACGAACATCTGTTAATACATTCTGTTATCAGTAAAATTAAACATTAAATAAATATTTTTGTAACTAAAAGTACCTACACATTATCATTAAATATATGCCACTATTTAAGTAAGATTTAATCATAAAAACCGCTACATTGGTAACCCGCCGGCAACCAATCACTCCGCTTTTCTCCGTGTTGGCTCCCATCGACACTTAATATAACATTCTTTACTTTTCGGAGGCGGTAAGAATTTTATTGACCGTGGTTTTAATTAGGGTGAATTAGGGGCTGAAAAATTTGAAGAAAACTAGTTCAATTGGATAAAACCGATTTTGTCTTAATTTTGCATTAAATTCATATAATTTTTACATTCACGTGCTCAATCCACGAATTAGCGTTGACTCCACTCCTTGTACGGTGCATTTTTCAGTGAATTTATGAATCAAATCTATAAAGTTACAATTCTTTTTATTGCGAGACTCTCGTGAGCATCTAACGAGATTTCTCGCTTCTCGCAGTTGTTGTATCGATTTCGCCTCGAATTTTAAACTACAATCTCGCTCTCGTTCTCGTCTCGCATAATGCAACGAGACGAGACGAGATGCGAGAGTACTCTCGCCTCGTCGTGCATCACTACGTATTCCGTAGCTGAATTGGTTAGATCGGGGCATCGTAATAATTGACTGACCTGTATGTCAACAGTGTCTGGGCCGTTGGTTCATGTTGTGTTGTGTGTTGGGCAGCTGGTGCTTTAGGCTTCGGTTTCGGTTGCGGCTGTGGCGCTCGGAGGTGGTGTCAGCGGCTGTTGCTGCGGTGGGGAACGCACCACCCGCAGGGCTCATGGGCGCGCACCACCCACTTCCGCACGCAACGTCAACACATCACTCCACACCTATAACAAATATAAACTGTCAACAAGTCACTTTATAATCAACTACTACAATTTTTTTTTATTACTTTTAAAGGCACCGACTACTGTGGTCATTTGCATACGCGTAGTTAGGGGGGTACTTGGGGGTGCTTAGCATCCCCAGATTCTGAATTAGCACCCCCTAACAAAATTTCTATAATTTTTAATAATTTCATTTTAGACACATCTATTCATATCGACTGTTATATTAAATATTATCAACATATTAAGATAGAACCTTCAAAGCAAAGAAGGGAATTTAACTGTCATTAATGATGTAATAAAAAAAATATTAGAAGAAAATGAACTGACTGTCTTTTTGTACTCACGGAGAGATATTGAAATTGCTTCAAAAAATAACAATATTGAAATTGAACCTATTAAAACTACAAAAATAAAAAAGCGAGTCAAAATTACTCAAAAATTATTTGGTCGCATCAACAATTGGATCTAGTTCACATGATACTGACTTACATACTTGTGCTGATAATTCTTGATGATGATTCTTTTCGAATTTATATATTTACTTTACTACCATATAATTGATGCAATAACTATACACCTAAAACTCTGATTTTCCCTAGGAAGCCAAGAACTAGCAATAGCCGTAGATATAGATCATTATACCACAAAAAAAAGATATTTTGAAAGCTGAAATTACTGTTCTAAAGAACATGATGAGCAGTCAAAAATCAAATAATAAAGTGTACTTAATCTAGGTACATTTGATAATTATTATAAATTATAAAATTACGCTCATTCTGCCTATATACACAAAAACTTGTGGAAGATTATTCTCTGTTACCTATGAGGAGAATAATTAAGAACTGGCTAAGCACTACTATGACTATGACACAAAATCGCTTTACTAATTTAGTAGTAGGTAGATCAGTATAGAATATTGAAAATAAACTTTCAAGAAAAAAAAAAATAATAATAAAAAAATAAATAAATAATATCTATGATATTTTTGCAAGAATTTGTTATTCTGAATGGAAACAGAAAATTAGCTTCGCGTCTTGTTCCAAACTTCCTTTCACTTTTATTAACACATTTTGTTACTTTAAATAATATTTTATGTTTTTGTTTATAAATTAATCAAATAAATACTTTTTTATTTTTTAAACCAACTTTTTTTTCTTTTTAAGGTAAGGGACTTTAGCACCCCCTAATTTTAAAGTCTAACTTCGCCTATGGATTTGCCGAATATATTGTTTACAAACTTTGGCAACTATGGTTTGCGCGACGAATAACTACTATAATTAAAATAGATTTGCGCTTTCTCGTTATAAATACGAGTATGTATGATGAGTCATTGCTGAGTTTTTTTTGTAGGAGTATATTAATAGTTACCGACTTACTGAATTTAATTACATCTTAGATGATAAATGTATTACGACATACACAATGTTTTTCGACCCACTTGTTCTTTAATCTTTTAATTGAAATTGTACAAAACCGATATTACTTTAATACTTAGTTTTAATAACTTAAAGAAATCTAAAAGAAACTACAAAATATTAAATATACTATGTTCAATTTAAGTGGGCCAC
The DNA here is from genome assembly GCA_963082715.1 of Harpalus rubripes. Taxonomy (NCBI): domain Eukaryota; kingdom Metazoa; phylum Arthropoda; class Insecta; order Coleoptera; family Carabidae; genus Harpalus; species Harpalus rubripes. Next base: position 13,998,965 of record OY720460.1, read on the forward strand.
TACTGCTATCTCGAGAACTATAAGAGATACGAAGCTAGTTGAATTACCAAACAATTTCTATATCATAAGACTATTAAAATGAGTGAAATATATTTTTTTAAACCAGTGGTTCTCAAAATACAGTATTTATAGTTATTAACATATCGAGGATTGTTATGAGTATCATCATAACTGCCGCAGACGTCGGTTTGACATCCAAGCTCGTAGAGCGAGGATTTAAAGCATCTAAGGCTTGTCATGATTCATAACATTCGTGGTTTGTTCAATAGTTTATCAGTTTTAGAAAATGAAGACATTATTAATAAACATTATTTTTTGAAAATCTCTCATTGCAGTTACTTTCAAAATGCTATGATAAACAGTTTTTATAAAGGTATACAGGGTGTTCATTTTAAATAGGGCACCATTGCTATCTCGAGAACTATAAGAGGTACAAAGACGGTTAAATGGGCAAACAATTTCTATTACACAAGACAAATTTATAGAAAAGAAAAATTATTTTCTTCAAGCAGCGTTTCTCAAAGTACAATCTCTAACTTTTTTATTTTAAATGATAATTTTTATTTTTTATTTGCTCATTCGTTAAAGAATTTAATTCTGAATTTAGTGAAATAAAATTATTATATTCTTACGTAACGATTTTTTTGAGAAAAATGAGAACCACTGGTCCAAAAAAATAATTTCTCTTTTTACTTCCTTGTACGAAGTAAAGGAAGTATTGTAATCGCGAAAAATTTCGGTTTTGAGATTTCAACGGAAATATCCATTTTGACCATCCCTGAATCCATTCTGACTAATTTCGTCGTGACGTCTGTACGTACGTACGTACATGCGTACGTGCGTATATATCTCGCATAACTCAAAAACGGTAAGCCGTAGAAAGTTGAAATTTTGTATTTAGGACTGCTATAACATTTACTTGTGCACCTCCCTTTTTGGTCATTACATAATTTCTAGAAATGGTACTTTATTTGAAGTCTATAATAGATTTTAATGAAAAACTATCTTAAAATATAATCTAACACTTTTCAAATTTGGTATATAAGACTTTTATGTCAATTGGAATAACATAGTGTATTTTGGTTAAAACAAGCTAACCGGAAGTGACATATTACCTGAAGTTGTTAACAGTTTTTCTTCAATAAAATGGTTTCATTTTGATTTTAGAAATAAATGCTTCAAATAAATTTTTTGAGAATTAAATTCTGTGTCTAGCACATCAAGTATTATTAAATTAGCCCTTTGTATAAGCGAGATATGTATATTTAAAACTTATATAATTTTTGGTTTTTGTAATGAAGCTTGCTATGGATTAGGACAAAAAATAACAAAAAAATAAAAAATAGATGCTAAAGTCAAAATACGTCAAATACGTGCAATTTTATACTTGGGTCTATACTTCATATTGGTCTTGTGTACAAGGAAGTCGTGTGGTGTCCACATCAGATATTTTTAAATTTGTCTTGTAAAGTAAAAATTGTTTGCCCATTCAAAATGAACGCCCTGTATGCGATACTACTGTCATTTTATTATTATAAAAATATATATTACAGTAAAAGCATTCAAAATTCAACACTAAGTCAACTGGTAAGTTTATTATCAAATGTAAAACCAAATATGTGAAAAATAAAATACTGACACAGTGTCAGTGTCGCTGACACTGACAGAAAATAACGTTATTCATACGGCAATGAATCAAGGTAATACATCTGAATTAATAAATAAACTTATGTTACAGCGAAAGTATAGTCAACAACGAGCATCGTATTAAAATGGAATGTCCTAACTTAGTCGAAACAATATGAATTTTTGAAAGACAAGCGTATTGTATCCATCGTTATCACACACGCTTCTTGTCATTGCAAAAGAGAAAAATAAATATATGCCAACTTGTTAATTCATTTATGATACAGATGACTGATCAGACATCTTTAAAAAATGAAACTGTAGTTGCAATTATCTTTAACTTAAAATACTTATAATTTGCGTTTAATGAAACAAAATACACCAATTATAAACATGGTTCTTCATAAAACTCATAAGAACAGTCTACTCTATTGTAATATTCATGAAAAGAACTCAAAACATAATTGAAATTCAGCACAATGCTTCGCTAAATGAAAACAACATGCAGTTCTTATTTCGTTTAAGATTTCTTCTCGGAAATTATTAAAAACATAAAATAAGTGAAAAACAAAGTTTCTAACTTATTTATTATTTGATATTTCCTGCACCCTCGCGCGGAAGCACAAGTTCCGTTACCGTTACAGCAAACGTCAAAGTTCAATGGTGTTAGTTATACAACTCCGAAGCACGAAGAAGACCAAAAAATATATAGATTATATTTTACAACTTTATGTTTGACGTTGCGACAGGAGTCAGCTAGGTATATATGAAAAATATTTAGGTATAACAGAATAAATTTAAAACTATTTAATGATCAGGTAAACTGGTATATAGGGAGTCCAAGTAGTCTCGAAGAGATACGAAGTCGGATAAGAGAAGTTGTTCCATTAGGATACCATTTTAATGATGTTTTGTTTTTTGAGAAAAAATACATAGGTCACTAGATGTAGGCGAAAACCAGCGCTTTTTTGGGCGAACTAATGACTTAAAAAAATGTTATATACAAGAAATGATCAAGAATAAGGGGCTAATTTATTAATAATAACAAACCGAAAATTCGACCAGTGGTTCCCAAACGACAGAACAAAATTATATTTTTTTAAATGGTATCCTACATAATTTTTTTAGCCCATTAGATAGGGATTTTTTTCTGATTTCAACGATATAAATGTGGTATAGGGTTGTATAACAATTATTTCTAGAAAAATGGTATTGAAAATAATGTTATAATGTTACAATAGGCCATACAATACGTCTGTTGTCTAGTTACGCTAGTAGTAAACCCATTTTTTATTACATTATTTCTAGTTTTTAATACCATTTTTCTCGAAATAATTGTTATACAACCCTATGCTGTATTTATATCGTTCAAATCAGAAAATAATATTCTATTTAAAGGGCTAAAAAATTATATAGGGTGCCATTTAAAAAAATATAATTTTGTTCTACCGTTTGAGAATTACTGGTTAAATATTCGGTTTGTTACTATTATCTCCTTATTCTTGATCATTTTTGGTATAAAACATTTTTCTCTAAAGTTATTAGTTCGTCCAAAAAAGCTCTGGTTGTTTTAAAGGAAACACCTTGTATATATATATATATATATATATATATATATATATATATATATATATATATATATATATATATATATATATATATATATATACGTGTTGAGAATTCGTCACTGTTTTAAATATAATTATAACTTTTGTAGGATTTTAGTGAAAGGGCATGAAAGTAGAGCTCGTTTCTTGATTATTTCATCTAGCTTTCGGATTTATTTAATCCTTCATCAGGATGCTGTAAAATTATACATGAATGTAACAAATAGTAGTTAACATTTAGGTATGCAAACTTATAACTAAACTTCACATTATTGTAAGTTTGCATACCTAAATGTTAACTACTATTTGTTACATTCATGTATAATTTTACAGCATCCTGATGAAGGATTAAATAAATCCGAAAGCTAGATGAAATAATCAAGAAACGAGCTCTACTTTCATGCCCTTTCACTGAAATCCTACAAAAGTTATAATTATATATATATATATATATATATATATATATATATATATATATATATATATATATATATATAAATTAATAATAATTAAATGGCGGGAGGTATTGTGTAGGCCACATCAGACTTTAACCTTCCGTCACCTTTAGGTCAGCCGGAAGTACCCTCATTTGAAGATTTTAACAGTTTTTCTTGAAAAAACAAGGTTAAATATCATTTTCTCATATTTAATGTTATTATAAATATTATAAGTATATTTTATTCTTTATACGATTTGACTGCATTTTATAATTAATATTAAATGGATATAGAGTTGAAAAATTATAAAGAAATTAAATTTCATAAAGTAGACAGCTATGGAAACAGCTACTATATTAAGAAAATTCTGATTGAAAGATGTCAGTGTCAATTGCAATTGACATAAGTGTGTTTGTCTTATAATTTTATTCGAAATATAGGATATTTTGCTAGAAATTTTCTGTATGTAATTTGTAGAAAATACATACAACAGCCGGAAGGTAATGTACAAGAAATAGAATATTTTGCAAGGTACTTTCTGTATGAAATTTGTACAAAATACATAGAACTGACAGAAGGTAATGTGCTGGCCACATCAGACTTTTTATTTTTGCAAATATCTTCCAAATGTGAAATAATACTGGATTTCAATTTGTACATCTTTAAGGCACTTTTTTATGTTCTTTCGAATGACGATGCTCATTTTTTTTATTATTATTTGTTTTTGAGTTATTATGTCAAAGTTTTCATTTTTTATGTGGACACCATATTGGAAAGTTACACCATTGAAAAGAGAATTTTTTAGCTTTCCAAACATTTGTAATTTATCTATTTTCATTTGTTTCAAACACCGGAAATACAACAATTTCTAAATTTATAGATTAAAAACATTGGTTATTGCAATGAAACAAATGAAATCATCAGTCAGACATTATCATTTGTTTAATTTTATGTTTAATAGAAATATGAAACCTGAGAATCTCGCCTATAATTCCACACAAAATGGTGGAACTCTTATGAAAAAATATTGTTTTAACGCCGCTGATATAATATGGGTGACGTCACAAACTCATTGCAAATAAAATCATATAAACTATTATTCACGAAAGATGACTATTCAAGGTCATTTGTGAGCCGTCTAATATAATATTACTTACAGATAACTTCATTGCATTTCGTATGAATAGGCGTGCAACATGAAATATTTTTGGACACATTTTAACTGAGAAAATAAGAGTACTTCATTTAAAAATTATGTTTCTTTCTAAATAATGCCTTTCTGAAAGATTTATGTTCTTCACTTATGTTTTTGCAAAATACAAAAACATATACACTTAACTTATAAATCAAGGAATAATAATTTGATTTAAACATCAACGCCACTGGGTAAATATTAGCACAGAGAGCAGTGTAGTAGATAATTAGGTATCTGTAATTCTACGACATATGTCATTATTATATATAGTGTATTATAAAGTAATGCCATTATTTACGTAAATCTGTCACACCACATAAGTTAAATAGACATAGGTTAAATAATTTTTTCTTTCTAATACAAAATGTTGCTAAGCTACTGTTATAAAGTGATGTGTATTCTTTCTTCAAACAAATGACCTTGAATAGTCATTTTTCGTGAAATATAGTATATGGCGTAGCTAAGGAATTTTCATGTCACAGTTTATAAACCGATTGAACTACCTGTGAACGATACATTATTGAAGATTATTATATGTGTTAGGTGAAATACAAATTTGTATTATCCAAATTTTAATCTACATGAACTAAATGGAGTGTACCATTCTATAACAATCGTCTTTTATTCTAATGTCAATTACTTTGACGGTCATTGTTCTGCACATAATACACTTAATTGTAATTCACCAGGTGGAAAATAGCCTGAAATGAACTTCAACTGAAATTGCTGAAAGCCCAATAAGTCTGGGAAAAATTCTCCCGCTTAACAATGTAGCGAATTTGTTTTGATTGTAGGTCCAATGGGAGCACAATCTACATTCATTTCAGCCATTATGTTCGCGTTCAACGCCAGCTGACTGCCATTTCATAATCTCAATAAACTCAATAGACTCAACAGAGTTAGTTGGTTTGAGTTGTGAGTCTTGCCAGAATCACATGTTGCATGTGACATTCTTTGTAAACAGCGAGGCTTTATCTCTATTCAATATTTAATTGAATGGTACGGTTCAGAAGATTGGATGTTCGATTGAGATTTGGCCAGTAAGGGGAATTTATAGCGGAAATGAACTTGGAAATGTTGGTGATTCCGTTTTCAAAAAAAAAATCTTATGTGGCCATCACATAACCTCCCGTTAATTCCATGTTTAAAATAGCAATGAGCTATAAGTAAAGTATCACTTCCGATTGATCGTTTGTAAACAGAATCTAATTTCTCGTTCCAATAAATAAAAAATCTGATGTGGCCAGCACATTACCTTCCGTCAGTTCTATTTATTTTGTATAAATGTCATACAGAAAATTCCTCGCAAAAGATGCTATTTCTTGTACATTACCTTAAGGCAGTTGTATGTATTTTATACAAATTCCATACAGAAAGTTTCTAGCAAAAGATCATATATATCCAGTAAAATTATAACACAAACATACTGTCAAGTGCACTTGACACTGACACCTTTCAAGCAGAATTTTCGTAATATAGCAGCTGTTTTCAGAGTTATAGCTTAGCTGGCTAATATATGATATTTAATTTCTTTATAATTTTTTAACTCTATATACATTTAATATAAAGTATAATATGCATTCAAATCGTATAGAGAATAAAATATTCTTTAATATTTATAATAACATTAAAGGTAAAAAAATTATATTTAACATCGTTTTTTCAAGAAACACTGTTAAAATCTTATCAGCTCTTCACATGGATGTAGAGGAATACGAAAGAATTATAATTTTTGGAATTATAGTATTAAAGTTATCGCATTAGAAAATTTTGCCACACACACACACACACACATATACACACACACACACACACACACGCATACATACACAAACACACGCACATACAGACATCATCGTAAAAATAGTAAAATCGTATTCTAAGGACCCTAAAACGTGCTTATTCAACAAAAACTCACCACCGAATTTTTTGACCAAAGACAATACCTTCCTTATCGAAAGGTGACGGAAGGTAAAAAGTCTGTAATACGAAATTTTGGATTAAATTTTATGTTTTTCCTCCTAAAACTGTTCAGAGCTCCAAATTACGTACCACTTCCGGTTTATCATATAAGTATAGTCAAAATCGAGTTTTAAATACCAAATTTGATAAGTTTTGGATTATGTTTTAATAAATTTTTGCAAGAAAATCTGTTTATAGCTTTCTGTAAAGTATTATCTCCGGTTTATCAATTTTAGAAAAAAAATTAATATGTCGTTCTCATTAATATAAAGGTCTTAAATACCAAATTTGAACAGTTTTGGATTGCATCAATATATTTTTGCGAAAATATGTTTAGAACTTCAAATGAAGTATCATTTCCGATTTATCAATTTTAATCAAAATCTAATATGTTGCTCCCCTTCATATAAAAGTCTTAAATACCAAATTTGACAAGTTTTGGAATATATCAATATATATATATATATATATATATATATATATATATATATATATATATATATATATATACATACATATTTCACGAAAATCTGTTCACAGCTTCAAGTAAAGTATCACTTCAAGTTGTCCAATTTTACCCAAAAACTAATCAACTCTTTATATGAATGTGGAAAGCTTAAATATGGAAAATGGAATTTTTTGGAGGTTTGTTATAAGAGTTATCGTGGACGAAAAAAATCGTCACACACACACACACACACACACACACACACACACACACACACACACACACATACAGACACACAGACATCGTCGTAAAAATAGTAAAAACGTGTTGTGGGGACCCTAATTCGTGCTTATTTACTGAAAACTCACCATCGAATTTACATTACCTCCCTTACCTACGGTATTACGGGAGGTAAAAAATTCACATAACAAAGCAACGCGAAAATAGATGTTTAGTTCGCGTCCGGTTGCAAAAAAATAATATAATATACACAACAATATTTTTTGGACGATACAAAATATTTCTGAAAAAAACTACCTCTACATCTCTACATCAATCGAACGTTCAACACAAATTTACTCTTTGAAATTCTTATTCACAGTTGCAAAATCTGCACCTTGATTCGCAACATACATCTTTGCGAAATATTTTCTTTGTGCTGGTGTAAGGTAAATTCTGCATGTAAGAAGGCTGACGGAGCGGAAAGAATAAAGGCGTCTTGGATAATAAACGGAGTCGTTCGTAAAGCTCCGAGTGTGCGTACAAAGAACACGTATGTTTTGTGTTTCCTGACACGGGCATTAACATTGTTATCCAATCCGGAAGAATTATATACCACCAGGAGTAGGAAACGGGACATATGGATAATTTCTGACAAAAGAAATGACACACAAGCCGTGCGTTTCAAGAAGGGGACTTGGAAAATATGTCTGAAGCTTACTTTTGATTCTTATATAGGGTGTTCCCTGGTAAACGGCCGCATCATTACCGACATCTGTACAAAGCAGATTGGCACATCCAGCAATGGGTCATAAAGCTCCACTTAAATTGACTTTCAAAGTAAATTTAACTAATTGAAAAAATTCAAATCAGTTTTCATATTCTTATGGCATTAAAAATATTACTGTCAAAATATCGAGTTGCAATTGTCCATTTCATTAAATTTTCTTTGGAACTAAATATAAGTATATGGCTCCATACTTATCAAAGCTCGTGTAACACTGATTTATCGATAATTGTAAATGATAATGAGGTGTTGCACGGTTTTTTTTTCTTTGCTTTAATCGAAAGATTAAGAAAAAATATTTTACCCCTATTTTTTATTTTTTTCGTATTATTCTTTATTCATGAGAAAATTGTCTTTGAAATTATAATGTTTGAATTTCCGCTTCCCCTTTCGACTGATGACGTTCGAATCGAACTTACCAATGAGGGTGTGGCTTACATTTGCCACCGACGGAAATGAAACGAGTGACAGTCATGACAGCTGTCAACTACTATTGATTTTTGTATTTGGAAATATTCAAACATGGCTGTAAAAAAGCGTTTTGTGCAGTGTGCCCAAATAGAACTGATAATAGAGAAAAATATTTCTAGTAGTACCTCAAAACGAAGAAAGTTGAATGAAATGGTTGTCGCAAGTAAAGATAAAAACATAAAATCATAACTTCTTTGTTGTAAAGATCATTTTGATGTAAATATAAATATTTTTATAATTAAATAAGAACTATTGAATACATTAAATTTTTTAGCTGGAATGTGATGCACTCAGGCTACGGTTTCTTATACAGGCTAATCTTTGCACTACTGGAGCATAAGAGAGATTGATAAATCTAGGATAAAACATTACTAGACGGTATTTCTTAAGACCACTACTGGCGATAATGTGAATCTCCAACTGGAGGATCTGTTCCAAACAATGCGTCGCTGGAATATGTTTTATATAAGTTTTAACAATATGTATTCTGTATGTTCCTAACACGAAAGAAATCCAAAAGTCAAAATAGACAATAAAGTGAAAGTGTGTGTGCGTGTCATAAAGTGTCAGGTGTCAACTAAAATGGATAAAAGAGAACGAGGAAAAATTACTTAGAAATAGACAAAGCAAACATGTTGGAGATAAATAAATGTAAAAATAATACATGCAATGAAATGTATAATGAATTTAATTTAGTTAATGTTGACATGTGTCAAATTTATTTTAAGGAATAAAATTTACTTCCTCGCACATCGTTGGAGCAATTTATACTATAGACACTATAGATTTAATTAGCTAGTATTTTTATTCTTGTTTTGACGAAAATCTCTGGAATAAAGTATTTTACTTCAAGAGTAAATTTTACTTTGCTAGTGCTTTACTTATCCATCTTTTATAATACAGGGCATTGAACTCTGAAATATAACGCTGTAATATAATAATAAATAACTAAGAACTACACTAAAGAACCAAAAATCACTCTGCACTGTAAGTCAGACCTTATGTCACACAGTTGTCATTAAAGCAATCATTAGGTACGTTCTATCGGTGTCAGATATATTCCTACTAGAATAAGAATATTCTTAAAGCAATAGAACGCTCAGTAGCAAATAACTGTCAAGTGCTGTCAAGTACAAAAATAAATACAATAGAACAGTGGCAGTGGCTATATGTTATTGTTAGTTAACAACTAAAGATAACTTTGTATGTTTATTTTGGATATTCGAAATGTTGTTATGCAAATATTACAGAGATTATAATTATATAAAAATATATTAAATAATAAAAACGTATAAAGGAGATATTTTTGTTGAGCACAGTCTACTCTAAACATTCACAAATATGACAGAAATGTACGCGCGACAGTCGGCTAGTAAAATTTTGAATTTATCTCTACTCTATATATCTTCCTACCAACGCTTCCAACTCTGAAGTTGGAATGATTCGTAGGAATATTTCGATTTTTTTGACGCAAAAGAACGACCATTGATGTTCTACTAGAAGAAGTAGGAAGATTTCTGACACCAATAGAACGTACCTATTGACGTTGATGTATGATACATTTGTTTTTTTTTCATCATCTTTCCAGTTTTGTCATTGGCTAATGTAAGTCTGATGTCACAGGCAGTGTAATTTGGCGCCAATTAAAAAAGTAAATTTTTAAATTGCTACTGTGCTTAATATATACAGTAATTTGAACAGAAAATCATATTTAATAATACTGTAGAACATACTTATTCGAATTTCAGAAGAAAAAAGATATGTTAATTTTTTTTGCAACACCTCATTGATGATGGGGTCTCGTGCCTGAGTGTCTGGTCGCGAATCTGGGGAACCGGGTTCGATCCTAACCGACGCCAAATATTTCAAATTTTAAAATGGCACAAAATTGACCCCTGTGGTGCACTTTCCACGCCAGCAATGAGTGCCCGTGAGGTGACGTCTGGTAAACGCCCACACGGTACAAATATGTTATCATCATTACCGAATTTTGTGTACAAAGCAGATTGTCACACCCAGCAATGGGTAATATGCCGTGATGATATATTTATTTATTTATTTATTTATGTATTTATTTATTTATTTATTTATTTATTTATTTATTTATTTATTTATTTATTTATTTATTTATTTATTTATTTATTTATTTATTTATTTATTTATTTATTTATTTATTTATTTATTTTTTATTTATTTATTTATTTATTGATTATTTATTTATTTATTTATTTATTTATTTATTTATTTATTTATTTATTTATTTATTTATTTATTTATTTATTTATTTATTTATTTATTTATTTATTTATTTATTTATTTATTTATTTATTTATTTATTTATTTATTTATTTATTTATTTATTTATTTATTTATTTATTTATTTATTTATTTATTTATTTATTTATTTATTTATTTATTTATTTATTTATTTATTTATTTATTTATTTATTTATTTATTTATTTATTTATTTATTTATTTATTTATTTATTTATTTATTTATTTATTTATTTATTTATTTATTTATTTATTTATTTATTTATTTATTTATTTATTTATTTATAATCCTGTCAAAAGAGTACCCCGATCAAAATTTCTAGGGTTACATATGGATGAAAATTTTATATGGAAGCCCCATTGCTCTTACGTTATTTCAGTGCTGAACAGAGCGTGTTTCCATGTGAGACATTTAATTTATATTTTAAATGAAGGACAGCTACTGATGTTCTATCATGCTAAAGTTGGATCTATATCATCTTATGGAATTTGCTTCTGGGGTTCATCACCATCCTTCAAAGACGTATTTGTTGCCCAGAAGAGGATAATCAGATGTATTGCTAAAGCCCCCTTGCAAACATCTAGCAAAGAACTTTTTATAAAATATAATATTTTAACTTTGCCGTGTTTATATATTTACCACCTCTGTGTCTATGTGTTTAATAAGAAGGGACAATTTAAGACTCATTGGGACGTACATAATAGAAATACTCGAAAAAAAAAAATCATTTCATAGTGCCAAATAAACGATTAATGATTGCCAGAAACTCTTGTGAATGTAAAGAAGTACAATATTACAATCTCTTACCTTCTGAAATAAAGTTATCGGTAACAATAAAAAGTTTTAAAGATAAATTTAAAAAAAATTTAATCGAAAACTGCTTTAACTCTACAAATGACTAACTATGTAAACCATTGCAAAAATTTGTAATTTTAATCGTATTATGTTTATATGACGATTTCCATAATTTTGTGTAAAAATTCAGAGGAAATAAATAATAATAATAATAATTATTATTATTATTATTATTATTATTATTATTATTATTATTATTAAGTGGAAGTGGACCTTTAAATAACCGGTACTTATGCCTAGTTAGCACTTACATTTTAAACAAAAAAAAAAATGAAAATAGAAATTTTGACAGCAATATTCTATTACATATTTGACATTTTGTTTCGATACGATAGGACTTAAAATTTAAGTGTTAGCGGTGCACTCAGCCATTAAAAACTATTCAATGATTTTTTACAAAACTAATTGCTTTGTTTATCAAATGTTAATTCCATCAAAGCCGCTTTTCTATTTCAATGAAATAAACTGTTTAAAAACAGTAAAGTTGTAATTACATATTTTTTTACGGTTACACAAATAGTTATTTATGATATAAGTGTTAAAAGTGACATTTTATTTTGTGAGAAGGAAGTTTGGAACACGACGCGAAGCGGAGTGATCCAAACCTTCGAACAAAATAAAATCACTTTTAACACGTATATCATACACTATTTTTTCTACAAACACTATTTTTTAATTTAAATTTGTTTTTCTAATAATTTTTTGACATTCACTTTTAACACTAGTGTCAAAAGTAAGAATGATCTGTCACTTTTAACACTAGTGTCACAAAATGACATTTTTAACGCTAAAAACAAACATTAAAAAGCCCACTTTTAATAGATTTGTAGAAAAAAATATTGTATATGGTATGACTAGCGAATGAAAGTTGACGTTTAAATTATTTTATAGATGTGGTTCCTTTAGAAACCCTAGAAAAGAATAGAATTGTACGAAATATTCAGATATGAAATTTTTGCATGAACCTATTTAAATACTGGACTAGGAAAGCATAGAAATACATTACTATGTCTGGCTGAAAATAGATGGCCAACTAGGGTAACTGAATATCAAAACAGGGGTGCAATTAAAATATTTTAAACATTTTTCGTTTATGTTGATTATAACAAAATATTTTGATCTTTAAACTATTTAGTTATTAGTTAGTATTATTTTTAATATCATCTAACAGTAATTCCGACTCGAGGGTTGCTTACACCTGAGGCGAACGAACTAGAATTTGCGGTATTAATTTTTTTAAATACATCCCTCAATCCTGTTGCTCAGGTCATTTTAAATGCCTCCTGGTATTGAGTACAATTCTAATCTTCTGTAACGGAATACATAAGGGTCAGTTTTCTTGCAAATCAAATATAGTGAAATGTTTTCAAGAGAAACCACATCTATTAAATAATCTAAACGTCAACTTTCATTCGCTAGTCATACTATACACTTTATCTGCCCGGCGACAATTTTTCTCTCGGTACGCTAAAAAAACAAAACAAAAAATATTAGTAATTTTATTTTAGTAGGTAATTTATCTCACTAGTAATATTTTTCCATACATTCTTTAAAAGTAAACCGTCCGTAGATAAAAAAAATCATACAAAAAATATATCAACTTCAGCTTCCGGCAGAGTTGATGATAGATTTGTTTCCGGCGCTGCCAACTTCTTCCATGCAAAACACTGTGTTATGTCACGTTGGTACGCCTGCCCCAATTCCATTCAAATTTGCATCAATTAAACTCGGGCCGAAGTTGGAAGACAAGTGAGCGTAGCAAACCGAGCTCGGGTCGGGTACCGACTCGTGGATTTGGATTTAAGCCGTATTTAGACACTAGTAGATACCACACACCGAGAATAGACTATTAATAAACTACAGGACTTTGTGTATTCGTAAAGTTTACAGTTAGGGATTTTCCGTTTTCATTTAAGTTGATAGCATGGCTGAAATTATTATAATTACCCCTTAACCTTAAAATTAATTTTAATAAAAACTAAATACGTATTTCGAGAACTAAGTTCTCATCATCAATAGTACAACAAGGGAAAGTTAAACAGAGTAGTCAAGATTACTCAACATGTCAACCATGCCAGAGGTCCTAACAACTCTGAAAAACAAGGGAGAGAACTGGGATTATATAGGGGCGGGAGTCACAGGCGAATGATTACCTATAAACTAAGATAAATTTCGTCCAATAATAATGAGTCATTAAATTTTATATCGTCCAATAAAATTTAACTTTGTATTAAATGGAAAAGTTTTTCTTCAGCTTTATTAATTTGAGAATAATGCGAGCTAAAAATCACATTTACACATAGTTGCGGTCTCCTAGATTTAAATTAATGTACAACTTACAGAATAGTAGGTAACAAGTGATTAATGAAAAGGTACAAGTCTGTCAGTTATGGTCTACCCTTTGATCCAGATTATCGGCCTAATTCACTAAGATAGTTGTTAATATAGTCGTTAGGTAACAACTGAGAGTTAACGATTTTTAGCAACTCTTGTAACAACTGTCATTCAATTGGTATTCAGTAAATACATAATTAACGAAATTGTTAAAAACGGTGATTTTGAACAATCGTTGTTAAATATTAGCAGTGAAGTTATTAACAAGTGAGTTAAAAGGCATGTCGATTCTCAATATTTGTACATATTTCTACTGTATTGACAACGTAAAGTGACAGATTTTGATTAGTTTGACGTTTGAGTTTTTAATAATGAGTAATAAGAAAATTTGGGGTGCAAGATGTTCCGCGGAACAATATTCTCTAATGGTAGATTTCATGATGATTTTGGACTAATTTTATGATAAAGCTAGTTTTGCATTTTATTTCTGATAACTGCTAGTTGGAAACTTTGCAATTCTTTGATTGACTCCAGTTTAGTATACATGTTTATTCAATTCCTATGGTCGAATGCGATCGATTTCAAAATTTCAAGAATCTCATCATCAGGCATGACCATCAGCGTCTAGAAGGTTTAGTTTGAAATAAATGTAAATCTTTAATCTTGTGACATGTGACCTTCGAACATATATTGACAGTATGCTCGAAGCATGAGAACATCCAATTCACGAATTAAATCATGATCATGAACGACACCTTGCTCAGTTTGAATATCTCTAAATATTTTTTTTTCGAATTTGAAAATGGATTACTCGCAAATTTCTCTGCATGAATCTTATCTATTTTTTAAAAATAATTATTGGTATATATTAGTTTATAAATATGTTCTCCATTGTTGTCGTCTCTCTATTTCCAATAAAAGTATATTTCCTAACACAAAAGTTTCAAGAAATACCATTTACCAACGATTGTTTAATTCTAATAATTGGAAAAATGCAGTTGCTAGATTAACAACTCGATGTAACGACTAGTTAAATTTTAGCAACTTGATGTAATAGTGAATTGGGATTTTGAACTTAGCAACTGGCATTCAATTTAACAACGGAAAATGGTTGTTAATTTTAATGACTTTGCGTAGTGAATTAGGCCGTATGAGTAAAAATATTTTGGTAATTGTACAAGCCTTTGTTCATAAATCGGAAATAATTTTCAAGTTTGACATCGGTCGGTTTCGAATTCAGTGGAAGGGGAAATAAATCCTGATTTTAAGTTGATCAAGAGACAAGAAACAAACGGAAACCGTCTTTTGTCTGTTATCTTTCAATAAGGCAGAATTATCTCTTCCAGGACGAGGCAGCAGTGTGCTTTTCCTTTAACATCTTGGATGTTGAAGTCACGTCCTAATCTGATATCTGGATCGAATAAGGTTTTTTGTTTGCTGGCAGCCGATAAGCGAACCTGTATTGTGCTTTTTGCTTCCCATTCCTCAGACTACGCTGCTAACAAGCTCAACTTTCGACTTTCTATTTGTCCAGATTGAGCTTTTCGTAGAAGCAAAGGCGCCATTCACTCATTAGCCAGTTCTTTCTATTGCTTCTTAACAAGTCGTTTGTTAGCAACAAATTGGACTATTTTTCTCTCCAAATATAATTCCAAATGAAATAAGTTACAAAATAATATAAAACTGAACAGTTTTTGTTGCCACTGTTGACCTTTGAGTCATTGTCGAACTCCTTTGGGGAAACTAAGAGACAAATTATTAACATCAATAATAATAAATGTACCAAAACTTCTTGGTTACATACAGAGAATTTATTTTAACATACAACATATGATCAATCACTTCCATGGTTACACACTACTGTCAAAATATGACAGCAATGTAATATTTGTCCATTTTAAAATGCAACATACAAAATTTGTAGTTTTGTATTATTAATACTAATTACCAATAAATTAGCCTACATACGATTAACGAAAATTCAAAACTTTAATGTAGCACATCTTAACAAACTTTGACTTACAAATATACGTAATTTTAATGTACTAAAAGTTCAAAAATAAGCCCATTCACACTGAGGCAATATCCTAGTCGGTAATAGAAAGAATTGTCACCATTTGTGATGTGTTCTGGGGGTATCTCCTGTGCTGCAATACTATTTATAATGTTGCATTTTAAAATGGACAAATATTACATTGCTGTCATTTTTGACAGTAGTGAGTAACCATGGAAGTGATTAACCATATGTTGCATTTTAAAATAAATTCTCTGTAGTTATTCAAATATGTGTAACTGACAGATAAATGTCACTGTCACAGAACTAATCATTTCAATAGGAAAAGAAATCAATACAGCATAAGTAAATATATAGGTATATATTTAGATTAATAAAAATTAACGATTCACAAAAAAGTTTAAGCAAATCCTTATTTTTGGATTAGTTAATTCTATTCAATTCCGGAATTTTATTTAATTTATTTTTCATTTTATTATCAAAAAATCTGATGTGCCAGTACAATACCTCCCGCCATTTAATTTTTATTATACTTTATTTCACGTAAGAAAATAGTAATGGGAAGATAGGAGCAATTTGATCTGGTTGTTTGAGAGATCGGTAATTCCTTAACGTTCCTGATGCTTATACTATTTTTTGCACGATCGAAGCACAAAATTTAAAAGAAAAATAAGATTTGAAAATTATTTTGACATATTAAAAAAATTATTTGTCATTTTTGAAGTAAGCTTTGATTTTTGTTTTTATTTATTTACCGTTTCGCCTCCTGAACGCTAACTTACCGACGTGAGGCACATCACTTACCGTTCAGTAATTTGTAAATAAGACCTACTGTCTTGGAAACACTATCGGTAAATATAAAAATTAACCCGATCGTGCAAAAAGGTATTTTTCGAAGAAAAACTATTTTGAGCCATTTCTGGTTATCCGATTTATACCAAAATTTAATGGGCTCTTTCTATAATCGAAAACAGTCAAAGTTTCAAAATTTTCTGAATGATAGTATTTGAGTTAGAGTGGAGGATCCACACATACACACACACACACACATACACACACACACACACACATATATATATATATATATATATATATATATATATATATATATATATTTGAATTAGAAAGAGAAAAATTATATAACCTATATCTATTCAATTTATGTGGTGTGAGTGATATACGTAAATAGTGGTATCTTGTAAAGTAAGGCCCTTGGAATTTTTAAATTATTTTTCCCGTAATCAGCGGGTTAGAATTTAGGGAATAAAATATTTTTTAGAAAAATACAGGCTGGTCGTGTTTTTGACGGTGTACTGAAATTTCCAAGCTACCATTTTTACATTATTTGCTTCGTAATAATGTGTCAGCTACACATGGACATTGAAAATTAGTACATATATGTAGAAAAGTCCATAGAATCGAATGGTGTAACGGGCATCACTCTATAAATAATAATGACGTATGCCGTACAATCAATGTATCTTTTACCGTTAATTAGTTATACTCCGCCAAAGTTAAAAAAACTTGTAAGATTCCTAATCAAAATAAAAAATTTGTATTTTGCAAAAACATAAGTGAAGAACAAATCTTTCAGAAAAACATTATTTAGAAAGAAACATAATTTTAAAATAAATTACTCTTATTTTATACGAAATGCAATGAAGTTATCTGCAAGTAATATTATATGAGGCGGTTCACAAATGACCTTGAATAGTCATTTTTCGTGAATAATAGTTTATATATACACATACATACACACAGACATCATCGTGAAAATGTTAAAATTGGATTCTAAGGACCTTAAATTGTGGTCATTTACCAGAATCTCGATATGCGATTTTTAGCACGATCCCTATACCTCTCTTACCAAGGGTAGCGGGAGCTAAAAAGTTAGTTACTTGGATTAGATTAAATTATATTTTAAGAAATAAACTGCCGAAATTAAAGTAAAATTCTCTAACTCAAGAATAAAGATTAGCTTAATCTTTTTTGTGACTCGGACTGTAAATGGCAGGAGGTATTGTGTTGGCCACACTAGATTTTTATGTTAGTTGTAAAGAAGATTATATTACCAACTTTTAATGAAAATCGATAATTGAAAGAGATGATATGCCCTTTAAATAGTAAAAAAAAAACTTATTTAAATTTAAAGCGAAAGTGGAATTGATTGTTATAAGTGAAAGTATGGGTTGGGCAAAACTTTTTATATTAACTCCGACAAAAACTTACTTTACATAAAAGTTTTTGCTTGTCCTGAAACTGAAATGTTGCAATATGGCCGCGCGGTTCGGTTAGTTCCAAACAACAAAAACAAAATTCATTTTCTCTCTCATCCCAATATCCTATACCCTATAGCTATACAAACAGAAATTTCGTATTCATTGGAAGGGATACTGAATTTAATATAAATCCTTCCACATATTTGCATAGTGTGTTAATTATTTTATGCTTTTATTTTTTATTCAAATTAAACAAAATCGATATTTACGATTTACGAACTTGAGTCTTAGACTTAGGCCCGGTATTTTCACTTCCGAATAAAGTTTCGAATAAGTATTCGTTAAATAAATTTATTCTATATATTTATCTAACGAATAATTCCATTGCGTATTTTCACACATTTTACACAAACAAATAGCTATCTGTCGAATAAATTTAACGTTCGTAAATTGGTAGCCTTGCAGAGTGAATTTGTGTCAGTAGAGAAGGATGGAGTTTGGCGTAGCCACATTAAGCAGACAAGGATGAAATGTGTCAACTACTTTTGAATCCGTAGTTGTCAAAATTTTGTTTAACATCTTTAATGTCAATGTGATCTATATTATGCATTTTTAACCCCGGGAGACTGTAATTTAACAAGTGTACCATCTAATTCAGCACTCATATGCGGTAAGCGGGATATGTATATTGTAAAATTGTTCTTGTACTTTTTGTATATTTGTTTCAGTTCAAAGTAAATGTTTGTCAATGTATTAAACAAAACTATCCAAAATTCGAAAATATGTTGCCAGCGTCAAGTGACAGGATCTTTATAATGATTTACCTATTTACTGGTTGAGATCAAATGCGATCCCCAATATGTGATCCTAAATTGTTTTCATAATCGGAACCTGTCAAAATTTATTTCATTTATGTGGTTATGTTGCTGTCTGATGGTGTGTGATCGATTTCTCACGTTATTTATTAATTCATAGTTGAAAATATCATAATATTTAATATATCCATTTTGTTAATAAATCTGCACTATGTGGAAATGTAATGAACTTACGAAAAAACGGTTATTCGCTACCCAAGTACCGAATAATTTATCTCGCGAATAACAGATGTTATTCTTTCGAATAAATTTATTTGCAAGTGAAAAGACGACAAAAATATTTATCCGAAGGATAAATTTATCTAAACCTTTATTCGCAAGTGAAAATACCGGCCCTAAGTCAAAATATTTTTTATACTAGCGTATTATAACAACAACTTTTCGATTGTCATTTCCGTTGTTAAATGAAGTACTTTTAAGCATTAGTGCTTAAAAATGACGGTTTAATGCGTAAAAGTAAAAGTACTAAATACCTATTATATCTGTTTATTTATGATAAATATTTACAGCAAAATTACTTAAATTACTAAATTGAACATTTGCTGTCGTTCTTAATACTTCTTCTTGGTTAACTTCAATGTAGGTAGAAACTGAAGTAGATGTGCTGCCGGAGTCTGATTCTTTGTCGACAATTTTTATTTTTTTAATTGCTGTTTCTTTTTCTCCCAAATTCTTCGTGAAATTTCTTTCTTATTTTCCAAAGAATTTTCAACGTAGCCTTCAGCAACAGGACTTGAACGCCACCCTCCATGTCGCTTGAGCACTGTAATGTTTGCTCCCGAATCAGCCAAAAATGTTGCAGAACACCCCCGAAAGCCATGCCCGGTATATTCTTTAGCATTTGGGAGGCCGAGGAACTCTGCAATTTTTTTAGGTATACCACCTATGGTATTTATACCTACAGGAAGCGTGCAACACTTAAAATTTCTGTAGGTTAGAAAAAAACCGTTGATGTTCAGTATGAGTAGGTCGAAGTTGTGCGTACTTGCGAAACATTGCTAAACAGTTGATTCCATCGATAAACCCTTCAGTTATCATAAAAAATCGTGAAATATTCGTTTTAGTATTTGGAATATTAATTTTTATGAAAGAAGTAGAATCTTCAATATCTCCTACACGTAAAAACGCAAGTTCCTTCCGGCGACATGCCCCATAGATTCCAACAATTAACACAACCTTTACCAATAAATAATCCTTGTCATCAGCTTCCTTCATGAAACGAACTATCTCTTGCTTAGTGAATATTTTTGATTTTTTAGGGTTATATCCACTAGCTTTTCCTTTTTAAGAATGCAATAAGCTTGGTAAATTTACTTATATCCACATTCTTATAAAGGTATATCATAGTTCGGAGCATAGAGTAATTACTCCATACAGTTGATGGCTTATAAATGGATGATAATTTCGAAAAATAGGCTAAAACTACCTTTTCTGTAATGTGCCCAACGTTTTTCTCCGCACACCAACTGTCAAAATTTTTGTAAGTTTCTTCATACAATTTTTTTGATTTTCTTGGAACCAGTAAAGCCAATGCAGCCTCTGCACCATTTTCAATATCAGAGTCAATCTCTGAGTCACTCATTTTAAGTAAATTTATTACCAAAAATTCTCAAGAAAAATTATACACCGAGCACGTTGACATCAATGTTTATTAAACAACATATTGAATCCCATAGCAACAAAAAGATGAAACTGATGCCTGCCTACTTTTAAATTTTGAAAAATTCAAAATGTTGACATTTGAGAATAAATATAAATAATCTGTTTTAAAACGCTAGTATAAAAAATCTTGTATGGAATACGTTGCGGAATCGTGTTTTAAGCACTAGACGTGTTATCCAACTCGGCTACGCCTCGTAGGATAATTTTCACGTAGCGTGCTTAAAACACATTTCTTTCGCAATTTATTACATAAATAGCTATTAGGATTTGTACAACTCTTTCCTCATAACACAAGTGTTTCCAATTTAAATATTTGTTACGACGAAGTTGTAGAAGTGTGTTGCCTGTGCAAATATTTGTCACATTGAAATGGTCAAGTTGCAAGTTTCAGACCGGAAAATCTAAACTTCCATTCTGGTTGGATCAAGGGCCAGAATATCCCTTTGCTGCACACACAAACTATCGTGTAATCTCTACGTCATTATCTTCAACGCTCAGGCCCTTAGAGTATCCGTTTCAAACAGTGAGATGTTATAAGATTTTACTGATTATAATGTTATAAAGTATCTAGGGCACAAGTATTCAACCGTTTGAATGTTTGATGTGTAAAAATAAACAAAACTGATGTGGCCAGCACATTACCTTCCGTCAGTTCTATGTATTTTGTACAAATTCCACACAGAAAGTGTCTTGCGAAAGATTCTATATTTACACTATATTACCTTAAGTCAGTTCTATGTATTTTGTACAAATTCCATACAGAAAGTTTCTATATTTCCAGTAAAATTATAACACAAACATACTATGTCAATTGCACTTGACACTGACATCATTGTCAAGCAGAATTTTCTTAATATAGTAGGTGTTTCCATATTATAGCACAGCTGGCTGTTTTATGAAATTTAAATCCATTGAATATAAAGTATAAAATGTAATCAAATCGTATAGACAATAAAATATCCTTTAATATTTATAATAACATTAAATATGAAAAATGATATTTAACAGCTTCAAATTAGGGTACTTCCGATCGACCAATTATAACCAAAATCTAATCAGCTTTTCATATGGATGTAAAGAAGAGGAATACGTAAAAATACACACACTCACACACACATACACACACATACATACATACATACATATATACAGCCATACATAAATCCATCCATACAAACATATAGAAATCATTGTAAAAATAGTAAAATCGTATTCTAGGGACCCTAAAACGTGCTTATTCATTAAAAACTCATTATCGGTAAAAGTGATGTGGCCAACATAATACGTTCCGCCATTTAATTTTTATTAATCTAAATATACATACTTACATATTTATATTTATGCTGGAAACTGAATTAAGTTCCATTCCATATAACTATGGTTCTATTTACTACTTTCTTTTTAAAACGTTACTATTAGTAATTTGAAATATGAGTTCTATGACAGTGACATTTATCTGTCAATTACATACATTTGAGATATGAACTGTGTAACCAAGGAGTTTTGCTTGTTTAAAGGGATTTAAATTATAGATAATTTTATAAATTTATCCATAACATATAAAGCAAAAGTATTAATGCAAACCTGTAGAAAATTTAATAATCTTTGATATTTTAATAACATAAATCTCGAAAAAATAACACTTAAAGATATTTTTCGGAGAAAAACTATTTTGAGCTTCAAGTAAAGTGCCATTTCCGGTTATCTGATTTACACCAAAATCTAATGGCTTCTTTTCATATTAGAATAAGGTAGAAATAGTCACAAGGTTTCAAAATTTCTTGAATGATAGTATTTGACTTAAAAAAATGTTAAAATTGGATTCTACGGACCTTAAAACGTGGTCATTTACCAAAATCTTTATATACGATTTTAAGCATGATCCCTACATCTCCCATACCAAGGGTAGTGGGAGGTAAAAAAAGATTTGATTTAAGTATATTGAAAGTCAAGTATTACAATGATCCTTATTGTAATACGAATACAGTTTGCGTAATCGAGCCATAGGCGAGTTACGTAAAGTGCAAGTATTACAAACTAACATTGTAATACGTGTTTTTTATACTATTTTTCCTATTTCGTGTTATTGCTATTATTATTGGAAGAAATATTAAAATATCAAGGTTTGGTAACACTGACAGTTTCAATAAACATTTGAAATTTAATTTATTTTGACATTTAGCATTTGTTTATAAGTTAGATAATAGTTAAAATTTATACTTTACATTAAAAAATACTGGTTGGACTTGCATTGTCTTCTTTACATGTATAAGATAATGACAACTAAAATGATAGTACATTAAGATACAAATTTCATAAGACATGATTTTAGCGCACGCGTCATTCTTAGAAACGAGCGGCTTGCCGCGAGTTTTCTAAGGGGACAAGTGCGCTGAAATGTCTTATGAAACGTGTATTTTATACTATTTTTTCTATTTTGGTCATTATTTCAAAAAATCTACGTTTTTTCATGTCCAGGAATTTCAATTTCGGTTGTTTAATATGTACTTTATGAAACTCATTTAGATGTCATAAAGAAGTACTTTATAACATCCAAATGGGTTTCATAAAGTACATATTAAAGAACCAAAATAGAAAAAATATATTTATTTGACGCTTAGACTAAGTTACCAACTTAATAATTTAAAAAATCTTTGTAAACACGAAATAGGAAAAAATATATATTTACATGTTTTGAAATGTATTAGCTATCAATCAATGTTTAATAACGGCTTGTAATTCAGTCGTAAGACTCCCAATAAATCGGAATGAATTTCAATTAGACAGCTTTGTGAGAATGGAGATAATTGTTTGTAGGAAGTTAATAGAGTTGTAAAACTGACAAATTCTGAAACAAACACAAATTTGAGGCGAGACGAGGCGTTCAATGGCGAACGGCTCATTCCATTCGCTTCAGCTCACAATCAGTTCAACTGGGGAAACTTTAATTAGGCTAATCAGCTGTTAAGTAATCAAGGAATACCAGAAACAATGGAGAATTGTTTTGGTTCACTGCTTTCCCTTCAAACTGGAATTACACGCAGACTCAAAGATAATTTGTAACGCGTCATTCATTTATATATTACTGTTTAAAACACTCGGATAATAACTATTTTACCGGTTTTAGGATATTAATGCATTGTTTATTATTATTATTATTATTATTAAATATTCCATACAACAGGCAGAGCCCAATTACAGTACGGAGGAAAACTAGGTTGAGGAACAAAGTAGGTGGGTAAAGAAATAACCTAATGAGGTAATAACGAAGGGTTGTGGTTTTGACCAACGGAAAAGTTCAGAAGACAGTGGTAAAATTGCTTAGACCAGGGGTCTCCAAACTACGGCACGCGGGCCAAATCCGGCCCGCCAGTGTCATCAACCCGGCCCGCGACAGCTAATGACCAATGTCACCAATCCGGCCCGCGACAGCTATTGGCTTATTGTTGTTATTGTTGCGGTGAAAAGTTGGTTAAAAAAAACACAGAATGATAATAACTCGGTTTTATTTACTTGTTAGGTAAAGATTAATGACAAGTATAATACGCAGAAAATTTAACTTAAGCATAATAATTAACAAATAAGTGAAATGAATCCAATTAATATTATAAACTAGTGAACATCCCGCGGTTTCAACCTCGATAGTTATGTTGGTGTAAAGAGTATCGTATATGTATGTCTATCGATGTTTGGAATGTATATATCTTGAATCACACATATGATTTTTATTCTGAAAATCCCTCAGGAACGGAAAAGCTAAATTAACGCGAATGAAACCGCGGGGTGTTCACTTGTAAAAAATACTAATGAGATGTAATTGTGATTTTTTACTGATAATAGTTTGTAGTTGTGGACCAATTTTACTTGTACCAATTATTAAAAGAGATTTAAGATGCTCTTCGGTTAACTTAGATCTGTAAATATTCTTCGTGTACTTCATTTTGGAGAATGTTTTCTCACACACGTAAGTAGTACCATGAACATGTTCTAAGTTTGCTTTTTTTAACTGTATTGAAATTTTATTTTGCGGCTAATAATTATTGTTATTTTTACGTATAAATATTATTAAATTATTTATAACTTTTTACAGATGCGTATTTTTATTTATTTTGTCACATGAAAGGGGGTTAAAAAGTGCAGTTACGCGTTACGCATTCCAGAATAAATATTCAATGTAAAGATATTTGACCTTGAACTTCTTCTTTACATTTTTAATTTTATTCAAATTTAGCACTGGTTTGGCCCTCGGAACTTACTGGAGTAATAAGTATGGCCCTAAGGCTAGAAAGTTTGGCGACCCCTGGCTTAGACGATAGAAGGAAGATATCTAGAGACGAAAATTTAGAATTGTATAAAAGACACATTTTATTAATAAGAGAAGAGAAGAAAATATTGGTAGGTACGTGCTGTTGGTAAATAAAAAGTAAATGAGTATCTAATGAGGTACATAGGTACGTGAAAGTTAATAAGATTTAATGACAGTGGATCATCAACATTGTTGTGGATTATCTTAGAAAGATGGTAAACAGAATAAATATTACGTCGCTCGCAAAGAGTTAAAAAGTTAAATGTAAGTAGCAACTGGTGATAAGACATGAAACGGTCGGGATATGTTCCATATGTTTTAAGAAATAAAAACTTAAGGAACTTTTTTTGAATAATGTCTATGCGATCCTGATGAACTTCAGCAGAAGGACTCCAAATAAGAGAACAGTATTCCAATTTTGATCGTACTAAGGAATAAAATAAACAAACGATTGCATTTACATTAGTAAAAGAACGTGTATTGCGAATGATGAGACCTAGTAAGCGTAAGGCTGCATTACAAATAAAGTTTATGTGTGGCACAAATGTTAATTCCTTGTCGAATTTTACTCCAAGGTCAGTAATGAGATCATTACGGATTAGAATTTTATTTACATGTACAAAAGTAGGCTGGTAACTAAGTAATAACTGCATCTGTATCGTAATATTATTACCATACTGACTTGTCATCAAGGGTCTACAAAATGAAAATAAAATGAAAATATAATGCTCTTCATTAATACAACAGACGTGCCGGATTAAGGAAATATGGGGCCCTAGGCAAAGAGTTTCCCCCCACCAATTTTTTACTTAAGAAAGTTAAAAATGTAAATAAATAGGTACCTAATACTGAATTTATAATCTCTTCACCCTCCAAGAAATTCTTCAAATTATTTGTTGCTTCTAATTTAGTAAATAATTCAGAGAACAGTAATCTTAAATGTGAACTTAAAAATTCAATTATTAACTAAATATTAGGTATTGCGTTTTAATATTGCACAAAAATTAATTAAACGTGTGACAAGGCGAGGGTAAGAGCAATAATAGATAAATAACTATTTATAAACTTTTCTAAATTATAGTTTCAATATTCATATTTTAACTCTGTTTATCTATTTAAGTCAAAATTCAGTTTAGAAATTCCTTTCGTATTATGATAGTCACGACATTTATTTGTTGATAATTAAGTCTGGAAATAATTAAGTATATGTGCGTGACTTTGGATGACCTAGCCTATGCACCCCGTACCCCTAAGATAATCCTGTCCTGAAGATAGCGTTTTGTTTTAAGATAGTCGAGTTTAGAGAGCCATGGGGTTCGTCGCGTCGGGCAGACGTGTTTTGTTTTTCAACATGTAGTGTTTTAGTTTTGCGACGACGCTCGCCCGCTGGGTTACGGAATGTAACTTATTAGTACTTGCTTAGTTTGTATGTTAGGCTTAGTGTTAATTAATAATCATGTAAATAAAGTTTATTAGTTTTTAAAACACAAGTATTTGTTCATGTCCGTAGTATTCATCAAGTGAAAGTGTTAAAGTGTATGTGTGTTCTTCCTTCTCAAGAATTCCTTCGGCACGAAGTCGTGGACGCCAATCATCAGAGGCGTCCACCAGTAAGATAAAGTGTATCATCGTTGGAAGTAAGCAGTAATCATCAGTAGTATCATCATCCTCGTCCGCCCCCCCCCCTCGTGTTACCAACGGGATAAACACTGCTTTTCCAACTGTACGCGTTCCCGCGTTAGTACCGTTTTGGGTAGTTTCTTTTAACTCCTTTAGGTGTCTACATCTTTTCTTCAGTTATCAATTGCCACAAATAATCGAATTTGCAAAGATAGTCAACCCATGCTCGCACAGTCGCACCACCAGATGGCAGACGAATGTATATACAATAATTCCCTACTTTTAATTCAGTTCAATGAATCTACATAAATATTATTTTCAGTTAGCTTTAGCTAAAATGTATTACATTCTCTGCCAGTTTTTGTGGACGGTTTTTCCTCTGGCATGAAGGAGAGAATCTTCGGAGAAGATGCACCCTCTCCGTCCTAGTTAATGCCGGGCTTATTTCCATAATTTCAAAATTTGACTATTTATATGGTTATAACAACAAGCTTAGCTAACTCACTCACATGTCGTCCGGATGCGGTATTTCGATACCGAAAATCGGTCACTTCAGTATGTAAGGAGTGAGAAATATTTGTTGTAATGTTCTATATATTTATTGTGTATTAATTATTTATATTTGTATATGGTTTGGACACGAATAATAATAATAATAATAATAATAATAATAATAATAATAATAATAATAACTGTTGGTATTTCAAAAAATATGGAGGTAAATCAGCTGAGTAAGAATGTAAGGGAACTATTTACATTCCGTCATTAATACAAACGACGACAAAATAAACATACATCCCTACAAATAACGTCCTAATAGTATACTTACGATATTGAGTTTCGAGTGGGAAAACTTATGTTTAGCCGTTATAGCGTTTTCTTTTATACTTATATTTTGCCGAATTCATTTGAAGACTGTAACCGACAATTCGATCATAAATGAACTGTGAATAGGCCTCATTGCAAGAAAAGACACAAATTTCCATAACGTCTTTCTTGATGAATAATATAAATTTACAAACCTAACGAGACCATTCTCAAATTTATTCATTAATCATTTCAACGCTCCGTTACATTTTTAACCAATTCAAATTATATTAAGAAACAAGAATTTATAATTATTTTTGTTCACAAATTGTCAAACACTGAAATGCCAAAGAAGATCTCATAAGGCGTTTTCTATTCAGAGCAGTTACCTACGATTACAAGATAACCGCATTTTATTGAACATTTTGGTTACATGTGGATATTCTACCTTTATCTCGTCAGTAGAGAGCAAACTTGCTTCTGGATTGAAATATGACCACTAGGCCTCCACAAAACATATGGCATAGTTGGCGTTATTCATGTGTCAATTTAATTTAGAGAATACTATTAAATTATTTATCAGTTTCAGGATATTATTTCATTGTTTACCGGTTTCAGGATATTATTCCATTGTTTACATGTACAAAAGTAGGCTGGTAACTAAGTAATAACTGTATCTGTATGGTAATATTATTACCATACTGACTTGTCAACAACCGTCTACAAAATGAAAATAAAATAAAATGAAAATATAATGCTCTTCATTAATACATACAGATAACGTTAGCCTATCGTTCTAAATACGGTCTACTTCGGCAGTTATGATATACATAACATTCCTAGGTATGTTAATAGCTATTACCAGTTTCAGGATATTATTCCATTGTTTACATGTACAAAAGTAGGCTGGTAACTAAAAAATAACTGTATCTGTATGGTAATATTATTATCAGACTGACTTGTCAACAACGGTCTACAAAATGAAAATAAAATCAAATGAAAATATAATGCTATTCATTAATACATACAGATAACGTTAGCCTATCGCTCTAAATACGGTTTACGTTATTCTAAAGTAATAAACACAAGGAATAAAACACATAATTTGAATATTTGTCATATTGACATATGTCAAAATAATTGTTCTGTTTACCATAGCAATCTGAAAGTAGCATTAATGAGAGAATTTCAAAATATAGTATTTATCAATAATGTCATAATTTTCTGAAACCGCTAAACTATTGAACAAACAACGGATGTTATTAATCATAACAAGCCTTAAGGTGCATTTACAAATGAAAATTGGGTTTAGATTTATGATTTATACTTTAGATTTAAAGACTTTGGCCGCATATTAAGTAATGACTCCATTCACACTTCAGAATTTAGGGTCTCTAAATTCAATTCATAATGCTAAACATTGCAAAGTCCAAATTTTAGGTTTGTGATTTAGTTTAACGTCACAAACTTCACCAATGAGAACGAGTCTGAAATGATATAGCTGTATACACCCATCTTTATTTAGTATCCACTTGGTGGATTCGGCTTTTTAAACAAATGCGAGAAGAACATGGAGACTGTCATAACTTAATTGCTGAAATATAACCAATAATGACAAGCGAATGATAGTTTCACGGCACACAAGTGTCTTGTTGAGTACTGCTCTACCGATATTTTAATCTTGTTTTTGAAGCATTTTTATAGATGTCTGTACATATCAAAACAAATTTTCAGGTAATTTAAAATGACATTTATGAATGAATTACTTAAACCTAAACAAAAACCATAAACCTAATTTTCATTTGTGAATGCACCTTTACATGTCTTATGCTGGATTTATACAGTGCAAGCCGTAACGTAACGTACCGTGCCGTGGCGTATTGTAACGTGTCGTAAAGCATATTTTTTCTAGGCTATTTTATATAAAACTGTTACGGTATCTTTTCATAAAAAGTACGCTCATGCTCTGTAGATACAAGTGTACGTCAAATTTATACTTAACAGGTTAGTTTATTCGTAATACACTATATTTCATTATTTAATATATATTTCCATTTAATATATTAATCTAAACTTTGACACATGACACGTGTCACTCATGTCAGTAACAGTCACACAAGACAGACTATTCGTAATGCAGTATTTCTTATATTTGTTTACATTTAATATATTAAGCTGAACTTTAACATTTATTAGCCACACAAAAACAGACTACAGCACAGGGCAGTAATAAATTTCGTAGGTAATATCGCAACGTACCGTGACATGCTGTAACGTAGAAAGATAAAAGTTGGCGATCTTTGGGATTTTGACACGTTACGGCACGGTACGTCACGTTACGGCTTACGTCTGTATAAATTATCACATATGTTTGCATTGTTTCATTCTTTACGTTACGTTACGTTACGGCTTACTCTGTATAAATCCAGCATATAAATCTTACATCTGCGGCAGTTATGATGTGCATAACATTCCTAGGTATGTTAATAGCTATAATTATATAATAAATATAATAATAATAATAATAATAATAATAATAATAATAATAATAATAATAATAATAATAATAATAATAATAATAATAACAATAATAATAAAATAAAATGGGTCAATTTTTTATTTTGAGACTTGAAATTTGAGGCCCCCTCGACTTAAGAAGCACCAAGCACGCGCTTCCTGCGCCTGTGCGGAAATCCGCCACTGGCTCCTTTATATAAAAATCTTAAATACTAAATTTGAAAAGTTTTGTATTATATCACAATATATTTTTCACGAAAATCTGTTCAGAGCTTCATGTATCACTTCCAGTTTATCAATTTTAACCAAAATCTAATATGTTATTTCCCTTGATATACAAGTCTTAAATACTAAAATTTAATAGTTTTGCATTATATTTTAATATAGTTTTTCATTAAACCTGTTATGGGCTTCTTGTAAAGTACTACTTCCGGTTATACAATTTTATCCAAAATCTAATCAACTCGCGTGAATGCAAAAAGATAAATACGGAAAATAGAAATTTTTGCGTTTAACCATATGTAACACGGTTATGTAAATAACAAATGCCTAGTAACGTAAGTAACCAGCTCAATAAATTGTGGTTACCAATTACCATGTAATATGTAATGTACCGTAAGTAACCGCTCTGAATAAAAAACGCCTAATGAAAATGTAAATTGAAAAAAGTCATCATAATATTTGTTTCAGCATATGTGTATGAATTAATTAAAGAGTCAATAATGTCACAACACGGGGTAGGTGGGTGTGTAGGCGTAGGTATCTAATGTATTATTAGTCTACAATTAATTAGTCTTCCTACATGAGTATTAATTTCTACAAGGATAATAGGCTTGAAATTCTGCGTTCTGTTTAATATCATACAATGTATTCCTCGTTGAATTCCTCACACAAAACTGATATGAGGAAATGGCTCTGAGTTGAAATAGTTTCGGAATTACTAAAAATAGTTTCAATAATTATTTGTGTAGTTGAAAGTAGCTTTATGTAGACCGAGCGATGTAACTAATTGTCGAGGGAAATAAATTGGGAAAAGAACATGTCAGCTATCGTGATAGAGTCCGCTATAGCTCAGTTGGTTAGAGCAAAATAAATGTCCCGGGTTCAAATGCTGGTGGCTGACAAATTCTATTCACAATTTATTTTTGACACTGTTTCTTAGCTTTTCATTAATATAAATGGTTGAGCCCTGCAAAAATACTTTCGACTCAGTGCCAACTTAAGACATTTCTATGACGTGTCATATGACGTAATAGGCTACTTGCGTGGTACTGAAAATCTGATATCTATCACTAAATACCTAAGTAAAGTTGAAAAGGAATGTAAAAATATAAATTTTATATTAAAAAAATAGGTATTTGTTTTTTAATAAATTAAGAAGATTTCCTTTCACGTCATTATTTTGAACTGGAGAAAGGGATGTATATTTAAGAACGTGAGTGCGAGTTTTAATACGATTTTGACATTAGTTCATTTTTTGTCACTGTCTCTCATCTTTTTTATTTACAATTTGCGCGGTTTCTGTTACTTTTCTTACGTATTTCGATTTGTTAAGCAGGATATTGAAGGATTCTATACTCGCACAAGATTAAATGACTACGTTTATTTCGACGTTTGAAGCCGCTTGAATTTAGTAAATCCCTTTTTAATTTTCGAAATAAACGATCGATATTAATATTTGAAGTCGTTTGATAATGTCAAATCAAGCCTATAAAATAACAGACTTGGACTTACGAAGCGGCTTGACTTCTGTCGAAATAAACAGTGAAGCTTCAAATAATGTAACTACGTATGCGCACATCCGCAATATGTTGCAGTGATTCTAAATTCATATTATTTGTTGGTTGTTTGCATTTTACATCTCTTTATAAAAGTTGCCACATAAAACTTAGTAAAATTGTCGAAAAGCGAAATATTTGGATCGATGAAGTATTAAATGTTTTTTTAATGTTTTTGAAAGAGAAGACAAATAACAACATGACAACTTTTAGATTTTGGGGTTGTATACGCATGATTAAATTAGATCATATACCTCTCCCTGTCTGTCTGCGTAATCGAGTATTTAACTATCCGTTTTTAGTCGATACGAATTTAAAGAATATTGAAAATAACTCAATTCTATTTTCAATTCGCTGAGATAAACCAATAGAATTTTTCAAGTCATAATATACTTGAAGCGGCTTGAATTATCGAGATAAACGTAGTTAATGACAAACGAAAATAGTAATCTCCAAACTATTATTCAAACGTCAAACAGACGATCTGTCATGTTTAAATTACCCGCACATGCCATTGCTATTGGGCATACCGATGTTACTGCTTTACGGCCATTCATTGGTTCGGCGTAATCTACGTAAAATATGGGTAGCAAGTTTATAACGTCTCTTCAAAAATATTAAATAAAAAATATGATGTGGCCAGCACATAAACTCTCGCCAGATATTTTACTTGGTTGTACGCATTAAACGAAAAATATTTTTAAATACAAATACATTATATTCAAGTCTCACTACAAAATAATTCTCACATATATTTGCAAAATCTATGGGATATTTTAATATAAATTGTGTACAATACATACATTTTCTTTATATTCAATATCCTGAAACTTTTTTCTACTTTCCTTTTCTTTTTCTTTATATTCGTCATTTTTTCGCAAATTCCTTTTATATTCTTTTTTAAGTATATTCTTTTGCGTTGTTGACTTTTTTTATTTTCCTAATCTTCATAATGATGTACAAATATTTTTGACAGTGGCATACAAATATTTTTGACAGTGACATTTATGTGTCAATTACAAACATTTGAATTTCTTGCCTTAGTTTGATCTGAGATTTTTTTATCAAATTATTTTATATGCCTTTCTTTATCTCTAAATCTATAGAAGATATAATAATGAATTTATATTTATCGAATAAAGAATTTAACGTTCTTTAATATAAGTATTTACATTAATTTTCGATAAATAATATTTAGATGATTTTTTTCTTGTAACTACTACTTCCGGATGTCTAATTGTTGCCAAAACTTAATCAACTCTTCCCATTATTGTTAGATTGAGGAATCCGTAGTTAAAAATGTCTTAAGTCTTATAGAATTTCAGAAATCATGGATCCACCATCCACACACACACACACACACACACACACACACATACGGACATCATCGTAAAAATGTTATAATCGGATTCTAGGGACCTTAAAACGTGCTTATTCACTAAAATCTGGATATGCGATTTTTAGCATGAATCCAATACCTCTCTTAGCGAGAGGTAAAAAATGGCACGCAAGTAGCCCATTGCCCTGTACACAAAATTGTTTGAGATCTGCTGGCAATCCCGTTTCCATCACTACCAGTATCATTTGATTGTGATTTGATTCATACGAACATCAAACATTGACGTGAGGGTCAAGTGAGAAAAATCGGTGTTTATTTGATATTTACTGTACGAAAACTAGCAGTGAAATTCCTAGTCGATGAAAATGAAAAATTTACTTTATTTAATCCCTGGACTAACATTCCATGAAATTGGTTTCCATTTGTACCTCTCTACAATTTGTAGACATCACTATTCCAAAGATAAATCTGTAATTAAAAACAATCTCCACACACACACAAAAATTCCATTTTGTTATCAGTTCTATCACTAACAATACATCACCCCGACGAAAGCATTGTGCCCCGTCATATCCACGTGCGCGCCATTCCAGCTAATATTCTCATAACGCTGTGTACACGAGCCGACTCCACGGCTTGGAAAAACACACAAACCACACTCCCTGCTTGCTTGATATATTTATCCATCGTGCTGCTAACGTTACCGTTGGAATGGATGTGTAAGCGAAAGCGGAAAGCGGCTTGTAGAAGGGCTATAAGGGTGCGAACGTAGTAGTGGTCTATAGCAAATGCGTGCCGTATCTGGATTTGAGGGAACATCTCGGGCACGGAGAAACGTAAGCAGAAATCGAGGCATATGGACGGTAAGGGTTGGGAGATATTCGTGACAGAGGAGAATTCAATACAGTTATAGTTTCAATATACATGATATAGAAAAAATAAGTACATTATCCCTTAGTTAGTTGTATGACAGAAAAGTACGACTAATTAAGGGTTAAATTAAACAAGCGATAGAACTCGTCGAGTGCACCAATGTAATCTTAAGTTCTACTTTACTAAGAATTAGATTTAGTAAAAAAGTCAACGTTGTGGAAATGGGTAAAACTCGGTGGAAAACAAAAATTGCAGTATCACTTTAAACAGCTATGTATTTGTATTTGAAATTAAGTCAATCGAAAGTTAAGTTAATTACAATTACAACTTAGGAGGTAATCAATTTAATTTATAGTATCATTGTAAATTGAAAACATGGAATTAATCTAAGAGCATTTACGAATAATGATTTACAATGATTTTAAAAAATCTGATGTGGCCAGCACATTACCTTCCGTCAGTTCTATGTATTTTGTACAAATTTCATACGGAAAGTTCCTTGCTAAATTAAATATTCTATTTCTTGTACATTACCTTCCGGCAGTTGCATGTATTTTATGCAAATTTCATACAGAAAATTATTATTTTGTGACGTTTTCTATATACAGTGTAATGTATCTGCAGAAATAAAAGATTTATTATTATTATTATTATTATTATTATTATTATTATTATTTCTTGTACATTACCTTAAAGCAGTTGTATGTATTGTATACAAATTCCATACAGAAAGCAAAAGATCCTATACCTATTTCCAGTAAAATTATAAGACAAACACACTATGTCAATTTCACTTGACACTGACATCTTACAATCAAAATTTTCTTAATATAGTAGCTGTTTCCACAGCTATGGCTACTTTATGAAATTTAATTTCTTTATAATTTTTTAACTCTATATCCATTTAATATTAGGTATAAAATGCAATCAAATCGTATAGAAAATAAAATATTCTTTAATATTTATAATAACATTAAATGTGAAAAAATGATATTTAACATAGTTTTTTCAAGAAAAACTGTTAAAATCTTCAAATGAGGGTACTTTCGGTTGTCCAATTCTAACCAAAATTTAATCAGCTCTTCGCATGGATGTAACGAAGAGAAATACGAAAGAATTATAATTTTTAGAATTGTAGTATGGAAGTTATCGCAGACGAAAATTTTGTTACATACACACACACACACGGACACACATACGTACACACACACGCACACACACACATACAGACATCATCGTAAAAATAGTAAAATCGTATTCTAGGGACCCTAAAACGTGCTTATTCATCAAAAACTCACCACCGAATTTTTTGACCAAAGACAATACCTTCTTTACCTAAAGGTGACGGAAGGTAAAAAGATTTAAGTGCTTATTTCTGCAAAGAAAGTTTAAATTCAGTTTTTAATGAACAAGCGAAGCGCCTTCCTTGGCTACAATTTACTGCTGTTATAAACATTTTGAACGTAAAAGGAATTCTGTTCAGTGCCAAAAAGAAGAAAATTATTACCGAAAAGAACTTCGCTGCTGTTAAAAAGATATAGCGCGCGAGTAGACACGTGACTTGGGCGTCCTTGACGTACTTGGAATCAGTTGATTTGTGTGCACATGTCGTTTTGACAAGAGCAGTGTCACTTTGACAAGACCAATGTTTTGACTTATTTTGATTTTGAACTGCTAAAATGTTATTAATGTACAATTTTCAGGCAGTAAAACACATGAAATTAAAAATAATAACTTTTCAACAGTTCAGAATTAAAATAAGTCAAAACAATGGTCTTGTCAGTGATATTGTTCTTGTCAAAATGACAAGCGCACACAAATCAGCTGATTCTTAGCACGTCAAGGGCGTTCGAGTAACGTGTCTGATGTGGCCAGCATATTATCTTTCGTGAGTTCTATGTATTTTATGCAAATTTCATATAGATAGTTCCTTGCAAAAGATTCTATTTCTTGTACATTACCTTCAGGCAGTTGTATGTATTTTATACAAATTCCATACAGAAAATTTCTACCAAGGAACCTATATTTCCAGTAAAATTATAAGACAAACACACTATGTCAATTTCATTCGACACTGACATCTTTCAATCAGAATTTTCTAAATATAGTAGCTGTTTCCATAGCTATGGCTACTTTATGAAATTTTATTTCTTTATAATTTTTACCTTCCGTCATACCTTTAGGTATAGCTACTAAATAAATTACAGCTGACTCGTCCACCATTTTGGAGCCACTTAAATAAAACAATATCAGTGTTACAGTATTATTAATCATAGAAATTATCCATAATGACGGATTGTTCTGCTCCAAATTGTGCAAATCATTTGAGAAATGATTATAATTTTTACAGGTACTTACGCAATACATATATTTTTCTCTAACCTCAACGATCATAACGAACCGAATTTTTTCTTGTTTTATTATTTTAAGTAAATATAATATGGCAAATATGGAAGTTATATTTAATTATGAAAAATAGTTCCTACATAAACTTTAAAAAATGCACTTTTATTTCATAATTTACTGCGTTCATTTTGGTATAATATGGCGGTCGAGCCACCTATGTATTGTACAGTAGTCGTACCTTTAGGTAAGGAAGGTATTGCTTTTAGTCCAAAAATTTGATGGTGAGATAAAAGAAGAAGCGTTGAGATTGAACAATATTTTATGAAATATTTTTTATAATTCATATCTTTTAAATGATATTAGAAATTAATTAATTTTGAATAGAAGCACCAACGTGTATTGTCAATATCCTCTTTACTCTACATGTCTTGGAATTTCTCAACTATTCACCAAGAATGTCGTATTAATCCCCACTAAAAACAAAATTTATTTACAAGCGCATTCCGTTGTTTTTAGTGCAGAACAAAAATGTAAATCAGTGTTAATTACAAACTTAGGCTCGTATCGTATCGCAAGTAAAGGGGTTAATAAATAGATGTTTTAATTTAAAAACTTTTATTCCGAACACTTTTGCATAACATAATTAGCTAAGTTTTGAAAACTAATTTCCTCTGTTAAACGGCCATAGCATCATAGCCTACTTTTCAATTAAACAGCGTGTTTCTCTTTATAACTTTTTGTAACTATTATAGTACATCTTAACAGGACTGAAGTGAACAGCTGTGACTAAGAGTTTCGCTGTGGAATTTTGTTGGAAAGAATATGGTAATACTATTAGCATCATTATCATCTTTGTTGCAACAGATTTCAACTATAGTGGGGTACTTTGAACTTGTATAAAGCTTTTGTCATGAAAGTAATTGTAGTAATATTTGTCCATTGTTGCAACTTGTAATTCTGTGACGTCTACCGCGTCAACTGGCATGTTCTGTCCACGTTTGAACTGGTACCAATTCGAATTGATGTAGGTGTATTGTTGGTAGTCGGAGCTGAGTTATGAGCTCAGAGTGCAACAATATGTTGTACAGTTAAAGTATATTTCGTTTGAATTTTTTTATTCAATTTTAAATTGTTGTACGATTTACATATTTTTATTACATTTTGTGTCGTGCCTTCAGCTAGCATTAACTTGCATTTTATTAAATTCTGTTTTACAAATTATTTCACAAACCTCGTTTACAGGCAACAACGTTACGCTAGGTAAGATCTTTTAGTATTTTGCTTAGTACCGTCCTTTTTGTAAATTTGAGGTTAAAAATTACATGGCGCCCTTAATAATTTTTCTTCTGTGTGGAGAATTTTGAATATCTCATTGAACAGATGTTTTGTCTCAATGCAAATCTGATGTGGCCAGCACATTATCTTGCGTCAGTTCTATGTATTTTGTGCAAATTTCATACAGAGAGTTCCTTACAAAAGATTATATTTCTTGTACAATACCTTCCGGCTGTTGTATGTATTTTATACAAATTCCATACAGAAAATTGACACTGACATCTTTCAATCAGAAATAAATAAATAAATAAATATATCATCACGGCTTATTACCCATTGCTGGGTGTGCCAATCTGCTTTGTACACAGATGCGGTAATGATGCAATATTTGCACCGTGCGGGCGCTTACCAGGCGTCACCTCACGGGCACTCACCGCTGGCGTGGAGAGTGCACCACAGGGGTCAATTTTGTGCCATTTAAAATTAGAAATATTTGGCCTCGGTCGGGATCGAACCCGGTTCCCCAGATTCGCGACCTGACACTCAGGCACGCGGCCACGAGACCCCATTAGAATCAATCAATCAGAATTTTCTTAATATAGTAGCTGTTTCCATAGCTGTCTATTTTATGAAATTTAATATCTTTATAATTTTTTAACTCTATTGGGATTTTCAAATAAGAAAACGCTAACTAGCGGCGACTATTAGAAGTGCAAACAATGGTACACGTTTGACATTTACATGAAACTATAACTATATGACTACAAAAACTCTGTTATACATACTTGAATTATAAATAAAAAATACTAATAAATGAGAAAATAATACGAAAACTAAAGAAATATAATTGACAGAAATGCTACACTGACACACGTCAACAATAAGTGTACCAGTGTTTAATGCGATCAGCGCCATCTCTTGATACTTGAAAATCCCAATACCCATTTAATATTAAGTATAAAATGCAATCAAATCTCATAGAGAATAAAATATTCTTAAATATTTATAATAATATTAAATGTGGAAAAATTATATTTAACATAGCTTTTTCATGAAAAACTGTTAAATCTTCAAATGAGGATACTTCCGGTTGACTAATTGTAACCAAAATTTAATGAGCTCTTTACATGGATGTAACGAAGAAGAATACAAAAGAATTATAATTTTTGAAACTGTAGTATTAGAGTTATCGCAGACGAAATTTCTGTTACACACACACACACACACACACACACACACACACACACACACACACACATACATACATACATACATACATACATACATACATACATACATACATACATACATATATACATACATACATACACACACACACACACACATACATACATACATACATACACACTACACATACACACACACACACGCACATATATTATATATATATATATATATATATATATATATATATATATATATATATATATATATATATATATATATATATATATATACATATATATAGTATATATAGTAAAAATATTAAAATTGTATTCTAGGAACACTAAAACGTGCATTTTGATTAAAAACTCATCATCGACTTTTTTGACCGAAGACAATACCTTCCTTACCTAAAGGTGACGGAACGTAAAAATCTGCCGCTTTGCACAGAAGAAAATGGGTTAAGGTTGAACTATTTGGAAAACCTAGAAATTAGGAAGACAGTCAATTCCAAGAAAAATATTGTAAACGGACAACTAGATGTCACGAATTCAACATTGTTGAACATATAAATAGCCATGTATACAAAAATGTAAATTAGTTATCTGATGATGTTTGAAAGGACGAAACGATCATCATATTATTAAATTAAATAAAAAGTGGAAAATTCAAGCGTTAATTATTATATTGTAAAATGTACCACCAAGTGCCGACTACCAACTCCTTTACAGTTATACATCCATATACAAGTTAAATAACCACAGCCCTGTTTCACACCAACATTTATACGAAACCAGTCACTCAACCTATTATCTATTCTCACAGCAACTTCACTACCCTCATATAATGCTCGAATCGCTCCCAGCCAGTTTCCATTCACGCCGTACTCCCTGAGTACATCCCACAAAGTATCTCCAAGAACACTATCATACACCTTTTTTAAATGAAGAAAGCCACAGAACACCTTCTTGTTCTGTCAAGTAACTTCTCAACAATCGAAGAGCAAATAATTAATCGACACATCTCCTGTTAGGCAAAAAACCACCCTGAACACTAAATTTTTGAAATTGTTAAGGTTCGCACCTTATGAATTAACCTTACCAAAAATATTCCCGGCTACACCCAACAAAATTATCGCGCAAAAATTCGTAGATAGTAAAGTTCAGTTAATATTTGTCAGTATAGATTTATCATCAAAAACCACTAAATAACCTCATGTCATAGACCATTTCCCATTTTGTAATTTTACTGCTGACATTTATTCCGTACATCCGCATACCGTATAAGATTTTTTGCGACATTAATGTGACTGGGGGTAGATTCGTTTTGTTTTTTGTTGGCAAGTTTGTTGGTCGTAACACACCCCCTCCACCACCACCCTTGTCTACTCCTTCCTTGTTGCAGTATTGTTGGTGATTGAAGTAAAGAAGACATTTCTATTCCTTAGGAGTAAACGGCGCAGCAGCCGCAGCTGGTACGTGTATCTGCATTGGCGTAATGACAGCCGCTTTATGCACACGTATATATAATGTACTACCGAACTGAAGGCACAAGATTTAGGATGGTTGAGGCAATATGGTGAATGATATGAAATTGTTCGGTATTTGTATTTAAAACATTTTTGTTTTGATAAGACCATGATTTTATAAA
Source organism: Harpalus rubripes (assembly GCA_963082715.1). Classification (NCBI taxonomy): domain Eukaryota; kingdom Metazoa; phylum Arthropoda; class Insecta; order Coleoptera; family Carabidae; genus Harpalus; species Harpalus rubripes. Next base: position 14,039,648 of record OY720460.1, read on the forward strand.
GACTATGGATGGTAGCGTTTAAATAAGCTGTTTATTTTTTTTTGTATTGGGTCTCACTATATTCCACATGAATATGGGTAATATTTTGTTATATTTTTTTGTATGAACATATATGATTCTGAATTTCGTTTGTTTGGGTTTGTATTGGCATTGTTAGCTGGTAGTTATTGTTATTATAAATGTACTGGTTGGGTGGAAGAATAGCCTATGGCTGAACCCCGCCATTGACATAGCAGTCAATAAAGTATATTATTATTATTATTATTATTATTATTATTATTATTATTATTATTATTATTATTATAAATTAATGGTCGTAGGTTCGTCTCCCGTATAGGTCTAATTATTAGTCAAGAATAGAGCTGGGTCTGAGTGATTCAGAAGTCACTATTAGTAGAAATCGTTGTAGGCTGTGGGTTGACCACACCATTAAATGCAAGTAAAACTCGATCAATAAACCGATGGTCTTATAAATTACCTCCCGCTACCCTTGATAAGGGAGGTATAGGGGTCGTGCTAAAAATCGCATATCGAAATTTTGATAAATGATCACTTTTTAAGGTCCCTAGAATCCAATTTTAACATTTTCACGATGATATCTGTATGTATATGTGTGTGTATGTATGTGTGGATCCTCCACTCTAACTCAAATACTATCATTTAAAAACAAATTTGAAACCTTGTATTTTTACCTTATTCTAATATGGAAAGAAGCCATTAGATTTTGGTGTAAATAAGATAACCGAAAATGGCACTTCGAAAAATACCTTTAAATGTTATGTTCCGAGATTTGTTATTATAAAAATTAGGGATTATTAAATTTTCTACAGGTTTGCAATAATCCTTAGATGTTGTCGTGCGTTAATCCGCATTCATTTTCTCAATAAACTCATTGTAATGAATGACGAGAAATATTTTACTCTGTCCCATTCAGAGATGAAAGGAAACGATGGTTTTTATACTAATGACACACCAGACAATGTCAAGTTCAAAGGAAAATCTAAATTTGAGGGTAACATTTTAGTATGGTTTGCCATTTCTGAAGCCGGATATATCTCGCAGCCGTACATTGGTCGTGTTCGAGGAGAAGCCTTAACTGTACAACTTTATTTTCAAAGATGCCTCTCCAAATTGCTTCAATTTTTAAATACACTTCACGCCAACGATGTTATAATGTTTTGGCCTGATCTAGCTTCATGCCATTACGCCAGAATATCTAGAGACTGGTATAACGAAAACAACGTAGACTTTGTTCCAAAATTGGACAATCCTCCCAATGTACCTCAAATTCGACCAATAGAAGAATTTTGGTCTATATTGACCAGAAAAGTGTACGACAAGGGATGGGAAGCTGCAAATGAAGAACAATTACGACGTCGCATTTACCAAAAGATTTGAGAAATCAATTCAGATGTTGTCCAGAGGATGAAGGAGCAAGTTAGAAGAAAATTAAGGTAATGGTCCATTATCAATATTTAAATGTTAAATATCAATTGTTACACTTATTCTTAATTGTTGTAATAATTAGTTTAAAAAGTAAAAGAGTTTTAAAAAAGTTATCAGTATTTAAAAATTTTCTCAAAACTTTAGAACCATACGTTAGTATTTGAGTTAGAGCGGAGGATCCACACGTCCATACACACAGTCATCATCGTGAAAATGTTAAAACTGGATTCTAGGGACCTTAAAATGTGGTCATTTACTAAAATCTCGATATGGGAATTTTGGCACGATCTCTATACCTCCATTACCAAGGGTAGCGGGAGGTAAAAATGCCATAAAAAGCGCTGTGCGTCGTGACTCAAACGTCCTTCTCACAAAATAAAATGGCAATCATCAGTTATGACATTCCTTTTTTTAATATACTACATATTAAACGGCCAAGGAAATTCTATGTATACAGTGTTCATTTTAAATGGGCCACCATTGCTATCTCGAGAACTATAAGAGTTACAAAGACGGTTAAATGGGCAAATAATTTCTATTTCACAAGACAAATTTAAAGAAAAGAAAAATTATTTTTTTTGTCCAGTGCTTCTCAAAATACGGGATCTAACTTTTAAATTTAAAGTAAGGTCATATATTTTTTTATTTGCCCATTCGTTAGAAAATTTAATTCTGAAATTAATGATATAATATTTTTATTCCCTTACATAATGACTTTTTTGAGAAAAATGCATGTAAAGTTCATATTAATTTGATTAAAATATGGCTATAATAAGGGTGTCATGAATAGGAAAAACGAATACGTGTTAATTTTTTTAAACATAGAATTAGATTGCCATGAAAGAAATACATGAATATTTTGTTTAAGTTGACATTTATGATCACTTATAATAACAAAACATTCATTTCTTTAGGTCAGGGTACTCTAATTCTATGTAAAGAATAACATTCGTGGCACTCTTATTATAGCCATATTTGAATCAAATTAGTATAAAACTTTACATGCATTTCTCTCAAAAAAAAAAAAAATCGTTATAAATCGGTATAAAAATATATCACTGAATTTTGAATTAAATTCTCTAATAAATACAAATGAGCAAATAAAAAATGTATGTTCTCATTTAAATTTAAAAAGTTATGTCCCGTATTTTGAAAACCACTGGCCCAAAAAATAATTTTTCTTTTATTTAAATATGTCTTGAGAAATAGAAATTGTTTGTCCATTTAACCATCTTTGTAGCTCTTGTAGTTCTCGAGATAGCAATGGTGGCCTATTTAAAATGAACACCCTGTATAGAAAAATAATCGGGATAGTATAATATTACTGAATATTGTTTCTAATTAATTCCGCTTTGTAAAATATAAAAAAATCCCAAGTACTAGTAAATTTGAGTGGTAGTGTGTTCATAACTCTTCCAGTAATGTTACTATATTTCTAAAAGTATTCCATATTACGCTGTATATAATCCCGCCATGAATTTATCGGAATTATCTCCTTCCAGCCAACATCCACGAATTTAAATGTAAATCACGTAAAAAACAATAAAAGAAATTCCCAATTTCACACCGCATTCCCATCTGTACGAATACGAATAAACGAATATCCTCTATCTAGCCTACTAGGACTTTTCGATTAATTTATTTTAAATATATCCCCGTGCTTTGGCTCCGCCATCTCCATTCCTTCACGGAGCGCAACAAATCGCGGTGGCTGTGCGTCTTGGGGAATCCCCGAGCTGGATCTGGTGGAGGATTTATGGCGTGTTTTAATTGTGTCCGCCGTCTAACCCGCCTGATTTATGGAAATAACACGGGCGGCGCTTGTGCTGCTAACGTCAGCAGAGAGGGGTGAGGTTAGTTAGTAGGGGCTTTCTACTTGAAGAGGTATTTGGTATTGGATACCTTATATGTGATAAAGTTGAAGGACATTGTAACAAATCAAACCTTGTGAAGTTTTCAATTCTGTTCGGGAATAGCATATTATGTAACAAGCACAAAATGAAGCACAAATTGCTATTTTGTGTGAGTTGCATACTATACTTTTTATACAACAACGACAATTATAAAAATAGATACAAATAAATATGCAAATATTTTATTTATTGCTTTGGATCCATGAAAATACGAAATTACCTATTCATTAGCAGAGCCTGGACAACAGTGCCCAACCAATTAAGAAGAACTATGAAATAAATTCCTACCTAAATATTTTATTTATTTAAGTTAAATGTGCAATTATTGAAAACCATTTTTGGAGAACTTGTGGAATGCTGGATACTAAAATTTTCTTGATATTGACAATTTTCCATTGTCGAAGTAGATGGCATTTCACGATTTCCTATTTCTGAAGTCGATGGTATATTTGAAATGCTCTGTATTGCATTTACAATTTTATTAGCTGTGTCAAATTTATTTTTCTTCGAATCATCGATATATCCCTCGGCGACTGCCGTGGACTTCCAGCCACCGTGACGCTTCAAACTAGTTATGTCACCACCAGCATCAACAAGAATTGTTGCTGAAGATCGTCGAAAGCAGTCTCCGGTGTATAATTTGTAGTTTGGCAATTTTAAATATTTAGCAATCTCTTTTCCCATGCTTCCAAGCTTATTCACACCTATTCTTTGTACGGTACAATTTCCATTTGGTAATTAATGAAGAACCATGGACCATTTACATTTGAAGGGCGGAGATTTGCATATTTTTTGTAAATTTCATAGAAAGGACTAGTTATAGCAAAATTTCGTATAATTTTGGTTTTAGTGTCTGGTATAGTTACTAAAACAGCTGAACCCAAATCATTGAAATTAGTAATTTTCATTTGATGTAATTCATGTCTTCTACATGCACCCATTATGCCCATAATTAATGCGACCTAAAATATAGACTAAATATATATTTCATTATATGGCTATATAAACTTACTTTTGTCGCTAAATAGATCTCATCTGGGGCTTCTTTAATGAATTTATTGATGTCATTTGATGTAAAGATCTTCGACTTTTTGGGTCTGTAGCCGTCGGACTGTGGCTTAAGGAATGCTTTCAGTTTTAAGTATTTTGCAATATCTATATTATTATGAATACTGAGAGTCGTTCGCAGTATTGAGTATTGTGTCCATAATGTGGAACTTTTGAATTTTTTCGCCAAGTCGCCAAGTCGCCAAAATACGCCATTAAAACGTTCTCGGAAAACGATTTTACGTTTCGATCTCCTTTCCACTCCAAGAATAGGTTGTAAGCCCGTTTGTACATTTTCTTCGATGTTTCCGGCAATAAATTTAGTGTTGTTAAATTCGCTGCTTCTGTTGTACTTGGAGGTGTCAATTCCAAGTCACTATCACTTTCCATATTAATTATCTGATCTCTTGGAAATAACTACGAAATTATTTGTAATGCACAAACTGTAACAAACTGATGACATTTGACGTTTGGCGTTATATTGTTTTAAGCCACCTTAGGTTTTTTCATCAAAAACAGCAGACCGAACACGAAATATTTCATATTGCATTTGTTGTCTAGCAACTTGCCTAGCAAGCGATGCAAAATGTAATTCAGTACAAAATGTAGCTTTTTATGATTCAATTTACACTCTTGATATGAACATTTTTCGATGTTGTATAAAATAGTACATTAAGATACAAGTTTCATAAGACATGACTTTAACGCACATGTCTTTCTAAGTGGGCAAGCCAGAGCTGGCAGTGGCGTCGATAGACCGTTTCTGAGGGGGCTTGCGCCCTCCCTGTTTAATTTTGTGCCCCCTTTCCGTGTTTTTATTTAAATAAATTATTAAAATCAATCTGATTTTTTTTACTATTTTATTATGCACATATTTATCTGCAATATGCAGCAAGACGATTATGTAAATACGACTTTAGCCGAAGAGGAAAGGTTACCGCTGCTCTAAAATATGAAGCGAAAATTCAAATAAATTATTCCTGTATTAGGACTATTAACGCATTAAAAAATTCAACATACGACAAGCATCCTTCCGATACTAACCTGCATTTTAAAATAAAAATTATTGAAAACTATTAATACTGGACTTTTCTCGTTTTGCCATTAAAATCAAAGTCAAATATTTCAATAATATTTTTTTAATTCAGTTTAATATCGGAAGTATGCGTGTCGTGTGTTGAGCTTTTTAAAATGTTAATAGTTCGAAACAATTAATTGAATTTTCGCTTCATATTTTAGAACAGGGGTAACCTTCCTCTTGAAAAATTTTCAATCGTGCATAGAAGTTACTTACAGGTAGCATCTATGCACAAAAAAAAAAAAAAATTAATATAAGCTATGTATACTATTATTCACGAAAGATGACTATTAAAGGTCATTTGTTCGAAGAAAGAATACACATCAATTTATAGCAGTAGCTTAGCAACATTTTGTATTAGAAAGAGAAAGATTATTTGACCTATGTCTATTTAATTTATGTGGTGTGACAGATATACGTAAATCGTGGCATTACTTTCTAACACACTGTAACTAATAATGACATATGTCGTAGAATTACAGATACCTAATTATCAACTGCACTGCCTTCTGTGCGAATATTTACCCAGTGGCGTTGACGTTTAAATCAAATTATTATTCCTTGATTTATAAATTCAGTCTATGTTTTTGAATTTTGCAAAACCATAAGTGAAGAACATAAATCTTTCAGAAAGGCATTATTTAGAAAGAAACATAATTTTAAAATGAGTTACTCTTATTTTTTCAGTTAAAATGTGTCCATAAATAGTCCTGTTGCACGCCTATGCATGGGAAATGCAATGAAGTTAACTGCAAGTAATATTATATCAGACAGCTCACAAATGACCTTGAACAGTCATCTTTCGTGAATAATAGTTAAGTTGTTCGCCGTTTCGTAAAACGGTTAGACGACTAGCTAGATTGTAAAACATTGGCGTGTTTGACAATCTTACTCTGACATATCCACATAAATTCGACTGAATTGTACTCTTGTTAGAATACTTTGTTTGAGATTAATAACGACGCTATATCTTCTCGCCAGAATAATTGTCATGCGTCTTCGTCATAATACGAGAACTAATATAATTTAATATGCTCCCTCCCTTCACGTCATGTCTACAACGCAATATCATAGCCCCAAGTATGTTCACGTATGTATTCGGTGTGAGAACGAATGAAGACAATTAAGCCTGCAATAAATTCTCCTGAGCTACGGAGTATCCTAGTGGATGGCTCCGACCTCCTGCGGCAGGATTTGTAGCCGTGCTCTGTGTCACGGGCGTAATGGGAAAGGTATTCGTTGCTTCTTTCCAGATACTAACACTTTACAACGGACGTTGCAGACACATTCCGAAATAAATGAGCAAAAACGGGAGATAGTCAAATGACATAGCTATTGATTTTGTTTAAATTGAATCTCGAGCTAGGGCGATGGTGATTTCGTTGTTTCTGTTTTAGTTTGTTCAAGAAAACAATGTAGTACGATAATGTAATATGTTAATCATGGTGTATAAATATAAGAGGTGGGTGAAATCATCAAAAATATCTGTGTTTACGAAGTTGGCATATTATATAAGAATGAGAATCTGGGGATGTAGGTATTCTAAATAATTAATAGTATATTCCGTAACTTAGACGAGGTGACCAAGGTTCTGGTTTAGCATTCCGGAGTGTAACCAAAACATAATTTCAGGATCGAGGTTCCATTTTGGAATGTGGTTCCTGAAAGTTTTGGTTACTCTTCGTGACCACAATTTTTTTGTGGTTGTTGTGGTCATTTTCTTATTTCTTATAATATAATATATAAAATTGTATAAACATGTAATTATTATTAATATATACTGATATGTATAATATTTACGTTAGTATAAAATACACAAAAAAAGTTACGTTCTCACTTATTTTTAATGATGCGGTGGTTCCTTGCTTTACCGATACAAATTAACCAAGATGTTCCGAATCAGAACCACTTTTCAATAACCAAAATCTGACTACGTGAACCACAAGAACACCACAACCACGGTCGTGGTTAAGTTACGGAATATACTATAAATATAACATCATGGTTTATTACCCATTTCTGGGAGTACCAATCTCCTTTTATTTGTCCATCCGAAACACAACTAAACAGCTAACGCACACAGCTACGCGACCCCATTTAAAATTACAAGCCAAATATCTTAATCACATTTGTGACATTTATAGTATATTCCCTAACTTAACCACGACCGTGGTTGTGGTTTTCTTGTGGTTCACGTGGTCAGGTTATGTATATTGAAAAGTGGTTGTGATTCGGAACATTTTGGTTAATTTGTGTCGGTAAAGCAGGGAACCACCGTATCATTAGAAATAAGTGACAACGTAACTCTATTTGTCTATTTTATACTAACGGAAATGTTATACATATCAGTATATATTAATAATAATTATCAGGCCTATTCAGAAACATAAATTTAAACAGTGTTTAAGCTAAACATTGTTTAATTTTGACATTTCGTTCATTTTTGTATTCAGAGACTACTTTTTTTAGACACTGTTTAAATTTTAAACATTGTTTTAATTTAGACAGTGTTTATCCTTGGTAACCCTGTTTAAACGCATTTTACTCATTCATTCATTCAACACATTGGAGATATGCGAGCGTTTTTAAGGGTCTAGTTTTGTTTTTTAATAGACAACGTGTACTATTTGGGCTCTGCACTGATCAGATGTTGGTCCGACTGTGTACGAATAGGGTTGTCATTGCTGCCGTCCTGTTTAGCGGGATATATGTGGACACTGTACGATCCATCCCGTTTAACCGGATGCGGTTTTGCCGGTCCCGTCAAAACGCATAGTGTGGCCCGGGCCTATCTAGAACCTTGGTCACCGCGGTTAAGTTACGGAATACACTATTAGATTGTTATTGTCATTTTATTTGCCATGTTAGTTCTAGAATGTTATGTGGTAGAGCACATTGTATAGAGGCGCTACATGTAAGGTTAGAATCTCGGCCTACTGATCGCCGACATCAATCTGTCAACAAAAATTGATGAGTTGTCACACCTTCCATATTTATACATCGTGAGTTTGTTCAAGAAAACAATGTAGTACGACAATGTAATATGTTAACTTCAGTTTTGACATTACGCAAACAATCCCCTTCCCCGCTGGCGATTTGAATCACATACTTATACGATTGATGATGTGCTTATCATCTGATATAAACCGACGCTATGTATTTGTCTGTATGAAGTATTCTTTTTCATATTCCAAAAGAAAAACGAAAACATTACACCACATTATTTTATAAAATAATTGTGTACGTATCTTAAAATAAGCGGCAAATAAAACCACTACAAAATTAAATAGTGTCTCCATTCTATTCTGTTATAAATTCTTGGTTCTGTACAATATTTTATCTTTATATTTCCATTGTGATGATTCAGATCCTTACAAGCACCTGACTGCCTTGCACAAGGATAGGAGTCTAGTCTCACAATTCACAATGCAATGTCGTACATCGCACGAATGCGTTTTATTCTCGTGCCCGACGACTTCTTTCTTTTCAATACAATATGAAGTTCCACAAGTACAATATGGAGCTCGAGTACGACGATATATGGGTTTGAGGAGTATAATGTAATGTCTAAGAATGGTACACGTGTATGCGGGCAAATTTACACTGAAAGTAATATATTTAAGAGATTCGATTTTTCTATGCTGTCTTATTTTGAATAGTTCTAGTATGATGCTCGTATTTATAATAGGTTTACGAACGTATCTTTATTTATACAATCAATCTAGAGTAACTGAGAGAAGAGTTAGCCATAGCCTCATGTTTGAGAGATATTCCAGGCCGCAGTTTTATTTATTTATTTATTTATTTATTTATTGTTACCACTCAACAGGATCAAAGATCCCAATTATTGAGGGTTGAGTAATACATATATACAGGTAAACATAATAAACATACAGAGCAGAAAGATGCGAAAAATAAATATAAATACACTTGAGAGCAAAAGTATTCGGCCACCCATTACTTTTCAATAAAAAGTGATTTTTGATATTAAACTGCATCTTGTACAATACTAACTAATAACTCATATTATATGGTAGCGATAGAAGAGCTAGAGTCTACCGTCGTCCAGGAGAACGATTTTCACAGTGCTGCATAGTGGAGCAACTCGCTTTTGGGGGAGGTTCATGCATGTTTTGGGGGGGCATTTCTCTTTGTGCAAAAACCGAACTGGCCTGTATCCCCACAGGTAACCTAGGCGGTTTAACTGCTCTGCGCTATATTTCTGAAGTCTTAGAAGAGCATGTTGTCCCATATGCTGGCTTCATTGGCGATAATTTCGTACTTATGCAAGATAATGCAAGGCCTCATGCAGCTGAGATTGTTCAAAATTACCTCAACGAAGTTGGTGTACGAGTCATGAAGTGACCAGCCAAAACTCCGGACATGAATCCGATTGAGCACATGGGGGATGAACTCAAGAGAAGAATTCGGTCACGGGTTCCAGCTCCAACAACGCTTCAGGAACTGACAAGGGCTGCTCAAGAACAGTGGGATAATATTCCACAGGATGTTGTTGAAGGGCTGATTAGATCCATGCCAAACCGAATGCAATCTGTTATACGAGCAAGAGGGGGTCATACAAAATATTGAAAAAACCTCATTTGTTCAAACTTGTTTTTGTTTCTGTTATTAATAAACAAATTTAAATTTTTTTCATCTTACTTATTCTGACAATTATAACAAAAATGATAAACAAAAGCTAACCAGAGATTAATTTGGTATCATTTGAGAGAACACTAATCGGGCTTCGAAATGATACCAATGTGCTATTTCACAAATGTAAGGAAGCATGCTATTTATTCTTTTAAAATTAAGGTTGTTAGGTGGCCGAATACTTTTGCTCTCAAGTGTATGTGTTCAATTACAGTAATATTGAATTTGCATATAAAGACTTTTTAAAGGTATTGAAGGAATCATTGGAAATGTCTAATTCAATTTTACTCTCACATAAATTGTATATACTACAAAGCATTCTAAGTGGTGCACGAAGTTCGTAGTTTGTTTTTACAAGACTAAGATTAAAAGTATACTTTTGTTTGCTGATTATCATGGGTAGTCGTGGAATATTGAAGTTGATATGACCCAAACTTGATACATCATCAATTATATTACGTACAAGCTTGTAGAGATATACACATGACAAAATACTACGTCTTGTAGATAAAGATATAAGGTTAAAATTATTTAATGATGATGTATAACTATATGTCAATGAATTAAACGAATGACAAAATTTCCGTGAACAATATTTAACAAACCTTTTTTGTATCCGTTACTAAATATACTCAACACTAGCACAAAACACGCGTACTGGAATCAGGATTAGCATTTCTTTACGCCCTAGGCTAAAATTTATGACTGCACCCCCCCCTCTCAATATATGCCAAGTTATAAGAATTATTGATTTCATTAAATTGTTTTTCTATATCGGTGTCTTTATGAGTCTATAAACGCAGTGAAAACATGTTAAGAAGATCTATAAACGTTCTGTTTTCGGAGCTTTTCGTTTTCTAGAGGTGGTATGATTAATAGCTTTTAAAACTGATACATAAATGACATATCAACATCAAATTGCTGTCAGTCAACAAAGAATTGTCACCTGTGAAGTTCAATTTGTTTAGCGAGAAGTACTACCAACGTAAATGATTTTACAAGTCACATTTATTAAAAATCTAATAGAATTATAAACTACCCCAATAGAAAAAATAGTATAAAAACATATTTCATAAGAATTCAAAAAATGATGTTCGACTGTGTTGGGGATGGAATTAATAAAATTTCGGACTAGCAGTCAATATTACAAATTTATTCACGCCGACGTTTCGACTATACAATAGTCTTCTTCAGGGCTCTACAATATATACAGAGTGAAATAGTACATGAGAAATACAAATCAATTACAAAATTGTAGAATACAAAAAACTATAACATGAAACTTACAGAATGGTCCAGTTGAAGGAAAAAGTACACGTGTGGATAAGCGTAGATACATATAAGACGGACATTTAAAAAAATATAAATAAATAAATAGTTCAAAACCACAGATCACAGAGTGAAAATCGTCAATTAATAAAACTTGTCCTGGATGACTACAATAAACTTTGCTGAATATAAAGATTTTTTTTTTAAATAGTAACTGTAAAGATGTTTTTTACACCAATCTAAGGACTAATCTGGAAGATTTTATCTATTGGTCCTGATTTAATTAATCTAAAATCTTCCAGATTAGTCCTTGGATTGGTGTAAAAAACATCTTTACAGTTACCATTTAAAAAAAATCTGTATATTCAGCAAAGTTTATTGTAGTCATCCAGGACAAGTTTTATTAATTGACGATTTTCACTCTGTGATCTGTGATTTTTAACTATTTATTTATTTATATTTTTTTAAATGTCCGTCTTATATGTATCCACGCTTATCCACACGTGTACTTTTTCCTTCAACTGGACCATTCTGTAAGTTTCATGTTATAGTTTTTTGTATTCTAGAATTTTGTAATTGATTTGTGTTTCTCATGTACTATTACACTCTGTATATATATTGTAGAGCCCTGAAGAAGACTATTGTATAGTCGAAACGTCGGCGTGAATAAATTTGTAATATTGACTGCTAGTCCGAAATTTTATTAATTCCATATTTCATAAGGACTGTGATCGCACTCGTTCTTTGTAAAACTCACCGCGAAGCGGCTGGTTTTCCAAAGTTGGACTCGTGGGTTAACAGACTGCCTTATGAAATTTGTTTTTTAATACACCTACTATTATCAGTCATCAAGGATACATTTCCCATCTTTTTATAAGTAGCTAAAGATTAACTTTTATTTTGCTTCTCTGTCTCTCGAATGAAACACATGTAAACAATAATTATAGACTTATTAGATGCAGTTTTTAATTCTGAACAGTTTTCGTATTTATACTTTTGTTCTAAAATTCATAGGGCAGAAATTACAGTCATGAAAATTTTACTATTGTATTGGCTAAGATTCATAAAAAGCAGACACCCGGTATATAAATATTATAGAATTATTTAAAATCTTCGACAACTGTCATAGCTCAACAGGATTTACCAATCACTTTGCTATACTGATTTTGTATAATTAAAGCAAATGTGACTGTTTACGTCGTCTGGTAACTACAGTCACTTCTCTCTTTCCATTTTCCCATTTTTCCAACTACTCCATGTGCCTGCGCCCTAGGCCATTGCCTAGGTTGGCCTTATGGGTAATCCGGACCTGACTGGAATACGTTATAAAGATATATTTTAGCCATATATGCCTTAGTACTGCCAACTATTATATTGTATGTCAGCACATTATGAGTAGCGTCAAAACCACACGACTTTCTTGTACGCCTATTAAACTACACATATTTTTTAACAACTAAATTATAAAATATGAATTTAACTTCAAAACGCTATTTAGAAGGTCTAGTAGAGACCCAATCATAAAATTGCATGTATTTGCTGTAATTTGATATTAACATATTTTTTGTTTTTTTTTGTTATTTTTGTCCGAATCCACATCAAGTTTTAATACAAAAACCAAAAAGAATATAATTTTTAAATTTACATATCTCGCTTATACAAAGGGCTAATTTAATAATACTTAATGTGCTAGACGCAGAATTTTATTCTCTAAAACTTTTATTTGAAGCATTTATTACTAAATTCAAAATAAAAACATTTTATTCAAGAAAAACTGTTAACAACTTCAGGTAATATATCTCTTCCGGTTAGCCTATTTTAACCAAAATCTAGTGTTATATTCATTGACGTAAAAGTCTTATATCAATATGATCTCCTAAATGTTCAGTTTAAATATGAAACAGAAAGTATTTAACTGAGTGTACATAAAGATGAAAAATTGTCATTCAAATTTGTATCCTGAAAATTAAAGTATATGGTCTCCTAAATATTCAGTTCAAATATGAAACAGAAAGTATTTAACTGAGTGTACATAAAGATGAAAAATAATGTATTATTCTTCCCCTACCGTTTGTCATTCAAATTTGTATTCTGGAAATTAAAGTATATGGTCTCCTAAATATTTAGTTCAAATATGAAACATAAAGTATTTAACTGAGTGTACATAAAGATGAAAAATAATGTATTATTCTTCCCCTACAGTTTGTCACTCAAATTTGTTGGTTTCCCAAATATTCAGTTCAAATAGGAAACAGAACAGATAGTATTTAACTCGGTGTACATTAAGATGAAAAATAATGTATTACTCTTCCCCTACTGTTTGTCACTCAAATTTGTATTCTGGATATTACAGTATATGGTCTCCTATATATTCAGTTCAAATATAAAACAGAAAGTATTTAAATGAGTGTATATAAAGATGAAATATAAAGTATTACTCAGCTTAATTAAGAAAAATTGAGTAATCTGATTGGTCTATTTTCCGATGAGTTGTATAGTCATATGCAACAAGAGGTTCGAAAATAATCGAATATATAATTGAAAGGACGAGATGTGTTGCCAAGGAAACACAACAACACCGTAGGTAGTTCGGATTTTCTAACAGACAGTTGTACGGAATTTGTTATCGTTCTTTTTACTTCACAAATATCTCAACTCAGCTCATGTCAAATTCATCTCACTTGATCCCAGTGATAACCCAATTAATTTGGGACACCTATAGCCAAAAGAAATGAATTAATCTAGATTTGTGTCAAGATTTTGATTTGTATATATTTGTTTAAGAGTGGCTTAAAACTGGTCATTAATGATTCGAATCCAATCCTTACAAATTTCTCTCTGTAACCATCCTCTATAACTTCCCGCTATAATTTCTGCCAATTATGGCTCCTCTCTCCCTGTAGACACGTACCCACATCATCGTAGATTTCGTTACTCCAGTTAGGCCGTTTCAACATGACTCCCGACTCCGTATCTCAAGTTTCCGTAACTCCTCCACGCTACCACGTTGCAGCCGAAGCGTGATAAAGCTAAATCACCCGAGCCGTGCATCTGCATCCCCTGTCACACCCGGAAATGGGTGGTTTATCATCCCCTGGAATCGGAACGAACAGCCTCTGCTACTGAGATTTGTGGCGGTACGTGACCTACTGCCTACGGAGAGGGGGGTAACGGTACGTGAGGGTACGAATAGAATTTTGCAGTTATAGAAGGGAAGTGGAATGGGGGATGGTTATAAGAGCTCTTCAAAAAAATCTGATGTGGACAGCACATTACCTTCCGTCAGTTCTATGTATTTTGTACAAATTTCATACGGAAAGTTCCTTGTTAAATTAAATACATATTCTATTTCTTGTACATTACCTTCGGGCAGTTGCATGTATTTTATGCAAATTTCATACAGAAAATTATTATTTTCTGACGTTTTCCATATACAGTGTAATGTATCTGCAGAAAAAAAAGATTTATTATTATTATTTCTTGTACATTACCTTAAAGCAGTTGTATGTATTTTATACAAATTCCATACAGAAAGCAAAAGATCCTATATTTCCAGTAAAATTATAAGACAGACACACTATGTCAATTTCACTTGACACTGACATATCTTTCAATCAGAATTTTCTTAATATAGTAGCTGTTTCCACAGCTATGGCTACTTTATGAAATTTAATTTCTTTATAATTTTTTAACTCTATATCCATTTAATATTAAGTATAAAATGCAGTCAAATCGTATAGAGAATAAAATATTCTTTAATATTTATAATAACATCAAATGTGAAAAAATTATATTTAACATAGTTTTTTCAAGAAAAACTGTTAAAATCTTCAAATGATGGTACTTCCGGTTGACCAATTGTAACCAAAATCTAATCAGCTCTTCCTATGGATGTAACGAAGAAGTATACGAAAAAATTATAATTATTGTAACTGTAGTATTAGAGTTATCGCAGACGAAAATTTTGTTACACACACACATCCACACACACACACACACACACACACACACACACACACACACACACACATACACACACACACACACACATACAGACATCATCGTAAAAATAGTAAATTCGTATTCTAGGGACCCTAAAACGTGCTTATTGAGTAAAAACTCATCATCGAATTTTTTGACCAAAGACAATACCTTCCTTACCTAAAGGTGACGGAAGGTAAAAACAACCAAAGTCCAAATATTGTAAATATGAGTTACACAGCGAAATGTACAGGTGGGGCCTAGAAACTTCCGTTAGATGTGGCACACCCAGTAATGAGTAATAAGCCTTGATGAAAATAAAAATATTGTTGGGAGACCGATGTCAATTGTAACAGGTGTCAAATGTAACAAGGGTAGGTAACAGGGCCATCTTTTCGAAGTAGATTAAAACGCGCTTGCAGAGTGTAGCAGAGTCATAGCTCTTTGGTATTTAGTGTAAGTACATACGCGCAAATACGGCATCTGTTTCTGACGAATGTCTGTAAATCGACAAAAAAGTAAATACAGGTAGTGACACACTTTGTTTCTAAAACACTATAAGTGCTCTGCCCGGCAATATTTCAAGTTAAGGATCATTTTGTGAGATATCTGCTTTTATTTTTCATTAAAAAACATTTCGAATTATTACCTAATAAATACAAAAAAGCAAATAATATCTTTATAAGTGAAGCGGTGACAGTTGTAACACATGCAACGGTGTTGATTGTAACGAGTTTAATAATTAAGCACAGTATTGATCATGATAAAAATTACAAGAAAAAACCACTGCTATCGAAAATATAAAAGAAGAAGAGCAAAAGAAAAACGAAAAACACTTCCGAAAGTAACAGTCGCAGATTACTCTTCAGATGGCTCCGATGAGGAAACTCTCTGATATGTATTGGCCCATATTTTTTGAGCACAGGAGATTGGTTGCAGTGGCGAAAATGTAAAATCTGGACACCGGGCAAGTTAAATTGTACGAAGAAAGACCTAATTTATGTTTACTTAAACTGCAATTTCGTTAGCGACTAAAGGCATTGGTCAAAATGGTCCATATCACCAACAGAATATATATTTTGTTTGCTTTTAGTTGAGTCATCTGAATTTTGTATTTTCTGTGGTAATAAATAAATGTTTATTTTTTCAATAATTTCTTCTTTTATCTGTTATTTTATCTTATTACATCACTATTAAAATTTGTTACAATTGACACTGGCCCTGTTACTATTGACACCAGTTAGGTGTCAATTGTAACATTTGTAATGCCTGACTAAAAATCCTTATACTTTTATATTTGTCACATTTTCAAAAGTTTAAAATTCAAAATATTATTCACTAAGGTAGGTAGGTTCTCATATAGGTAATTTTAAAATTTCTAAATGTAACGTTAACTCGTGAAAAATAAAAATTTAAATTTTGTCAAAATTGACACCGGTCTCCCCTACCTTCTTAAAATTTTTCGTGATTTTTGTTGGCTCCCGAAATTATATAGTTTAATGCTGTCACTGGTATTAATATGAATTTTATATTATTTGAAACGTTGGCAGTGACAAGTTTGATTTGGTTTGTTAGTATTGTTTTTTGCAAATCAGTTCGGCAGTATTTAAATAGACTTTGTATAATAAATATGATGCGTGTGTGCGTTATTTTTGTGCGTTTTTGTTTATAAAATCTGTTTAATGTTGATGTGCACATGTTTATTGCAATTTAACATTCGGTGAATTAGTAAATATGACATTTTTGTTAACTTTTGTGTGTTTAAATATACATAAATAAATGTGGAGATCTTCAAAGAGGTACATAATTACATATATTTACTGTAACATATACATATTTTATGTTTCAATTTTCAATGTATAGGAGATTGAGTTTAGATAATATTCACAGCAGGCAATTTATTAAAATCATAAGGTATAAGGCTTAGAAATTAACGTCGTACTTGTATTATTCAATAATATTTAATATTTGCAGGTTTAATTTAAAAGTTTGTAGAATAATATTTTTATATATTTTGAACTTTATTATACGATAATGCAGTTTTGGCCCCTTCTAAATGGGACCATATACAGGGGGTCTGTTTTTTGAGGCTCACCATTGGGATCTTGGAAACTATAAGCAATACAGTGGCGTTCCCAGGATTTTGGGCTAGGGGGGACGATATAGAGGAAATTTATATATAATTTTTGTGTACATTAGGATAGACCTTAAAAGGGGTCAACTCGGATTTTATTCGGGCCGCCTCCAAAAGTGGTTCCAAATAAATAAAAAAAATGCGCAGGCAATGATTCCGCTTAATATTAATATTTGACCGTACCTAAATGCACTTGATTTTTCCCCATTTAAATAACATTGGCTTTTGACACATTTTGGAACTGTATATTTGTCAAAGGCAATAAGAGGTTTAAAAAATTAATTTAAAATTAGAATATATACTAGACTGACTCGAAAATATGTGGACAAAATTTAAAGTCCCAATCAATATTCTTAAGACAATTGTAGATAGTTTTTTTGGGCTTTTGGGTGATAGTTTAACCACGATAATTATCTTAAAAATAATAATTGGGACTTCAAATTTTGTCCACATATTCTCGGGTCATACGGGGTGTACTCATACTTCAGGAAAAAAGTGAAAGGGCATATAGTACTCACTTAAATGAGTAAAAAAGGCTTAATGGGTTCGATCTTCAATAGTTTCCGAGATATAAGGCATTGAAAAATGAGTTTTTACGGGGTTTACCTCTGCTATCTCAAAAACAATAAGAGTTACGACTTCGATTAAATAAGACTTTTTGTTTAGAGGTCAACTTAGATGTGCTTTTGCTTTTTTTCTAAATCAAATAATTGTACTAAGTTAAATATTGTGGCAACCTTGGCCAATATTTGATTTTCAAATAACTTCGTTACTATTAGGAATTGAGAAAAATGTTTCATATAAAATTTTATTGTTTTTTTATAGTCTATTTATGGATTTGTTGGACTCATCAATAATTGTTATTATAAGCTTGTTTTTACCGAAATTATTTTATAGTCGAACATTAGATTGCATTGAAATTTAAAACTTTTTAAAATGTCAAGCTTGGCTTGATATTTCAAGCTTTTCAAGCCAAGCCAAGCTTTCAAGCTTCATGTCAACTTCGTGATCTATTCTTAGTATCAAATTGTAGGACGAAGATTTCATATATTTTTCAGGACTAAATTATTTGTATAATGGATGAATGTAGGTGTATTTAATGTCAAAACAATTATAAAATTTTAATATCTCTATTTGTTGTAGGTGTTGGAGAACAGTGGGCGATCGGGGTGAGTGATTTTCATTTGCATATTGTTATTTTTATTGAGTTCAATTTAAACCAATTATAAATTCATGCATAATAATAATATTTATAATTTCAATAGAAAATAATGAACATAATGACATCATTATTATTGTCAATTGAAACATGAAATGATTGTTTTTAAAAATAGAGCACTTTGGCGGATTAATATTTAATTAATAATATTAAAATGGTAAATACAATTACGCAATAGTTCATAATAAATATGTAAAATTAATATATTCAACAAAATTATAATAAAATCATAAATAATTTATAATGTTGGTAAATTAAAAAGTATTAAATTAAATTAATTTGTCATCAAATTGATATTATGTATTATTGTTTAAATTAATACTGATAACATAAACCAAAAATATGCATACAGAGTGATTGAAAAAATAGGGTTACATAACTATTTTTAAATTAATTTTAGACCTATTGTTTATTTTACAAAGTTGTGGATTGTAGATTCACATTGTGTATTTTGCTATTGCAAAGACGGTGTTTCTAAGATTTCCGACAATTATTACAACATATTAGTTTTAGACAATAAAAGAGGTATATTTCATCCATTATACTTATATTGTTTTTATTTATACAATTGGTTTATTATTTCTAAATAACTAATTATACTTCGAATTTTGATGGATAACGAAATTGACACAATATAGGTCGTACTGTCAGTTTTTACCAGTTTTGACATTACATCATAATTATTCAATTGCGAAATATGTAAATGTCACTTCGTATTTTGATGAATAATAATATTCACACAGTGGTATATTATGTTACATTAACGAACAACAAAATTATTCCAAATAAATTATTGAAAATGTTAAACATGACGAAGTCCTGTCATACTCCACTTTATATCAAACTAGAAAATTAAATCCCTATAATAAAACCATGGTAACAATATGACGTCATCAATTCTCTCCCTCCCCTGACGATTTGAACCATATGTTTACTATTGATGACGTGGGGATCAAGTCGTGGAAACGGACTTTATGTATGTATAGGGCGCGAGCAGACACGTGACTCGAGCGTCCTTGACGTGATAAGAATCAGCTGATTTGTGTGCGCTTGTTATTTTGACAAGAACAGTGTCACTTTGAGAAAACCAATGTTTTGACTTATTTTAATTTTGAACTGCTGAAAAGTTATTAGTTTTAATTTCATGTGTATTACTGCCTGAAAATTGTACATTATTAACATTTTAGCAGTTCAAAATCAAAATAAGTTAAAGCATTAGTCTTGTCAAAGTGACACTGTTCTTGTCAAAATGACATGCGCACACAAATCAGCTGATTCCAAGTACGTCAAGGACGCCCGAGTCCAATAACTCAAATACTACAATTCAAAAAATTATAATTCTTTCGCACACATACACACACACACACACACACACACAGACACACACAAACACACACACACACACACACACACACACACACATACAGACATCATCGTAAAAATAGTAAAATCGTATTCTAGGAACCCTAAAACGTGCTTATTGGTGAAAAACACATCATCGAATTTTTTGACCGAAGATAATACCTTCCTTACCTAAAGGTGGCGGAAGGTATAAAACACTTGTTTCTATGTTAGGCTACTTTTCTATACCTCCTCGTACTTTTCCAAGACATCTCTCTCTCCCTCTCTCTCCCTCTCTCTCTCTCTCTCTCTCTCTCTCTCCTGTTAGATTACTGCGATGAACTGATCACCGAGGCTCCATTTTGGCAGACACAAGCTTCCAAATTCCAAATGATACCCTTCCAAGATTCCAGCTTCTAGCTTCTCCAATCTACCTTCGTTGTGCTGTAGAAGTTAACGCAACCTGACGGGCGAATATACTCGTCCCAGTCTTACTCCAAGCTTTCCAGGATTCCTGGATCACTCCCAGATACTCCAGAAGGAATCTGTGCAGCTTTGTACGCACATAATGGAATATTGATAGGGGAAATATTATCCAATACACATGCATAAATGCGAATGGGAAATTTGAGTCGCTGTTCAATCTGATATAAAAGAAGGTGTTGGTGTCAATTGTGTATCGGTTTACGCTTCAAAAGATTGGTTTTTAAATATATAATATAGGACTTTAACATGAAAAATCATATTTTTGTAATTTCCTGCTTCCTTAGTGACTTTAGGTAAAAATCTGATGTAGCCAACACATGAGGTTTGTTCGTTCCGCTATGCTGCGTTTTACCGCAAAACGCGGCGGTAATTGTCGCTGCGTTTTGCGATTCACTGCCAATCGCCGCGGTAAGTTACTAAAAATTATTTTTATATTTTGTGTTCATAATTGTCATTACGATACGCAATTGCGTATCGTAATGACCTACATTTCGATTCGCAATTTTTTGTTTTAGACGGTTGGTACTAGATGACGTTTCTTTAACCCATTTTTACCTAATTTATTTTTAGTTAATTGACAACTCATTTTAATAATATAATGTCGAAATTATTATTATTTTTTTTATTTAGGCACAATTTTAAGGAATGTTTAATAATTAATGTATCCGTTGGAATATTTTGATGAAAGTTGGTATACTTATGTTTTTTGGTACGAGGAATTTACTGGGGAGGTCGTTGAAGGTGTACCACACACCCATTTTTGGGTATGAAGATGGTGTGGTTTAAAAAATGGTGAAAATTTTTAAAAAATTAAAAATTCTGAAAATTTGTATTTAAGTAGTTTGAAGGGTGTAGATTTAATATTTTAAAACCACAGGTCGATATCTCTTTTCGTGTCCGAGATATTCGGCCTCAAAACTTTGCTCAAAAATGCCCATTTTTGGGTCATATCCCAAAAATGGTCAATTATACACCGCTGGCGATATCACCATTAGATTCTACGAGCAAAATTACATAAGCATACCAATTTTCATAATTTTTGAACAACTATTACAATCTCCAGAAGGAAAAGTCTGAAAATGGCCAAAAATCGCAAAAAATCTAAGGTGTACCCCTTGCGATTTTTTCAGTTTTTGACAATTTTAAGGAATGTTTAATAATTAATGTATCCGTTGGAATATTTTGATGAAAATTGGTATACTTATGTTTTTTGGTACGAGGAATTTACTGGTGAAGTCGTTGAAGGTGTACCACACACCCATTTTTGGGTATGAAGATGGTATGGATTAAAAAATGCTGGAAATTTTTAAAAAATAAAAAATTCTGAAAATTTGTATTTAAGTAGTTTGAAGAGTGTAGATTTAAGATTTTAAAACCACAGGTCGATATCTCTTTTCGTGTCCGAGATATTCGGCCTCAAAACTTTGCTCACAAATGCCCATTTTTGGGTCATATCCCAAAAATGGTCAATTATACACCGTTGGCGATATCACCATTAGATTCTACGAGCAAAATTACATAAGCATATCAATTTTCATAATTTTTGAACAACTATTACAATCTCCAGAAGGAAAAGTCTGAAAATGGCCAAAAATCGCAAAAAATCTAAGGTGTACCCCTTGTGATTTTTTCAGTTTTTGACAATTTTAAGGAATGTTTAATAATTAATGTATCCGTTGGAATATTTTGATGAAAATTGGTATACTTATGTTTTTTGGTACGAGGAATTTACTGAGGAGGTCGTTGAAGGTGTACCACACACCCATTTTTGGGTATGAAGATGGTGTGGTTTAAAAAAGGGTGGAAATTTTTAAAAAATTAAAAATTCTGAAAATTTGTTTTTAAGTAGTTTGAAGGGTGTAGATTTAATATTTTAAAACCACAGGTCTATATCTCTTTTCGTGTCCGAGATATTCGGCCTCAAAACTTTGCTGAAAAATGCCCATTTTTGGGTCATATCCCAAAAATGGTCAAGTATACACCGCTGGCGATATCACCATTAGATTCTACGAGCAAAATTACATAAGCATACCAATTTTCATAATTTTTGAACAACTATTACAATCTCCAGAAGGAAAAGTCTGAAAATGGCCAAAAATCGCAAAAAATCTAAGGTGTACCCCTTGCGATTTTTTCAGTTTTTGACAATTTTAAGGAATGTTTAATAATTAATGTATCCGTTGGAATATTTTGCTGAAAATTGGTATACTTATGTTTTTTGGTACGAGGAATTTACTGGTGAAGTCGTTGAAGGTGTACCACACACCTATTTTTGGGTATGAGGATGGTGTGGTTTAAAAAAGGGTGGAAATTTTTAAAAAATTAAAAATTCTGAAAATTTGTTTTTAAGTAGTTTGAAGGGTGTAGATTTAATATTTTAAAACCACAGGTCTATATCTCTTTTCGTGTCCGAGATATTCGGCCTCAAAACTTTGCTGAAAAATGCCCATTTTTGGGTCATATCCCAAAAATGGTCAAGTATACACCGCTGGCGATATCACCATTAGATTCTACGAGCAAAATTACATAAGCATACCAATTTTCATAATTTTTGAACAACTATTACAATCTCCAGAAGGAAAAGTCTGAAAATGGCCAAAAATCGCAAAAAATCTAAGGTGTACCCCTTGCGATTTTTTCAGTTTTTGACAATTTTAAGGAATGTTTAATAATTAATGTATCCGTTGGAATATTTTGCTGAAAATTGGTATACTTATGTTTTTTGGTACGAGGAATTTACTGGTGAAGTCGTTGAAGGTGTACCACACACCTATTTTTGGGTATGAGGATGGTGTGGTTTAAAAAAGGGTGGAAATTTTTAAAAAATTAAAAATTCTGAAAATTTGTATTTAAGTAGTCTGAAGAGTGTAGATTTAAGATTTTAAAACCATAGGTCGATATCTCTTTTCGTGTCCGAGATATTATTTTATTATTATTTTTTTATTTAGGGAAGATTATTTACATGGAAATGTACAAATGGTTACAAATATAATCACAAATTGAGTAAGTAAATGTTATCGTAGAAGGCGCAAAATATAAAAAATAGTATAAAGAACTCATTTTATAAGACTTTTTTTCTTTCGCACTTCGTTTTCTAAATTTTGACGCGTGCGAAAAAAACCTGTCTTATAAAACACGTTCTTTAATATACTATTTTCTGTTCGATCCGTTTGCGTTAAATTATTTTCGAAGATACTTCAGACTATTATAGTTATACGACATATTCAGTAAACATATATTACTTCATTTTCCATTATTTTAATTGTTTACTATTGTTATCATTTAAATTTACCTTGTTACAAATCATAATTCATATGACATTGACATTTATATATTTTACAAATGTATTTCAATTTCTAAAACTGAAACATTACATAGCATACTTATTGAAAAATAACAATTTTTCCTAATATTTATTTGTCAAAAACTGTCATACTGACACTTCATATGTAGACGCGAACATTACCGCCGACTATTTTTTTTCCTCGAAAATTTGTTAAGAGCTCCAAATTAAGTACCACTTCCGGTTTGAGAAGTTTTGAATCATGTTTTAATATATTTTTTCAAGAAAATCTGTTTATAGCTTCATGCAAAGTAGTATTTCCGGTTTATAAATTTTAGAAAACATCTAGTATGTCGGTCTCATTAATATAAAAGTCTTAAATACCAAAATTGAAAACTTTGGATTGTATCTATTTATTTTTTACGAAAATCTGTTCAGAGCTTCAAATAAAGTATCAACTCCGATTTTTCAATTTTAGCTAAAATCTAATATGCTGTTTCCCTTTATATAAAATCTTAAATAATAAATTTGATAAGTTTTGGAATATATCATAATATATTTTTCATAAATATCTGTTCATAGGTTCAAATAAAATATCACTTCTGGTTTATCAATTCTATCCAAAATCTAATATGTTGCTTCCCTTTATATAAAAGTTTTAAATACTAAATTTGACAAGTTTTGGAATATATCCTATTATATTTTTCACGAAAATCTGTTCAGAGCTTGAAGTAAAGTATCACTTACGGTTTATCAATTTTAGAAAAAAATTAACATGTTCTCATTAATATAAAAATCTTAAATTCCCAATTTGAAAAGTTTTGGAATATATCATAATATATTTTTCCCGAAAATCTGTTGAAAGCTTCAAGTAAAGTATCACTTCCGGATTATCAATTTTAGCAAAAATTTAATATGTTGTTCTTCTTCATATAAAAGTCTTAAATACTAAATTTGACAAGTTTTGGAGTGTATCATAATATATTTTTCACGAAAATATGTTCAGAGTTATAAGTAAAGTATCACTTCTGGTTTATTAATTTTAGCCATAATCTAATATGTTATTCCCTTTGATATAAAAATCTTTAATACTAAAATTGAAAAGTTTTGGATTATATTTTAATATAATTTTTCATTAAAAACTGTTATGGGCTTCAAGTAAAGAGTCACTTCCGGTTATCCAATTTTACCCAAAATCTAATCAACTCTTTATATGAATGTACAAAGCTTAAATACGGAAAATAGAAATATTTGGGAGTTTGTTATAATAATAATAATAATATTTTTATTCCATCGACATATATACATATGTATAGAATACGTCATTCGTACATTTATTAAAACAATAAAAATGATAAAATAGTAAATAATAATAATAGAAATGAGACTTCATTATGAACTGAACGAGTAATACGTTTTATCCAAAAGAAAGCTTTTAAGTAAAGTATTAAATTTACTTTTGCTTTTCTCTTCTCTAATATTTTTTGGCAAATTATTAAATATATTTATACCTTGTATTTGTGGTGTATTTTTCAAAGAACTATGCTTCACTGTAGGTATATAAAATAAATCTTTTTGTCGAGTATTAAAAGAATGTACGTCTGCATTCGTTTTAAATTTTTTTTATTGTTATATACAAATAGGCAAACTTCAAAAATATACAGAGAAGATAGAGTGAGTATGTTTAAGTTTTTAAAAATTTGTCTACACGAATCACTGCCAGAGATGCCCGCTATCGTTCGGACTACCCGATTCTGGATGATGAATACATCATATGCCGAGGATGAGTCACCCCAAAAACAGATGCCATATCTAAATCTGGACTCTACTTGTGCATACTACAATATTACGAGTTGTTCTTTTGTTATAAAATCTTTCAGATGCCAGAAGTGGTAGCATATGGAACTTAATTTTTATGATAATTTTTCTAAATGATATTTCCCATCTAGTTTCACTGAAGTTGTAGCCGAGAAAAATTTTGTTCTTTGATTTTTCAATTACATGTCCATGTATTGAGAGATTTAGATCTAATTCTTTTCTGCACTCTGGAAAATGGAATCTTATGTAATGAGTTTTATTTAGATTAAAATACAGCTCGTTACAACAAAACCAGTCTGACAGACTACTTAAAATATATTCGCATTTTTGCTGCAACAAGTATTGATTGATATCTGATATAATTATAGATGTATCATCGGCATACAACGTTATATGACATTCATCCCCAAAAACTAATGGCAGATCATTTACGTACAGCGTAAATAATATAGGTGATATTACGCTGCCTTAGCGTAATCCTACATTACTTATTAAAGTAGACGAATTTACTCGTGTTATCATATCACCCTCGTAGTTTTTAACTGAGACATACTGCCTACGATTGTCTAGGAAAGATTTAATCCATTCTAAGGGTATTCCTCTAATGCCATAAGCAAACAATTTGTCCAATAATTTGGCCTGATTCACACAATCGAAGGCTTTTGAAAGATCGCAAAAAGAGTTATCATGGACGAAAAAATTGCCACACACGCACATATCATCGTAAAAATAGTAAAAACGTGTTGTAGGGACCCTAATTCGTGCTTATTCACTGAAAACTCACGATCAAATTTTTGGATCGATAACATTACCTCCCTTACCTACGGTATGACGGGAGGTAAAAAGCTTCAAACAAAAGTTGTAGAGCATAAAATTCTACATTTGAATCGATAAGCAAAAATTAATTTTGCATATTTTTGTAACGGCAGAAATAAATTGACAAATGTTTAAAAACATATGTTAATAGGGGTTATTAATGAATGATTTTCTATACATTAACATAAACCTATAAATAAACGGTCAGCGGAAATAGCTATTTGTGTATTAAGAGCGCAAAATGGGACATTGTCGATTGAGAGGTTGCTGACGCGCGACGCAGGAGCGCGGCATTCTTTTGAAATCGACAATGTCCATTTGCGCTCGAAACACACACAAGATTTTTTCTACAGTCCTCCACCATAAAAAAAATAATAAAATGTACCTACACTTTGTACTTACAGTACTACTAAACAGTTTTGCAGTGAAGATAGGAACGTATTCAAATATGACTTCAAGATATTGTTTTGGCTTCCGTTTTTACAAAAAATTAATGCCAATTTTGTAATGAGTGTTATAAGTTTTGTATAATTTATTTGTTTCAAATACATTAAACTAGTGCAGTGGAAAAGTGGATGTCCACTAGGAGCGTTAACGCTAAACTTTTGCAGGTGGCAACACAACTGTTCACACAATTTATTTTATATTTAATTTGAATTTATCGTTACTTTCCATTCTGCTCGAGCTATAGCTTCAATCTAATCTAAGCATTTTACACTTTCGTTTTTGTAAATAAATGCCATATTTTATTTTCACAGCAGTACGGCATTTTGTTTGGTTATGTAATATACCGACAGAGCAGTTATATGTCAGATTGACTTGTGAAGGTGGTAAATGTTTAACTACAGTGTCATTAGTCCCTGACTAAACGTTTCTATTAAGAATGTAGACAAGTGACATTTCTCAACATTTTATAGTTAGAAATTTGGACAGCGAGCGTTTTTATTACTTTGTCGCGCATGAGCGGCAAAGTGACATTTTGCGTTAACAAAAGAGAGCGCAAATGGCTACTTTGTATATAGACTGTAGAAAAAAGAATTTAGTATACGATGTGATATAACACGTATGCATTTATAAAGAATGTCTTCATTACACACACCGTGATTTCAAATTCGAAATCCTTTTATCCTTTTGTCGTGATGAAAATAAAAGGTTTGTAATGAGAAGTAATGAGATAT
The DNA here is from genome assembly GCA_963082715.1 of Harpalus rubripes. Lineage (NCBI taxonomy): Eukaryota > Metazoa > Arthropoda > Insecta > Coleoptera > Carabidae > Harpalus > Harpalus rubripes. Next base: position 14,067,310 of record OY720460.1, read on the forward strand.
GTGTATGTGAGAGAGTGTGCCGGCTGGCGGAACCGGAAACAAACAGCGCATTGTGCACAACAACAAGCGAATCATTCGCAGATTTATCACCTAACTTCACTCCTCTGCTTTTACAGTCTACATAGCACACAACAAACAAGGGCCATTTATTCAGACGCATATATTTTATAGCACCAATTATGATTATTCACAAACAAAAGCTGACTTTCGTTCTGAAACAACTCTCATTTATATCTTCTAATGAGGAAGTCATATTTAAATTTGTTACAAAAGTTAGACATTAAATATTTTTTTTATTTATTTATCCAGAATGTTCTGCATTAACTATTTAGGAGGGTGAAAACTCCCTGTATAATATGGAGAATATGAGAATAAAATAAAGGAATTTATAGAAATTCGTAAGTTCTTTGTAAGCATTTTCTTTGAGTGGAGCTTACTACAAAACTAACTTTTCTGGTCGTAAATTTTAACTTTAAAGTTCTCTTCTTGAAAGAAACAAACTGTTCTTGGATCTATGGAATGTACTGTACTGAGTCTCCCAACAAATAACGCGAGATCTCGAGAATTATAAAGATACAAAATCGGATTGTCTAATTAACTGACTTCTGGCCGATTTCACCACCGATTCCTAAAATTTAAGTAATGCCTATTTACTCAATGTGCACCACATAGGCATTATCTAGCAAAATTTCGTTTTCATCAACCGCTAAGCATTGCTTACCTCGATTTAGGAATTACTTAGCTAGGTATCTGTTTTCCGATGCCCGATTCGCTAAACATTTATTAACGTCTGACAGCTGACACTTTTAAATGAAAATTGTACAAGTTTATTAAATACTTTGACAGTCATAACGAAAAAATAGAAAGACTTGCACAAGATATAAAAAAAAGACAAATTATTTTAAATTTTGTGATGAAAAATGGTTTTGAAAAAGATTTACTTCAGATTAGAATACAGCATTTTATATGTATACGGGTTTATATATGAAATAAAATTAATTAGTAAATACATATAAATATATCGTTATTATTCTTTATTTTATATTTTGGAAAATTACATTCACATACCGTGTGTCTGTCTTAAAGGTGTACATAGGAGATTAACATGGGAAATCAGTTTTTTGCAATTTCCTGCTCGCCTAATTATTTTAAGCAAAAACGCGTCAAATAAAAGTTTTAGGCCATAAAATTCTGCATCTAAATCAATAAACAGAATTACCTTTGCCTGCTTTGTAACGACAGAAATTAATTATGAAAATGTCGAAAATTACGTTGAAAATATCATCAGCCATGGAATTGAACAAAAAATAAATAAATGCTTGACGTTTTATCAAATTGTCAGAAACGTCAAATAAGTTAACTTACGTTGTGACAGATAAAACGTCAAGCATTTATTTATTTTTTGTTCAATTCCATGGCTGTCGATATTTTCAACGTAATTTTCGATATTTTCATAATTAATTTCTGTCGTTACAAAGCATGTAAATGTAATTCTATTTATTGATTTAGATGCAGAATGTTATGCCCTAAAATTTTTATTTGACGCGTTTTTGCTTAAAATAATTAGGCGAGCAGGAAATTTCAAAAAACTGATTTCCCATGTTAATCTCCTATGTACACCTTTAAGATAGACACACGGTATAAGTAAATTCATATTTTGTACATAAATGCCAAATATCCATGTGTCATATGCGTTCCGGATGTCTAATTTTAAATTTTTATTTGAAATCAGAGGATTCAGTTTCTGTTTTTGCATTATTTATTCTATTTTTGCCATTTATATTTTCTTTTTGTTCATTTTCATCTTTGTTTTATTTATAATTTCCATAGCTTTAATACAAATTTTAAAATTATATTTATCGTAAAAGATATTTCATTTAAAATTTAATTTTGTATACCTACCTCAACGTAATAATAATAACTCCACATAATTTCCAATGTCAATGTTGACAAATACAAGTGACAAATGTCATAAAATATTAAAATTATTTATTAATTTCAGTGTGCAAATATAATATTATAAAATTACTAATATTTCAATGCCTACGTAGGTAATTCCAAGCTGGACATTGCTTTGTTTGGTGAAATCCAAAATCGATAAGTATCTGTTTAGGCAGTTCGTAAATTTAGGAAATTCCTAGCTAGGCAACGCTTTAGGAATCGGTGATGAAATCGGCCGTATATCTATTGAATATGAAGTATAAAATGTAATCAAGTCGTATAGAGAATAAAATATTCTTTAATATTTATAATAATATTAAATATGGAAAAATTATATTTAACAGTGTTTTTTCAAGAAAATCTTAAAATGAGGGTACTTCCGGTTGACCAGTTATAACCAAAATCTAATCATCTCTTCACATGGATCTAAAAAAAAGGAATACGAAAGAATTATAATTTTTTGAATTGTAGTATTTGAGTTATCGGATCCGAAAAAATAGTCACATACACACACACACACACACACACACACACACACACACACACACACACACACACACACACACACACACACACACACACATACAAACATACATGCAGACATCATCGTAAAAATAGTAAAATCTTATTCCAGGGACTCTAAAACATGTTTATTCATCAAAAACTCACTACCGAATTTTTTGACCAAATACAATACCTTCCTTATCTAAAGGTGACGGAAGGTAAAAAATAGTCTACTACAGCATTCGAATAAGCTATTAACGAACTATTTTGGGTGCTGTAATAGCTTTGTTACAGGCGCAAAATGGAAAAAGAATAATTTCATCCTTCCTGAAATCAGGTAGTTATAAAAAGCAAGTTCTGCAATATAAAAGCTGTATTTAATGGGCGACGTTGACGTCTTAATATGGATCGAGTGAGTTTAAATTTTTAACAAGTATTGACAGAGCGACGCTTCCAATAACTTTCTGTTCATTTCACAATTTTTGCTGCTCTTGTTTTTTCGCTTTTATATTCATATCAAACTTTAAATGCATCGAAAATTTTATATTCGAGAGAATATTGTGAAATCATGCGGAAAATTTGGAACGCGACTATAAATATTTACTATAAACTGAATTAGGAAAGGAAGAGGAGTTTTCTTCGACATCAATTTTGAATTAACGATGATGTGATCAAACAAAACTGATAGATAAAACATAAAACTACATAATTATATACTGTCATTCAGAAAGTCAGTTGCATTATAAGGAAATAACGTATGGTCCTAAAGTTTTGAGAAATTTTTTAGATGTTTTGTATTTATACCAAATGAAATTTAATCAAATTATCGCTGGAAACAAAATATCACAAATATCTCTGTGGCAACAATTTATTGGACAATAAAAGATTGTGAAGAATGTATACCCTGTGTTTCTTTGCCCAAAAGTCGACCAAAAATTTTGAGCCACGTGAGAGAACAAATATTAATTGCAGCCGTTAAAGACAAAGCTGGAGTGTCACAACGAACCAGAAGATTCGATGTTTCGAAGACCAATGTTTTAGAACACGTTCTCGAAATGACGTGGTGTTTCGAAAAAGAAGAAAGGCACCAAAATATACCGTGGCCCAATTAGAAAGAATCCCTAGATGTTGTCGTGCGTTAAGGCGCATTCATTTTCTCAATAAACTTATTGTAATGGATGACGAGAAATTTTTTACTCTGTCCCACTCAAAGATGAAAGGAAACGATGGTTTTTATACTAATGACATGAAAAACACACCAGACAATGTCAAGTTCAAAGGTAAATATAAATTTGAGCATAAAATTTTAGTATGGTGTGCCATTTCTGAAGCCGGATATATCTCGCAGCCGTACATTAGTGGTGTTCGAGGAGAAGCCTTAACTGCACAACTTTATATTCAAAGATGCTTCTGTAAATTACTTCAGTTTTTAAATACACATCACGCTAATGATATAATGTTTTGGCCTGATCTAGCTTCATGCCATTACGCCAGAATAACTAGAGACTGGTATGACGAAAACAACGTAGACTTTGTTCCGAAATTGGACAATCCTCCCAATGTACCTCAAACTCGACCAATAGAAGAATTTTGGTCAATATTGACCAGAAAAGTGTACAAGGGATGGGACGCTGCAAATGAAGAACAATTACGACGTTGCATTTACCAAAAGATTCGGGAAATCGATCCAGATGTTGTCCAGAGGATGATGGGGGCCATTGAAGATAATGGTCCATTATCAATAATTTAAATATTAAATGTTAAACTTATTGTTAATTGTTGTAATAATTAGTTTAAAAAGTAAAAGTTTTAAAAAAGTTATTGTAATGAGTTAGGAATGACAAAAATTTTCGGGAGGTAGGTCCCCCGGTTTATGACGATTGATCAGCAACGATTTCGTTTTTAGACATCGTTCGACTTGCTGGTCGGTTGTTATGTATGTATGATTCTAATATGTTCATGGAAAAATTTGTTAGTACCAACGAGACATGGGTTCACCACTATCAAATGAATTAAAACAACAGTCGAAATAGTGGAAACATAGTTTCATTACCTACCAAAACTTGTAATATATTATTTTATATTGACCATTCTCACTCATTGATAATTGAAATAATAATAATAATAATAATAATAACAATAATAATAATAATAATAATAATAATAATAATAATAATAATAATAATATTTACTTTATTGAGAATGAAAAAACTCAAAGGCGAGGTTCAGCCATGGCTGTTCTTCCACCTAACCAGCAAATTACATAGAAACAAATGTAGTCTAACAAAAATATCAAATATATAGACCAATAAATAGATGCATATAAGAACTGAAATAGTATATAAAAGACAAAATTAATTAAAGACAAAAATAAATACAAATGTTTACACGTACCTTAACTATTAATTACAGGTTATTTGTAAAAGTTTTGTACATGGTTTTTAAATGAAATATATGACAGAGATTTCCAATCATTTGGAATATTATTGTACAGTGTTGGAGCTAAGTAGGAAAAAGAGCTCTTAAATTTAGTTTTATTGGAAGATGGTACTGTGTACAAGTCCTTGCCACGTAAATATAGTAATAATTTTTCAAAACTAGTTTATCGCTCAGATACTTAGGACTCTCTGTAATTTTTATTTTGTGTGTAAGACAAATTTAAAGGTTTTTTAATCGATGATTAATAAAATTCATACCAGCTGCAGAGCGATATTGGGAGATGTGATCATATTTTCGCACACTATACACATATCTCAAGCAACTGTTCTGAAAAAGATCAATTTTGTGTTTATCACCTTTAGTTAAGTTTGGTATGTAGACAGAAGCACAGTATTCTAACAGTGGAAAAATTAATGAATGGACAAGTCGAAGTTTTACTTCAGAGGATAAAAAATAACGGTATTGGTATAATATTTTAAGTTTAAATTTGGCAGATGTTAATTTCTTGATTAAGTGCTCACGAAAAAGCAATTTTTCATCTATAGAGATACCCAAACTCTTGACCACAGTACTACGTTGCAATGTTGCATCATTAAGTACAACTGTTGGTGTTATATTTATGCCATACACAAGTAATGATGATTTACTAGCATTAATTAAGAGGCCATTATTTTTAATCCAGGTAGAAAAATTTTCTAGGTCCACATTGACAAGCGCCATGGTGTTCTTGGTTTCATTTTTATTTATTGTTGCTATAATTTGTGAATCATCTGCATATGAATGTGCAGTACAAAATTTTAAGGTGTTAGGTAAATCCGCAACATATAATAAATAAAATAAAGGGCCTAAAATAGACTCCTGAGGCATTATGGGAAAACTGTGGATTGAACAGAATGAGTATTAGATGACATTTAAATTTGGAATAAATAGCAACTTCTACTTTATTTATGTTATAATTTTTTATATCATCTCACCATGAATAGAGAGCAGATCCACAGGAATCGGAGTGGAATTCGGCGCCACCTACAACAATACACGATGTTAGCATCCTGCACCAACACATAACTACCCTATTCATGACACCCACACACAAATACTACGAATATGAACAGATTGAGTTAATTCGTTTTTGCAAACACAAAACAACCCAATGGATTTTTAATTGATTTTATTTTTGGCTCAGGAAATGAAATACTGTTATGAAAGTTTCATTCTCAATCGAAAGTTAAATTGTGGGTCGAAATTAAACAAAAGTTTAATGAATAGAGCTAAAAATACCTTAAATTCGTTTAAGTAAATTCGTTATACAAATGCTTCGGTTTAGACAAATTTGAATGTAAACATTGTTAGAAATGAAGTAAATTTGAATCTTTCGTTCATGTTAAATAAAGAAATTTTGTTAATTAACATGTAGATGTCGTTAATCATCAAAATTATTCTGGTACTACAATTGTTTATGCTTTCAAATGTACCATTTTGGAAGTTATTGTTTAAGAGTCATGGCACTTTACTTGAAGCTCAAAATAGTTTTAGTTTGAAAAAAACATTTAAATGTTATTTTTTCGAGATTAATGTTATAAAAATTAAAGAATATTAAATTTTCTACAGATTTATATTAGTACCTTTTCCACATATTTTATGGATAAATTTATAAAATTATCTATAATTTAAATCCCGGGGCTTATGCTTAAACAAACAAAACTCCTTGGTTACGCAGTTATTCAAATCAAATGTATGTAACTGACAGATAAATATCACTGTCAAAGAACTAATCATTTCAAATTAATAATAGTAATGTTTTCAAAAGAAAAAATCTGATGTGACCAGCACATTACCTTCCGTCAGTTCTATGTATTTTATATAAATGTCATACAGAAAGTTCCTTGCAAAAGATTATATTTCTTGTACATTACCTTAAGGCGGTTGCATGTATTTTATACAAATTCCATACATAAAGTTTCTAACAAAAGGTCCTATATTTCCAGTAAAATTATAACATAAACATACTGTCAACTGCACTTGACACTGACACCTTTCAATCAGAATTTTCTTAATGTAGCAGCTGTTTCTAGAGTTATAGCAAAGCTGACTAATATATATGGTATTTAATTTCTTTATAATTTTTTAACTCTATGTCCATTTAATATGAAGTATAAAATGCATTCAAATCGTACAGAGAATAAATAATTCTTTAATATTTATAATAACATTAAATGTGAAAAAATGATATTTAACATCGTTTTTTCAAGAAAAACTGTTAAAATCTTCAATTGAGGGTACTTCCGGTTGACCAATTATAACCAAAATCTAATCAGCTCTTCACATGGCTGTAACGAAGAGGAATACGAAAGAATTATAATTTTTGGAATTGTGGTATTAGAGTTATCGCATTAGAAAATTTTGTCACACACAGACACACACACACACACACACACACACACAAACACACACACACACACATACATACACACACACACACACACACACACACACACACACACACACACACACATACAGACATCATCGTAAAAATAGTAAAATCGTATTCTAGGGACCCTAAAACGTGCTTATTCATCAAAAACTCACCACTGAATTTTTTGACCAAAGACAATACCTTCCTTACCTAAAGGTGACGGAAGGTAAAAAGTAAATAGAACAATAGAAAAGAAAATAAATACAGTTTCCAGCATAAGTAAATATGTAGGTATGTATTTAGATTAATAAAATTTTCCTATTCACAAAAAAGTTTAGGCTAATCCTCATTATAGGATTAGTGAATTATATTTTATCCCGGTATTTAAAATTTAATCTTCATCTTATTATCAAAAAAGGTAGTTACTTGGATTAGATTAGACCATATTTTAAGAAATTAGAGTAAAAAACAAAAAATAGAGTAAAATTCGTGAATCCAAAAATAATGATTAGCTTAATATTTTTTGTGACTCGGTCTGTATATGGCCACACCAGATTTTTTAGGTTTGTTCTATAAATATAGTTCGGATGTTAAGGGAGTTCATCCTGTAAATTAAAGGCGCACGTCTCAACTCACTTACGCGACTTTTTAGAAACTTCCGTGTTGGCGGGAGGAAGTTACGACAAATGTATCTAATATAATTTTGAATTCAGGTATTAATAATGAAAATTGTTAAAAGTGTAGAACTATCTTCATTTATAATTAAATAAAAATAATAATTTTGCGAGCGAGCGAAAAACCATCAACGTAAATGTCTATTTTTCATAGCACTCGTAATTGTTTGTTGTCTGGAGGCGTAGGGTGCTTGAATGCATGAAATTTTCCCCTTTTATAAATATTAGATGAACTGACATTCAACAAATGCGAATCCACAAAAAAAATCAACTGTCAGATTCAATTATATTCAGTACACCAAGGCATATTCATCCTCAAATCAAATCATGAATCCCTTAAAGCCCTACTCTCATCTCTCAACCCCTTGTCTCTCCTTTCTCTTACCCAATGCCCATCTGTACGAGTATTTACCTTAATGCTAGGCCCTTCATCCTTCATCCGTTACGCCAACAATTCATGATTGCCACCCGTGTATGCTCATTGTGTCAGGATAATTGACCCGTATTCCTGATTGTCACATCAGTAGGACACAGGGACAAAGACAAGCTCGTGCAGGATCGGATAGGATACGAACAGAAGGTCAAATGACAGAAGGGTGATTGAAATGTTACATATGGTTATGGCTTCATCGACGAGGGTCGGTTTGGGTATTGGGGAATGTGGAAGCTTGTGGAATGTAAATTATCAATGTGTCATATTGGGAAAAAATACATTTTTGTGGGTGAAATATTATTTTTTTTTCTTTTTGTTGGTCCTGTGTTTTTGGCGGGGTCAGCATTGTTTAATACCTCGATTATTTTCGTTATTATGTAAGCTAAAATCACTTTGACACTTGAGAATTGACATGACGGATAATATGACGATGACGTTTGTAAAATATAACAAGAAAAATGTAACGTTTTAATTTATTTGGGTGAAGTGTAAATATTAGAAAATTATTATTAATTAAAATAAGTGTTAAACTACAATGAAAATGACTATTAATAATATTTAACAATTATTAAAAAAAATTAAGGCTAAAACTATAATTAACTAGATAAAACTAACACTATTTATTTATTTATATAACAATTAACACGACTTATGCCCGGTTTCATGAAAGTTGATTAAAATCTTAATCAATGATTAAATTTTAATCGCCTTGTTAAATACGATATTTTGTTTCATGACAGTTGATTAGCTTAATCGGAGTGTTAAAACGCCGGTTAATTTAATCAGTAAAATTTGGCTGGTTAAATTTTGACCAAGTCAAATAATTGCACATTGAATTACCTATTATATAAAATACAAAAAGTGAATTTAGCTTATTAACGTAGAGATACGTTACATTATTATAATACAACTTTTAAAGCATTATAAAATATTTATTGACGATTTTTTTATTACAATGGTAATGGTAAATAATAGACCATTTCAGAAATTTGAGCGACCACTATATTTACTTTTTGAACTAAGAAGTTAGTGCCTTCAAATAAATATTTCAAATTGCAGAAGTTGAATTTCTGAAATCGTCTATTTACTAAAAAGAATAATTTTCAGAGATCGCTGGCACAGAACACTAACAGAAGTATCCATTCGATATCTACGATAACGATGAATTCAAAATTAGATTTTAGGTTCGATAAAGATATGGTTCTGTTTCTTCTAGCAAAAATTGGTGTACATTTGGAGTCCTCTGCCCAACAGACTTCACAAATTACTGTAATGAATCAATTGTTGATTACTCTTAGATTTTATCACGATTTAAGATATACTAGTTGTGCCACTCTCCTTGAAACGAATGTCCAAAGTAATACGTGTTTTCTTGATTTTTCCGATAACGCCGCAACGTGACAGGTGACGACCCAACTGAAAAGAATATTTATAAAATCTCATCTAAAATGTTTATAATTTGTATACTGTGGTATTTTAAATCCTGATCAAAACGAAAATAAATTTTCTAATTTGAAGTTGTCATTTTGACACATGATAGAATATCAGAAAATTCCCCAGATCTTAATTTAACGGGTCGATTACTAAATCAATCCAAGTTAACAAATGAATTAATTTCGTGAAATGCACAAATACTTTAATCAGTGATTAGAGTTAACCAGGCAATTAGTAAATCATTGATTTAACATGCTTTCATGAAACCGGGCATTAAACAACTGTATCAATATAGATACATTCTGTCATCTACTCTAAAATTAAAATTAGTTAATACCCTTATCATGCCCATATTAGAATATTTTACCTGTGTTTATATTCCCAATCTTACTAAGCAAGACCTGCATAGAATTACTCTTTTTCAAAATTCTTGCCTCCGCTTCGTTTATAATGTGCGTAAATTTGACCATATATCATTATACAGACAAGCTGAAATGAAATGAACGAATTTTCTTTATTTGTCTCTCGTCCATAAAATATATACAACAAACATACTACCTTACTTATATAGTAAGCTCTATATTAAAGTAATTATAATCTTCGTGGTACGGATTTATTTGTGGTCCCTTCTTTTAAAAAAAGTAAATTTAGAGGTTCATTTTCGTATCAAGCATCTAAATTATATAATGATATTCCAAATTCCTTAAAAACTCTATCGTTAAATAACTTTAAAACTCATCTTAAACAATTGTTAAACTGATGCATCGTTTGAATTGTTATTTACGTATGTCTGTTCATTATTACATATGTATTCTTTGTTGTTTTTCAAAAACATTTAATATTGTATTCTGGGTTAGGTGGAAGAACAGCCTTTGGCTGAATCTCGCCTTTGAGTGTGTCTCAATAAAGTTTATTATTATTATTTATTTATACGATCTTAATAATTATTTATTTCGACTATTTATATCACTGTTTATTTACTTAACCAATTAACTGTCCGCCTACCGACCTCCATAGCGTCTATATACTCAACTGACTCAACAGTGTCTGCACATTCAACTGCTCAGACAGAAGTCATACTTTTCACCTCACTATCTGTCTATTTGTGTAACTCTCTCTGTCTTCCACAGACTCAGTATCACCGATTGTTCGTATGCCACAATTCTTCACCACCACTGCCGAGTATCCACTCCAATTCGCTGTTACTTTCCTTGTATACCTAGCTTCACAATACTCGTCTACCCTACCGAGTATTCACTTCCACAGCTATTCCAATATACAAGTAACTTCCCGACTCGCCGTTACTGTCCTAGTATACTATAGCTTCTCAATACTCGTCAACACTACCGAGTATTCACATCCACAGCTATCCCAGTTAACCAGTAACTTCCCGAGTCCTCCACTCGACACTACTGCATACGCTCACCACGATACTGCTGTGCTTCACTCTATGTGAATGTCTCTACATGTCTCTCCATATACGTAACTAACTAACTCCCGACCATAGCTGCATCCCTTTCATACAGCTGCCAGAGAGTTCTAGAATATTTGACCGCATAATAACAATAAACACAAAAGGTTCAGGCGACCGGAAGCAATTAAACACGGCGCGGTTTGTTTGTTTACGTATCCCGGCTGCTAGCGCGATTGCGTCATCGCTATACTTAGACGCTTGTTCAGAGTAGCAGCGGGGCTCACACGTTACAATAAGTTACTTAAAATAAATACAATAAAATAAAATTTCAATAAATTAATATGTTTAAATACAATAAAATTGCCCCCGAAACCCTTTAGCGCCCACCATGGCAATTTTTATCTCGGAACGCTAAAGGCGCCTATGGCCAGCCAACAAAAATGCGCCTTTTATAATCACGCGTGTAAAATAAAAATATCTAGTTACAATAGTATTCAAATTTATTTATTAAAGCATGGTAAAAAAGATTACATTTATTAAACATATTCGTATATACAATATGTAGGTACATATCTCGTAGCAGACACGTGACTCCAGCGACATTGAAATGATTGGAATCAGCTGATTTATGTGCGCATGTCACTTTGACGACACTTTGATTTCTGTTTTTATTTGAAATGAAGTTAATTTATAAATTAAAGACGAAATTGAAACTAAAACGAAATATAGTTTACATTAAAAGAAATTATAATATAATATTTTGCACCAAGAATATTTTTGAAGTATTAGTAAATACTATTTACAATATTAATTTCAAATAAGATAATCGTATGAAATACGAAAGCAAATACCAAATCAATCGTAACGGCGGGCTTAGTACCGATTCCGGTATTACCGATCTGAGTAGTCTTATTGTCTTTTTCATGCAGCTGTGTAAAAACGGATTACCAATAGCAATGTTCTATTCAAATTTAGCGCTCGTTAGTGGGAGGAGATTCTTGTGCAGCTGTTCGACGGCCCAAGTATAATGGAACAAGAGGGTGGGAAGTAGAGGTTGGGATGCTTACGCTTACACGCCTAGACGATAGATCTATGGTAAAGTAAATATAAGTAGGGTAGCTGTTGAGAATTTATTTATTATTCGCATTATGCAGGAAACTATGTTGAGTAGAGTCGATAGAGAAAGTATGGCATTAAATTCAAAATTCAATCACAATATCAATCGCAATTAAATCCATTTTCGCGACTTTTCAATAAGGCGCCTATGGCCGATACGCCTCTGAAGAGATTTCGCGGCTTTGATATACAAATAACTATTCTAATACCACAAGATCATCTAGTACAGGTGAATAATACATTAAAATACTGCCATCCACAGTAGGTATTTAATCCCTTTTTCCTTCCTATATCTTTCTCTTTCCCATTCTCTCCAAAATGTGTAAATTCGGCGTGGTGCTCATGCACCGTGTGTACGCTTCCCTACGCTGAAGGTCACGTGCCGGCGTCGGCGTCGGGGTTGCGGCACTCCGGCGGTCGGCGCCAGCACCTGGCGTCCCTCCCGCCCCTCGCCCTTTGTCCCATGCCCCTGCCCCTGCGCCGCGACGCACTGCAGTGATGCGCAACTCATCCCACCGGTAAAGCACCGACACAATACAGATAGATAGGTATAAAAGCTACCGAATAGGTACACTGGATTGATCCGGAAAGAATATTTTTCATGTTATTACGAGTACAATGGGATCCACCCCTATTTTATTTTTATTTATTTTTTATGAAACTTGTCCTAAACTGACAGTGATTTGTAGTTTTATACAGTCCTTATTGTTGTTCCCGTACTATAGAAACAAATCTGATGTGACCAACACATGAGCTCCCGTCAATTCCATGTTTGAAATAGCAATGAGCTTTAAGTAAAATATCACTTCCAGTTGATCTATGCCCGGTTGCAGAAACGTTAATCAACGCGTTGTTCGGTTAGCGGTTCATCAAAACGAACAAATGTAACGCGATATTTTGACAGCAATGATTTATATGTCATAAGAACAAGGAAACTGATTCGAATTTGTTCGATTTGATGAACCGTTAATCGAACAATGCGTTGATGAACGTTTGTGCAACCGGGCACTAGTATGTCGTTCTCATTAATATAAAAGTCTTAAATACCAAATTTGAAAAGTTTTGGATTGTATCAATTTATTTTTCACGAAAATCTAGTCAGGGCTTCAATTTATCAATTTTTTGCCAATATCTAATATGTTGCTTCCCTTTAAATAAAAGTCTTAAATACTAAATTTGACAAGTTTTGGAATATATATATATATATATATTTTTCACGAAAATCTGTTCATAGCTTAAAGTAAAGTATCACTTCCGGTTAGCAATTTTAGATAAAATCTAACATGTCGTTCTTATTACTATAAAAACTTTAAATACCAAATTTGAAAAGCTTTGGAATATATCAATATATTTTTCACGAAAATCTGTTCTTCAAGTAAAGTATCACTTCTGATTTATTAATTTTAGCCAAAATATAATAAGTTGTTCCCTTTGATATAAAAGTCTTAAGTACTCAAATTGAAATGTTTTGGTTTATATTTTAATATAGTTTTTCATTAAAAACTGTTATGGGCTTCATGTAAAGTGTCACTTCCGGTTATCCAATTTTGCCCAAAATCTAATCAACTCTTTATATAAATGCAGAAAGCTTACATATTTGGAAGTTTGTTATGAGTTATTGTGGACGAAAAAATCGTCACACACACACACACACACACACACACACACACACTCACATATACACACAAACACACATACACACACACACACACACACACACACACACACACACGCACACACACACACATACACACATCATCGTAAAAATAGTAAAAACGTGTTGTGGGGCCCTAATTCGTGCTTATTCACTGAAAACTCATCATCGAATTTTTGGACCGATAACATTACCTCCCTTACCTACGGTATGACGGTAGGTAATAATATTTTTTCGGTCAAATTCAGTTTTATTTTCAACGTACACTCCTTTTGGTCTCCTGGCCGTGTACCTGAGTGTCTGTTGCGAATCTGGAGAGCTTATTTTGATCCCAATCGATCCCAAAAATTATATCTAATTTTAAACACAAAAGTGACTCCTGTGTTGCATTGTCCACGTCAGCAACGAGTGACGCCTGATAAACGTCGTTAAGGTACGAATATGTCATCATCATTACCGATATCTGTGTATAAAGCAGTTTGGCACACCCAGCAATGGATAATATGCCGTAATGATATACTTATTATTTATTTAATAACACAACTTTGAACATTTTGTAAATCCTATTAGCAACACTCCTCTTTTAAGCTCTATCATATCTGATATTGATGTGTGTAGCGTTAATGACGTGACGAATACTTCGTCCGTTTTTCCTGTGCGATTAGGGGTACAAACCAGCTGTAAATCATTTAGATGGCCGGATGCAACCGTACAGATACTCGTACACCAAAGCTATTAGATTTTCCATCCACTAAAACATATCAAGGCATGCAACATCACACGCACGCACATACTAAGATAAATAGCCTTTCTGCGTATAACAAAATAATATATGCAGCTTATTAAGAAGGATGGGATGATAGGAAGTTAAATAAGAAGGTGACGTCACAGCAAATTTTGCACCACTTAACTGTTATTATACGACTTAGGCCCGGTTGTTCCAGGCAGTAAAGCTTTTTTCCTGTTAGAGAAAATCAGTAGCAAAAACAGTCACATTTCTTCAGAGGACATACAGGGAGGAAGTCATGCAAAGGTATACGATTGGTTTTCTCCTGTTAAAAGTGGTCGAATGTAAATTGAAATGAAGATGAACCTCGACCGGAACGTCTTACGACTTCCGGAACGTCCGAAAGCGTTGAAAAAATTGTGATGCGATCATGTCTGATCGTCGTGCGTAGAACAATCGATGATTTGGAGGAATTCAACAAAATTTGAAGATGAAATTCGCTCTAGGACAGCACGTCCAACGACTAGAGAGCTAACCATTTGAGTGTATGTAAAGATTTGAAGAACAGTCAGAAATCAATGTACACTATTATTCACGAAAGATGACTAGTCAAGGTCATATGTTTAAAGAAAGAATACACATCACTTTATAGCAGTAGCTTAGCAACATTTTGTATTAGAAAGAGAAAGATTATTTGACCCATGTCTATTTAATTTATGTGGTGTGACAGACATACGTAAATAGTGGCATTATTTTCTAACCCACTATAAATAATAATGACATACGTCGTAGAATTACAGATACCTAATTATCTACTTCACTGCCCTCTGTGCTAATATTTACCCAGTGGCGTTGACGTTCAAATCAAATTATTATTCTTTGGTTTATAAGTTAAGTCTATGTTTTTGTACTGTGTAAAAATATAAGTGAAGAACATAAATCTTTCAGAAAGGCATTATTTAGAAAGAATAATAATTTTCAAATGAATTACTCTTATTTTTTCAGTTAAAATGTTTCCATAAATATTTCATGTTGCACGCCTATGCAAACTAAATGCAATGAAGTTATCTGCAAGCAATATTATATCAGACGGCTCACAGATGACCTTGAATAGTCATCTTTCGTGAATAATAGTTTATGTGTTTCTACGACACAGAGGTGGGGGGTTGTTTTTCATGACTATTTTTGGCGCCAATCTTTTTATTTAATTATTTATGAAAATAATAACAAATTATAAAAGAAAAAATTATTAATAAGAAAAATATTGCATAAACTTTTATTTAAAATACTTTTTGAAAAATGTGAAACAGGCTCATTTAATAATGATTAGGATGATGCTCTTAGCAAGAGAAAAGGGTTTCTACAAAAAAACACATATTTTATTTTGGAATTTGATTTCCATTAAAATGGAGCGTATTCACGTAATGGACCTTTTCAGTTTAACGGCTATCTCTTTCTATCGCTGCAAATAGTAAAAAAATTGCTCGAACAACTGCCAGCAGGGCCGGATTGGGAAGATTTAGCGGCCCGGGAAAATTCTAGCATGATCAGCCTCATCTCCAGTTTTTATTTTTAATTTATCATTATATTGCCACAAAGTAATAAATTAGTTTTGGTGTTGGATAATACGAATTTTTTGCCTACATAGAAATTGAACAGTTATAAAAGATATTGAAATATAAAAAAACGCTCCTAAAAATAGTATTTAAAATATAGAACATTCTGTAGTTAAGAAAATAACATTTAGTTTTGTTTAAAAGTTGTAGACAATATTAAATTATTAATAAATGGAGAGCGTGGAAAATTCTGAAGCAAAAATTTATATGATCAAACCTAATCTTGAAAACGAAGAAAATAAAGCATTGAAAGATAACACAACCAAGATTCTACCCGCAGATAATGGAAGTGTTACAGTAATATTGGATATTGGATTTATATGATCAGAAAATATAAGAGCTTTTGAATCAAGGAAATTTTAAGAAACTTGGAAAACATTCTACTTCGTCTATAGAAAACAAAGTGTACCGTACTCTTAAGAAATATAAAGAATTATATTCCGTTTAGAACAAGAACAGATCTCACTCCATGTTTTAGCAAGCTTCCACACCTGTACGGGGGGCTTCCAAAAATCCATAAGAAAGATTTAAGCATCTCAGAAACCCGTCAAAAGTTCCATAAATTCTCCTACTTACAAACTATCACAATTTCTATTACCAATCATTCAGCCACTTCAAGGAAAAAGAACATCATATGTGAAGAATTCAAAACATTTTGTAGAACTTTTAAGCTAAATACAATTACAACCACAAAATCTTCTTGTCATATTTCCAAGACACAGGTAGATATTTTGTAAAAGAAAATGGTTTGCTGATGGGTTCTTCTCAGTTATAGCCAATTTATACAAGGAATTTTTTGAAGAATTAACACTAGATACAGCCAATATAAGACCTAAACTTTGGCTTAGATATGTCGATGATACTTTATATTAGGTTCACAATTTGAGAAAAAATCTCATGAGTCCTTCCGTTCTTGGATGTTTTAACAGAGAAAACGAACCATGTACTAGTAACATCCGTCTACCCTACCGTAAACCAACACACCAATACCGGGCAATACCTTAACTATAATTCCAATCATTAAAAATCTACAAAGGAGGAAATTATCAAAACCTCATATATTCGACATCGGACTATATCTGCAACACCAAAAGAAATTTTATCAAGAATTATAAAATATTAAAAACGATCTAAATAAGAACGATTACCCGGTGAAGTTAATTAGATGGTGCTACGTACTCAAATTTTAGTTTGTAATCATCAAGCGGCGGCCTCAAAAAGTCGCGGCCTCTCGGGAAATTCCCGATTATCCCGACTGGCCAATCCGGCCCTGACTGCCAGTTGGGCTATCAAACGAAACGTCAAAAATATTACAGTCATTAAAATACCTGTATTCTCAGTGAAAATTTACATCGTTAGACATTTTAACTTCAATAAAAACTTTTGTAACTTATTTCGATAAGATTTTTTAAAGTTGTCTGAGATATTCTCACATTTTACATCTAATTTTTTTTAGAAACAAACGCCATAGATCTCAGTTGTTCTCACTATGCGCAGATCCCCATTCCGCATATCTTCTATCTCTTTAAATTGAAAAGGTCTATTTCGGATCGACCTAAGAATTCTAGATTTGACTATTTCTTTGTTATCTCTGTTAATTCTATTTGATTACACGCAACAATTAATTGTTGCCAATATTTTGGAACCAATCGCATATTCTACGGAGACATCTGTTCACAAACACTTGAATCTTTGAAATGCTTTTGTTAAATATAAAACAAAAATAACTGGGTTAAATTTTAAAATATAAACACTAATTAATAGCTATTTGCGAAGTAGTCATTTATAGATGTATGTAAAGTAATGGTATTTTAATGGTTTACACAATAATGATAAGAATCTGGAGCAATTTGTCTTTAATTAAGAAATAAGGATATTGTTGTGTAATTTAAAACAGGCTGAAGGTATTCATTAGTAGATATCATCAACCATCAATCATATAACATCAATATTTCCATGTTACTTAATTGTTATTTCCCTATATCTATTCTTCATGTTAAAATAAACACGAAAGTTTGATTGGTACATGCCTATAACTTTTAATTAGTCCTTGTACAAGGTATGGCAAAGTAATCTTCCTAGTTTTAATAGCATTGTGAACCGAGTAGAAGGTGTAAAATGGTGGAGATGGTGTCTATGAAGGCAGATAGATAGGAAGTTTTTATTGTAGACGAACGAGCAATGAGCTTTTGCCGTGGAAGCCTGTTCCCAATTTTTGCCCTAGTTCTTGAAGAAGATGGCCTGGAGAATGTCTGATATTAGCAGGTTTCGAAAAAATGTTCTCCGGACACTTGATTTCCCTAATAAGCGATATTTTTTGACACATGCGCTCGCCAGATTTAGCACTATGCGATATTTTTCTGTGGGGTAAACTCAAAGCCGAGAAACCTGCAAACCCTAAATCAGGCAATCCGCACAGAAATCCGCCGTATATTCCAAGAAATTCTAGAAAGAGTTATGCAAAAGTTCATAAGTCGCTTGGAACAGTGTTTGTTATAAGTTCAGGATATGAAAATGTTTTTTTTATCTCTAGTATTCATTTTTACTTCCTTGTACAAAGTAAAGGTCATTACATAATTTCCAGAAATGGTATTTTATTTGAAGCCTATAATAGATTTTAATGAAGAACTATTTTAAAATATAATTCAAAACTTTTCAAATTTGGTATATAAGACTCGTATGTCAATTGAAATAACATAGTAATTTTGGTTAAAGCAGGCTAACCGGAAGTGATATATTACTTGAAGTTGTTAAGAGTTTTTCTTGAATAAAATAGTTTCATTTTGATTTTAGAAATCAGTGCTTCAAATAAGAATTTTAGAGAATTAAATTCTGCGCCTACCACATCAAGTATTATTAAATTAGCCCTTTGTATAAGCGAGATATGTATATTTAAAACTTATATACTTTTTAGTTTTTGTAATGAAGCTTGCTATGAATTAGAACAAAAAATAAAAAAATCTGATGTGGACACCACATGACTTCCTTGTACGCAAGACCAATATGAAGTATAGACCCAATTATAAAATTGCACATATTTGACGTAATGTGACATTAACATCTATTTTTTTATTTTTTTGTTATTTTTGTCCTAATCCATAACACGCTTCATTACAAAAACCAAAAAGTATATGTTTTAAATTTACATATCTCGGTTATACAAAGGGCTAATTTAAAAATAATTAATGTGCTAGACGCAGAATTTAATTCTCTAAAATTCATTTGAAGCATTTATTTATAAAATCAAAATGAAACCATTTTAGTGAAGAAAAACTGTTAACAACTTCAGGTAATATATCACTTCCGGTTAGCCTGTTGTAACCAAAATCTACTATATTATTCCAATTGACATAATAGTCTTATATACCAAATTTGAAAAGTTTTGGATTATATTTTAAAATAGTTTTTCTTTAAAATCTATTATAGACTTCAAACAAAGTATCATTTCTGGAAATTATGTAGTGAACAAAAAGGGAGGTGCACAACTAGATGTTATAGCAGTCCTAAATACAATTTTTCAATTTTCTACGGCTTACCATTTCTGAATTATGCGAGATAGGTACGTACGTACGTACAGACGTCACGACGAAATAAGTCAGAATGGATTCAGGGATGGCCAAAATGGATATTTCCATTGAAATCTGGAAATCGAAATTTTTCGCGAATACAATACTTCCTTTACTTTGTACAAGGAAGTAAAAAATAGATGTTAATGTCAAATTACGTCAAATACGTGCAATTTTATAATTGGGTCTATACTTCATATTGGTCTTGCGTAGAAGGAAGTCGTGTGGTGTCCACATCAGATTTTTTAATTTACCTTCAAAACTAGGGAAGTTGTTTTGCCGTGCCCTGTATATTGTTGGATGTGTAGCGATTGCCCGATTGGCTTGTCGCGTATCTGTAAACAGCACCTAGCACGAGAACAAGCTGACACGATTTCTCGTGCTGTCTGCACCGAATACAAGCCAGAGTATTGACACAAACTCTGCGCAAAACACACACAAATCACATGAATTTGCCAGAGTTTCTATCACCAGATTTTTCCTGGAACTTCGAATTTATTGCGACAGTTTTCACTTCAAAGGGATTTTATAATAAACGATTGAACTTATAAAATAATGTATTACTCTATCCCTACTGCTTGTCACTCTAATTTGTATTCTGGAAATTAAAGTATAAGGTCTCCTAAATATTCAGTTCAAATATGAAACAGAAAGTATTTAACTAAGTGTACATAAAGATGAAAAATAATTATTACTCTTCCCCTACTGTTTGTCACTCAGATTTGTTTTCTGGAAATTAAAGTACTGGTTTCCTAAATATTCAGTTCAAATATGAAACAGAAAGTATTTAACTGAGTGTACATTAAGATGAAAAATAATGAATTAAGGTGCATTCACAAATGAAAATTAGGTTTAGATTTATGGTTTATACTTTAGATTTAAAGACTTTGGCCGCACATTATTTAATGATTCAGAATTTAGGGTCGCTAATCCAAATTAGAAAGCTAAACATTGCAAGGTCCAAACTTTAGGTTTATAATTTAGTTTGACTTCACCCATAAGAACGAGTCTGAAATGATATAGATATATACACCTATCTTTATTTAGTATCCACTTGGTGGATTCGGCTTTTTAAACAAATGCGAGAAGAACATGGATACTGTCATAACTTAATTGCTGAAACCAATAATGCCAAGCGAATGACAGTTTCACGGCGCACAGGTGCCTTGTTGAGTACTGCTCTACCGATATTTTAATTTTGTTTTTGAAGCATTTACACAGATGCCTGTAGATATCAAAACTAGTTTTCAGGTAATTTAAACTTACATTTATGAATGACTTACTTAAACCTAAACAAAAACCATAAACCTAATTTTCATTTGTGAATGCACCTTTACTCTGTTCCCTTACTGTTTGTCACTCAAATTTATATTCTGGAAATTAACATATATGGTCTTCTAAATATTCAGTATATGAATGTCTGGTCGCGAATCTGAGGAACCAAGTTCGATCCCGACCGACGCTAAATATTTTGAATTTTAAATGGCACAAAATTGACCCCTGTGGTGCACTCTCCACGCCAGCAATGAGTGTCCGTAAGGAGGCGCCTGGTAAACGCCCGCACGGTACAAATATGTCATCATTACCGACATCTGCGTACAAAGCAGATTGGCACACCCAGCAATGGGTAATATGCCGTGATGTTATATTTATATATTTATTTAAATGAGTGTACATAAAGATGAAAAATAACACTATACTATAACCAATATCCAGAACTTTTTGTGCTAATTTCACATTTAGATTTTTTATAAATTTTAAAAATTTATTGAATATTGTACAGGATGCAGGGTCGAAGAAATTTTTTCATTGAAGCTAATATATTATCTGAAGTACGGATAATCACATTTTATTAAAGTGTCTATATAACAAATCACCTGTCACAAAATTGAAAAATAGTATGTACCGAAAAATAATGATTCACAGCATGAAACATCCAGCGAATTTATCAAAATTAAAATGTCATGATGTCAGGCTAGAGCTAGCTGATATTTTAATATAGTAAAATAGTTTCCTATTCGAATAGATTTTAATATTAATTAATAAAAATAGTAATAAATTTAATTCGATCGTCTATGAAAGCCAAAAAACTGAATTTTGACTTAACGGTTCAAACAACTATTTTTAGTTTTGTATTACGTTGTTTGTCCAATATGGGGGAGTTTTCTAAATTTTGACTTTTTATGTGTTAAAATATTTTTAAATTTACAGCATCTTTACTTATGCTTATTTTAAAAAATACCGCAGAAAAAAATGTTAAACTTTTGCAATAATTTCTTCCTGCCATTATGGCGCACATAACATCTTTTCGTGATTACAATACTTCCTTTACTACCAGGAAGTAAAAATCTGATGTGCACATAACCTCTCGCCAGATATTTTTTTTTATATTCGTCATTTTTTCGCAAATTCCTTTTATATTGTTTTTTACGTATATTTTTTTGCGTTGTTGACTTTTTTTTTATTTTCATAATGGTGTAAAAATATTTTTGACAGTAGCATACAAATATTTTTGACAGTGACATTTATGTGTCAATTACAAACATATGAATTTCTTGCCTTGTAGTAGTTTGATCTGAGATTTTTACATCAAATTATTTTATATGCATATATGGGATATTTTAATATAAATTATGTACAATATTTTCTTTATATTCAATATCCTGAAATTTTCTTTTTCTACTTTCCTTTTCTTTTTCTTTAATATTCGTCATTTTTTCGCAAATTCCATTTATATTCTTTTTTACGTATATTCTTTTGCGTTGTTGATTTTTTTTTATTTTCATAATCTTCCTAATAATGTACAAATATTTTTGAGAGTGGCATACAAATATTTTTGACAGTGACATTTATGTGTCAATTACAAACATTTGAATTTCTTACCTTGAAGTAATTTGATCTGAGAATTTTTACATCAAATTATTTTATATGCATTTCTTTATCACTAATTCTATAGAAGATATAATAATGAATTTATATTTATCGAATAAAGAATTTAACGTTCTTTAATATAAGTATTTACATAAATTTTCGATAAATAATATTTAGATGATTTTTTTCTTGTAACTACTACTTCGGGTCCAATTGTTATAAAAACTTAAAATGTCTTAAGTCTTATAGTATTTGTGAAATCGTGGATCCAACATACACACACACACACACACACACGCACACACACGGACATCATCGTAAAAATGTTATAAACTGATTCTAGGGACCTTAAAACGTGCTTATTTACTAAAATCTGGATATGCGATTTTTAGCATTAATTCAATATTTCTCTTAGCGAGAGGTAAAAATTATTAATGTGCTTTCTACTGCAGCACAGTTATTATAATGTAAGCTGTTTGTGTATTAAGAGCGCAAAATGCGACATTGTCGATTGAGAGGTTGCCGCGCGACGCAGGAGCGAGGCATTCTCTCGAAATCGACAATGTCCATTTGCGCTCGAAACACACACAAGATTTTTTCTACAGTCGCCACAATGGGGTCCTCCACCATAACAAAAATTTATTTTTTATTTATTTTTACTTATCGGTATTTTCCATTCTTCTTGAGCTATTGCTTCAATCTAATCTAAGCATTTTATACTTTCGTTTTTGTAAATAAAAGGCCCTATTTTATTTTCACAACAGTGCGGTATTTTGTTTGGTTATGTAAGTGGGTAATGTGTAACTACAGTGTCATTAATTCCTGACTAAACGTTTCCATTAGGAATGTAGCCAAGTAACATTTCTCAACATTGTATAGTTAGAAATTTGAGGAGCGAACGTTTTTTCTACTTTGTCGCTCTAGAGTGGCAAAGTGACATTTTGCGTTGACAAAAGAGAGCGCAAATGGCTACGTTGTATATAGACTGCAGAAAAACGAATTTTTTGTTGTGTAATTTATTGTTTTATTATAATTTTTACTCTGTTTTCTATATTGACTTTCTCCATACGCTTGTACTGTGTCTACGGAAATAAATAAATTATTATTATTATTCATTACCGAAATCTCTGTACTACCTTGAACGCCAGGCGGAGCGTTGCAAGAGAGTTACTTTGTCAAAGTTATTATTATTTGAGGTTAATGTACCGCCCACATTAGCAATATATTTACCCACGCATTTACAAGTTTAATAAAGTAATTCATTATCAAGAATTTAATACGATGGCATCTTCTGATGCTTGAACAATATAATATCTTCCATCATCTCGTGATAAGTTATTAGAGTCTGTTGTTTGACTATGGTATAAAGTTGTGTACGTGCCCAACTGTCAAACAAACTGTAATCTTGTTTACATTTTCATTTAGATTACTCGCATCTGCCAAATCCCGGCGAAATTGGAAAGTAGGCAATCAGTTTATAATAACTGAGTTTGAGTTTTTAGCACGTTCGCGACTTACACGGTGAAACTCAGGATGTAATCGTGTAATTATACCTACTCATTAAAGAGTGGGATTGGAAATGCTGAAAAAGTCTGAAAAAAGTATCTACCTACTCGGTGTACGGTCATGAAGTTTTATTTTCTAAAAATTGTAATTAAGGATAGGTGATGAGCAGTGCCGGCCCGAGACTTTTGAGCGCCCCAGGCGAAAATTGTAAAATGCGCCTCTTATTTATTACAATTTTGTTTAGATTATATAGGTACGAAAATTAGAAAAGAAGCGATTTGTGTCCATAACTCGCAAACAATCACAGAATCTTAATCTAAATAAAAATTTTGTGAAAATATTTTGGATATTTAAAATACAGAGATTTTTTATCTTTTGGGTTCTACAGAATCGCTTTATTTTTGTCTATGTTGTATACAGGATTAGTCACGGGAGAGTTACTTTCAAAGTCTGTTTGTGTGCAACCCGAAATACAATTTACAACAACGTCTAGCTTCCTCTCTTAGAAACAGAGAATATTTAATTCACGATTGATTTGCCTGTCTAGTGATGGTTCTGTCATTTTGACATTAGACAATTAAATATGGTCTGTTACCATTAGTATTTTGGGTTGCCAACAAACGGACTTTCAAAATAACTCTTCCGTGACTAACTCTGTATATAGGAAAAGAAAAAAATATTTTTCTTCAAGCGTATAATAATATGCATATTATGCTACTGTACACACGCTTTAGAAGATATTCATTGTCTTACTAGTACAAAAATGTTGGTATTGTTGTACTAGTAAAAAAATGTTAGTTTCTTAGTTCACCGCTGGTGGCGGCAGTAGCCACAGCAACACAGATCATATTGAAAATTGTTATTGACAGTTGAATCGTTTGTGTTTTGTAGTGTACACAGCCAGCTTTGACTAAAATTGCAAATTTTACAAATAAAAAAATTCCAAAAAAATGTCAAAAAATTATTTGAAACACTTGAAGAAAAAATAGTATATGTCATTCGGAGTAGAACGCCCTTTTTGTGTTTTACCCAGCTTGCCAGGCCTCGGCTGGCGCCTCGGCCGCAATAGCTGGGTTCAACACAAAAAGACCGCTTTCTACTCCTAATAACATAATATACTATTTCTCAGTGTAGGTATAAGTCGCGGTATAAATACTTTTCGTTATTTTGCAATTCGGAAAATCTAACTTAACTCTTTAACGGTTCATCCTAGGTAAAAAATGTAAGAATCTTGTTTTGTATAAAATTTCGATACGGATCACCGTTTTCAAGAAAAATGTCAAAAACCAAAATATGTCGCCTTTTTCCAAATTCGCGAGGGGCTGTTGCATCAGTGTATTTTTCTGTATTGGATTCCGTACAAAAGCTTTTGTTGCAATTTTTTTATGTTTATGAATTTAAACTTTCTTCTTTCTTACAGGCCTATTCTACTAAAAATATGTATAACGATATCGTTACCATCATACGACTGTCGCTAAGCATTTGGTTGAAAGACTTAAATAACGACAAATGCCAAAAAGGTATTCGACTAATCATATCGTTATCGAGTTATCGATATGATGAGTTTAACGATAATATCTAACTTCATGTTGACTTTGACAGAATAAATTTATATTTATTTTTCAATTCAAATTTGACATTGATTCAAATTTGAAATTTTCATCGTACATAAAATTATTTATTATTCTCACCCTTGTTTTACAGTGTACACGCTCCATATCTACTTACGCATAAATAATAATTTATAAATAATCTAGAATTTTTTGGCAAACCATCACTTCAACGAGTTCCTGATATATGGTGATATTTGCGTAAATAAATCTCTACATGCTTCTTTACTAATAAAAAAATCTAATTTTCCTCCGGTACAGTAAAAGGATGATTATATAAAATGTCGTATTTAAAAATGTAATAATATAATAATAATACTAATATCTTGCTCAGCTACAACTAATAAAATATCTTCTTCAGCCATTTTTACTTTTGTTTTCAAAATATATTCAACTTTACGACTTCAACGACATAAAATAACGATAAGTAACGATACGTAACGATAATTAAATTAGTAGAATAGGGTTTTGGCAAAAATCGTTATTATAACAACATGTCACCTGGTAACGACTCGTAACGATACATATTTTTTTAGTAGGGTAGGATTCTGTAACTCGTCCGTTATCAAACGGTACCGTTATCACTATAGCAACGTATTTTTTATAAGATGATTGGCATATTTACGTCACAGTTGTCAAATAAAAAGTCATTTTCTATGTAACCATAGTGATAACGGTACCGTTTGATAACGGACGAGTTACAGAATCCTACCCTAGGCCTGTTAGTATAACGTAAAAAAATATAAGTTTGCTGCAACTGGTATTGTCAGCATTATGATTAAAGCTACACACTGAACGAGTCAATAAACTTATAATTTGATTTTTAATTTATTATGCAAAAAATAGTCTCAAAAATGTTGCCCTAAAACCAATTTCGCCCCAGGCGGTTGCCTAGCTTGCTTGCAGCTTGGGTCGGCCCTGGTGATGAGATTTTTAGAAGTGGTGTATTTAAAATATTTTTCCTTGATTTTATTTTGGAAAGATAGGCTACTCGAGAGGATAGTTGTCCCAATGTCATTAAGCAGGTAATAGGTATTTATGTATTAAGGGTATTTGTAAAAAGGCTTGTGAAAGATTCTGGGTTCGAATCCCAGCGAGGTCCATGAATTTTTCACAATTCTTTCTTCGTTTAAATAAATTTGTCCTGTATCCTAAAGCCCATTTCTACGATTTAAATATTAAGGGTATAATTAACAATTGTAGCACGGGGGAATGTTTAAAATTCGACGCGTAATGGAAAGATTTAATGTTTCCGACTCCAGACCAGGCTCTGAGTGTAATCAGTTGCACAAACTCGGAAAGGAAAATACACGAAAAATACTCTAAACGTGAGAACATCTTTTTATGTTAAACGAAAATTTTTGACCTTTACATAATTTGACATGTCCTACTGGCCGCTCATTAGCCTAATTCCCTAAAATTCCGCTGATGCCGCATGCTATTCTGCGGGTCCCAAAACCCCTCAAATAATAGTAAAAATCTTTTAATAAAGAATTTCGGCTTCATCTCGGTCAGGAATTTCACCACTCGAAATTCTACGAAAGCTTATAATAATTAATCATTAGCCAACCGTATAAAATTCCCTGAATTTCTGAAAACCCTTCAACCTTTGCCAATTAAAAATGTGATATATTGATTCCCAAATCTAAAATTAACTCATCCATCAAATATTCCAAGAATTTAATCCCAATCAGAAAAAAAATCTCTATCAGTAGCATATTTCACATATCTGCACAGTGGATATTGAAATACGAGTATCCCTGGCTATGTGGTGAATAGATGGAGAATGAATGGTATGCCTGGCGGGGTGTGAATGCGAAATGCAGCCAGGTGTGTGCAAGCAAGCGACTAATGAAAATTTCATTCGTGAATGGATTGACGGTATTGCAAACATGCCGTTATTCACTCAGTTTCAAATGGACTATGGATATTACCAAATGTAGAGCAATGTTTCTGCACCAAAAAATTGGTGTAAATATTTTAACGGCTTCCTCTGGAATATGTTCTCACCCATTAGGCTTGATTTACATTAGCGGTACAATGACGGTATGTCAATTACATGAGACGTTTACATTAGACGGTACCACGACGGAACGAACATAATAAAATACCATGACAATATAGTTTTGTCTTTTATGTAGAAAATAGCATGCAATGTTTAAACATTTCTCAAATACCGACTTGGCTATAATGGCGTATGTGAACAAATTTTTATTTTTACATAATATGATACTAAACAAAAAATAAAATACCTGTATTTTTTTATATCGATTAATTCTTCGTACTTTACGAGAAAATAATTATTAAAAATTTGGGGAGGGATTTGTGACGTGACAATGGTATGAAAAAGACGGTTATACTGGGAGGGAAAGAGATATTTATAGCCAGATGTGACCATGCCATACTCTGCCACACCTACCACAACATAAACGCGACGCTGATAGGCTGATTTATAACTGTCTCTTTCTTTCTTGCAGTCTATCTGTTTTTGTCCACTAATCTAACATACTTACGGCATATATCCGTTCTCCAAAACATTAAATTGTTATAAAACAAGATTATTACAAATTAATGTATAGTTTTTATTATTATAAGGAGAAGCTACAGTGATTAGTTTTTATATTTTATGACTATAGGCGCGAGAAGACACGTGACTCGAGGGACCTTGACGTGCTTAGAACCAGTTGATTTGTGTGCGCATGTCATTTTGACAAGAACATTGTCAATTTGACAACACCAATGTTTTGACTTATTTTGATTTTGAATTGCTAAAATGTTAATATTTTATAATTTTTAGGCAGTAAAACACATGAAATTAAAAATAATAACATTTTAGCAGTTAAAAATCAAAATATGTCAAAACATTGGTCTTGTCAACATGACATTATTTTTGTCAAAATGACATGCGCACACAAATCAGCTGATTCTAAACACGTCAAGGTTGCTCGAGTCACGTGTCTGCTCGCGCCCTATTGTTGAAGAAGAAGAAAATCTAGAAAATCTTACAAAACGATCTATCTTTTATATACTTTTTGTAATAATCTGTAGTGCATATTTCACGTTTTTGTTATAGGCAGTGAACTTTTGTTCAATAATGTATGTAAAAGACAAATATGGCAGTCAAAAATATGTCAGATGTCAATCACGTACTAGCATATGTTTACTTCCACTCGGCTGATTTTGCATTGAACGTCAACTTGACGTGCACGTATTCTTCAAACGCAATCTTCCACTCCCCCTTGCATCCTATATACTAAACAGTTAGAGGATCTTTCTATATATTCTTTAATCAAAAAGCCGATCGCCAAACTTTAGACAAGGCTACAGCTTAAACGGTGCGACCGATTTTCATGAAATTTGTATCAAATTGTAGGAAATGATTGGCTTCAGGGCCCTTCTAATAGGACGAATTTCTGTAGGTTGCATAGTTTTGGAGTAAAAAATTATTAAAGATTGAAAATTGGGACAGAAACAATAGGTCACTGTAATGATCACAGTTCTCTTTGAAAAATTTAAGACGAAGAACGCCATGTTTGTCATGTCATTTTGAACCTTTAAATGGGAATATTTATGAAATGGAGACAATTTGAAAGAAGTTTAATTCATAATTATAAATTTTGAGAATGGGCAATTATATCCGCACAGGTAAAAAAGGCCTAAAACATTTTAATTAAAAATTGTAAATTTTGACGTTTCATATGTACTTGAACAGTGTTACCAAATATGTCATAAGTAACTAGGTAAAAAACAAATATTCCTAACTAAACAATATTTTTCACAGTAACGATCACAGTTTTCCTTGAAAATTTAAGACGATAACCGCTGTTATGTCAATGTCAATGATGACAAATTATCTGTTTTCTTCCTTTTAAATGCAATAAAATGTTAAAATAATATGTAATAATTAAAGAAAAGATGATGAATTTAACAAGGTAGGTATATGTAATGATTTTAAGCCATGTTTATTATTATGTTACATATTTTATTTTGTAAATAGAATTTTGGAAAATGTGTAAGGAAACACGTCGAAAAGGATCAGAAAGGTAGGAATAATATCACAATCTATGTACAAAATTAAAAAGATAAACATTGTCATGTCATATTTGATATGTTAATGACAAATTATGCATGTCGTATCAACACTAAAAACATAGTCTGGAAGTAAACATGCAAAACAGAATATACGTGTTTAAATGGAACCCAAAAAGATTTGGTGCTAAACACAGGACATAGGATTAAACACTACAGAATAAATAAAAATAAGGAAGGAGAGCACCATAAAGGAACTCTGTACAAGGCTATACCTATTTTACCTATTTTAAGACGTATGTTTATTGTTAATTTATATATTTTATTTTGTAAATAGATTTAACAAAATGCCAGGCTGAGAAAGACATAATGAATATCAAAATCGATAAATCATGCCTTAATGTTTGGAACAAGTCAATTCAATAATTTTAGATGGTTTGTTTAAATCTGTTCTTTTTGCAATTCATTTTCTTACATTACGTTTAAAATTACTTCAGATTAAACATAAGTCAATAAATAAATAAATAAATATATCATCACGGCATATTACCCATTGCTGGGTGTGCCAATCTGCTTTGTACGCAGATATCGGTAATGATGATGACATATTTGTACCGTGCGTGCGTTTACCAGGCGTCACCTCACGAGCACTCATTGCTGGCGTGGAGAGTGCACCATAATTCAATATCTATCTTAAAACGGTACAGATTTAAATCTGTATTTCATTTTCTTATATTACTTTTAGAATTATCTATTTTAAAATTCTTTTATTGCCATATATTAAAAAATCTTGTCAAAGTTAACAATGCGATTAAAGTTAACAATGTTTTATGCAACTGGGCTATAATCCTACAGCATAAGCCACAAAAGTAATCTTGTATACCTATGAGTCTTGCATTTTTCCTCTTTAATAACAATCCAAACTTTATTAATGTAATGTAACTACTTACTTTTCTACAGTTTGTAACTACATAATTGTTTACTTTAAAATTAAAATATCACATTTTTTGAGTTTTGTTTGATTTATTTTTACCTTTAAATTTAGTATTGTGTACTCATACCGTGTGTCTGTCTTAAAGGTGTACATAGGAGATTAACATGGGAAATTAGTTTTTTGCAATTTCCTGCACGCCTAATTATTTTAAGCTAAAACGCTTCAAATAAAAGTTTTAGGGCAGAAAATTCTGTATCTAAATCAATAAACAGAATTACCTTTACATGCTTTGTAACGACAGAAATTAATTATGAAAATGTCGAAAATTACGTTGAAAATATCGACAGCCATGGAATTGAACAAAAAATAAATAAATGCTTGACGTTTTATCAAATTGTCAGAAACGTCAAATAAATTAACTTAGGTTGTGACAGATAAAACGTTAAGCATTTATTTATTTTTTGTTCAATTCCATGGCTGTCGATATTTTCAACGTAATTTTCGACATTTTCATAAATAATTTCTGTCGTTACAAAGCATGTAAAAATATTTCTGTTTATTGATTTGGATGCATAATTTTATGCCCTAAAACTTTTATTTAACGCGTTTTTGCGTAAAATAATTACGTGAGCAGGAAATTGCAAAAAACTGATTTCCCACGTTAATATCCTATGTACACCTTTAAGACAGACACACGGTATACGTGTTATTAATATTATGTTTATACAGTGTGTTAAAAAAACCTAACTCGGAGTAGGCTATGAACAGAGAAACGTATGTTTGATCAATATTCAATTCAAAAGTCAAGTTGTCAAAGGATACAGTTTACCGTCATTCGCCGTTTTCTAATTTGAAAAGCTTTGATTTCTTTGCAAAACATTTTTGACAATATTTTAAGTCAAATTGACATTTAATTAATTGACATACGTCTCTTTGTACATAGCCTACTCTGAGTTCGGAATTTCTTTGAACACACTGTATTTATCGTGTAACTAAGACATTTTGTCCTGTTTACTCGCATAAAACGCGCAGCATTTTTTCATTTCAATATATGTTTTTATCAGTTCCTACCAATCACTTTGTATACATAAGCATTAAACATGGTAAAACAAATTATTATAGAAAAAAATTATTCAAATAAAAGTTGTAGAGCATAAAATTCTACTTTCATATTAATAAACAAAATCCATTTCGTATGATTAGTAACACTAGAAATTAAATATGAAAAATTTAGTTTAATAGCACTAGCCATTGAATTAAAACAAACAGACAAACAAATGATTGATGTTTTAACTGTCAAATATTGAGACTTTTCAATCATATAAAAAAAATCTGATGTGGCCAGCACATAACCTCTCGCCAGATATTTTACCCTGGTTGTACGCATAAAACGAAAAATATTTTTAAATACAAATACATATATTCATGTGTCACTACAAAATAATTATTTTAATATAAATTATGTACAATACATACATTTTCTTTATATTCAATATCCTGAATTTTTTTTCTACTTCCCTTTCTTTTTCTATTATTCATTTTTTCGCAAATTCCTTTTATATTCTTTTTTGGGTATATTCTTTTGCGTTGTTGACTTTTTATTTATTTTCATAATCTTCATAATGATGTACAAATATTTTTGACAGTGGCTTACAAATATTTTTGACAGTGACATTTATGTGTGAATTACAAACATTTGAATTTCTTGCCTTGAAGTAGTTTGATCTAAGAATTTTTACATCAAATTATTTTATATGCATTTCTTTATCTCTAAATCTATAGAAGATATAATAATGAATTTATATTTATCGAATAAAGAATTTAATGTTATACGGACATCATCGTAAAAATGTCATAATCGGATTCTAGGGACCTTAAAACGTGCTTATTCACTAAAATCTGGATATGTGATTTTTAGCATGAATACAATACCTCTCTTAGCGAGAGGTAATTACATATGTCATGCTGTTTGTTTGAATTTTATGACTATCACTATTTTTGTCGTGATTTTCGATATTTTCATTTGCAATTTCTGCCGTTACAAAGCATGCACAATTAATTATTTTTTTTTAATCAAATGCAGAATTTCATTATCTACAACTTTTATTTGAAGTATTTTTTCAAAAATAATTTGGAAAGCAACGCGCAAGGTAAAACTGTTTTCCCATGTTAAATGCCTATGTAACGGATTTGGAGTGCCACCTGGTATGTAGGTACGTCGAAAAATTATATTTTAACTGCATTTTTTGATTATACTTCTGAAATATTATTGACAACTTTTTGCAAGAAAACGGTAGCCGACTAAGCTGTCGTATTTTTGACATTTCTCCATGATAGCCCTTGACAAAACATTTCTTGTTGTTTGTCAGAAATATATTTTGTTCGGTATTAAATGAAAAGTTTTCTGTCTGGCTAAATTATAGAACTTCCAAAATTTAGACATCAACTCGATTGGGTTTTGTTTTTCGCATAGACTTGTCTGAACCCTGTCGTGATTGGGATCAACTGAAATTTTGTCTGCTGATATGGAAGTGTTAACAATTAGACATCTCAGTCGGCTTTTGTTTTGTGCATAAAGATGTTAGAAATATGTCGTGTTTGGTATCAAATGAGAGGTCTAATTAAGGACTGTTAGATACATGTGTAAAAATTTCTGACACGTTCATTGGCATTTGTTTTATGCATAAAGTTAATTCGTTTGATAGAAGGGGGAACTTGGGTATCTGACAAGACTGTTGGCGTTAGCATTTTGGTTTTAAATTGTGCGTAGACAGATTGGATGTACGTATAAACTATTATAAAACACTATCGGCGGAGCCCTAGGGTAAACTCGGCGAAGCCGAGGTTAGGCTAGTCCTAATACTAAACGATTAGATTCACTATAGTTATATAGTTTCTTTAATCACGACGATCGCTCAACTTTAGACAAGGCTACAGCTTAAACGGTGCGATCGATTTTCGTAAAATTTGTACCAAGTTGTAGGAAATGATTGGCTTCAGGGCCCTTCTAATGGGACGAATTTCTGTAGGATGCATAGTTTTCGTGTAAAAAATTATTAAACGTAAAATTAAACAATGGATCGTAGAATACATGTAAAAATTTAGAAGATAAAAATGCTGTCATGTGTAAAATTTGGCATGATGTCAATGTCAATAATGACAAATTATAAATGTCGTATGGGTTGTCGACCATTTCAACGCTAAATATAAATAAATATATTGTGTAAAATTGAAGAAAAGAATATGAATTAAACGAGGTAGGTATACGTAATGAATTTAAGCAATATTTATTGTTAATTTAGATTTTATTTTGTAAATAGATTTTACGAAATGTCAGAAGTTACTAAAAACTACGAAAACGTTGATAAAGACTAGAACAGTTTCACAATCGAACGAAGAATACATGTATAAAATTAAAAAGATAAATACTGTCTTCTGTCACATTTGAAATGTTAATGACAAATTTAAACTACAGAAAATAGTCAGTTTAAAATTGAAGAAAAGAATGTAGGAATTAAACGACGTAAGGTACGCTATGAATGTAAGATATGTTTATTCTTATTTTATAATTTATTTTGTAAATAGATCGTTGAAAATGTTCGAGGTTATTAAACGACGAAATGGACGAGAAATGTAGGCAAAGCATTAACGACAAGAAAGACTGTGGAGGACAACAGTGTACAGAGAGAATGTCAAGGATTATTTTCTGTGCCGGTCAGTGTATTAATCTAAGATAGATAATAGATTTTACAAAACTGATAAAAAGAAACTGATAGTATTTGGGCTGTCGGTCCAGCGTACTTTATTCGCACAGCTTTACCCGTACGTTCTAAACCTAAACCGTACACAAATAACGGAGTGCGTAGGGCTCTTTAGGGCAGTTTGGGTTAGCAGTTTGGGTTGCGTGGGCATGTTGCGTAGGTAGTTTGGGTGGGCATGTTGCGTGGGTAGTTTGGGTGGGCATGTTGCGTGGGCAGTTTGGGTGGGCATGTTGCGTGGTTAGTTTGGGTGGGCATGTTGCGTGGGTAGTTTGGGTGGGCATGTTGCGTGGGCAGTTTGGGTGGGCATGTTGCGTGAGTAGTTTGGGTGGGCATGTTGCGTGGGTACTTTAGGTGGGCATGTTGCGTGGGTAGTTTGGGTGGGCATGTTGCGTGGGCAGTTTGGTTGGGCATGTTGCGTGGGTAGTTTGGGTGGGCATGTTGCGTGGGCAGTTTGGGTGGGCATGTTGCGTGGGTAGTTTGGGTGGGCATGTTGCGTGGGTAGTTTGGGTGGGCATGTTGCGTGGGTAATTTGGGTGGGCATGTTGCGTGGGCAGTTTGGGTGGGCATGTTGCGTGGGCAGTTTGGGTGGGCATGTTGCGTGGGTAGTTTGGATGGGCATGTTGCGTGGGCATGTTGCGTGGGTAATTTGGGTGGGCATGTTGCGTGGGCAGTTTGGGTGGGCATGTTGCGTGAACATGTTGCGTGGGCAGTTTGGGTGGGCATGTTGCGTGGGCAGTTTGGGTGGGCATGTTGCGTGGGTAGTTTGGGTGGGCATGTTGCGTGGGCATGTTGCGTGGGCAGTTTGGGTGGGCATGTTGCGTGGGCAGTTTGGGTGGGCATGTTGCGTGGGTAGTTTGGGTGGGCATGTTGCGTGAGCAGTTTGCGTGGGCATGTTGCGTGGGCTGTTTGGGTGGGCAGTTTGGGTGGGCATGTTGCGTGGGCAATTTGGGTGGGCATGTTGCGTGGGCAGTTTGAGTGGGCATGTTGCGTGGGCATCATAAACCACTATCGGCGGAGCCCTAGGGAAAACTCGGCGAAGCCGAGGTTACGCTAGTGCAAATACTATGCTGTTACTACAGCCGCTTTTTTTTATCAAGAAGATCAACTCGGAGTAGCACGCATTTATCCTAAATCGTTCTTTTTAATAGACTACCCATTTTCTTCGTCCCCGCCCCCGCGAAGCAGCACTTTTGAAACAAGATCAAATAGATCCTGAACTGATCTCGAATGTCAATGTCACGTCAATGTGACTGACTGGTGTATTTTGTCTTTTTTGTATTTGATATTAAAATGACATGAATAGAAGAAATTAATTAGTTTAAAACGTTGTACCATGTTTCAATACCATAAGAAATACATCTTTATTAAATACTTATTGCCTATGCAGATGACATCTCACTACTCTTAACTTGTAATAAACAATCACAAATTGAAATGTCTCAAATAATTAACAATTTATTGCAGTGGTTCGCATCATTAGATCTTTCTTTAAATATAGATAAAACCGTTTTGGTTCAATTTTCGACAACTAAGAAATCAGAAAGTTTACTAATACGTTGCAATAGTAAGTCACTACCACAAGTTACTCAAACTAAATTATTAGGTTTATATGTACACGAAAATCTTAACTGGTAGCCCCACACTGATAAATTATGTAACATGTTGTCTTCATTATGTTTCTTAATTAAACGTCTTAAGTCACTTACAGATGAAAATACTACAAAAAACCTTCTACTTTGCAAAATTTTACTCCTGATTATGTTATGGTATTATTTTTTTGGGCGCTGCTTCCTCTACCATCATAGTATTTAGATTGCAAAAACTAGCAATAAGAAATATATTTTCCTTAAAGTATAGAGATTCTTGCAGAGATGTATTTAGAGAAAATCAAATGTTAACTTTACCTTGTATTTATCTCTACAATATATGCCTGTTTATTAGAAAAAATCAATTCAGAATAACAGCTCACAAAAATATACATAACTATAATACCAGAGGAAAGGATAAGTTTATACAACCTAGAAGTAGACTAACCTTAGTACATAATAATAATCCAAACAACATAGACATCTCTATATATAATAGATTACCAAATTATATTACAAATGTTAAATTAGAAAATAAATTTAGAAAGATTTAAAAATATTTTTATCACAAAAATGTTATTATAATTTAAATGAGTATTTCAATGACAATTAGTAAGATCACTTTATGCATGTATTTATTATTTGTTTATATTTACTGTACTGTAAGTATGTTTGTATGTATTGACGATCCAATATCGGCTGTATCTGCTGGTCAAAGGAAATAAATTTATTATTATTATTATTATTATTATTATTATTATTATTATTATTATCATTATTATTATCATTATTATTATTATTATTATTATTATTATTATTATTATTATTAAAGGAAAAAGAATTTAATACGTCAAAATCAAAACACATATACAACAGACTAAAACCACAAGCAAATTCAGCATATTATTATATTATAAATATAATGCTATGTATGTTTTCATCTACTACTTCTTGTTTTAAAAAATATACTGTTCTTTTTAGGATTAGGAGTAGTTCAGTTCAGATCAGTACGAGGTAAGATCAGTTCATTTTTCCCCTAAAAAGAAAGCGCCTTGTAATATACAATATTTTTTCAATTGAAACAAAACTATACTGTACCCTGGTCGTATCGCTAATGTAAATCAGTGAATATCGATGGTCCGTAATCGTACCGTTATCGTACTGAGAACGTGATGTAAATGGCAGAGGTTATTCTAACGTGCAGTTGGACACAAAATGTGCAGTAGGAAAAGCAAATTGTGCAGTGGGAAATTAAAATCTGTGCAGTTATTTTTCATTTATTTCGAATAAACCAAATAAAATTATAGAAAAAAACATGAACTAAACATATTAGTCAGTACTATATACCCTTAAAATTAGTGACATAGATTTAGAAACATCCTGTGTAAGCACTAAAATTGTGCTAGCTTTTCCCTCAGACTCTTCGCTTGTCTTATCCTCATCATTGGCATTGGCCTCAGCAAAAATACCATTAGAGATGCTCACGCTTATCTTTGTGGCTTTCCGGGGATCTCATTCTAACAGAGAAGCCATGTTGTAATAAATATACAAAACCGCATTTTCGGAATCTACCGACAAGCTATTCCGAGACACGATTTTATATTTTTTAAATTTAATTCCGAAGAAATAGTTAAGAACTAACTCTGGATGCGTCAGTTTCCGCAACTTTTCTATTTGTGGGTGTTCTAGTACTTCGTTATAATCTTGAACTGAATTAAACAAAGATCTTTCACCAAAATATTATAAACCTATACTCTGTTCCATTTAAGCCACTCAGTATTGTAGAGAATAAGGAATACTTTTAACCTCTCTGATTGGCTGAAATTGGAGACAAGAGACAAGTTTATCCAATGTAATTTCGGCTACTTAAAATTGGCGTTGATGCGAGCGACATCTGCTGAATGACTTAAAGGGAATAGAATATACAGGGATTTATTTTCTTGTGCAGTGGAAAAAAATCCTTAGAATAACCTCTGGTAAATGGGTCCATTAAAATACATTGGACCAAGAAGTATCGTACCGTTATTGTACCGTCATTGTACCGCTAATGTAAATCAAGCCTTAAAGTAACACAACTATTTTTATTACTATGACAAATATTTCGTAAACTTCCATTTAAAACACTTTTGAAAAATGATAAACTGGTTCATTCTTCCCATTTTCCCAATTTTCTTCTTTTGCGAACTCCACTCACCGTTACGGTTGAGCAAATACAAGTGAAGCAAGCCAAAGCAGCATCCCTTCTTGACAGAATCTAATAAAAAAATAATCAGTGGCTCGAGGCACGACCACCCGTGAGGCCATTGTTATTAGATGTCTATTTCCGTGGCCTGCCTGCTTGCTGCCAGGCAGCCAGCCAACTCTATTGACTTACAATGAAAAATGGAACCGGAGAGAAACGGGCTGATAGGTAATAAGCTGGGATGTGTGATTTATTTTAAACTTTCATGTACTTGTCTTTTGCTTTTTACCTCCTGCTACCCTTGGTAAGGATAGGGATCGTGCTAAAAATCGCATTTTGGTAAATGACCATGTTTTAAGGTCCCTAGAATCCAATTTCTCTATCACTTAAATACTATCATTCAAAAAATTAGATTTTGGTGTAAATTGGGTAACTTTATTTGAAGCTCAAAATAGTTTTTCTTCGAAAAATACATTTAAATGTTATTTTTTCGAGATTAATGCCATTATAAAAATTAAATAAATAAATAAATCATCACGGCTTATTACCCATTGCTGGGTGTGCCAACCTGCTTTGTACGCAGATATCGGTAATGATGAAATATTTGCCGTGCGGGCGCTTACCAGGCATCACCTCACGGGCACTCATTGCTGGCGTGGAGAATGCGCCACAGGGGTCAGTTTTGTGCCATTTAAAATTGGAAATATTTGGTGTCGGTCGGGATCGAACCCGGTTCCCCAGATTTGCGACCCGACACTCAGGCACGCGGCCACGAGACCCCATTATAAAAATTAAAGATTATTAAATTTCCACAGATTTGAATTAATACTTTTTGTACATATTTTATGGATAAATTTATAAAATTATCTATAATTTAAATCCCGGAGCCTACGCTTTAAACAAACAAAAAAACTTCTTGGTTAAGCAGTTATTCAAATGTATGTAACTGACAGACAAATTTTACTGTCAAAGAACTAATCATTTCAAATTAATAATAGTAACGTTTTAAAAAGAAAAAAGTAAATAGAACAATAGGAAAGGAAATCAATAGAATACAGTTTCCAGCATAAGTAAATATGTAGGTATGTATTTAGATTAATAAAAATTAACGATTCACAAAAAAGTTTTAGCTAATCCTCATTTTTGGATTAGTGAATTCTATTCTATCCTGGTATTTAAATTTAATCTTCATTTTATTATCAAAAAATCTGATGTGGCCAGCACATTACTTTCCGTCAGTTCGTGCGTCAGTTCTATGTATTTTGAATAAATGTCATACAGAAAGTTCATTGTAAAAGATTCTTTTTCTTGTACATTACCTTAAGACAGTTATATTTTATACAAATTCCATACAGGAAGTTTATAGCAAAAGATCCTGTAATTCCAGTAAAATTATAACAAAAACATACTGTCAACTGCACTTGACACTGACACCTTTCAATCAGAATTTTCTTAATATAGCAGCTGTTTTCAGAGTTATAGCATAGCTGGCTAATATATATTATATTTAATATCTTTATAATTTTTTAACTCTATATCCATTTAATATGAAGTATAAAATGCATTCAAATTATATAGAGAATAAAATATCCTTTAATATTAATTTTATAATAACATTAAAAATGTGAAAAAATTATATTTAACATCGTTTTTTCAAGAAAAACTGTTAAAATCATCAAATGATGGTACTTCCGATTGATCAATTATAACCAAAATCTAATCAGCTCTTCACATGGATGTAACGAAGAGGAATACGAAAGAATTATAATTTTTGGAATTGTAGTATTAGAGTTATCGCATTAGAATATTTTGTCACACAGACACACAGACACACACACACGCGCGCGCTCGCACACACACACACACACACACACACACACACACACACACGCACATACAGACTTCATCGTAAAAATAGTAAAATCGTATTCTAGGGGCCATAAAACGTACTTATTCAACAAAAACTCAGCACCGATTTTTTTGACCAAAGACAACACCTTCCTTACCTAAAGGTGACGGAAGGTAAAAAGGTAGTTACTTGGATTAGAGACTATATTTTAAGAAATAAACGGAATATGATATTCATTAATAGTTTGTTTTGATTTTTCTCCCAATATATTCAATGCTACTAATCATACTTCCTTCCACGTTTTTCTAATTTGCCCATAAACCCCAATAACAACCATGTCAATACGCGTCCATCATAATTAAATCAATATAACCCTTAGTTGCTTCATAAATTTTTTCTGTATGATAAAACAAAACATTGATATGTGTGCACTGGACTGAAAGCAATATTTCAGATTTATCAACCGTGCTATGATATGGGTTGGTCCGCTAGACCTCTGTTCAAGTATTGCCAAGGACTTATCGAGCTTGTTAGTTTTCTTTCGCGACTGAGCCGAAGTGGTTTGTTGGACAAACACACACTACGGTATTGGACTTGAGGAATCTAATAAAAAAATAATCAGAGACGAAGAAGGAAATGTGAATTGACATTGGGGTGGAGATTTCGCCATTTGATGGAAAGAATCGCGATAGTTTTATAATAAATATTTAAATAACTTTTATCTGGTGGAATTAATTATTTATTCTTGCAGCTATATTAGGATTTGTTTAATGGCTAATTTGTTTTGTTGGTGACAAAATTGAATCCACCACTTTTGAAATTCTTTCAATTTGATGTTAATGTATGAATCGCCCTCACAAAACCACGACAGCTAAAAAACTTACGAGGTTACGATGAAAATTGTTAGTTATTAAAAGACCGTTGCATTTTTAAACAAAAAATCTGATGTGGCCAACAGCAAACCTTCCGCTATTTAATTTTTATTAATTTAAATATACATACTTACATATTTAGTTATTGCGATAACTGTATTAAGATCCATTCCATATAACTATGGTTCTATTTACTATTTTCTTTTTAGAACCCTATTATTAATTTGAAATTAGCTCTTTGACAGTAACATTTATCTGTCAGTTTAACTGTGTAACCAAGGAGTTTTGCTTGTTTAAAACATAGGCTCCAGGATTTAATTTATAGATAATTTTATAAATTTATCCATAAAATATATAGAAAAAGAATTTATGCAATTTGTAGAAAATATACACCAAAATCTAATGGTCTCTTTCCATATTAGAATAAGGTGGAAATACAAGGTTTCAAAATTTTCTGAATGATAGTATTTGAGTTAGAGTGGAGGATACACACACACACACACACACACACACACACACACACACACATTCACACACACACACACACACGCACATACAGATATCATGGTGAAAATATTAAAATTGGATTCTAGGGACCTTAAAACGTGGTCATTTACCAAAATCTCGATATGCAATTTTTAGTACGATCCCTATACCTCTCTTACCAAGGGTAGCGGGAGGTAAAAATCTTGATTGTTTTTCAAAATATTCTCCATTCTTACTAATACACTTATGTATTCTTTGAAACCACTTTTTAAAATATTCATTTTTTGAAAGGTTTTTAAAAATTCTTTGAAATTCTATAACTGCTGCATCTGCGCTGGAAAATCTTTTACCATGCATTATTTTTTTAACAGTTAGAAACAAAAAAAAAAATCGCACGGCACCAGATCTAGGCTATACGGAGGATGAGTTACCAATTGAACTCCCGAATCTTTAAAAAAAAAACCCATGTTCTGACAGAAGTTTGGAAGGATGCGTTGTCATGATGGACTAAGATGTTACGCAAACCGGTCCTTTAGCGACCTTATAATTTTGCAAACATCTGTGGTAAAGCCACTTCGCATTACCATTCAGAATTAACAGTTCTGCGATCTTCAAGTGGAATAACAGCTACAGGACCACTTCGGCGGAAAAAAACAGCAATCATTTTCTTATTGACGCTTCAGCCACGAATTACTTTTGTGGGCAAGTCTTCATCTTCGAATACCCAAACACTAGACTGATGTTTAGTTTCAGGGTCGTAACTATATACACAAGATTCGTCACGTGTTACAATGTACTCGTATGCCACTTGCTTGTAAGCTCCTCCGTCAGATTTTTGCAACATAAATTTACACCAGTCTACTCGATCCTGTTTTTGACTTTCTGAGAACAAATGCGGTATCCAACGGCTTGCTAGCTTTCTTACCCCAAGATGTTTATGCAAAATGGTATTCCTCTTGAATCTCCCTATAAGTAATATTTCGATTGGACTAAATCAAGCTTGCCACACGATCAACATTTTCTGAACAGGCAGCATCCGTAGGTCTTCCAGGTCTTGATTCGTCTTCTAGCAGCTCTCACCCTCGTCGAAATTCGCGGAATCAATGACTAACAGCGGATAATGAAGGGGCAGCATCGCCAATTGCTGCTGTCAAATTTTCATGGCTTTGCTGGTATCCTAACGGTCTTTTATAGTCATAGAAAATCATAGCTCTAAAGGCAATTCGCGGAATGCTCATTTTAACTGAATTAAAAATGCAAAACTACTTAACTTACAAAATTAACTACGTTTCACAAGGAAATCGGAACGTTTGACAATTGTGGGTAACGAATGTACTAATGCGACATTCAATTTTTGCAATTGTTTCTAGCCAATTGAGCTTCTATGGCCTGCTACAAACTATTAACAGAGTATCCCTCTTATAAGTAAAATTCGAAACATATATTAATAATCCTCTTAACCATTGATGATAAACTCAAAATCAATGGTAACCGAACATCGTCACCGATTAGTTTTTAAGTGAATAGATCTTCCCTTATAATTTGTTTTGGTGTGAGCGTGTTTTATGATGAATTATAGACGTATATGTATATGTGTATGTGTGTATGATGTGATTAGTGTTTGGTTTGTGTTATATGAAGTGTGTGGAGGTGGTATGCACGCACTCTCTGTCCCAACACGCAATGGAATGCGAATAGTTAGACTAGCTAGAGAAAGGGAAAGGTATATGACCTTAACAGGAATAACATTTACAAGCTTGTTATTATGACAGGATAAGTTTTATCATAAACATCGTATACAAGCATGGGTTGTTCAGGGGGGGGGGGGCAAAGTCAAGAATACAAAAATATAATATACTAAAAATAAGTATGTTCTTAAAAATATAAAACAACATAAATATGTATGGAAAAAAATTACAATACAGTAATAGTACATTACTAACCGAGGTAGAAAGTGTTTCATTACTGTCGAGGGCGAAGATAGCTGACCAAGGCGCGAAGGTTAACAATAACTAACTTCCCAACTTTTTAAAAGTCAGAAATCGTTATATTACCAACTGATTGTGAATAAACAACATTACCTACTTATTCTTTTTCCGAAAATGCTAATTTTAAATTCCTTGCAAATTCATTTAGAACTTCGTCTATATATTTCTGTTTATTTTCGCTTATGTATTCGCGATGGAGGCTCATCATACATAAACCGTCTAGCCGATCTTCGCTAATAGTAGATCTAATCCATGTTTTCACTCTTTTTAGAGTGCTAAAAGATCTTTCCACAGTGCATCTAGTTGCAGGAAGACAAATTAAAATTTCTAAAGCTTCGGAGTTTGCTGGGTAAAATGTACAATGTTGTAAAAGTTCTGTTACAGGAGTTTCTTTAGTAATAATCATTTCTTTATTTGAAACCCAATATTCGTGCCATGCCAAAGCTTCTTCAAAAAAATTGTTAATTTTATAATATGAATGAATCTCTTGAGCTAGTTTAGTAAAATTATTATAGTTTATTTGTTTTAAATTAATCGGATGCAAATTATAGAGCAAAAAGGCAACATTATCATCTTTCGAAAACCGAGAATTTAAAGAACTAATTAAAAAATCTAAGTAATTTATAAAAATTGCTTTTTTAAAATATTCTCGCACAGAATTAGCTTCGTAGTTTACACGGTGAATTTGTCTTCCACCACTAGCGACTCTCGGCATTTTTAATTCAAGATCAAAATTTTATGCAACTTCTTCAGCGCTATTAAATAGTTCAGTAAAAATTATTTCTAAATCAGAGTTCCTATGTTTGTTAAATATATCCAATAAGTGATTAATATGTTTCTGTACAGCTAGCATATCAACAGAAATACCCTGCAAAATATTTGTTACGGGTTCCAGAAGTGCCGAATATTTAGAAATTAGTTTAAGGGAAACAATAAAATAGCTCTCAACAGTAGCACTTGCTAGTTGTTGTGCTCCTAATCTAGTAGTACGATTAACTTCAGGTATGGTATTGGTAATATTTT
This sequence comes from Harpalus rubripes, assembly GCA_963082715.1. Taxonomy (NCBI): domain Eukaryota; kingdom Metazoa; phylum Arthropoda; class Insecta; order Coleoptera; family Carabidae; genus Harpalus; species Harpalus rubripes. The sequence goes on from OY720460.1 coordinate 14,111,938, forward strand.
TATTTATAATTTGTACTGCGGATGTATCTTTTAAATTATGTGCGCGCGAAGCTTACGCTAACTTCATGATGAAGAAGCCAGAACATACTTCTACATCTTATAAAAATACTCTTTATAATGAAGGTTACGCAGGACACCGTGTAGTATAAAAGTTGGATATATTTTGAATGTGACAAAAGCGATGAAAACGTCTACGTGCGACCCCTGGCAACTTTCGCGGCTTAGAGACCTTGTCAAACTTTAATAAATTTCCAGTCTTTGGCTTCACGGTAATCCGTCAGCCTGTCATTATTTTAAAGACAAATTAATCCCGTCAAAATTACCCCTGCTATTGGCACATATTTCTTTCCCTTGTAAGCTCAGAGGCTCAGACTCAGACTCAGACTCAGAGGCCGGCTCGTTGAATATCGGCAGAGGTTCGTGGGTCGTGAGGTATTTCGTGCCGTATTAACTCGTCCTAAAAATACGGAATTTTTTTGTGGAACACTTTTATAATAATTGTCTGGTCGTGAATCTGAGGAACCGGGTTCGATCTCGACCGACGCCAAAAATTATCCCTGTGGTGCACTCTGCACGCTGGTAATGAGTGAGATAACACACCCAACAACCAGGGCCTGATTATGACTTTTTTGCCCATAGGCAACTATATTATGCTAACCCCCACCCCCACCCAACAAAACTTTTAAAATGCTATTAAATTTTTTATATAATAAACTACAATATAATATAAAAATCTGATGTGGCCTACACAATACTTCCCGCTATTTAATTTTTATTAATTTAAATATACATACATATTTAGTTATTCTGGAAACTGTATTAAGATCCATTCCATATAACTATGGTTCTATTTACTATTTTCTTTCTAAAACGTTACTATTATTAATTTGATATGATTAATTCTTTGACAGTGACATTTATCTGTCAGTTACATACATTTGTGATATAAACTGTGTAACCAAGGAGTTGTGCTTGTTTAAAGCGTAGGCTCTGGGTTTTAAATTATAGATAATTTTATAAATTTATCCATAAAATATATAAAAAAGTATTTATGCAAATCTGTAGAAAATTTAATAATCTTTATTTTTTATAATAACACAAATCTCGAATAAATAACATTTGAAGGTATTTTTCGAAGATCTATTTTGAGCTTCAAGTAAAGTGCCATTTCCGGTTATATGATTTACACCAAAATCTAGTGGCTTTTTCTCATATTAGATAAGGTAGAAATACAAGGTTTCAAAATTTAATGATAGTATTTGAGTTAGAGTGGAGGATCCACACATACACACGCACACACACACACACACACACACACACACACACACGAATACACACACAGATGCATACACACGCGCGCACACGCACACACACACATACACATACACACAGACATCGTGAAAATGTTAAAATTGGATTCTAGGGACCTTAAAACTTGGTAATTTACCAAAATCTCGATATGTGATTTTTAGCACGATCCCTATACCTCCCTTTCCAAGGGTAGCGGGAGGCAAAAATCAATATATACCTAGTACAAATAAACAAAAAAATTAAATGTTGCATTCTTAAGCATATGATTGGTGCATTCTGCGTATACGTATTGAGAAAGTAATATGGTCAATATTATCGAAAACCAATAAGATTTTACAGCATAGTTGTCAAATAACAGAATATTTTCAGCCTCAGTCTATTTGTCTATTTACAACAAAATATCGGCTCTCGATTTTAACACCTTCCTAAAACAAAGGCCAAATCACATATTCGATTCAAATCTACTAGACAGAAAAGATTAAATGACAATTTTTTCTATATATATATATATATATATATATATATATATATATATATATATATATATATATATATATATTTTGATAATTTTCAATACTGAAAATTTGTTGTTTTTATTCGTCGCCAGCACCCCCCCCCCAAATCGGCGGCGCTCCTAGGCAACTGCCTATATTGCCTTATGGATGATCCGGCCCTGCCAACAACGGGTGATGGCATATTTATTTTACCATATTAGTTCATTGTAAGGAATAGACAATGTAACAATTGTCTTTTATGTACTCTGGTAGTTCTTAAGCACTTGACATTTAACCGAGGGAGATACTCTTGTTGGATAAGTATAAATACGGGTAGTTGTGGTTTAATGGTTTCATTAGTAAATGTAGTTGTCATTTACAAGTTTTACAATTACACTGTATGAACTCAAATGTAGCAGCTTTGTCTAAAACACCAGCGAATTTTCTCTGAGATTGTTATAAACTTTTCATCTCACCAGTAAGTAGGTACATTGTACACATGTATATTAAGTAGATGGACATTAAATAAATGACAGTAGGTAAATCAAAAAACGAGCGCTTAACCTGGAAAATTAGTTGTAAACCATAACATATTAATAATAGTATTCTGTATTTCCAATTTCTATCTGCGATTATTATTTTATTACTGAGAGAGGGGGTTCTCCTTAGCAATCCTTGATACAGGGCCGACCGAATGCTAGCTACGCTACTGTATAATATACAGGGCGTAAATGAAATAAGTGCATTAAATTTAACCAGTAATATAACTCATCGAGAGCAACAATATTTCTTAATAACTTTTTCTCGAAATCGCATATTTTTTTAGCATTTTTACCACCCCGTAAATTGACGAGTCGTTCCAAATATTTTTGTGATAATTGAATGCAGTGGCAATAGCTATGAAAAATTTTGTTTTAGCAATTGACAGTCAAGTCAATTGTTGCAATTAAATTTTGACATTAGTAATAAACTTGTTTATAAGGTAAAATTCTGTCAAAATGCGAGTACACAGACATTGTAATTACTTACCTATGGTTTATTTATTTTTTTACTCGTATCTGTATTACATTTTACTTGACATCACGGTTGACATAAAGACAGTGTCATGGAGTTGCCAACGCATTTACACGGAGCGTTTCCAAATCATCACCAAATCATTCTGTTCTTAATATTCACACATTTTTTAATCTTGTACATCTTTATCACATCACAATACGAAGTGTCACATATGACAATTTTAAAAAAGCAACAGTTATATCCATAACATGTGCAAAAAGTTCAATGTTTTCAGCACATAACAGACTTCAATATTGGGAATGGCTCATAATGTTCACGAAAATGCTGTAAAAATTTTCATTAAAAAATGTATTGGGCGGGAACAATAAATGAACGACTAATTATTGGTACTCATGTATCTCTTTTAAATGAACAAAAGTTTGTACTTACATTTTTTGAATAACGTATTTAAACTATTATGATTTGTTGACGATAAATAATCATCTCATAACTTAACAACTATGCTTTTGCTCTTCCTCGTCCCTCCTTGTCTTCCTCTATTCACACTATTCACAGGTGATTAAAACCCTGTTTCAATACATAACATTATAATTTTGTTATCCAAAATTTAAATTTATTTATTTTAAAAATTGTATTATTACGTATTAATTAATAATAATGTTATTTCCCTTGATTCGTTTAACAATTACTGTGACTGTAAGTGTAACCGATAACCAACAATTTTGCAGCAAATCTTTAAAGAATTTTAACTGAAAATCTAAAAGACTTAGAAAAAAAAGTTATTAAGAAATATTGTTGCTCTCGTCGAGTTACATTACTGGTTAAATTTAATGCACTTATTTCATTTACACCCTGTATATATATATATATATATATATATATATATATATATATATATATATATATATATATATGTCGTAAACCATAAATGATTAAAATGTAAATAAATTTTGAATTCAATAAAAACGGCCTGATATAACGAAACGACATCTGAATGGTACAACTTATTCTAGGTCGAAATAGGAATCTTTTCTGTGAAATATGAGCATTGATTGGCGTTCGACTTTGCCCGAGGCAAATGGCGGGAAATCTCCGCAACTTGCCATCATTTGTTTTCTCTTTCATAATTAAATTCATCAATTATTGATGAACAAACTTCGAGCTGGGTCGAGTTACCCGTTCCCAATGCGGATGGAGAAACTTTACACTCTGGAGAAATAGCGCTCTGCCCAATGCCAAGCCCGGCAAAGCCAGGCCAAGCCAAGCTTGGATTATTTACTATACAACTTACTCGGAACAGCTAAGGGTTTGTAGGAATTAAATTCAGGTGTTTGTTGAAGTTGAATTGGTTTAAGTTAAGCTCAAAAATTGGAGTTTTCTCTAGACACAGCTGCATCAGAATAGTTCTAAAGACTTTTTATTTTTAGTTTGTAACTTGTAAACTCAAAATACCAGGATGGTCAAATATATCTGATTAGATTTTTGTGTGAATAAATATATCATCACGGTTTATTTACTACCCATTAGTGGGTGTACTAACCTGCTTTTATTCGCAAATTTCTGTAATAACGATATATCTGTAATATTAAGAGATATCGGCTTAACTCACAAGGGCCCTATTCTGTAACTCGATGGTTAATTTTTAACCATTGGTTAAAATTTTTATCCAATAGTTATTGATTTGACAACTAAAAATCCCTTTTTTTGTTATATGTCAACATACTTGATTGGTTAAAAAATTTAACCAATGGTTAAAAATTGACCACTGAATTACAGAATAGACCCTTAAGACAGTTGTTAACATAGTCGTTAGGTAACAACTGAGAGTTAACAACGATTTTTAGCAACTCTTATAACAACTGTCATTCAATTGATATTCAGTAAATACATAATTAACGACATTGTTAAAAACGGTCATTCTGAACAATTGTTGTTAAATACAGCAATGAAATTATCAACAAGTGAGTTAAAAGGCATGTCGATTCTTAATATTTGTACATATTTCTACTCTATTCAGAACTTAAAATGACAGATTTCGATTCGTTTGACGTTTGAGTTTTTAATAATGAGTGATAAGAAAATTTGGGGTACAAGATGTTCTGCGGAACAATATTCTCTAATAGTAAATTTCTTGATAATTTTGGACCAATTAAATAACAAAGCTAGTTTTGTATTTCAGTTCTGATAACTGCTAGTTGGAAATTTTGCAAATGGTTGATTGATTTAAAAAATTAAAATTTTGCCCTGTAATCTATTTATAAGGCCCATAGCTAGGCGTAGAAATTAAGTGTTGGGAGAATCTGATGAAGTCCCCCAGACGCACGACCATCGTCCAGAAGTTTTAGCAGTAAAAATAATAGAAATTTGACATTGTTGAAATGGCTGTTTAAATTTAAATGTGTAAGATAAATAAAAATAAATTTCAATAAAATGACTAGATCTTTTCGGGAGAGAAATTGAAAATTTGTTCAATATTAAGAATTAAAATATTTAAGTTTGGAATAAATGTAAACCCTTCATCTTGTAACATAAGACCTTCGGGCATATACTGACTCAGTATTCTTGAATTATCAGACCAACCAATTTTCGAATTTTATTAATAAAAAACCATGCATTAATTGGGGCAATTAATGAATGATTTACTATACATTAACATAACCTATTAATAAACGATCAACGCAAAATTTCATTAAAAGAGTTTAGTACGCGAACAGAGTCTTAGGGTTCATATTTATAATATTATTTAATATTTAGTAAATAAAATAAAAAATAAATATATCATCACGGCATATTACCCATTGCTGGGTGTGCCAATCTACTTTGTACGGGGATATCGGTAATCATGATGACGTATTTGTACCGTGCGGGCGTTTACCAGCCGTCACCTCACGGGCACTCATTGCTGGCGTGGAGACTGCACCACAGGGGTCAATTTAGTGTCAATTAAAATATATTTGGTGTCAGTCGGGATCAAACTCGGTTCCTCAGACTCGCGACCAGATACTCAGGCACGCGGCCACGAGACCCTATAATATTTATTAAAATTAAATTCCACGCTTTTATTGGTACACCTTTACAAGTAAAATTCTGGTGTGTTTCAACTAAAAATTATAGGAATTAGTAATGATTAGATATGTGGTTTTACGGCCTGAGTGTCTGGACGCGATTTTGGGGACTCGAATTCGACCCCTACCAACGCCAAAATTATTTAAAATTTTAAGTGAAACAGAAGTGACCCACGTGGTGTACTCTCCACGCCAGCAAAGAGTGTCCGTATGGTGACGTCTGATAAACGCCGAATACATACGAATATGTCATCATCATTATCGATATCTGAGTATTCATTTCTTTATTAATTGGCCCCCATTTCTCATATTATTCAGTTGCTCTACACTTTGTCCTATCTAGGTGAGTGTGTTTGTCGGTTACTGTGTTTGCAGTATAAGCGCAGGCAGGTAACTCATAGGGCAGTAGTAGCGGTGAGTCTGTGCCGTATACCGTGTCGGCTGCGGCCGCGACCGACAACTACTGGTCGATGTGTATGTCCGAACGGCATCGATCCACAACCGCTGTCTGTGACACAGACCCACCTGCCCCACGCGCAAGGTTACACCGATGTCTAATTGTTCACAGCAGGACGATCAGAACGATCTTAGAGATGGATGTAGATAATCTATGAGTAAGATAATCAGGAATAGTAAATTCTGTAAAATAAATTACTCGTATTCAGTCTAGACAAAACCGAATGTTTTAAGAAATTTTTCATTTAAAACTAACGATAATTAATACATTATAAAGTTTATCGTGTTTGTCAGATTAGTATTCAGTTCTTCACATTCACAATTAGCCTGTTTAGTTTGTACTAACATACATAATAGTATTTTATGTCTCACTAAAGTATTATAACAACCGGGGCATTATATGAGGGCATAATAGTTCATTATGCCCTCATTATAATCCGATCATCGTTTATGGACTTTAAATTAGAAATAATATGAACGGTATATAATGAAAATTATTTTCTTTTTAATTATAATTCAATACAATAATAATAAGAATTGATTACAACAATTAATACATTGATTACAACAATTAATATAATAATAAAACAGCTTTGAAAGCACAACACAGAAATCATTTTCATTTATAATAATTTTGATTACAATAATGCTTAATCTTTGGCGTTGCTAAGAATATTGTTTAATTGTTTTGTTTATTATCAACATTTATTTATTTTTAAAACATCAACGTTATATATCGTTGAAGATGATGGAATGAGCGAATTTGATGTTTCGGAAGATGTTTGATCGAAACGGTGTAAAGAAATTATTTTGAATGCGTCTGCATACTTTGAGGAAGACAAACGCATAAATGATACCCTAATTATTCCATTTTCGTCTGTAGAAGATGTAAGTATTATATTTTGAGGTTTGTTTTCCACATCAATATCCTACGAGCTACAGGCGTATCGTACCTATCTAGTCGGAATGTTAAGGGCGAAAATTTATAAACGGCACAATTTCCACTTCAAGTACAAATGAAGCAGGGTCTAACCTTTAAAGTGATTATGAATGTACCTTAAGGCATCCAACAATATTGACCTTAACATAACATAATTCTCGACATGAAAGATTCTTATAATATCATGTTTGCGGAATGTAGTTCAGTGAGCATTGCGTGCCGGCTGTATTCATTGTAATTCCAAACAATTCATTTACATTTTACCTCCCGTTCCGCGAGCACATGTCATAAAACTATGCCAGGAAGTTGGACTCAGTTGTTTCTTCTGTCTTCAAAATCAATACCACGGAGAGACTTTTCACGTAGCAAATTTCGCATAGCTTACGAGTTGAACAAAGACAAAGGAGGCTATGCAATATTAAAAAATCTGGTGTGGCCAACACTATACCTCCCGCCATTTACCGCCCGAGTCACAAAACTGGTTAAGCTAATCCTTAATTTTGAATTACCGAATTTTACTCTAATTTTAGTAGTTTATTTCTTAAAATATAGTCTAGTCTAATCCAAGTAACTACCTTTATTGATAATAAAATGAAGATTACATTGTAAATACCGGGATAAAATAGAATTCACTAAGCTTAAACTTAATTTTTTTTTCTACAGTCTATATACAAAGTAGCCATTTGCGCTCTCTTTTGTCGACGCAAAATGTCACTTTGCCGCTCTAGAGCGACAAAGTAGAAAAAACGCTCGTTCCTCAAATTTCTAACTATACAATGTTGAGAAATGTTACTTGGTTACATTCTTAATGGAAACGTTTAGTCAGGAATTAATGACACTGTAGTTACACATTACCCACTTACATAACCAAACAAAATACCGCACTGCTGTGCAAATAAAATTGGGCATTCATTTACAAAAACGAAAGTATAAAATGCTTAGATTAGATTGAAGCAATAGCTCAAGAAGAATGGAAAATACCGATAAGTAAAAATAAATGAAACAATAAATTTTTGTTATGGTGGAGGACCCCATTGTGGCGACTGTAGAAAAAATCTTGTGTGTGTTTCGAGCGCAAATGGACATTGTCGATTTCGAGAGGATGCCTCGCTCCTGCGTCGCGCGGCAACAACCTCTCAATCGACAATGTCCCATTTTGCGCTCTTAATACACAAATAGCTATTGAATCATTAATGTTTATTAATCTAAATATATACCTATATATTTACATATGCTGGAAACTGTATTGATTTCCTTTCCTATTGCTCTATTTACCTTTTTCTTTTTAAAACGTTACTATTATTAATTTGAAATGATTAGTTCTTTGACAGTGATATTTATCTGTTAGTTACATACATTTGAATAACTGCGCAACCAACGAGTTTTGTTTGTTTAAAGCGTAGGCTCCGGGATTTAAATTATAGATAATTTTATAAATTTATCCTTAAAATATATAGAAAAAGTATTAATGTAAATCTGTAGAGTAAAGTATTTGAGTTAAAGTGGAGGATCCACATATACATACACATATACACACACACACATACACACACACACACACACACACACACACACACACACACACATACACATATAGACACAGACATCATCGTGAAAATGTTAAATTGGATTCTAGGGACCTTAAAACATGGTCTTTTACCAAAATATCGATATGTAATTTTTTGCACGATCCCTATACCTCCCTTACTAAGGGTAGCGGGAGGAAAAAATCTGATGTGGCCAACACAATACCTCCGCCAGTTAATTTTTATAAAGTCGAATGTACATACTTACATATTTACTTATGATTAAAAGTATATTAAGTACCATCCCATATAACTATGGTTCTATTTACTATTTTCTTTTTAAAACGTTACTATCATTAATTTGAAATTAAAAGTTCTTTGATAGTGACATTTATCTGTCAGTTACATATATAATAATAAGTGCGTAATCAAGGAGTTTCGTTTGCTTAAAGCGAAGGCTCCGGGATTTAAATAATTTTATAAATTTATCCATAAAATATGTAGAAAAAGTATTAATGCAAATTTGTGGAAAATTTAATAGTCTTTAATTTTTATAATAACATTAATCTCGAAAAAATAACATTTAATAGTATTTTATGTACCAAGGGCGTTGATGATAATGCCAGGAGGGCGACGAGGATCTAGCCCGAGGGCCTCCGGCCCGAGGGATAGATGTCGCCCGATTTTATGTCTCACTAGATTATGTGAAATAAGTTTTCATTTATAATAATTTTGATTACAATAATGCTTAAGCTTTGACGTTGCTAAGGATGTTGTTTAATTGTTTTGTTTATTATTATCATTTATTTATTTTTAAAACACCAACTTGACACCAACGTTTTAAGTTGTTGGAGATGGTGGAATGGGTGAATTTGATGTTTCGGAAGATATTTTGTCGAAACGGTGTAAAGAATTTATTTTGAATGTTTCTGTATACTTTGAGGAAGACAGACGTATAAATGATCTCCTAATTATTCCATTCTCGTCTGTAGAAGGTGTAAGTATTATATTTTGAAATTTGTTATCACATGACAGATCTAAGTTCTTTATTTCTTATGCACTTATTTGTGAATATTTTTACATTTTAGAGAGCTTGTACGGCTTTGGATGTGTCATATGTGACGGTAAATAATATCAAAAATGAATTCAAACGTGGATAAATATCGTCCCCAAAAAAATTAGTGATCCGTCATCTGTCAAAAATGAATGCGAAACATTACAGTCTGCAATTCGACGGACTATTTTCATGTGTGGGGAAAGTAAACGGTTTTTTAAGATTTTTTTGATAATCAATTTTAAGTATTATAATTAAATTACAACTGATTTCTGTGTTGTGCTTTCAAAGCTGTTTTCTTATATTAATTGTTGTAATCAATTAATGTATTAATTGTTGTAATCAATCCTTATTATTATTGTAATGAAATATAATTAAAAAGAAAAGAAATTCATTATATACCGTTTATATTATTTTTAATTTAAAGTCCATAAACGATGATCGGATTATAATGAGGGCATAATGAAATATTATGCCCTCCCATTAAGCCCCGGTTGTTATAGATATGTTTATATACACCGTATCCTAGCAATAAACAGTTCATAATACTTTAGTGAGACATAAAGGTATTTTTCGAGGAAAATCTATTTTGAGTTCCAAAAAAAGTGCCATTTCCGGTTACCGATTTACACCAAAATAAAAATAGATAGATTTATTGGAGATATTTTGAAGACTGCAATATTTATTGAAATTGAAATTTATTGAAAATTTCTTTCAATAATTGTAATTAAATTAGTTCTAAGGAATCGCAAGAAATAGTTGATGCTGATACAGAGAATTGTACGATAAAACATTGAATGTCATTACTTGTCAAAATAATAAAAATGTCCACATTTTGTCTCGAGAGAGAGAGGCAAAATGGTGAATTTCTCTTTCAATTTTGATACCATAGGAATTGCCTTTTACGATCGATCATACGAAAATATAAGTTATTGTTTATCATTTACGTATAAATAAATAATAATATCGTAAGACCTAAGGTAAGGAGGGTAAAGGAGAATTTCGTTCCTTGGAAGGCTGGCTGTTGCAGGTCGATTCCTGTTCCTGGTTCGTGCGGGAAACGAGAGAAGGAATAAAAACTGGACAGGAGTGAATAATAGAAAGACTCCGGAGCGTCATTCCACTTGTCGTTGATTAGGATTTATGAGATACAGTGCTGCTCTTGCAGCACAACTCACAAATTACACTTTTATCTGCCATTCCAATTCCAAATTCCAACTAACTCTCAAACTCTATACAAAATTTTCGTTATACAGAGTGTTATGTAGGTAATGTGCCATAGTTCAAGATATGATAAAGGCATAAAGGGAACTGAAACCAAATAACGTTTAATCAAATTGTCGCTGAAAACAAAATATCACAATTAACTTGTTTTCATTTTGACAGTTTAGTTTTTTCGATTTGATGCAGCAAAATGTCATATAAGCTAGATATTCGTAATAGCTATTAACATACCTAGGAATGTTATGTATATCATAACTGCCGAAGATGTCGGTTTGAAATCCGAGCTCGTAGAGCAAGGATTTTAAGACATCAAAGGCTTGTTATGATTAATAACATCCGCGGTTTGTTCAATAGTTTCTCGGTTTCAGAAAATTAAGACATTATTGATAAATACCATTTTTTGAAATTCTCTCATTAATGCTACTTTCAGATTGCTATGGTTAACAGAGCAATTATTTTGACATATGTCAATATGACAAATATTCAAATTATGTGCTTTGTTACACAAGTTTATTACTTTAGAATAAAGTAGATCGTATTTAGAACGATAGGCTAACGTTATCTGTATGTATTAATGAAGAGCATTATATTTTCATTTTATTTTATTTTCATTTTTTAGACCGTTGTTGACAAGTCAGTAAGGTTGTGGCTGATCATGACTGCACTGCACGACGCCAACCATATTTTTTCTCCTGTCAAAATACGATTTTCAATAAACATCTTAATTAATTCCTATTTAATTAGCTTATTTCGAATATAGCAGAAGACAAAAGCTAAATTGGTGACCCCCATATTGAACTAGATTGGTCAATTATGCCGGACGAAGAAGACTCCAATTTACTTCCAAGAAGTGAATTCTCAAGAGTTAGCATTAAATTACCCCCATTTTGGAGAAGAAACGTCAAAGTGTGGTTTATGCAGATAGAGTCACAATTCGTTACTGCTAATATTGTATCAGAACAGACAAAATATCATTATGTTTTAGGCTCAATTGATTCTGAAGTAGCAGAGCTTATAAGCGATTTTATTTCTCGTCCCATGACCAAAGATCCCTACAAAGACTTAAAGAAACGTTTAATTTCCGAATTTGAAGAGTCAGAAGAGCGTAAAGCTAAAAAATTGCTCGTTGAGATTGAACTCGGAGACAAAAAGCCATCTACACTCCTTCGAGAAATGAAATCTCTAGCTGGATCACAAATTACCGACGAATTTCTTCGTACCATATTCTTACAACGTCTACCAACTAATGCACGATCAATTTTAGCCACAAGTCAGGATGATCTTGATTCTATTGCAACCATGGCTGATAAAATCATTGAAATTACAACAACATCACAATTCATTTGTCAAACAGCTCCTGATATACAATCTCAATCGTCATTAGATTCAAAAATAAATGCATTAGAGACAACCATTGCGCAACTAACAAAAGCTGTTAAAGAAATGAGAAACAATTCAAGTAATAGAAATCGTTCCAAATCGCCAAGACGTCAATACGAAATTTGCTGGTATCATTACAAATTTAAGGATAATGCTAAGAAATGTATTTCACCTTGCTCATATGTTTCGAAACGGGATTTGCGAGAACAGGAAAACGATCAGGCCCATCACTGATGACGACAGGTGTTCAGGGCCAATCAACGTTTCGTCTATTCATTACCGACAAAATAACAGGTACAAAATTCCTTGTTGATTCAGGTGCAGATGTATCAGTAATTCCTCCAATTCACAATGATAAAAGAAACATTTCTTCACGTCAACTATTTGCTGCAAATGGATCTACTATTAAAACATTTGGTTAAAAGGTAATAATATTACCATACAGATACAGTTATTACTTACTTACCAGCCTACTTTTGTACATGTAAACAATGGAATAATATCCTAAAACCGGTAAAGGAATTTACAATCTTGTTGGACGAATGCCTGTGTGATATTGTTGCAGTTTATTGCGAGCACAATATCTCTGTGGCAACAATTTGTCGGACAATAAAAGATTGTGAAAAAGTTATACCCTGTGTTAATTCGCCCAATAGTAGTCAACCAAAAATTTTGAGCCACATCAGAGAACAAAGATTAATTGCAGCCGTTAAAGACAAAGTTGGAGTGTTACAACGAACTGTAGCCAGAAGATACGATGTTTTGAAGACCAATATTTTTAGAACACTTTCTCGAAATAACGTGGTGTTTTGAAAAAGAAGAAAGGCATCAAAATATACTGTGGCCCAATTAGAAAAAAATCCCTACATGTTGTCGTGCGTTAAGGCGCTTTCATTTTCTCAATAAACTTATTTTAATGGATGACGAGAAATATTTTACTCTGTCCCATTCAGAGATGAAAGGAAACGATGGTTTTTATACTAATGACATGGAAAACACACCAAACAATATCATGTTCAAAGGTAAATCTAAATTTGAGGATAAAATTTAAGTATGGTGTGACAATTCTGAAGCCGGATATATCGCAGCCGTGCATTAGTCGTGTTCGAGAGAAGCCTAAGCTGCATAACTTTATATTCAAAGATGCCGCTCCAAATTGCTTCAATTTTTAAATACTCATCACGCTAATGATGATATAATGTTTTGGCCTGATCTAGCTTGATGCCATTACGCCAGAATAACTAGAGACTGGTATTATGAAAACAACGTAGACTTTGTTCCGAAATTAGACAATCCTCCTAAAGTACTTCAAACTCGATCAATAGAAGAATTTTAGTCAATATTGACCTGAAAAGTGTACGACAAAAGATGGGAATCTGCAAATGAAGAACAATTACAACGTCGCATTTACCAAACGATTTGAAAAATCAATCCAGATGTTGTCCAGAGGATGATGGGGTAAGTCAAAAGAAAATAAAGAGCCATTGAAGATAATGGCCCATTATCAATAATTTAAATGTTAAATATTAATTGTTATACTTATTGTTAATTATTGTAGTAATTAGTTTAAAAAGTAAAAGAGTTTTAAAAAAGTTATCAGTATCTAAAAATTGTCTCAAAACTTTAGGACCATACGTTAGTATTTGAGTTAGAGCAGAGGATCCATAAATCTATATACACAGATATCAGCGTGAAAATGTTAAAACTGGATTCTAGGGATCTTAAAACGTGGTCGTTTACCAAAATTTCGATATGGGATTTTTAGCACGAACCGTTTAAAGGTGTTTTTCACGATTTTTGCAAAATTCTCCGAAACTATAGGTCAGGTAAACGTTTGCATGGTACGAATATGTTGTCATCATTACGGATATGTAGTTAGTAATATGCCGTGATGATATATATTAAAAACTAATGGCTTTATTTCATATAATTATTTTTGTTATTGCGAATTCGCTCCTATCAAAGAAAAAAAGATAAAAATTATCAGTCAAATAAAGGTTTTAATAATATAATAGTGTTTTGAAGTATTGACAAATACTTTTGACATTTTACCTATTTCCGCCGCAAAATTGGCATTGTAAGGACTAAGAAGAGCTTAAAATTTAAGTCCTAACAATTCCAAAAACCATTAATCATATTTGATAATGGATAATATAAAGTTCAACGTTTCGTGAAATATTCAGCTTAATATTTCGAAATTGAGGAATTCTCGCGCAGGTTAAATAATGGTTGTTTTTATTTATTATTAATTTTAGACGTGGGTATACCTATCTAAATTACATAGTCACTTTTTGGGGTGAAAATTTCTTGAAATATTTTCAAATTCCAGAAATAAATGCTTAAATGAATTTTAGATAAACTAGACTTACAAGGTAAAACTCCGGCAATTTTAGTAAATTAAAAGGTACATTCACAAATGAAAATTAGGTTTAGATTTATGGTTTATACTTTAGATTTAATGACTTTGGCCGCATATTATGTAATGACTCCATTCCCACTTCAGAATTTAGGGTCTGTAAATTCAAATCATAAAGTTAAACATTGTAAAGTCCAAACTTTAGGTTTATGATTCAGTTTGACATCAAAAACTTCACCAATGAGAACGAGTCTGAAATGATATAGATATATACACTTATCTTGATTTATTATCCACTTGGAGGATCCGGCTTTTTAAACAAATGCGAGAAGAACATGGAGACTGTCATAACTTAATTGCTGAAATATAACCAATAATGCCAAGCGAATGAGTTTCACGGCGCACATGTGTATTGTTGAGTACTGCTCTACCGATGTTTTTATCTTGTTTTTGAAGCATTTACACAGATGTCTATACATTTCAAAACTAATTTTCAGGTAATTTAAACTTATATTTGTGAATGACTTACTTAAACCTAAACAAAAACCATAAACCTAATTTTCATTTGTGAATGCACCTTAAGTCATTCATAAATGTAAGTTTAAATTACCTCAAAATTAGTTTTGATATGTGTAAAGGCTTCAAAAACAAGATTAAAATATCGGTAGAGCAGTACTCAACAAGACACCTGTGCGCCGTGAAACCCTCATTCGCTTGGCATTATTGGTTATATTTCAGCAATTAAGTTATGACAGTCTCCATGTTCTTCTCGCATTTGTTTAAAAAGCCAAATTCACCAAGTGGATACTTAATAAAGATGGGTGTATATATCTATCTCATTTCAGACTCGTTCTCATTGGTGAAGTTTGTGACATCAAACTAAATCATAAACCTAAAGTTTGGACCTTGCAATGTTTAGCTTTATGATTTGGATTTAGAGACCCTAAATTCAGAAGTGTGAATGGAGTCATTACATAATATGCGGCCAAAGTCTTTAAATCTAAAGTATAAACCATAAATCTAAACCTAATTTTCATTTGTGAATGTAGGTACCTTTACTTAAACCTAAACAAAAACCATAAACCTAATTTTCGTTTGAGAATGCACCTTAAGGGCCAGTTGCATAAAACGTTGTTAGCTGATCATGTGTTTAACTACAAATTGTAACTATGGATACGTATCAAAAATACATTGGAAAAGAAGCCTTGTCAAAGTTAACAACGTGATTAAAGTTAACAGTAAATAAATAAATATATCATCACGGCTTTGTATGCAGATATCGGTAATGATGATGACATATTTGCACCGTGCGGGCGTTTACCAGACGTCACCTCACGGGCACTCATTGCTGGCGTGGAAAGTGCACCACAGGGGTAATTTTTGTGCCATTTAAAATTGGAAATATTTAGCGTCGGTCGGGATCGAACCCGGTTCCCCAGATTCGCGACCTGACACTCAGGCACGCGGCCACGAGACCCCACAAGTTAACAATGCTTTATGCAACTGGGCTTAAGTGTGTAAGATATTTTCGACTTAAAATCGAGTTGCGGAACAATCTATATCTAATGGGAAACACTTTGATGAATATATTATTGTTTTTTGAAACAAATAAAAATTCATTTTATTTATATTAAGCTTCGTAAATGCGCGATACTGTATCAAATTGTAAACAGTTTTGCATGATATTTCGCTAATATCACGAATGACGGAATCACATTGGGGTAAACCGTGTGTATTGAACTGTCAATACCAATAAACATGGCGTTATTTACGGGCTGCAAAGCAAATCAGTAATCCTGTGCAGCTGCACGTTTTAATCAAAAATAGATCAGTTGTCAGTAACAAACAATTCAATGTTACCACTTTATACCGCTTATGAATCAATACTGGGTTTTATACTGCTATATCCAAGGGGTAATTATGGAAAAAATAACCAATTGCAAAATTATTTATTATTTACATATATCATTATATACATATATCGTTGGATGTAATAGGTATCACTAAAGGTCTCCAGAAAGTCATTAAATTGCTTAAAAAAATTACGAAAAAATTTTCGTTTAGAAAATACTTTTTATTCTATAAATGAATTTCTTTCAAATTAACTACATCAGTCGGAGCAGATTTAATAATTATCTCTGATTTTATGTGTGTGTTTATGTACAGTTGGACCTCTTTAATCCGAACTAATAATTGCACAGGTTGATCCAAGTTATCGAAATGTTCGGATTATCGAACAAATTACAGAAAATATCCATTTTCTTAATTCTCTAAGAATTTCTACATTCTCACAATAAAAAATGCTTCATTTTCAAATATAAAATTGAAAAACAACTGTACTTACTACATATGAATAACAAAATAAAGTACATATTGGCATATTACATAAATCTATATTAAAGTCTATAGTAAATCTAAGAAACTGTGAAAAAATCGGTGATTTTGCTCTGCTTAATGTTCGCTTCTTCTGCCTTTTTGGCTCGTTTTTTCATTTCCGATAGAATTAGAATGTGGTGTTTTGATTCATCATTTTCTTCAGCCTACACGTTTCAAAACTTCTGACTACCTCTTTGTACTTTACATGTTCTGGTATCACTTCTACTTCTTCGTCGGAGCTTGATTCATTCTGAATATGTTCCAAAATATCCATATCATTTGTGGATTCCCATGATTCTTCATGTCCAATAGCCCATTCAAGAGCTTCTTGTCGTGTGACATCTTCAGAAATTTGGTTTATGGGCGCAGTAACCTCGTTTATTTGCGTTTCTATACCCTCCAACTCCGTTCTGTCTCTCCACTGTTATAGTGGAAGATATTCATTCCAACCATGATCAAGAAGTGGTGTAAGAAGTTTAGTTCAAGGCTTTTGGATAAGTCCCATCCTCTTGATAATCCATTAAAAACATCTTTCAAATTAACTTTCTTCATTTCTGCAGAAATACCTGCACCTTCGGAGGCAACAATTTTTTTAAAAGCCTGTTGCGGTAATTTAACTTGATCGTTTGAATCACATTTTGGTCCATCGGTTGCACTAAGGGAGTTACATTTGGCGGAAAAACCATTCTAAACTCTTAATAATCTCGATCTTTTCTTTTATCGATAAAGTGACGTGTTTTCTTTTGGAAGCCATCTTAGCTTTGCAGTGCAAACTTAACTCAGTAACAGACAAAGGTCTAATGAACAGAAAACAAAGCAGTTCTTAGAGAATATGAAATCAAGAGATTCCCTCATTTAGGTAGCAGAATAAAAGAATATGAAATCAAGGGATTCCGTCATTTAGGTAGCAGAATACATGAATCTACGGGATTCCCTCATTTAGGTAAGAGAGAAGATGAAACCAAGTGATTCGTTGTATTGTCTTAACATATACAACTCGAGCTTCGGAAATCATCTGAATATACAACTAGCCAGAGAGTTCAAAACTATACCGTATTCTCTACAATACTGAATCGCTTAAATGGAACAAGTTATGGTTGATGTATCAAAAATAAGTTTACGATATTAAACGTCAAACTTCACATTAGTATCATCAACTGACACAAAATTCCCTAAAGCGCATAAAAGGCGCAAAATAGAAAATAGCTATTTATGTAATAAGTTGCGAAAGAAATGTGTTTTAAGCACGCGACGTGAAAATTATCCTACGAGGCGTAGCCGAGTTGGATAACACGTCTAGTGCTTAAAACACGATTTCGCAACGTATTCCATACAAGATTTTTATACTAGCGGTTTAAAACAGATTATTTATATTTATTCTCAAATGTCAATATTTTGAGTTTTTCAAAATTTAAAAGTAGGCAGGCATCAGTTTCATCTTTTTGTTGCTATGGGATTCAATATGTTGTTTAATTAACATTGATGTCAACGTGCTCGGTGTATAATTTTTCTTGAGAATTTTTGGTAATAAATTTACTTAAAATGAGTGACTCAGAGATTGACTCTGATATTGAAAATGGTGCAGAGGCTGCATTGGCTACACTGGTTCCAGGAAAATCAAAAAAATTGTATGAAGAAACTTAGAAAAAATTTGACAGTTAGTGTGCGGAGAAAAACGTTGGACACATTACAGAAAAGGTAGTTTTAGCCTACTTTTCGAAATTATCATCTATCTATAAGCCATCCACTTTATGGAGTAATTACTCTATGCTCCGAACTCATACTGAACATCAACGGTTTTTTCTAACCTACAGAAATTTTGTGTTGCACGCTTCCTGTAGGTATAAATACCATAGGTGGTATACCTAAAAAAATTGCAGTTCCTCGGCCTCCCAAATGATAAAGAGTATACCGGGCATTGCTTTCGGCGGTGTTCTGCAACATTTTTGGCTGATTCGGGAGCAGACATTACAGTGCTCAAGCGACATGGAGGGTGGCGTTCAAGTTCTGTTGCTGAAGGCTACGTTGATAATTCTTTGGAAAATAAGAAAGAAATTTCACGAAGAATTTTGGGAGAAAAAGAAACAGCAAAAATTGTCGACAAAGAATCAGAATCCAGCAGCACATGTACTTCAGTTTCTACCCACATTGAAGTTAACCAAGAAGAAGTATTAAGAACGACATAAAATGTTCAATTTAGTAATTTAAGTAATTGCGTTCTAAATATTTATCATAAATAAACAGTTATAATAGGTATTTAGTACTTTTACTTTTATGCATTAAACTGTCATTTTTAAGCACTAGTGCTTAAAAGTACTTCATTTAACAACGGAAATGACAATCGAAAAGTTGTTATAATACGCTAGTATAAAAAATTGTATAAAGAACCCATTTCATAATTGTTGATTATTTTGTTCGGAGGGTTGGGGAACTCCGCTGCGCCATTACCCAAATTTCCTCCTCACAAAATAAATGGCATTTATGACATTCATTCTTTAATATACTATTTTAAATTTAATACTTATTTGTTGTAACGATTTCCATTCACTCTATGCAAAAATGCAAATAAAATGTCATTTATCAAAAACAGAACTAATAATTATTACTTTGTGATAATGGAACGCGGCAATCAGGCAGGCGGACATTCAGTTTTCAGTTCTGCTGCTGATGTTATAATGGATTTCATTAAAATGTTAAATGTAACTGAAAGTACAATTTTTCACATTTCAGATACAGATGTTCGTATAATGAGTTTTGCTGAAAGCCCAAAGCCAGTCATTAGCTAGGCATTAGTCAAATGTCGGTACTTGTATTGTGGAAATATATCAACGCAATCTGCAGCAATGTGAACATAGGTGGATCATACATATATTTCACTTTTAGTTTGATTTCAAATTCTTTTCCACATGGCTATATTGTCTATTCTTAATTAATTGAACAAAATTTTGTTGTTGAGACAGCTTGGTGTGATGAGTGGGAAATATCCAATCCAGACAAACAAAATCTAATTTCTAATCCAGCAGAACGTTTATGCGGCTTTGATATACCTAGAAAGACCTGGACAACGCTTAATCGGATTCGGACTGATCATGGTAGATGTCAGTATTGGAAACAAAAATGGGGAAAAGACATTTGTGTTAGTTAATTCTTGTTCTTGTTATTTTTTTTGCCATACGATATATATATATTGTCTATTCTTTATAAAAATTAAATTTTATTGATACGGAGAATTAGGTACTATTCTAGATTTAGATGTTTATTAATACAGCCATTATTTGTGCCGCTCTGTTGAAATGAAGACAGGCATTCAATGGATTCCCTGCCTACTCTGTATAATAAAATAATCATCTTACTATTCCTTTGATATTTTTGTTTGAAATAATTTTTAGAACTACAGTTTTCATACCCATAAGAAATTATGTATTGTATCAAATGTACACGTTAAATAAATGAGGTTATGTTTAAGTATTAAATCATATACCTTGTTTCATTTAAGCCATTCAGTATTGTAAAGAATAGGGCATACTCTTGAACTTTCTGATTGGCTGAAATTGGAGACAAGAGATGAGTTTACCCAATGTAATTTCGGCTACTTGAAATTGGCGCTAATTTCAGCGCCATCTGCTGAATGAGTTAAATGGAACAGAGCATAATAATGCAGTTTCAAATTGGTCTTGCATTTTTATATACATGGTGATCGGCGTAAGTCCGAGACAAAGAATATTTCGCTTATTTTGAGAGATATAAAAAAATATTAATAAGCAAAATTGAACTAGACAAAGGGGCTCATAATATGTTCGTAGTACAAATTTTGTATCGTGCTTACCACTTGAAATCTAGCATAGAAAATCTTTTTTTTTTAGAAAGTACATAAAATTACCTTCACAATAATATCAAAATATCATAGTTTTACTTCAACCATTGCAAAATGGCGAACATTTATTTTCAAAATATGTATTAGTAAAATTTCTTACAAAATAAAACATAGCAAGCTATGAAAACAAATTTATTATCTTAAAACAAAAGAAAAGTGGGCTTTAATAGTAAAATAGTAAAACTATGTCAACCATTTCTTCATGTGTAACGTTTTTGAGCTATAATTAATACAAGAAAAAAATCTGATGTGGTCAATTTAATTTTTATTAATTTTAATGCATACTTACTTTTATGCTGGAAACTGTATTAAATTCCTTTACATATAACTATGGTTCTATTTACTATTTTCTTTTTAAAACGTTGCTATTATTAATTTGAAATGATTAGTTCTTTGACAGTGACATTTGTCTGTCATTACATACATTTGAGATCTGAACTGTATAATCAAGGAGTTGTATTTATTTAAAGCGTAGACTCTGGGATTTAAATTATAGATAATTTTATAAATTTATCCATAAAGTATATAGAAAAAGTATTTATGCAAATCTGTAGAAAATTTAATTATCTTTAATTTTTATAATAACACAAATCTCGAAATAGTTATTTGTATATCAAGGCCGCGAAATAACTCTAGCGTACCGAGAGAAAAATTGTCGCCGAGGCCGCTTGCGGCCGAGGCAAGACAATCTCGAGGGCGCTAAACGATTTCGCGGACAAGGCGTACACAATATTTTTTGTGCAACCGTAAAAAATATGTAATTACAAATTTTATTAATTTTAAACAGTTTCATTCTAAATAGAAAGTTAGCTTTCAAGGTAGCTATGGGATAGACATTTGATAAACAAAACCATGCAATTCTCAAGTGTCAAAGTGATTGTTTACCTAATTCCGCAGCTGCTACCATAACAACGGACGCGAAATCCAATTTCGCGACCTGTATTGCGGCTGCGAAATGCTTATTTCGCGTCCGGTTGCACAAAAAAAAAATTTCGGTTATCTTATTTACACCAAAATCTAATGGCTTCTTCCCATATTAGAATAAGGTAGATATACAAGGTTTCTAAATTTTCTGAATGATAGCATTTGAGTTAGAGCGGAGGATCCACACATACACACATACATACATACATCACACAGACATTATCGTGAACATGTTAAAATTAGATACTAGGGACCTTAAAACGTGGTCATTTACCAAAATCTCGATATGTGATTTTTAGCCCGATCCCTATACCTCCCTTACCAAGGGTAGTGGGAGGTAAAAATTATTGTTGTCACAATAATCCTGGGTTCAAATTCCGTCCATGAATTTTTCACAAAATATTCGTATTAAATTTTATTTATCCAATGATTGAAATCTTTTTCGCGAATTAAATCGCGTTTTGTTTTCGGCGTTTATTTATCTACGTATATATTTTTTTGCGCAGGAGTCTAAACGTATGCAAGTTAAAACTGGTGGTGCAAATCGAATTGGCCAAATTTACATAAATCGATAGTGTTTTGTTCGAGCGTTCGCAAAAAATGATTTAGTTAGCTGGGGAATTTACATAATAAATTTTGGTAGCTCTTTGTTGCCTCTTTGGCTGCTGAAAATTCTCCGCAATAAAGACAATAAGCAAGTAACAAACAAGATTTATTGATGGTAATTAGTATATCGTGTTACTGTAATAAATTATGTGTATGTACGTACGTACATACGCAAACTTGCAGGGAGAGCGTTTATAAATTCTTGTCATTTCTCATACAGTATGAAAGCCGTTCATTAAACAGTTATTCTAAGAATAAGTTTTGCAACAAATGTTGTTAATGGTCATGGACTTCATTGATGTTAAACCCGTAGTACGAGTAAAATAATATGTTTATTATTACACTTTCTGTAACCTAACGATGAAAGGATGAAATGTAAACGTTCTAAGTCCCTAGGACATAAGGCCACTACCGTTGTAATATAACACAAAACACAACATCTGTACCCTTTTTGCTGAAGAGATGCGGTTTGGCTTCCACCGCCGTGGTTACACAGCAGCGTAAAGTGGTTGCCATCGTGACAGCTTAACGTTTTTACTCGTAAATTTATCATAAGCCAATTACTACAGGCGTTAATGATTTAGACGAGGTCACAATATGGGTTAAAGCGAAATAGTAGTACACTAAATAATACAAATAATGCGCTCTAATGTAATTGAACAGCACATGACAAGCTAGAAGAGAGAAACTGTTAAGCAGTACCATGGCCTTTAAGATAGAATTTATAATAATATTTAATAGTCCAGTCATTAGAAGTGTCGCACACGAGACGAGACGAGAAATATAAAATATCGATCTCGTCTCGTTTTCGGATCTGCAATCTCGATCTCGCACATTTTTTTGGGTCTCATCTTGTTCTCGCACGAGAGTCTCGCGAGGGTCTCGCTATAAAAATAAGCCCATGCGTACTACGTATTTACTTAACTGTTTTTAATTACAAGAGACAATTTCGCACCAATAGCACCGTCTTCCATGTATTTGCAATCGTATGACTATAATAGAGACGAAACACTAAATTCTGGTCACCAAATTATTTCAATACGAACATAACGTTTATTCATTTACGGTCACCGTAAAATGTGATAAGTTAGTAGATAATTTAATTTACCTTTAAAATATCAAATTTATCATCAAATTGTGATCTCTAAACTATTTCAATACGAACATCTGTTAACACATTCTGTCTGTCATCAGTAAAACGAATTAAACATTAAAATATTATTTTTTTGTAACTAAAAGTACCTACACATTTTCATTAAATATATGCCACTATTTAAGTAAGATTAAGTCATAAAAAACCTACACTGGTAACCTGCCGGCAACCAATCACTCCGCTTCTCTCCCCGTTGGCTCCCATCGACGCTTAATATAACATCCTTTACTTTTCAGAGGCGACAATAGTTTTATTAACCGTGGTTTTAACTGGGGTGAATTAGGAGATGAAATATTATTGGATGCAATAACGATTTTGTCTTTATTTTTGCATTTCCTCGCTCTGGGAACGATAGTAATCGAATCGACTTTAGACAGACTCAAAAAATATAGTGAATTCATATAATTTTTACATTTACGTGTTCTATGGATGAATTAGCGTTGACTCCACTCCCTGTACGGTGCATTTTTCATTGAATTTATGAATCAACGCTATAAAGTTACAAATACTTTTTATTGCGAGACTCTCGCGAGAATTGCGCGAGATTTCTCGCTTATCGCAATCGTTCTATCGATCTCGCCTCGAATTTTAAACTGCAATCTCGCCCTCGATTTTGTCTCGCATAATGCAACGAGACGAGACGAGATGCGAGAGTACTGTCGTCTCGTCGTGCATCACTAGTCATTAGATAAAAAAATAAGGGTTTATTCCACAAAAGTTCGGGTATTTTTGATTTTTGGTTATGTTGTATATTTAGGGGTCCTAATAAAAAATACAAGTTTTCGGGGCACCCGGGAAGCAACTTTTATCTAAAACATTTTTTTCTATAACCAATAGATAACGAGCAAATATGAGAATAGACCTCACTATGTTATATATTTTCATCTTTTCCCTAATTAATACGTATGTATGACTGCAGGCCACCAATAATTTCCTATTAATTTCAAATGATTCCTCTGCATTTAATTTTGAATTGGAGCACAACACACTGTGCCAGATGCCGCAGATATTTGCTCGTTGCACGAACACAAACTACCCTATCACGTACCACGTACCCACAATATCCCCTTGTTGTAAGCAGACATTAGATACTGTAGAATCTTGAACAGAGTAGGTACGTAGCAATAAGGATATGGCAAAATGGTATGCCACCTGTTTTGCAAACTAAAACAAGAGAGAGAAAGTATAAATATCTTGTTTGTTATTGGGTTAGAAGGAACATAGTGTACGTTAGATGGTCTACCTAATTTTAGTGGTAGTGGTGGTATTATGAATCTAAAAACCCTGTAAGATACTTTACGAGTATATGAGAGTTTTTCAGAAGGCACAGGCACTCTTTGTTCTTAGGAGAAAGATTCAGGTCTACACTTTCACGGTATATATATATATATATATATATATATATATATATATATATATATATATATATATATATATATATATATTATAAAATATAAAGCACACTAAATACAACAGCAAGAATTAAAAAATTCCAACAAATTTTCGAAATGATCGCCATTTTGTACAAAGCAAAATCCGAGACGATCATTACTTTGTTGTCTCAGTTTGCCCAGCTGTCGATTTCAAATAAGCCTGCAATCATTTCTCATTGCCCTTTTAAGATCTTCTAAAGTGGTCAATTCATAATGGCCGTAAATTTTTGATTTTAAATGACCTCAAAGAAAAAATCTGAGGGGCAGGAGATGTTGCAAGCTATTTAATTGATCCATTTAAACAAATTCAAAAATATTTATTGTAGTCACTGTGATTCAGATTTTACAAAATATAATTTATTATTGAAATAATGTTTATATTATCTTAAATATGAATACATACATACATAAAATCACACATTTCCCATTTAGTGGGGTAGCACAAACCCAAAAGAATAATAATAACATCAACCACAAAAGTAATCACTCTCTCTTTCAACAACATTCTTATTACACTGACATCATACAACAAATATTCCTCACTTTTAACATATTAAAATGATCGATTTTTGGCAGCGAAATACCGCAATCGGACCACAATAATAGTTACGAAACAATCATCCTTCGCCACACATTCCTGTCTAAGCACACTTCTTTCGCCTCGGCCACATTCATAATCGTATTCATACACGCTCTTCTTCTCTTCCCACTCGGAAACTTTCTCTCTTGTAGCACCTTATCAATCACATCCATCAACTTACACACTGGACGGCTACGCAATCGAACACCCTCAATTTCACCAAGATATATACGCTTTACAAGCCGTTCACTCTTTATTCTTTCAACATGACCAAACATCTCAATTGGCTCATTCCTGCTCTCTTAACAACATTCTTCCTAACCATATATTCTTCATACACAAAATTATTCGTCACGCGATCTCGTCTTACATATCCACATACACCACGTAAATATCTCATATTCACGGCAGACACTATCTTTTTATGCTTTCCCGTCCATGCCCAATATTCGCTTCCATACATCAAAGCAGGTACTAGCACTCCATTATACACACTTAACCGAGCTTCTCTAGATACGTTTACGTTTCGAGTAAACGTACCCAGAGCACGCATTACCTTACACCCCGCACTCACTCTCCTTTCAATTTCTCTATCAATTCGACCATCCCTTGACATCATGCTACCCAAATATACAAACTCATTCACTTGCTCCAGTTTCACTCCATCCACCAACACGTTGCACACAGTCACCAATTTACTATTTCAAATACTAATACCTTGGATTTATCAACATTCAACTCCAGATTCGTACTTCTTCCAACTACATGTATTCTCTCTATCATGCTTTCCGCAACAACACATTCATATACAAGTTAAACAACCACAGAGATATACCACAGCCCTGTTTCACACCAACATTTATACGAAACCAATCACTTAACGCCTACCATCGATAATTTTTCTTAATTTCTTCTAGTATTACACATGTAAATTGACTAATTGGAAATATAGTCCATAGAATTACTATCCCCGAATAAGCATACAAAATTTCAACTAATAAAAGTACAATATCGAACAGTCAGTGAAACAATGTCTAATAAAGAATTAGAAAAAACATTGATACACATTCTAGCACCCTATCATCTGTCTATACAACCCCTACTTGTCAGTGTAATTGATTTTTTCGCCATATTTAGCAAATCATTCATCATGATCTGCTGAAGTATGTTCTGGTTATGAAGAGCCACAGCATTGGGGTAGCACTGTAACAGTATTACCAACCGTATAACCCCATAGCTATGTCCGCCGTGTGAATGATAAATTGCGGTTTCCATTCCAACGACACATTTGTGTGGTGCGGCATTACACGCCAGACCGAAGGGTGAAAATGGAAATGTAACACACGGGAAAAATATCTAATATGCGCGTAGGGGATGGACGGTAATTAAATCAAGTGAAGCTTTATTTTTTTAAAAAAAAACAGCGGGTTGTTTGTTTTTACCTTTATTCAAGATGTGGAAGAGTAAAATGAGTATAAAGACAGTACGGTTGTTACTCTCTATGAGTGAGTACCCAAAAATAACAAGAATTAGTTTCTACTTCACCCTCTAGGTATCTTTACTAGACATTCTTTTGGATCTATTGCCAAAGTGTTGTAACATTGAGAAATGTTGCGAAATATAAAGACATGCAATTCAACTTAGGCGAGACGTAAAGAGATGGGTTTTAGTAAAGTCAGCAATAATCACTTAGGAACTCTCTCTCTCTCTCGCAGATATGCGGCTCCAAGTGAGGTTGCACTCGCTTGTACAAATAACACATAAACAACTGATCGTACGATCTTAGCAAGTGAGCTAAAGTTTAACGCTGTACGAATATGTCAAAATTGTACGCTAAATGACATGCAATGCGTGCCCCGCACGCAGGCGGCCAAAAGGTGGAACAGCCGTTGTTACGTTGAACATAGAATCATAATATAAAATATTTATAATATAACGTAAATAATTTATCAGATTACAATATGTACGAGAATATATCAATATTTGTTAAAAGTTTTATTTTATTGTTTTCTGGCGGGTGGTAGGGCGCTAGTTCAAACTTCTCTCGCTAGGAGTCTTTACTAGACACAGTAGACACCCGATACCCTTTTGGATCTGTTGCTAGAGAGTGACATACTTAGGGAAATATCTGAGAGGTCAATATAAATTTTTTCATAAGCGCTCTTTGACGTGTTTGGTGATCTTTTAATAGCGGACATTAAAAAGCAAAGTGCTTTAACATCAAGTTCTGTTTCCTATTAGGAAAATCAGCTGCAATGCTTGGGAGAACTTACAAAATACCGGATCGATTTCTGACGGTTCCTTCAAATCCTGATACACTCAAATGATTAGCTCTCTGGTTGTTGGATATTTTTCTACTCTTGTTATATTGACCTGTGAAGGTGTTGATTACAACAATGAATATTTTCATTATAGCTCAAGAATATTGATTATAACAATGAATCCGACAATGAATCCAATATTTAAATACTAGCGTTTTGCAAAGAATCAAATGCTTATAATTTACAATTCTGAAATCTTGTGAGATAATTTTATTTTTCTATTCTGCCGAATGCCGATATTGAATTTCCCTTACCTATTTAGGTATTATTCAAATTTAGAAGAAAGAAAGTTAAAATAATATCCTGTCAAATTGATAATTTTCTGGCATTATGCTGTAAACTATAAATTATAACTGTAAATTCGTTGATCACAACAAACGATTTTGTTTATACGAGTAACCTAATAATATTGATTAAGATAAGGGAATATTATCAATATTTATAATCTAGCATTTTTTGTAGAATCAAAGGTATCAAAGGAGAGATTTTAAAGCGTGTGTTAATTTGTAAATTATACATTGTGGAGGGCGCTGAAATATAATTTTGGACAAAGGCGACTTTTACTTACGGTAGAATTTCGATTTCTTAGCAAATATTTTCCTGCAACTGATCCAGAGTTTTCCTTTAAAATAACCACATAAAAAGAAGTCTGGGGCTCTGTCAAATCAGGACACCTGGCGGCCAATGTGTATTACCAAAACGTGGGATTAAATAATGATTTTCGCAAAATTGCTACTATTTAAACTGTATGATACTGATCCATCTTGCTAATACCATATGTTGTCCAAGTTCTTTCATTTGAGATACCAGAAATGTATGAATTAATTCCCTGTAACTTTCACCAGTGGACTGTGCCACCAATTTCATAAAAAAAAAACGGTCCAGTCACATTTTCATAGTAAATGCCACAACATACAATGACTTTGGTGGGATATAAAGGTACCTAATCTTGGATTTTCAGGGCTCCCATATTGGTTATTTTGCTTCTTATGTCAACTCAGATGAAAGTGAGCGTAGTCACAATTTCCACAAGTTCTTGTGGTATGTAGTTCCTCATGATAAACGCTACATTTTAAATGGGCCCCAAAAACTTTTTACGGGCGGGCCCCCGAACTCTTAGTTACGCCACTGATTGCATCACGGATTTTTCAGTGATTGCAGATATTAAGGAAGTCGAAGAACGTCTCAGTTGAGCTAGTACTACAATTGTTTATACTTTCAAATATACGTGTGACGTCAATTTCGTAAATCCTCATTCACAGTTGCCAACAACCCTTCATTTGGATACATCTCCCAATTCTGTTCCAGTTCCCTATTCACCGCTGCTACATTATTGATTTGTCCGCAATGATTGGATTAAGCTAATACGGTCCAAAAATTCCCATTCATCATTCAAATGCAATTAACTCATTGAAAAATCTGCCGGGACATTAACGCACAGGCTTCGAGTTCGAAGTTCGGAATTCGGATCGATGATGCTGCTCTGTGTAGTGGCGTAAATACTGGTGTTCCGCGAAACACGGGCCCAGTGCCTCAAGGGGCCCGGCACGCACGTCAAAAATATTTTTATTTTAATAGAGCCACATCTTTCAAATTTTTATTGGAATACGAAATTGCCACTATCTAATATACAGAGAATTTATTTTAACATGCAACATATGATCAATCACTTCCATGGTTACACACTACTGTCAAAATATGACAGCAATGTAATATTTGTCCATTTTAAAATGCAACATACAAAAAGTATAATTTTGTATTAGTAATAAAATAGCCTACATACGATTAACAAAAATTCAATACATTAATGTAGCACATCTTAACAAACTTTGGCTTACAAACATACATAATTTTAATGTAATAAATGTTCAAAAATAAGCCCATTCACACTACGGCAATGTCCTAGTCGGCAGTAGAAAGAATTGTCACCATTTGTGATGTGTTTTGGAGGTATCTCCTGTGCTGCAATACTAGGTTTGTTCGTTCCGTTACCCTGCGTCTACCGCAAACCGCGGCGGTGAAATTTGCTGTTCTTTTCGATTCGCGGTTCACTGTAAAGTCACTAGATTCTGTTCGTTCCGTTTTTTTAGTAACTTGCGGTAAAACGCCGCGGCAGCTGGCGGTAATAATTTTTACAGTGACTCATGACACGGTGGTAAAAAATAATCGGCGGTAATGTTCGCGTCTACATATGAAGTGCCAGTATAAGAGTGTTTGACAAATAAATATTAGGAAAAAATTGTTATTTTTCAATAAGTATGCTATGTAATGTTTCAGTTTTAGAAATTGAAATACATTTGTAAAATATATAAATGTCAATGTCATATGAATTATGATTTGTAACAAGATAAATTTAAATTATAACAATAATAAACAATTAAAATAATGGAAAATGGAATAATATATTTTTACTTAGTATCCTTTATAATTAAATAGTCTGAAGTATCTTCGAAAATAATTTAACGCAACCGGATCGAACAGAAAAATAATTTTTAGTAACTTGAATTATTACCGCGGCGATTGGCAGTGAATCGCAAAACGCAGCGACAATTACCACCGCGTTTTGCGGTAAAACGCAGCATAGCGGAACGAACAAACCTACTATTTATAATGTTGCATTTTAAAATGGACAAATATTACATTGCTGTCATTTTTGACAGTAGTGAGTAACCATGGAAGTGATTAACCATACGTTGCATTTTAAAATAAATTCTCTGTATAGCCTTTTCAGCTTCTGATTTCAGTGCTCATTAACGTGCACTGAGTTCTCGTTTCGTTTTCATCATACTTATATGTTTACAGAAATATTCGTTTTCCGGGAATGGACTGTGTCATATTTTGAGTCAAAGCTCAACGTTTCGCCCGCAGTCGTATGGGGCATCTTCAGGATCAAGGGGGATAGTACTGTCTTAAACAAGGTTACCCGACGTGTCAACCACGCTAGAGGCCGAGTTTATGCAACAAAAGGGGGAGACTCAGTTTACAAAGTTACCCGACGTGTAAACTGAGTCTTCCCCTTTTGTTGCTTACACTCGGCCTCTAGCGTGGTTGACACGTCGGGTAACCTTGTTTAAGACAGTACTGTCCCCCTTGCTCCTGAAGATGCCCTATACGACTGCGGACGAAACGTTGAGCTCTGACTCAAAATATGACACAGTCCATTTCCGGAAAACGAATATTTCTCATGACTCAGACTGTGGAAGCCTACGCAATTATTATATGTTTACACTTTCTTCGTGGTACCGTTTGCGGCTTGTCGTGAAATTGCACTCAGTTTGCAGTGAGTGCGCACTTTTATGCACCGACTACAGGAGCAAGTGCACGAATACCAGTGCAAATAATATGGCTTCTAAAAATAAAATCATATTGACAATTGCCAGAAATTATTAGAAAGTTCTTCAATGTCAGATAAGTGATGTAGATTTATTAAATCGAATAATAAAACTTTATGTTGTACATAAACATACAAATAAAAAATCTGATGTGGCCAGCACATTACCTTCCGTCAGTTCTTTGTATTTTTTACAAATTTCATACAGAAAGTTCCTTGCTAAAGATTCTAATTCTTGTACATTACCTTCCGGCAGTTGCATGTATTTTATGCAAATTCCATACATAGCAAAGGATCCTATATTTCCAGCAAAATTATAAGACAAACACAATGTCAATTTAACTTGACACTGACATCTTTCAATCAGAATTTTCTTAATACAGGAGCTGTTTCCATAGCTATGGCTACTTTATGAAATTTAATTTCTTTATAATTTTTTAACTCTATATCCATTTAATATTAAATATAAAATGAAGTCAAATCGTATAGAGAATAAAATATTCTTTAATATTTATAATAACATTAAATGTGAAAAAATGATATTTTACATATTTTTTTTAAGAAAAACTGTTAAATATCTTCAAATGAGGGTACTTCCGGTTGACCAATTATAACCAAAATCTAATCAGCTCTTCATATGGATGCAACAAAGAGGAATATGAAAGAATTATAATTTTTGGAATTGTAGTATTAGAGTTATCGTAGACGATACACACACACACATACACACACACACACACACACACACACACACACACAGACACACATACATACACACACACGCACACACACACACACACACACACACACACACACACACACACACACACACACACACACACATACAGACATCATCGTGAAAATAGTAAAATCGTATTCTAGGGACCTTAAAACGTGCTTATTCATTGAAAATTCACAACGGAATTTTTTGACCAAAGACAATACCTTCCTTACCTAAAGGTGACGGAAGGTAAAAATTAAGAATGTAAACTCATGTAAGTATTTGAAATAAAATTATTTTCGTTTTCAGTTCAAAGATCCTTTTCTGGTACAAAGGAGTATTACCTTAAAATTCATAGATTATTTTGAAAAACGCGCCAAAATTAACAGGCTTTCATACTTGGTCTTGTTTTCAACTTAAACTTGCATTAGGATAGTTAGATTCGAAACTAATTTCATGCATTTGCGTCACACAGAGCACAGAGTATGCACTGACACCGCGAAAGCCGAAAACGCTAATATCAACTTTTGACAAAAAAAGAAATCAGTAAAAGCTGTTGACATAAACGTACAATATTGTCTTGGTTTCATGTTTTTTTTGCTTTTTAATTAAATTTTATTTAAAAAAGTATTTTTTTAAAGTGTCTATTATGGGATCAGTAAACCCATTTTCTTATCTACATAGGGGCCCGGATCGACTTGAGAACACAGGCCCATGGCTATATTGTTACAGTTACGCCACTGCTCTGCTACATGGAGAAGCAGTGGCGGCGCCAGGATGTAAATGTAGGGTGGGCACAATCAAAAGATGATTGGGCACCAGAAGGGGGGGGGTTGTAATAGGTTATGCAAAGGTAACCAGAAAAAAAGGCGCCGCAGGCAATTTTTTTTTTCATCTAATGTTAAATGCTTTATTATTGAACGTTACATTTTTTCAGTGAATGTGAAGCTGCATGTTTTCCCCCTTTCATGTAC
Source organism: Harpalus rubripes (assembly GCA_963082715.1). Classification (NCBI taxonomy): domain Eukaryota; kingdom Metazoa; phylum Arthropoda; class Insecta; order Coleoptera; family Carabidae; genus Harpalus; species Harpalus rubripes. The sequence continues at coordinate 14,145,054 of OY720460.1, forward strand.
AAAAATAAATTGCCAGATCAGATTAGAAAAGTGAATATATTTAACGGATTGTTAACTTACCTGAATAAACTGTCAAAATTGAATATCACCTGCACTTCTACTATTGCAATTATATTTTAACTGACATCCATACTACGTAATCAAAATTTATATTTGAAAAAGAAGCAATCAAATATTAGCTGTGCAAAATACATTATTAAATTTTATTCTTAATCTTAAATTATAATATTTTCGTTTGTTTTTTTTTATCGTGTCATGAGAGGGATAATTACCATCTTAATCTCCCCACCCGTGTATACGCGCCTATTGGGCACCCATTTATTTTAAATAATAAAGATACCTACCTATATAGTTTTTTTCATTTACACACATAAAACGATATAAAGACGCGGGTATCTAAATTTAAATAATTACATATACCGGGTGTTTACTTTTTTATGAATTACAGGTAATATGTACAATGGTGAAATTTTCATATGGCTGTAATTTCTGCCCTATTAATTTTATAAAAAAAGTGTAAATACAAATAATGTAGTAGGTGGGCACAAGACTTTCTAGGGTGGGCACGTGCCCACCATGGCCCCCCCGTAGCGCCGCCACTGTGGAGAAGAGAGTATGTTGATGCAGCAAGAGCAGTCATTATGTTGTTTATGTTGTCACGACAACAATACACTAATGCAGGCCTTTGTTTCATAGCATTTATATGTGCATTATTGCAAAATGACAGTTTTTTTATTGATAATTAATGTGGTATTGTGGTAACAACGTCATTTATATGTGAACATGATAAATACATACATAATAGGTAATGGATTTGTAATTATTGTTACAATATTAATTATTAAATTAATAAATCCACAAGGGTTATTATACGTGGGTAATTCAACTGTAACCCGGAATTGTGGGTTTGAGACTCAGAAGAGAAGCGGCATGTCTTGGTCACTCTTCAAACCTGGGGGGCAATTCTTGAAAAATGAGATGACAGTGAGATTTGACAGAAGTGAGAAAAAACGTCACGTGACTTACATGTCACGTAGTGAGATTTTTACCTTCCGTCACCTTTAGGTAAGGAAGGTATTGTCTTTGGTCAAAAAATTCGGTGGTGAGTTTTTGATGAATAAGCACGTTTTAGGGTCCCTAGAATACGATTTTACTATTTTTACGATGATGTCTGTATGTGTGTGTGTGTGTGTGTGTGTGTGTGTGTGTGTGTGTGTGTGTGTGTGTGTGTGTGTGTGTGTGTGTGCGTATGTATGTGTGTGTGTGTGTGTGTGTGTGTGTGTGTGTGTGTGTGTGTGTGTCTGTGTGTGACAAAATTTTCTAATGCGATAACTCTAATACTACAATTCCAAAAATTATAATTCCTTCGTATTCCTCTTCGTTACATCCATGTGAAGAGCTGATTAGATTTTGGTTATAATTGGTCAACCGGAAGTACCCTCATTTGAAGATTTTAACAGTTTTTCTTGAAAAAACGATGTTAAATATCATTTTTTCACACTTAATGTTATTATAAATATTAAAGAATTATTTATTCTCTAAACGATTTGAATGCATTTTATACTTCATATTAAATGGACATAGAGTTAAAAAATTATAAAGAAATTAAATATCATATATATATATATTAGTCAGCTTTGCTATAACTCTGGAAACAGCTGCTAAATTAAGAAAATTCTGATTGAAAGGTGTCAGTGTCGAGTGCAGTTGACAGTATGTTTATGTTATAATTTTACTGGAAATATAGGATCTTTTGTTAGAAACTTTCTGTATGGAATTTGTATAAAATACATACAACTGCCTTAAGGTAATGTACAAGAAATATAATCTTTTGCAAGGAACTTTCTGTATGACATTTATACAAAATACATAGAACTGACGGAAGGTAATGTGCTGGCCACATCAGATTTTTTTCTTTAATTCTTGAAATAATTTTGTCGTCTCACTACTTCACATTTCATCTCAGTACATGAAAATTATCTCCCCACCTTTTTGGTGGTGAGAATCAATGTCACTCGCTAATGTTAAATAGAAATTTGGTTTATACTCAATTATATTAATTAATATTATAAATAAAATAATAACAAATATCATCATTGACGAAAGAGAAGAAGCTGCTGCTTTAATGCATTTGGAAAATATAGAAATTACTTTTGGAACTAAATTTTTGAAATATTTCGGCTGAATAAAAATTTTGTGGATCGCTTGGGTGACAATTTAAAACAACCAACCAAGTCATAGAGCAGCATTAGGGATTCCAACAAAAAAATTAACTAAATACTTTACGTTTTTACCTTCCGTCACCTTTAGGTAAGGAAGGTATTGTCTTTGGTCAAAAAATTCGGTGGTGAGTTTTTGATGAATAAGCACGTTTTAGGGTCCCTAGAATACGATTTTACTATTTTTACGATGATGTCTGTATGTATGTGTGTGTGTGTGTGTGTGTGTGTGTGTGTGTGTGTGTGTGTGTGTGTGTGTGTGTGTGTGTGTGTGTGTGTGTGTGTATGTATGTATGTGTGTGTGTGTGTTTGTGTGTGTGTGTGTGTGTGTGTGTGTGTGTGTGTGTGTGTAACAAAATTTTCGTCTACGATAACTTCCATACTATAATTCTAAAAATTATAATTCTTTCGTATTTCTCTTCGATACATCCATGCGAAGAGCTGATTAGATTTTGGTTAGAATTGGACAACCGGAAGTACCCTCATTTGAAGATTTTAACAGTTTTTCTTGAAAAAACTATGTTAAATATCATTTTTTCACCTTTAATGTTATTATAAATATTAAAGAATATTTTATTTTCTATACGATTTGACTGCATTTTATACCCAATATTAAATGGATATAGAGTTAAAAAATTATAAAGAAATTAAATTTCATAAAGTAGCCATAGCTGTGGAAACAGCTACTATATTAAGAAAATTTTGATTGAAAGATGTCAGTGTCAAGTGAAATTGACATAGTGTGTTTGTCTTATAATTTTACTGGAAATAGGTATAGGATCTTTTGCTTTCTGTATGGAATTTGTATAAAATACATACGAGTACAACTGCTTTAAGGTAATGTACAAGAAATAATAATAATATTAAATCTTTTATTTCTGCAGATACATTACACTGTATATAGAAAACGTCACAAAATAATAATTTTCTGTATGAAATTTACATAAAATACATGCAACTGTCGGAAGGTAATGTACAAGAAATAGAATATTTAATTTAGCAAGGAACTTTCCGTATGAAATTTGTACAAAATACATACAACTGACGGAAGGTAATGTGCTGGCCACATCAGATTTTTTGATTTGTGGGTATCCAGCTTGGTGTGGGAAATGACATACATTTAGCTATTATAATACAACCTTTAAATATTTTACATGTATAATAATACAAATACGTTTATACGTAGTAAGACACATTTTATTTGTAGTTGTTCGATAACGGCAATAATAATAAATAGTTTATGTACAAAATTTATCTATACGTTAGTCACTCGTAAGCGTAGGGGCGGAGAAAATTTGGCCCGTGGGCTGCCTGCCACAGACCACTACACTACATACTCAAAATTCAATAAATCTAGAAAAAGTAGTTACGAATGGCAATATTATCAATACCAGTTAAAATAAAAATAAGAATGTCACGGCAAATATGTAAAGGTAATCAAAGAAGAATGCTATGTAGTACTGTCAATGTCAAAAATCACACTTTTATGTTAAATTTTTCACTTGCTAAATCATGGCCATTTAGATAGGTAAAATATATTTCAGGAATTAAAAATCTGATGTGGCCAACACATAACCTCTCGCCAGATATTTTACCTGGTTGTACGCATAAAACGAAAAATATTTTTTAATACAAATACATATATTCATGTCTCACTACAAAATAATTCTCACATATATTTGCAAAATCTATGGGATATTTTAAAATAAATTATGTACAATACATACATTTTCTTTATATTCAATATCCTGAAATTTTCTTTTTCTGCTTTCCTTTTCTTTTTCTTTATATTCGTCATTTTTTCGCAAATTCCTTTTATATTTTTTTTTACATATATTCTTTTGCGTTGTTGACTTTTTTTTATTTTCATAATCTTCATAATAATGTACAAATATTTTTGACAGAGGCATACAAATATTTTTGACAGTGACATTTATGTGACAATTAGAAACATTTGAATTTCTTGCCTTGTTGTAGTTTGATCTGAGATTTTTTACATCAAACTATTTTATATGCCTTTCTTTATCTCTAAATCTATAAAAGATATAATAATGAATTTATATTTATCGAATAAAGAATTTAACGTTCTTTAATATAAGTATTTACATAAATTTTCGATAAATAATATTTAGATGTTTTTTTTCTTGTAACTACTACTTCCGGTTGTCCAATTGTTACCAAAACCGACTGGACTCTTCCCATTATTGCTAGATTGAGGAATCCGTAGTTAAAAATGTCTTAAATCTTATAGTATTTGAGATATAGTGAATCCAACATCCACACATCCACACACACATCCACACACACATACGGACATCATCGTAAAAATGTTATAATCGGATTCTAGGGACCTTAAAACGTGCTTATTCATTAAAATCTGGATATGCGATTTTTAGCATGAATACAATACCTCTCTTAGCGAGAGGTAAAAAAGTGAGAAAATATGAAATGAGATGAAAGTGAGATGAAATTTTATGTCACCTTGTGAGAAAATTCTCATATTTCAAGAATCGGTATCCTGGGTTCAAAATTGTACATTTTTGTCCAAAAATCTGAAGCTTCAAATCTGTCAGTATCTCAATTTCGGTATAGATAGTGTTAATTCTTACGATTTGTAAAACGGTGTGAATTTGCCTACTTGTTTTTCTTCCATTTTTATATGTACGATTTATACAAAACCCAATTCACTAATACTGTTCAGATTATTATTACCCCTAATGTGATTTTTGTTATGTATTATACCGAAGCAATCATTTTGACTGAATCAATACAGGCCTATAATATTATTATTGATTGTTAATTTCCTATGCAGTATAATGGGTGTACTATGCCTAAACAGAAACACATCACTGCCCTGGATATCTACTTTAAATAAATGAAATATGTAGCTGTATTCACGATTAATAGCCATCCATTTACTTAGATACAAACATTGTTGATAAATAACTAGATGAAAAATATCCATCATTGGGTTTTATTCAGCTTTTATTTATTTGTTGATGTCAAATGTTTCGTGGAGAATAATACGTTATGGAAATTATTGGATTTACACAAATGCTGAAATGCATTAATTAAACTGTTTATTATTTTAACTAATAAATTGTTTAATAAAAATATTATTAAATCGAATTATAAATATTTATAAAATATATTTTTCAGAATCTATAATATTAGAATTTAATGAAATATTGAAACGGGAATTCTAACAATTTTTAATATATTCCATAACTTATGGGTCGATTCTGTTCACATCTGTAAAACTTACAGATCTGTAAATTTGTAAATAATAAACAAAATCGCAACGAAACCTGCACTCTTATGTATAATTTTATATTAATCAACAAAAATAGATGCTTTTTTGTCAGGGTTTTACAGATTTATAGATCTGTAAGACTACTTACAGATGTGAACAGAATCGACCCATTAATCACGACCGTGGTTATGGTTTTCTTGTCGTTCACGTTGTCAGGTTATGGTTATTGAAAAGTGATTGTGATTCGGAACATTTTGATTAATTTGTGTCGGTAAAGCAGGGAACCACCGCATCATTAGAAATAAATGACAACGTAACCCTATTTGTCTATTTTATACTAAATATTATACATATCAGTATATTAGTAATAATTATATGTTTATACAATTTTATTTATTATATTATAAGAAATAAAAAAATGCCCATAACAACCACAAAAAAATGGTAGTCGTTGTGGTTACGAAAAAGTAACCAAAACTTTCAGGAACCATATTCCAAAATGGAACCTCGATCCTGAAATTGTTTTGGTTACATTCCAAAACGCCTAACCAGAACCTTGGTCATCGCAGTTATTACGGAATATATTATTTATTTGGTAATATAATATATATAACGTATGGTCTTAAAGTTTTGAGAAATTTTTTAGATACTGATAACTTTTTTAAAAGTCTTTTCCTAATTATTACAATTAACAATAAATATAACAATTCATATTTAACATTTAAATTATTGATAATGGACTATTATCTTCAATGGCCCTTAATTTTCTTCTGACTTGCCCCATCATCCTCTAGAAAACATCTGGATCGTTTTCTCAAATCTTTTGGTAAATGCGACGTCGTAATTGTTCTTCATTTGCAGCTTCCCATCCCTTGTCGTACACTTTTCTGGTCAATATTTACCAAAATTCTTCTATTAGTCAAGTTTGAGCTACATTAGGAGGATTGTCTAATTTCGGAACAAAGTCTACTTTGCTTTCGTAATACCAGTCTCTAGTTATTCCGGCGTAATGGCATGAAGCTAGATCGGGCCAAAACATTATATCATCATTGGCGTGATGTGTATTTAAAAATTTAAGCAATTTGGAGCGGCATCTTTAAATATAAAGTTGTGCAGTTAAGGCTTCTTCTCCTCGAACACGACCAATGTTCGGCTGCGAGATATATCCGGCTTCAGAAATGGCACATCATACTAAAATTTTATCCTCAAATTTAGATTTACCTTTGAACTTGACATTGTCTGGTGTGTTTTCCATGTCATTGGTTTAAAAACCATCGTTTCCTTTCATCTCTGAATGGGACAGAGTAAAATATTTCTCGTCATCCATTACAATAAGTTTATTGAGAAAAGAATGCGCCTTAACGCGCGACAATATCTAGGGATTTTTTTAAATTGTGCCACGGTATATTTTGGTGCCTTTCTTCTTTCTCGAAACACCACATTATTTCGAGAAAGTGTTCTAAAAAGAGTGGTCTTCGAAACATCGAATCTTCTGGCTACAGTTCGTTGTAACACTCCAACTTTGTCTTTAACGGCTGCAATTAATCTTTGTTCTCTCACGTGGCACAAAATTTTTAGTCGACCACTTTTGGGTGAATTAACACAGGGTTTACCTTTTTCACAATCTTTTATTGTCCGATAAATTGTTGCCACAGAGATATTGTGCTCGCGATAAACTGCAACAATATCACACTTAGGCATTCGCCCAACAAGATTGTAAATTCCTTTGCGAATATCTAGCTTTTATGACATTTTGCTGCATCAAATCGAAAAAACTAAACTGTCAAAATGAAAATAAATTAATTGTGATATTTCGTTTCCAGCGAAAATTTGATGGATTAAACGTTATTTGGTATAAATACAAAACATCTAAAAAAATTCTCAAAACTTTAGGACCATACGTTATATATAAAAGAAGAAAAATGTTAAAATGATACTCTTTAAAGTTACATGTCAGGCTTTCGGAATTTCTTTACTCCTTCAGGACAGCTATAAATTTTTAATAACATCTTACAATTTGGAAAATGTTCTTAACACACTGAGTACTTACTACTTTGTGAGGTTAAATTTTAAACCAGTCAGTCATTAGAACTGTGCTGAAGTCTTGAAGATAAATTAAGTTCTTTAAATTTAAATTTTGGAATAAATTTACAAAAAACAAGTAATTGAATAAGCAAAAACACTTGTAAATCAGAGCATAGGCTCAGAAGAAGCCACGTATTTTTATAATGAAAAATCTGATGTGGCCAGCACATAACCTCTCGCCAGATATTTTACCTAGTTGTACGCATAAAACGAAAAATATTTTTAAATACAAATACATATATTCATGTCTCACTACAAAATAATTCTCACATATTTGCAAAATCTATGGGATATTTTAATATAAATTATGTACAATACATACATTTTCGTTATATTCAATATCCTGAAATTTTCTTTTTCTACTTTCCTTTTATTTTTCTTTATATTCGACATTTCTTCGCAAATTCCTTTTATATTCTTTTTTACGTATATTCTTTTGCGTTGTTGTCTTTTTTTATTTTCATAATCTTCATAATATTGTACAAATATTTTTGACAGTGGCATATAAATATTTTTGACAGTGACATTTATGTGTCAATTACTCACATTTGAATTTCTTGCCTTGTAGTAGTTTGATCTGCGATTTTTTACATCAAATTATTTTATATGCATTTCTTTATCTCTAAATCTATAGAAGATATAATAATGAATTTATATTTATCGAATAAAGAATTTAACGTTCTTTAATATAAGTATTTACATAAATTTTCGATAAATAATATTTAGATGATTTTTTTCTTGTAACTACTACTTGCGGTTGTCCAATTGTTACCAAAACTGACTCGACTCTTCCCATTAATGTTAGATTGAGGAATCCGTAGTTAAAAATGTCTTAAGTCTTATAGTATTTGAGATATAGTGAATCCAACATCCACACATCCACGCACGCACACACACACACACACACACACACACACACACACACACACACATTCACACAAACATACGGACATCATCGTTTCTAGGGACCTTAAAACGTGCTTATTCACTAAAATTTGGATATGCGATTTTTAGCATGAATACAATACCTCTCTTAGCGAGAGGTAAAAAGTTCATATTAGCTGCCCAATGTTAACTTGGTAGTATACTGTTCAGTTCTTCCTACACTTATCTGCCAATGTTACCCTTTCTATGAAGTGCAATTTGTATATAGCGGTGGGTAGGGCATAGGGCTGTTTTGTTATTGTGTTAGCATGTAATCTATCAAAGTGGCTGGTCGAGATAGCGGTTGCGGGGCTAAACACCCCGGAGAGGCACGCACGCCCCCGCTAAACTGTGCGACAGGCGCCCACACCAGCAAGTAATTCGATTATGATTGCTTCATACACACACTCACTCTGATTGCGCAAACTAAATCATTCAATATGAAATGGTACGTTTAGGAATATTGCTTTGATGATTAATTCGTTAATTGTATACCCAAGACAACTGTGTAATTATAATAAAGGTAATAAGATTTTTTTTTTATAAACATTAAAGAAATAAAATAAATAAATATATTATTATTTGTTTGAAGGTTGTAGACAATGGTTGATTTTGACTAACACACGTATCTCACAGACATTATCTTTATTTTTATTTTTACAAAAAATATACTACACGACGTTTCGATTGATAATATCTCCAATCGTTATCAAGTGTAAACTGAACAATAATCTTAAAGCTACGACATTTTATACTAGGAGGGATGTGATGAGCTGTGACGATTCCGTTTCAGATGATGGAGTTGACTAATTAGGGGGTGCCACACGTACGAATATCTGTGCTGGGATGGCTGAATACTCCACTGTTGTTAGTGATGTACGCTGCTTCTTTGAATTTTATTTTATACCAATGACCTTCTCTGTCAATAATGTGGGCTTCAGTGCAATTCCTGACTTTTCAGTTTCTCCCAATTGCGGGTTCTTCCTATGTTCTTTAAGTCTTACGGCTAGAGGTCTTTTTGTTTCACCTATGTATGAGGCACCGCATTCACATGGCACTTGGTATATGCATTTCTTCGTGTTGTCTTGCTTCGGCTTTGTTCTTGTGAGTGCACTTCGCAGAGTTTCTGTTGATTTGAAAACCGTCCTAATGTTGTATTTTCTTGATATTCTGCTTATTTCCTCTGATGTCCCTTTGATATACGGAATCATTAGAAGCGGTTCTTTAGTATTGTTTTGTTCTACGGTGCTGGCCTGATTCGATCGGCGTTCAATGGTTTCTTCAATTTGGCGTGTGGTATATCCATTCTGCAGTAGGTCTCTCTTCATGTTGTTGATTTCCGTTTGGAGTGCCTCTTCTGTGTTACATATACTCACGGCTCTGTCGTATAGAGTCTTGATAATGCCCCGTTTGACTGCTGTTGATTGGTTCGATTGGTAATTGAGGTACTGGCCGGTGTGAGTAGGTTTCCTGTATACTGTTGTCCGGATGTAGTTATCTATTCTTCGGACCATGACGTCGAGGAAGGGTAGTTGGTATTCCGTATATGAAAGGGTCATCAGAGGAAATAAGTAGAATATCAAGAAAATACAACATTAGGACGGTTTTCAAATCAACAGAAACTCTGGGAAGTGCACTCACAAGAACAAAGCCGAAGCAAGACAACACGAAAAAACTGGCAGAGAAATAGCTTAACTAAATAGTCATTCAAAAAAGTGCACAGTTTATAGCAGCTCGTGGTGCCTTGGCCAGATCTTCTCTCATGCATTCCTCTTCTAAGTTGGTGGACGTGATCAGGTGGGACATTGTTTGTTCTTGACCACAATGAGAAAAAGTGGGTTCTGCTTGGTACCCCTAGTTGAACATGTCTACTGCACATTTTCCATCTTTAATACCTATCATTGTTGCAGTTTATCGCGAGCACAATATCTCGTGGCAACAATTTATCGGACAATAAAAGATTGTGAAGAAGGTATACCCTATGTTAATTTGCCCAAAAGTGGTCGACCAAAAATTTTGAGCCACATGACAGAACAAAGATTATTTGCAGCCGTTAAAGACAAAGTTGGGGTGTCACAATGAACTGTAGCCAGAAGATTCGATGTTTCGAAGACCACTGTTTTTAGAACACTTTCTCGAAATGACGTAGTGTTTCGAAAAAGAAGAAAAGCACCAAAATATACCGTAGCCCAATTAAAAAGAATCCCTAGATGTTCTCAATACACTTATTGTAATGGATGACGAGAAATATTTTACTCTGTCCCATTCAGAGATGAAAGGAAACGATGGTTTTATACTAATGACATGAAAAACATACCAGGCAATGTTTAGTTCAAAGGTAAATCTAAATTTGAGGATAAAATTTTAGTATGGTGTGCCATTTTTGAAGCCGGATATATCTCGCAGCCGTACATTGGTCGTGTTCGAGGAGAAGGCTTAACTGCATAACTTTATATTCAAAGATGCCTCTCTAAATTGCTTCAATTTTTAAATACACATCACGCCAATGATAATGTAGCGTTATGCCATTACGCCAGAATAACTAGAGACTGATACAACGAAAACAACGTAGACTTTGTTTTGAAATTGGACAATCCTCCCAATTTTCCTAAAACTCTACCAATAGAAGAATTTTGGTCAATATTGACCAGAAAAGTGTACGACAAGAAATGGGAAGATGCAAATGAAGAACAATTACTACGTCGCATTTACCAATAGATTCGAGAGATCGATCCAGATGTTGTCCAGAGGATGCTGGGGCAAGTCAGAAGAAAATTAAGAGTCATTGTAGATAATGGAATTAATAAAGTTTCGGACTAGCAGTCAATATTACAAATTTATTCACGCCGACGTTTCGACTATACAATAGTCTTCTTCAGGGCTAGAATGGTGTTTTACACATCTTTACAGTTACCATTTTAAATTTTTTTTTTATTCAGCATAGTTTATTGTAGTCATCCAGGACAATTTTTATTAATTGACGATTTTCACTCTGTGATTTGTGATTTTTAACTATTTATTTATTTATATTTTTTAAATGTCCGACTTGTATGTATCTACGCTTATCCACACGTGTACTTTTCCTTTAACTGGACCATTCTAGCCCTCAAGAAGACTATTGTATAGTCGAAACGTCGGCGTGAATAAATTTGTAATATTGACTGCTAGTCAGAAACTTTATTAATTCCATCCCCAACACAGTCGAACATCATTTTTTGAATTGTAGATAATGGTCCATTATCAATAATTTAAATGTTAAATATTAATTGTTATACTTATATTGTTAATTGTTGTTATAATTAGTTTAAAAAGTAAGAGTTTTAAAAAATGTATCAGTCTCTAAAAATTTTCTCAAAACTTTAGGACCATACGTTAAATCCTAGTTTGTGAAACTTAGCCAAGTGTTATTTATTTTACCATTGAAAAACTTATTAAGATTTGAGCAACCCCCGATATTGTGCAGTTCCATCCTTCACTGTTCTCTTTCTATTCCCGTTATGTGTAAAGTTGGATCGCCTCGCCTCTGCTATTATCCGCATCTCGAATTGTGGAACTCGTGCGTCACAAACGATTCTAACCTAACCTACAAATCGCCAGATTTCCACCAACAAAACACTCTCCACTCCGGCCTTATTAACTTGGAAATTTTCCTTCCTTCCTCGGTTTACGAGTACACAACTTTCTCAATCTCACAGCGCTGGAAGCCTGGGAGACAAGACACTCACAGAAACATAGAAGCTTCCAGCGGAGGTTGAAGGTTTACAGTAACCTGTCATCTTCTATTAATTTGGAGAGATACTTTGTTGGATTATATTCAATTAAAATTAATGCGGATGATGAATATGAATACTCTAATAACAGTAATTTTATAATTTTAACAGTAGCTACACTGTCTTCCAAAAATCAGTGTATAGAGAGGGTATATTCATATTTTAGCTTAATATAAGAACAAGTATTTTTACCTCCCGTCATACCGTAGGTAAGGGAGGTAATATTAGCGGTCCGAAAATTCGATGTTGAGTTTTCAGTAAATAAGCACGAATTAGGGTCCCCACAACATGCTTTTACTATTTGTACGATGATACCTGTGCGTGCCTGTGTGTGTTTGTGTGCGTGTGTGTGTGTGTGTGTGTGTGTGTGTGTGTGTGTGTGTGTGTGTGTGTGTGTGTGTGTGTGTTTAAGTTTTCTGTGGTCATATAAAGAGTTGATTAGATTTTGGGTAAAATTACATGACCGGGAGTAATACTTTACGTAAAGCCCATAATAGTTTTTAATGCAAAACTATATTAAAATATAATCCAAAACATTACAATTTTAGTACTTAAGACTTTTATATCAATTGGAACAACATATTTGATTTTGGCTAAAATTAATAGACCCAAAGTGATGCTTTACTTGAAGCTCTGAATAGATTTTCGTGAAAAATATATTATGTACTCCAAACCTTGTCAATTTAGTATTTAACACTTTTATATAAAGGGAAGCAACATATTAGATTTTGGTTAAAATGGATAAACAAGAAGTTATACTTTATTTGAAGCTCTGAACAGATTTTCGTCAAAAATTAATTGATACAATCCAAAGTTTTTCAAATTTGGTATTTAAGACTTTTATATTAATGAGAACGCCATGCTAGATGTTTTCTAAAATTGATAAACTGAAAGTCTTACTTTACAGGAAGTTATAAACAAATTTTCTTGAAAATAGTTATTTGTATCACTAGGCCAGAAACTGAACATTTGCGAAACCGAGTTTATTTGCAAATACGAGGTTTCTCAAAACAGTTTCTGGGCGTGTGATACAAATACGTAATTATTTTATATCTATATACTATATACTTTTCTTTTTATTGGAACAACAAATTAGATTTTGTTTACGAACGATCAAATGGAAGTGATACTATACTTAAAGCTCATTGCTATTTCAAGCATGGAATTGACGGAAGGTCATATGTTGGCCACATCAGATTTTTTCGGTTAAATTCAGTTTTACTTTTAAGTCAATACACATTTTACACCGATACTCCAATACACATTTCGGAATCCAATGTTTTTATTGTTTCTTCGTCCCCGATGTATACAGTGACGGATCCAACTATCATCAAAAGTTAAAAATCAATGCAACAAATCTAGCTAGCTTCCCTTCAAACGCCTTAATAGGGCCTGCATTTTTGCTCCAAAGTAATTAATTATAGCACTTAACGCCCAGTCACCTATCTCATGCTCAATGGGTTGTCCAATTTTTTTGAATTATTTATGTTATGAAGAATTTAAAAATAGAAATTCTATATTTTTTCTACAGTCTATATACAAAGTAGCCATTTGCGCTCGCTTTTGTCAACGCAAAATGTCACTTTGCCGCTCTAGAGCGACAAAGTAGAAAAAACGCTCGCTCCTCAAATTTCTAACTATACAATGTTGAGAAATGTTACTTGACTACATTCTTAATGGAAACGTTTAGTCAGGAATTAATAACACTGTAGTTACACATTACCCACTTACATAACCAAACAAAATGCCGCACTGCTGTGAAAATAAAATAGGGCATTCATTTACAAAAACGAAAGTATAAAATGCTTAGATTACATTGAAGCAATAGCTCAAGAAGAATGGAAAATACCGATAAGTAAAAATAAATAAAAAATAAATTTTTGTTATGGTGGAGGACCCCATTGTGGCGACTGTAGAAATAATCTTGTGTGTTTCGAGCGCAAATGGACATTGTCGATTTCGAGAGAATGCCTCGCTCCTGCGTCGTGCGGCAACAACCTCTCAATCGACAATGTCCCATTTTGCGCTCTTAATACACAAATAGCTATTTTGTTTTCTTGAAATTATGCTTAATAACGCTGTGGTGGTTATTAATTGTTTAATAAATAAATAATCTTAGTGTTAGTATTTAATTATTTAATTATATTTAATATTTTTTTAACCCTAGTAATAATAATTTGTGGATTTTTACACTTCACAGCCAAATAAATAAAAACGTTATAATACTGTCGTTAGTATTCGCCGAAACACCTTAAGGGAGATTGCTGAGAAAATTGAAAGGGTAACGTTTTACCACCATACAGGAGATAAAGACAAAATCGCTAAAAACACTAGAGACAATACTACAAAGTACATTCCACAAGTGTTTTGCTGATTGGAAACAACGTTAGCGCAAGTGCATTATATCGGAGAATACTTTGAGGGGACAATATTAATAATGAGGAATAAATTCTTACTTGTTTTTACAAATTAAAATTCTTGTTGTTTTTTATAAATCTCATAACGTAGTTTCGTTGCTACGAAAACAACAACAACAACAATAAAATTAATATGGAGCTCAAGAAACCTCTTGAATAATAAAAACCAGTGAATAAAAATTTCATTTCTATTGTCATTTTTACAAAACGAACAAAACCTGATTCTTGACGCTGAAGTTGAAGAAAAACTCGTTAAGTGGAAAACTAAGGAATGTTTTAATATTTAACTCACGAAAAGCGAGACAACATTTCGACTTCAACTTGATCGTACTTTATTACTTTTCGCTATCGGTTTAACTGACAAGTCTTCGCAGAATTTCATCCACAAGAAAATTTAGAGACAGTTTTATAACTAATGTGTCAGATTATCAAAAATTATGCAATTTCATGTACAAGTGAAAGTGATATGTAGTTTTTTTTAAAATATTCTATGACCTAGATGCTCATTTGTTTTCAAACATAAATAATATATTTCCTTAATAACCGGAGTCACATAGAATCGAAGAAAAACTGACAAAGATAGTCATCGAACAAAATATTGTCCGTGTCAGTAACTAGAGTGTAAAAATCAGGTGTGGCCAACACAATACCTCCCGCCATTTGCAGCCCGAGTCAAAAATGATTAAGTTAATTCTTATTTTTGGATTAGCGAATTTTACTCTAATTTTGACAGTTTATTTCTTAAAATTTAAAATATAGTTTAATCTAATCCAAGTAACTACCTTTTTTTAAACCCCTCAACAGGATTAAATCCCAATTACAGAGTGGGCACTCATGACATGAGGCGTTGCTCTAACCATTGGATACCAGAGATAATAAAATGAAGATTAAATATTAAATACCGGGATATAATAGAATTCATTAATCCAAAAATGAGGATTAGCTTAAATATTTTTGTAAATTGTTAATTTTTATTAATCTAAATACATACCTACATATTTACTTATGCTGGAAACTGTATTGAATTCCTTTTCTATTGTTCTATTTACTTTTTACCTTCCGTCACCTTTAGGTAAGGAAGGTATTGTCTTTGGTCAAAAAATTCGGTGGTGAGTTTTTGATGAATAAGCACGTTTTAGGGTCCCTAGAATACGATTTTACTATTTTTACGATGATGTCTGTATGTGTGTGTGTGTGTGTATGTATGTATGTATGTATGTGTGTCCGTGTGTGTGTGTGTGTGTGTGTGTGTGTAACAAAATTTTCGTCTACGATAACTTCCATACTACAATTCTAAAAATTATAATTCTTTCGTATTTCTCTTCGTTACATCCATGCGAAGAGCTGATTAGATTTTGGTTAGAATTGGTAAACCGGAAGTACCCTCATTTGAAGATTTTAACAGTTTTTTTTGAAAAAACTATGTTAAATATAATTTTTTCACATTTAATGTTATTATAAATATTAAAGAATATTTTATTCTCTATACGATTTGACTGCATTTTATACTTAATATTAAATGGATATAGAGTTAAAAAATTATAAAGAAATTAAATTTCATAAAGTAGCCATAGCTATGGAAACAGCTACTATATTAAGAAAATTCTGATTGAAAGATGTCAGTGTCAAGTAAAATTGACATAGTGTGTTTTTCTTATAATTTTACTGGATATATAGGATCTTTTGCTTTCTGTATGGAATTTGTATGAAATACATACAACTGCTTTAAGGTAATGTACAAGAAATAATAATAATAATAAATCTTTTATTTCTGCAGATACATTACACTGTATATCGAAAACGTCACAAAATAATTATTTTCTGTATGAAATTTGCATAAAATACATGCAACTGCCGGAAGGTAATGTACAAGAAATAGAATATTTAATCTAGCAAGGAACTTTCCGTATGAAATTTGTACAAAATACATAGAACTGACGGAAGGTAATGTGCTGGCCACATCAGATTTTTTCTTTTTAAAACGTTACTAATATTATTTTGAAATAATTAGTTCTTTGATAGTGACATTTATCTGTTAGTTACATACATTTGAATAACTGCGTTTTGTTTGTTTAAAGCAGAGACTCTGGGATTTAAATTATAGATAATTTTATAAATTTATCCATAAAATATATAGAAAAAGTATTAATGCAAATCTATAAAAAATTTAATAATCTTTAATTTTTATAATAACATTAATCTCGAAAAAATAACATTTAAAGGTATTTTTCGAAGATAAACTATTTTGAGCTTCTTGTAAAGTGCCATTTCCGGTTATCCGATGTTCAATAAAATCTAATGAGTTCATTCCATAATAGAAAAAGTTCGAAATACAAGGTTTCAAAATTTTCTGAATGATTGTATTTGAGATAGAGTGAAGGATCCACACATACATACACACACACATATATACACACACACACATACATACATACATACATGCATACATACATACACACATACACACATAAATATACACAGACATCATCGTGAAAATGTTAAAATTGGATTCTATCTTAAAACGTGGTCATTTACCAAAATCTCGATATGCGATTTTTAGCACGATCCCTATACCTCCCTTACCAAGGGTAGCGGGAGGTAAAAACAATAAAAATTTATATTAAACATTTTCAGTTTCTAATAGTTATGAAGTTATGAAGTAATTTAAAATTTAAATATTGGCAAAGTCGCCGCATTTTACTTAGTACAATTATTTGATTTATTTTTAAAAAACAAAATCACATCTAAGATGACGTCTCAAATGTAAAAAAGCCTTATTTAATCAAAGTCGTAAATGTAATAGTTTTCGAAATAGCAGAGGTAAACCCAGTAAAACCCATTTTTCACACTTCCTTCGTCCCGGCCACATTCATACACGCTCTTCTTTTCCCACTCGGAAACTTTCTTTTAATACCTTATCAATCACATCCATCCACTTACACACTGGACGGTCATGATTATTACAAATCTTTAATACCTAATATATTTTAAATATTTGTTTCCCCAATCTTGATATTTCTGATATCTGATCATCATTAAGGTAATATAAAACGTAGTTTATATAATAACCTATTATTTTTATTTTATTTTTCGTTTTAACATTTAACATATCAACTAAAACGTAGCTGCATCGATCAATATTAAAAGCATTGGTTATTTTAAACACTCGGTTGTGAATTGTAAAATACCGTTTCATATCGCTTGTTCTTTTTGCTGCATAGATTATCGCTATAATTTCGCCCTCGCGTCACTTTAATACCGCTTCATAAGTCAAGCATAATGTATCGCTAAATCTGTATTAAAGTCGTACAAAAGAATTCTAACCGAACAAGACCCAGCATTAATATTCATAAAACGTAGAATAGAATAATACAATGTCGATGTGGTACTTCCTTTCATACGGTTTGTAATTTAAATGTTCTGGACTATTGAGTTAAAACTGACGCCTCTATATTTAGATTTCTTATTTCTTAGGTATAGTAGTTTTGTAGATACGAATCTACATCAATGTACATAAATTATTTAGATAATTGCTAACGTCAAACATAAGATGTTAAATAAAGAGTAGCCATGTGCCTCATTGTTGGGCCTCTATTCTCGAATCTAAACGTATACGTTTGCGGTGTTCGAAACGTATGAAATGAGATTTTGGTATTCTCCAGCGTCCGTTTCATGAACGTATATGTTTCTAAACGTACAATTTTCATACGTTTGACAACGGGCGGGGAGGGCCTCTATTCTCGAATCTAAACGTATACGTTTGCGGTGCTCGAAACGTATGAAATGAGATTTTGGTATTCTCCAGCGTCCGTTTCATGAACGTATACGTTTCTAAACGTACAACTTTCATACGTTTGACAACGAGCGGGGTCTAACCATTCGTTCAGTGAATTTTTCATTCGTTTAACATAAAAATACTTTACTATTGGGAATATAATACTACTATAAAATTATTTATTGTTGATTTCTATTATTATTTTGTAGTAGGTAAGTATATTTTGCAAATTAAAAATAATAAATTGTTTATACAATATTATAATAACGTGGAAGGTTTTTGGAGCGACAAAAAGACAATTATTCAGACTATTAAGGCTGTGGCATTCTTAAGGTTTTGCAATCAGAGCCGCTCTATGTGAGTGGTTAGTTTTGCCGTACGAAGACGGTAAATAATAATCAATGGCGGATTTAACGGTAAGCAAAGGGACACTTGCTCCCTATGATCTTCTCCGAAAGGGCCTCAGGTACCCATAAAACATAAAATTTATAAATATATTTTACATAGCATGTTATACATTTTTGCTACATTTTAAAGATTTTGGTTTTCCAGCCAAAATTTTTTTTTTATATTTGTAATATGATATCAAATAAAACAAATAGTTTTCAAAACATATTATTTTTATTTATAACTTACCTACCTACCTATCTATATATTATTTGAAATGAGTCTTAATCTTAATATATATCTACCTAACGAACAAAAACACAATGGCTCGTAGTATGATCATGGTTTTAACTAAAACACTGTTTTAAGAAATGTCAAATTTCATTATTTAATATCAATAATAAATAATATCAAACTTATCAAAATATGATATTAAAGCAGAACATGGTTTGTATTCAAACAAATATTTTTTAAAAAATCGTTCTTTGAACATAAGGGCAAAATTAAATATTGAAGTTTGAATTTGACATTTCTTAAAACAGCGTTTTAGTTAAAACCGTGATCATACTACGAGCCATTAAGTGCAAAAGTGTACTTAAAAGTTACAAAAATTAACGTACTATCAAGCATTTATTTTACTAGCTATATCTTCTAAGGCTTTTGCAATTCTTTCTTCTATTTCTAATTTTCTCTGCAGTAGTTTAATTTTTGCATCATAATACTCTTTTTTTATTTTAGATTTTATTTCACATTGCGCTGATAGTTTTTCTGTTGCAGTCATAGATCTCTGCAATCTTTGTGTTGCCACTCTTCTTTTTGATGTATGAACTGCAGATGATTCTTTTTCTTTGGCTGTGGAGGTAGACTGTTCATCGACACTAATTGTATTTATGAGTACATGTGATGGTGATTTATTGCTCATATCAATAGTTATTTCACTTTCTTCATTTAATAATAATAATTCATTGTTGCATTCAGACGAGTCAAGATTTATGAATAAAACTTGACTCTCATCAACTTCTGTATGGCCAGTAATTGCAGTATTCCCAATAATTGTAACAATTTTTGATTCCGTTGTGTTCAGTTCTTCATCACATATTGGTCCACCGCCTGTTCCTCGGGCATGTCTAGCAAGTCTAGCTTGCTTGCCCTTTCTTATATGTAAAATTTGTGTCAAATTTTCCACTCACTAAATGTGGATGTTCATCCATGAACTCTACAATTAGTTTTTTTTGTTCGTCAGCGAAAGAAGAACTTCTTTTCTGTGGTTTTTCCATACTTATATTAATCGGACAGTTTTAAGTTCAGTTTATTACACAGATTAAACATAAATGTCAAAATGTCAAATGTTTGAAAGTTAACGCATTGTACCATAGCTTACTATATGCAGCGAGGTACTGCCGTCTGATTGGTCCGTTCGTAAATGTAAAAGACAAGTGGAACCTGCCTTTAGTAAACTCAAACGTATTCGAATGTAAAACGAGCGATGCAAACGTACACCGTTGGAGAATAGGATTTTTGAAACGTATACGTTTAGGCACTATACGTTCATGAACGTATACGAATGCGAACGAATGATTTGGAGAATTGAGGACCTGGCCATTCGTTCAATGAATTTTCCATACGTTTACATCTAAGTGCAATAGTATTATACATAAAAACACTATACTATGGGGAATAACTCTATTATAAAATTATTGAGTGATGAATTAATTGTAATTATTTTTTAAGGCAATATATTTTGAAAAATATATATTCTAAATTCTTAATTTAATATAATATATGTATAATAGATATATAGTAAAAGTATTCAACCCGACTGTAATTTATTATTCCTAAGGAAAAAATTAATATTTAACTTTCGTTTGCATTAGAGCTCTTTATAAGTAAAAGTAAAAGTAATATCCTGCCAAACGGACATTTTTCTGGCATTATTAATTGAAACAATAACTGTGAACTTGTTTATTTCAACAAAAGATATTTTGATTACAGTTAATAATATTGATTACAAGAATGAATCCAATAAAGCAAATTGTATATTCAAGATTAATTTTTTGGTGTTCATAGATAAAATTTAAGTTCATGAAATGATCCTTTTCCAAAGCTCCTCCGGATGCTGTGGTCACAAAGAAAATAAATGTATATTGTAAAAAGTACATTGTATCTTAAATATTTTTCTTATATGTTATATTTCTGCTTATTGTTCCAAGTCTAAAATCAATCAGTAAATACATTTCATATGTTTATATATAGATCTACCTCCAGTTTTTCCAGTTTTTTTGACACAGGGTTAACATTTAACATTATTATTAAATCTTCTCAAAATTCGATTGCTTTTTTGCGTGTAAAAGTCGAATTAAATTTTCCACGTTCTAATAATTATTATTTTCTGCTCTTCTGAGAAAAGAAATACTTTATTTCGGTATTTTTTTCATATTCAAATAAAATCGTAGATTAGTGTATATCAATGTCAATATGTCAAATTTTGACATTTAATCAAACGCATGTAGCGTGGTGCTGTTGTGTGATTGGTCCATTCACAAATGAAAAAGTGTAGTGGAACCGTCCTTTAGAAAGCCAAACTTATTCGAATGCAAATCAAGCGAGGCAAACGTATACCATTGGAGAATATATTTTCTGAAACGTATACGTTTAGACACTATACGTTCAAGAACGCATTCGAATGTGAACGAATGATTTGGAGAATTGAGGCCCTGTGGTGAACATGGAGACCTGGGTTCGATCCCGTCATTTTGCACATATGGCTGATAGGTACCACAAGCCTTGTTTTAACTAAAACGCTGCTTTAAGAAATGTCAAATTCAAATTTCAATATTTAATTACACACTTATGTTAAAAAAATCTGATGTGGCCAGCACATTACCTTTCGTCAGTTCTATGTATTTTGTATAAATGCCTTGCAAAAGATTATATTGCTTGTACATTACCTTAAGGCAGTTATATGTATTTTATACAAATTCCATACAGAAAGTTTCTAGCAAAAGATCATATTTCCAGTAAAATTATAATACAAACATACTGTCAACTGTACTTGACACTGACACATTTCAATCAGAATTTTCTTAATATAGCAGCTGTTTCCAGAGTTATAGCATAGCAGGCTAATATACGATATTTAATTTCTTTATAATTTTTTAACGCTATGTCCATTTAATATGAAGTATAAATTTTTTCAAATCGCATAGAGAATAAAATATTCTTTAATATTTATAATAACATTAAATGTGAAAAAATGATATTTAACATCGTTTTTTCAAGAAAAACTTAAAACCTTCATTTGAGGGTACTTCCGGTTGACCAATTATAACCAAAATCTAATCAGCTCTTCACATGGATGTAACTAAGAGGAATACGAAAGAATTATAATTTTTGGAATTGTATTCTAGGGACCCTAAAACGTGCTTATTCATCAAAAACACCACCGAATTTTTTGACTAAAGACAATGCCTTCCTTACCTAAAGGTGACGGAAGGTAAAAACCATTTAAAAAAATATTTGTATGAATACAAACTATGTTCTGCTTTAAAATTACATTTTGATAAATTTGATACTATTTACAATTTAAAAAATCTGATGTGGCCAGCACATTACCTTCCGTCAATTATATGAAGTATTCACGAAAATTCTACCGGTGAACTGTTACCAATAAACAGCTTTTGTCAGTTTATAGCTACCGGAATCGATATTATAAGAACGCAAGTGTAAACAAGGTAGATCCATAACCTACGAAAAAATTTGAAAATTTAAAACAGGTTAGAAATTTAACGTAGTTAACAAAATGAGCAGAGTCCTACTTTGAACACATTTCCACTTTTAACGCGCACGCTTCGCTTTGCATCACTACCTTTTTTTGAGACTAGATTCTTCATGAATCCAGTAGATGGATTTGGTAGATATTGAACAATATTCGAACACGGTAAATTTTTACCACTCGTGTTTTCGAACACAGTCGGTAGATGCGGTATCTACCGGTAGAATTTTCGTAAATGTGTATGTATTTTCTATAAAATCCATACATAAAGCAAAAGATTATAAATTGTATGTACATTACCTTTCGACAGTTGTATGTATTTTATACAAATTTCATATAGAAAATTTCGAGCTAAAAGATCCTAACACAAATATACTACGAATATGTCATTGCACTTGACACTGACATCTTTCAATCAGAATTTTCTTAATATAGTAGCTGTTTCTAGCATGACACCATTGATTTGATTAATATTTAAATTAAATATCTTCTATTTCGGATAATAATGATGATTCAATTCGGCTTGCATTGGCACCCGAATTATTTTCGACTAACCTTCATCAATTAACCCCCCCCCCCCCAACCCCTCAAGTTCTCTGTATATTGGCTCAGTACAGTTCTCGTATGAGCGTAGTTTGTTATCCCTGCCTCGCCATAAATGCACACACCAATCAAATATTGTGTTCGTTTGTGCAAAGAGCACAATCGTTTATTGTAATCCAAACAGGCTTATCATTTCTTTACGCCCTAGGCCAAAATTCATTATTGCACCCCCTCCCTCTCTCAATATATACCGAGTTTTATTAATGCTTGATTTCATTAAATTGTTTTTCTATATCGGTGATTTGTGAGTCTATAAACGCATTGAAAACTTGTTATGAAGATCTATAAACGTACTGTTTTTGGAGCTTTTCTAGAGATAGTATGACTGACTGCTTTTAAAACTGATACATAAATGACATATCAACATCAAATTGCTGTCAGTCAACAAAGAATTTTCATCTGTGAAGTTCAATTTGTTAGCGGGAAGTGCTACCAACGTAATTTTACAAGTGCATTTATTAAAAATCTATAGAATTATAAAATTACCCGAATAGAAAAAGTAGTATATAAATATGTTTAATAAGGACTGTGGTCGTACTCGTCCTTTGTAAAAATCACCGCAAAGCGGCTCGTTTTCCAAAGTTGTTTTTTAATATACCTACTATTATAAGGCATCAAAGATACATTTAGCATATTTTTATAAGTAGCTAAAGATTACAACTTTTATTTTGCATCTCTATCTCTCGAATAAAACGCATGTAAACAATAATTTTGGACTTATTGGATGCAGTTTTTAATTATGAAGAGTTTTCGTATTTATACTTGTATTCTACAATTCATAGGACAGAAATTACAGCAATGAAAATTTGACCATTGTATTTGTTAAGATTCATAAATAGTAGACACCCGGTATATAAATATTAGAATTATTTAAAATCTTCGACAACTGTCATAGCTCAACGGGATTTATCAATCACTTTACTATACTGATTTCGTATAGTTACAGCAAATGTGACTGTTTACGTCGTCTGGTAACTGCAGGCACTTCTCTCTTTCCGTTTTCCCATTTTTCCAACTACTACTTGTGCGCCCCCTCCGTGCCTGCGCCCTAGGCCATGGCCTAGGTTGGCCTTATGGGTAATCCGGGCCTGAGTCCAAAATGCGTTTGAGATGGATTCATTGATTCGTTCCAACGGTTTTGGTTCATGACAGCATTTTCGCGATGAGCGAGATGAAAACAAGATTACGGTTCGACAACTTTTGGCTTTCGAATATCTGCGATCGCCGATGAGTCAATTTTCTGAAACTGAATCCTTTTATTGAAATTGAAAAGGTATAATATTTTCTGTAGTTCGAGTTTTCTACTATTTCCTAAGAAAAAAACCTCCTCTATCTT
Organism: Harpalus rubripes; assembly: GCA_963082715.1. Lineage (NCBI taxonomy): Eukaryota > Metazoa > Arthropoda > Insecta > Coleoptera > Carabidae > Harpalus > Harpalus rubripes. The sequence continues at coordinate 14,169,595 of OY720460.1, forward strand.
ATTATGTACGATCAAACATCCTTTTTCTTCCATGGCAACTTCCCTTCCTTCGGTTCTCATATCGTTGCGGGTTGCACCGAGTGTAAACACGTTGAGGCTGCGACCTTGACTGAGGGTGGGAGCCGGCAGCCGGCTTGGCAGTCACGTGCCACGCCACATGCCACGGACCACGCCACGCCATACTCCAGCAGTAGCACGTGACCGGGGGGAGTAGCAGGACGAAGGTTAGAAGCAGGAAAAGAAAACGGAAAGAGAAGGGATAGGGAAGCAGGCAGAAGGGATGGTGATCATTGTGGATTGGTAATTCAAAAATTAATAGGGATGATACAGTATAGCCAGGATAATGAGTCAACAGTTTAAAATTGCAACGAAAGTTGACTCTCTAAGACCCGTTATTTTCATCGCTGGTTAACTGTACATTTAAAACGAAATTCAGGGGAAAAAGGATAAATGTCCATTTTCCAGCAAAATGAGACGAATAGATTGAAGGTGGAACTTTCAAATTGTATATTTAAATAAATAAATAAATAAATAAATATATCATCACGGCTTATTACCCACTGCTGGGTGTGCCAATCTGCTTTGTACACAGATATCGATAATGATGAAATATTTGCACCGTGCGGGCGCTTACCAGGCGTCACCTCACGGGCACTCATTGCTGGCGTAGAGAGTGCACCACAGGGGCCAATTTTGTGCCATTTAAAATTGAAAATATTTGGCATCGGTCGGGATCAAACCCGGTTCCCCAGATTCGCGACCTGACACTCAGGCACGCGGCCATGAGACCCCATAAATTGTATATTTAATGTAGGCAAAAACGGTATAGTATAACTAGCGAATGAAAGTTGACGTTCAGATTATTTAATAGATGTGGTTTCGTTTGAAAACATTTCCCTATATTTGATTTGAAACTGACCCTTATGTATTCCGTTACAGAAGATTAGAATTGTGCTCCATACCAAGAGGTATTTAAAATGACCTTAGCAACAGGATTCAGGGATGCATTTAAAAAATTTAATACCGCAAATTCTAGTTCGTTCGACTCAAGTGTAAGCAACCCTCGAGTCGGAATTACTGTTAGAGGAAAATTAAAAATAATCCTATTTCATAGAATTGCCAAACTAAATAGTTTAAAGATCAAAATATTTTGTTATAATCAACATAAACGAAAAATGTTTAAAATATTTTAAACGCACCCCTGTTTCGATATTCAGTTACCCTAGTCGGCCATCTATTTTCAGCCAGGTATAGTAATGTATTTCTGTGCTTTCCTAGTCCAGTATTTAAATGGGTTCATGCAAAAATTTCATACCTGAATATTTCGTACAATGAGCCTGTTTCACATTTTTCAAAAAGTATTTTAAATGAAAGTTTATGCATAACTGAATATTTGGTACAATTCTATTCTTCTCTAGGGGTTTCAAAAGAAACCACATCTGTAAAATAATTTAAACGTCAACTTTCATTCGCTAATCATACCATAACAGTAAAGGTTGTCTCAAGATATATGCACCTTCCCGACGGGAGGTAGTTTAAATACATTAGAGAAGCAAAGAGTACTTGGGACGTGTTTTTAAAAAAAAATTTGTATTTTTTTGAAGTAATCAAATATTAATTTTCATGAAGTCAATTTTGCAATATTTTTATTGTTTAGTTGTTATGAAAATTTATTTAGTAAAATTATTTTGACGAATAAAGCTTATAATTATTAAAAAATGCATTTATATATAAATTTTTAATCGAAAAGAAAAATACGTGTTTATAATAATTTGTCATTACAGTACCTATTAAAAATAATAATAGCTTTCATGCAATTATTAAATGAATGCAGTTTTAATAAAAACAAAATTAGTTCACTCTTTACCTCCCCACTACTCTTAGTAAGAGGGGATAGGGATCGTGCTAAAAATCGCATATCCAGATTTTGGTAAATTACCACGTTTTAAGGTCTCTGTAATCCAGTTATAACATTTTCACGATGATATCTGTGTATATGTATGTATGTATGTATGTGTGGATCATCTGCTCTAACTCAAATACTATTATTCGGAAAATTTTGAAACCTTCTATTTCCACCTTGCTCTAATAGGAAAAGAACAAGAACGCATTAGATTATGGTATAAATCGAATAACCGAAAATGGCACTTTACTTTAAGTTCAAAATAGTTTTTCTTCGAAAAATACCTTCAAATGTTATTTTTTCGAGATGTGTGTTAGAAAAAAAACACCTGATGTATATTACTCATTGAACCATTTGAAATCGTCGAAAATCTAGTGTCTTTTTCCATCTTCTATTCATACTCCCAAATTCAACCAAACTTATCTGATCCATCGTTTTATCTCCACGTCGCGCGCCTCTGTGGCAAATGGAATTTTTTGGCTGGGTTTGTCTCCTCCGTCTCGACGCGGCGTCGGCGCTCCCTCGGGACGCCTAGCGCCGTAGCTGCTGCTGCCGGTGCTGCCTCCAACAGCTTGATAAATAACCCCCGTTAAATTATTCCTATTACCTGAGCGACGACGCGGTTATATATGTGTTTGCCCTCACGCCAAGCAACACCGGAGTCGGGGAATCAATAGCGAAAAATGCAAGAGATGAGAAAGAAAAGGAAACGATGAATGATTCAAGAAGAAAATAGATAAATGAAAATGCAGAGAGATATTGGTATATGTTAAATAAGTGGAATAATGCAATGCAAAACAGTTTTGAGGCGTGTAATACACAAGAATTTGGACATTTTCGCTTGTAATTTTTTAAACATACCTCACAAAACTCACGCCTACATAACTCGAAACGACAAACAAAATTCGCGTTCAGTTCAATGAAACCTGATATACAATTCACAGAACGTGGTATCACCGTGTAAAAAAAATCTGATGTGGACACCACACGACTTCCTTGTACGCAAGACCAATATGAAGTATAGACCCCATTATAAAATTGCATGTATTTGACGTAATTTGACATTAACATTTATTTTTTTATTTTTTTGTTATTTTTTGTCCTAATTCATAATAAGCTTCATTACAAAAACCAAAAAGTACATAAGTTTTAAATATACATATCTCGCTTATACAAAGGCGTAATTTAATAATACTTGATGTGCTAGATGCAAAATTTAATTCTCTAAAACTCTTATTTGAAGCATTTATTTCTAAAATCAAAATGAAACCATTTCATTCAAGAAAAATTGTTAACAACTTCAGGTAATATATCACTTCCGGTTAGCCTGTTTTAACCCAAATCTACTATGTTATTCAATTGACATAAAAGTCTTATATACCAAATTTGAAAAGTTTTGGATTATATTTTAACACAGTTTTTCATTAATAGTTATTTGTATATCAAGGCCGCGAAATCATTCTTTAGCGTACCGAGAGAAAAATTGTCGCCGAGGCCGCTTGCGGCCGAGGCAAGACAATCTCGAGGGCGCTAAAGGATTTCGCGGACAAGGTGTACACAATATTTTTTGTGCAACCGTAAAAAATATGTAATTACAAATTTTATTAATTTTAAACAGTTTCATTGTAAATAGAAAGTTAGCCTTCAAGGTGGCTATGGGATTGATATTTGATAAACAAAACCATGCAATTCTCAAGTGTTAAAGTGATTGTTTACCTAATTTCGCGGCCTATATTGCGGCTGCGAAATGCTTATTTCGCGTCCGGTTGCACAAAAAATCTATTATAGGCTTCAAATAAAGTACCATTTCTGGAAATTATGTAATGACCAAAAATGGAGGTGTACAACTAGATGTTATAGCAGTCCTAAATACAAAATTTCAACTTTCCATGGCTTACCGTTTTTGAGTTATACGAGGTATGTACGTACGTACGTTCAGACATCACGGCGAAATTAGTCAAAATGGATTCAGGGATGGTCCAAATGGATATTTCCGTTGAAATCTGATAACCAAAATTTTTTTTCGATTATAATACATCCTTTACTTTGTACAAGGAAGTAATAGCTTAATTGAAAACGAATAACAGGCGAAATTCAAAAATTCTCGTTATTTTTTGACCAACCTACCCTCGTATTTGTTTCTAAATAACATAATTTAGGAAAATAAAAATTAGTTAATTATCACATACTTCGTCAATTATATGTAGAGTTTGTCAGTCAATACATTTTCATCTACCAATTTATCAATATTAATTATAATAGTTGAGTTAATTATTAAATTCATATTTACTAATACATTATATATTCCGTGACGTATAATTAAAATAAATGACAAATTTGGTAATTTAGCTTTTGTTCTAACGGATATGAAATACACATTTTAATGAATACGTACAATAATTGTTTCTTTGTAATATACATATATGCGAGGTCTGTTAGAAATCATGTCCTATAATGAAGATAAAATCTTAAAGTAATTTTAAAACGGCCCTTAGTACAAGTGCCAGCTTTAATAAAAAATAGCGGGAGGTATTGTGCTGTCCACACCTATTTTTTAAATTTAAAAGAATTTAAATTTACGTCGCTAGTATTTGAACCTACAGTTACACATTCAAAAACCTACTCGCTAACCATTGTACCTACCTATATTTTTTACATGTCATGTATATATTAAATATAATAAGAATATATATATATATCCACAAAATTATATTTCATAACAATAAATCTCCTTTTTGTTACACCTACACCTTTATTTGTAACAGTGTACTCCGCGCGAATAAATTCCTGTTTCAAGCTCGCAGTAGGCTGTGCTTAGCTGTCATCATGTTTATTGCTCATTTCATTTGTTTCAAACAGCACAATGGCGAAAATCATAATTTGTGTGTTGCTGTGGTGTTTTGTATTTATAGTTTTTACAGAAAAACTGATTTGACATGGTAATAAATATAAAACGGTTTCATTTTGTGATTTATTATTACATGTTTTAGTGTTTTTTATACTGTTTTTGTGAATTGTGATTGTTATGGTGACTTAAAACTAAAATAATTGAAGTTTAGAATTAGATTAGAAGAAAAGGATTATGGTTTGGAAGCATTCAATCTACACTCAAGGTAATTGTTAAATATATGTATTCTAATCTTTTTATAACACGGTGTAATGCTGTTCACATAACACGCTAATGATTATGAATCATACTAATCTAAAGATACGGTAGATTAGTATATAACTGTCTTCTCGGCCTTCCTTTCGTCACTTGGTTTATTTGGCCTCTAGCGTGGTTTACACGTCGGGTAACCTTGTAAACTGAGTCTCCCCCTCTATGTTGCTTAAACTCTGCCTCTAGCGTGGTTGACACGTCGGGTAACCTTGTTTAAGACAGTACTATCCCCCTTGCTCCTGAAGATGCCCCATACGACTGCGGGCGAAACGTTGAGCTCTGACTCAAAATATGACACAGTTCATTCCCGGAAAACGAATATTTCTCATGACTCAGACTGTGGAAGCCTACGCAATTATTTCAATGACATAATATATATGCAATTTTTTCTGTTTGATTTATATGAGTTATTTTATCTTGTATATTGACGTACTATAAACTTTTTTTGTAATATAGTCAATAAATAAATAAATAAATAAATAAATAAATAAATAAATAAAAATAAATAAATTTACATAGTACAGTATCGTAACAATTCAAAGTATCTGGGATTAATTGCAAGAACAACTTATGCCAATTTTTAACTCAAATGAGATTATTGTATGATCGGCTAAAAATCTATATTTTATAAGTTAGAAAAACCAAAGTATAAGTGTCGGAGGAACTTATAGAAATGGGAATGGAATTCTATATCATATTAACAAGCAGTGGCGGATTTAGCATGTGAGAAGCCCCAAGCGCAATTTAATTTTGAGGGACCCTAACCCCCCCCCCTCAAATATTTTCGATACTGTTGTATTGAGCATTCTACGCGTACGGTTTTACTATAGCATGCACTCTAGATTATTAATAAAAAATAATAATGCAAATACATAATAATATACGATTTATTTGAAAACAGGGTTTATTAAATAAAAAATCTGGTATGGCCAACACAATACCTCCCGCCATTTACAACCCGAGTCACAAAAAAGATTAAGTTAATCCTTATTTTTGGATTAGCGAATTTTACTCTAATTTTGACCGTTTATTTCTTAAAATATAGTCTAATCTAATCCAAGTAACTACCTTTTTTTTAAACCCCTCAACAAGATTAAATCCTAATTACAGAGTGGGTTCACATTCACACATCCATGCCTTAGTGGGATTCGAACCCAGAGCCCCGAGGGCACTCATGACATGAGGCTTTGCTCTAACCATTGGGCCACCGGAGCTATAATAAAATGAAGATTAAATTTTAAATACCGGGATAGAATAGAATGCACTAATCCAAAAATGAGGATTATCTTAAACATTTTTGTGAATCGTTAATTTTTATTAATCTAAATACATACCTACATATTTACTTATGCTGGAAACTGTATTGAATTCCTTTTCTATTGTTCTATTTATTTTTTTCTTTTTAAACGTTACTAATATTATTTTGAAATGATTAGTTCTTTGATAGTGACATTTATATGTCAGTTACATACATTTGAATAACTGCGTTTGGTTTGTTTAAAGCGTAGGCTCTGGGATTTAAATTATAGATAATTTCATAAATTTATTCATAAAATATAATCTTTAATTTTTATAATAACATTAATCTTGAAAAAATAACATTTAAAGGTATTTTTCGAAGAAAAACCATTTCCGGTTATCCGATTTTCACCAAAATCTAATGGGCTCTTTCGATTACGTGGTCATTTACCAAAATCTCGATATGCGTTTTTTAGCACGATCCCTATACCTCCCTTACCAAGGGTAGCGGAAATTAAAAATACAACAAAACCATATTGGAATTTTGGAGTATCCATCCCCCAAGAATTTTATTTTGTTGTAAACCGTGTGACTGTCTTAAAGGTGTACATAGGAGATTAACATGGGAATTTTTTTGCAATTTCCTGCTCTAATTATTTTAAACAAAAACGCGATAAAAAATAAGTTTTAGGGTATAAAATTCTGCATCTAAATCAATAAACAGAATTACCTTTACATGCTTTGTAATGACAGATATTAAATACGAAAATGTCGAAAATTACGTTGAAAATATCGACAGCCATGGATTGAACAAGAAATAAATAGATGCTTGACGTTTTGTCACAACGTAAGTTAACTTATTTGACGTTTCTGACAATTTGATTTGAAAAAATATCGTTAATTATAATATTACTAGAAATATTTTATTAGACTAATAAATAAAATTAAAAATATAGTTTTAAAACATGATCCAAAACTTCTCTAATTTGATATTTAAAACACTGTATAATTTGAAACAACATTAGATTTTGACTATACCTATATGATAAACCGGAAGTGGTATTTAATTTGGAGCTCTTAACAGATTTTCGAGGAAAAACAATAAAATATAATCCAAAATTTGGTATTACAGACTTTTCTATTTATTGGAACAACAAATTAGATTTTGTTTATGAACGATCAACCTGAAGGGATACTTTACTTATAGTTCATTGCTATTTCAAACATGGAATTGACGGGAGGTCATGTGTTGGCCACATCAGATTTTTTGAATAGTCATTGTTCTAAGATCAATCTCGTTATTTTATAGCCACACCTAGTATATTAAATTCTTTCTATTTCTAAACTTTTTCTCAAAACTTTTGTTACATATGTTAAGACTTTCTAGAACTACAGATCGCTTTTAAGTTAGATAAGTTTCATAAAATTAAAAAAAAAATACAGAGAACCATATTACTCCGTTTGACAGCAATTTTTCATTTATTTTGAATTCTTGCCAATCCAACAACATAAATCCTCCTATCCTATGCATTCATAGATAAATACATAATACATTCCACATTCTCTTTTGCATTTGAAAGAAATGCACCATCACGTATTCACGTATGACTGTTTTGCCTCGTATGCGCGAAGCGTGTGTTTAGCAAAGCAACAGAGGTGCATAGCACGTTCGAGAGATGAACCCGCAGCGCAGTGATCATGTTTGCCTCGTGCTAATGTTGATATCCACGTGCCGTGTGAATATGCACGACTTCAAATAGATATGCGTCACTGCGCTAAAGCCCCAGCATATATGGGAATTGCACAATAGGACAGGGAATTAAATTAAACTATAAATAGATTTAATGGAAAAAAATCTGATGTGGCCAGCATATTACCTTCCGTCAGTTCTATGTATTTTATACAAATTCCATACAGAGAGTTTCTTGCGAAAGGTTTTAATTTCCAGTACATTACCTAGGGTGGGTGACCAGATCTTAGATCACGAAAGGAGGACACAGCAGACAAAAAAATCTGATATGGCCAACACATAACCTCTCGCCAGATATTTTACCTGGTTGTACGCATAAAACGAAAAATATTTTTAAATACAAATACATATATTCATGTCTCACTACAAAATAATTCTCACATATATTTGCAAAATCTATGGGATATTTTAAAATAAATTATGTACAATACATACATTTTCTTTATATTCAATATCCTGAAATTTTCTTTTTCTACTTTTCTTTTTCTTTATATTCGTCATTTTTTCGAAAATTCCTTTTATATTCTTTTGTACGTTATTCTTTTGCGTTGTAGACTTTTTTTTATTTTCATAATCTTCATAATAATGTACAAATATTTTTGACAGAGGCATACAAATATTTTTGACAGTGACATTTATGTGTCAATTACAAACATTTGAATTTCTTGCCTTGTAGTAGTTTGATCTGAGATTTTTTACATCAAATTATTTTATATGCCTTTCTTTATCTCTAAATCTATAGAAGATATAATAATGAATTTATATTTATCGAATAAAGAATTTAACGTTCTTTAATATAAGTATTTACATAAATTTTCGATAAATAATATTTAGATAATTTTTTTCTTGTAACTACTACTTCCGGTTGTCCAATTGTTACCAAAACTGACTTGACTCTTCCCATTATTGTTAGATTGAGGAATCCGTAGTTACAAATGTCTTAAGTTTTATAGTATTTGAGATATAGTGAATCCAACATCCACACACACACACACACACACACACACACACACACACACACACACACACACACACACACACACACACACACACACACACACACACACACACACACATACACATACACACACACACACACACACACACACACACACACACACACACACACACACACACACACACACACACACACACACACACACACACACACATACGGACATCATCGTAAAAATGTTATAATCGGATTCTAGGGACCTTAAAACGTGCTTATTCATTAAAATCTGGATATGCGATTTTTAGCATGAATACGATACCTCTCTTAGAGGTAAAAAGGATGATTTTTAGTAGAAAAGGATGACAAAATAATAATAGCAAAAAACAAACATATATTTTATTAAACACTTGAAAAGAAATAAAAATTAACATTTATTTGAACTTAACAACAATTATTTCTATATATTGTATATATATTTAAAATTTGAAATTGATCTTAAATATTATTCCATTTATATTTTAAATATGATGCGATATTTTTCACTTATCTAAGTTCAATTTTAATGAACAAAAATAAATGCGTGCGACGAATTCAGCACGTGCGAGTGCGGAAAAAAGTTGTGTTCTAGTACTGTGAGGTAAAAACGATTTTTTTCATTATTTCGTGAAAAAGCCGGACGTAAATAAAAGCCGGCCGGACATTCATATTTTTGTTAAAAAGCCGGACAAGTCCGGCTTTATCCGGACGTCTGGTCACCCTACATTACCTTCCCTCAGTTTATATATTTTGTACAAATTCCGTACAGAAAGTTTCTTTGAATTAATTCTATATTTGCAGTAAAGTTATAACACAAACATACTATGTCAATCGCACCTGACATTGATATATGTCTACCAGAATTTTTACCTCCCGCCATACCGTAGGTAAGGGAGGTAATGTTATCGGTCTAAAAATTCTATGGTGAGTTTTCAGTAAATAAGCACGACTTAGGGTCCCCACAACACCATTTTACTATTTTTACTGTGTGGGTGTCTGTGTATGACGATTTTTTTCCTCCACGATAACTCTTACAACAAACTTCCGAAAATTTCTATTTTCCGTATTTAAGCTTTCTACGTTCATATAAAGAGGTTATTAGATTTTGGGTAAAATTGGACAATCGGAAGTGATACTTTACTTGAAGCCCATAACATTTATTAATGAAAAATATTAAAATATAATCCAAAACTTTTCAATTTTAGTATTTAAGACTTTCATATCAAAGGGAATAACATATTAGATTTTAATAAAAATTAATAAACCAGAAGTGATAGTTTACTTGAAGATCTGAACAGATTTTCGGGAAAAATATATTATGATATATTCAAAAACTTTAAATTCAGTATTTAAGACATTTATATGAAAGGGAACAACATATTTTCAAATTTGGTATTTAAGACTTTTATATTAATGAGAACGACATATTAGATTTTTTTCTAAGATTGATAAACCGGAAGTAGTACTTTACAGAAAGCTATAAACAGATTTTCTTGAAAAAATATATTAAAACATGATCCAAAACTTATCAAATTTGGTATTTAAAACTCGTGTATAATTTAAACGACATATTCGATTTTGACTATACTTATATGATAAACCGGAAGTGGTACTTAATTTGGAGCTCTTAACAGATTTTCGAGGAAAAGCATAATAAAATATAATCTAAAATTTCGTATTACAGACTTTTCTATTTATTGGAACAACAAATTAGATTTTGTTTACAAACGATCAATCGGAAATGACACTTTACTTAAAGCTCATTGCTATTTTAAAAATATGGAATTGACGGGAGGTTATGTGCTGGCCACAACAAATTTTTTTATATTATATTAGCTGTTTCCAATGTTATTGCATTATGAAATTTAATTTCTTTATAATTTTTTAACTTAATATCCATTAAATATGAAGTATAAAATATAATCAAATCGTATAGAGTATAGAGAACAAAATGTTCTTTAATATTTATAACATTAAATGTGAAAAAATGATATTTAACAGCGTTTTTTCAAGAAAAACTGTTAAAATCTTCAAATGAGGGTACTTTCGATCGACCAATTATAACCATAATCTAATCAGCTCTCCATATGGATGTAACGAAGAGGAATACGAAAGAATTATAATTTTTGAATTATAGTTTTGGAGTTATCGACGGAGAAAAATTCGATATACACACACACACATACACACACGCACACGCACACACACACACATACACACACACACACACACGTGCGCGCGCGCGCACGCACACATACACACATATACACACATATACACACATATACACACATATACACACATATACACACATATACACACATATACACACATATACACACATTACACAGGCATATAGACATCATCGCAAAAATAGTAAAATCATATTCCATTCTAATAAAATTTATATAATGCTGGCAACATAATAGGTAATTTTGCAAGTGCATAGGCTTGTTTATGGTAGTTTGTCCTAGTAACCTGTCGTTAAACAAGCGAGTTATGGCCACATAATAGAAACAAATTGCAGAATATATTGATTAGTTCGGTTCCCATACACGCATGTAACAAAATTTCACCCTCTCTGAACTTCAACCCCTTCTCTGTGTTTAAATTATTAATTTGCTCGCTGTTTGGTTAGCGCCATTCGGTCACAGACACACCCACACACTCACTCACACAATCACAGTAGGTACACTACATAGGTTTCGACCTGTTCAGACACGCTTTATTATACAAATCATTCTCGTTTCTGTTCCAGTTTATAGACTAGAGTCGCGTGTTAGAAATGGTATAAAAATATGTGGGTGAAATAAACTACAGGATTATAGGAGGGACTATAAAATGGAAAACAATAAAAATCTTAATGAGTATGGGTCGCGTTTTACGATCAAAGTCACTATATTAAATATTCAGATAGCAACTAACGGCACGCGGGCACCAAACAATGTAAAACATATATGCACAAAAAATCTGGTGTGGCTAACACTATACCTCTCGCCATTTACAGCTCGAGTCACAAAAAATGATTAAGTTAATCCGTATTTTTGGATTAGCGAATTCTACTCTAATTTTGAAGTTTATTTCTTAAAATATAGTCTAATCTAATCCAAGTAACTACAGACCCTCAACAGGATTAAATCCCAATTACAGAGGGGGTTCACATTCACACACATTCATGCCTTAGTGCAGCGGTTTCCCAAAGTGCGGCCCGCGGGCCAAATGCGGCCCGCAAAGCCTGTGAATTCGGCCCGCGATATCGATACGATATATTATATTTTTATTAAAATATAAATAAGTAAATAGTAAAATAAATAATAAATATTACAAATAAGATTTAATAAAATATTTTAATATTTTTAAAAATTCTTACAGAACTTTAACCATAAGCGTTTGTATTGATAAAATATTGTTTAGTTTATATTTTAAAAAATATTGTAGTATGTCTAGTCTAGTTATTATACATTTGTACAGAAATATAATATAGTAGTCTCAAATAGATACAGAACTGTTAATCATTTCTGGCACATCTAATGCAACACACAATTTCAAGGAGTCAGTAAAGAATTTATCTTTTTTTTCAATAATGTGCGCTGTGCCGCACAGTACAACTGTACCACCAGACCTTGTCCTGCCTACCCAGTTGCCTTGAGCAATACAGGCCTATGCCATATTAACGAATATTCAAAAATGCACTGCTCCAACTCACTAGAGGTGGGACGAAAAATAGGAAAACGTGCAAGCACAAACAGATCGTGTTTTCTTATTGGTTGCTCAAATTATGAACGAAATGCGTCTTTCGCGCAGTTCTGTTTCTATTTGAGACTACAATGCAGTAGTGTTTACATGTGCTAAAATAAAAAATAGTTAAATATATTTAAAACAAAAAAAATCGTGGTTATTGTTTTGATTTTATTCCGTTTTTTTTGGCCCGCCAAAAAATTCGGTAATATTAAATTGGCCCGCCTAAGAAAAACTTTGGGAAGCCCTGCCTTAGTGGGATTCGAACCCAGAGCCCCGAGGGCACTCATTACATGAGGCGTTGCTCTAACCATTGGCCACCGGAGCTGTAATAAAATTAAGTTAAATTTTAAATACCGAGATAGAATAGAATTCACTAATCAAAAAATGAGGATTAGCTTAAACTTTTTTGTGAATCTTTAATTTTTATTAATCTAAATACATACCTACATATTTACTTATGCTGGAAACTGTATTGATTTCCTTTCCTATTGTTCTATTTACTTTTTATCTCCCGTTACCCTTGGTAAGGGAGGTATAGGGATCGTGCTAAAAATCGCATATCGAGATTTTGATAAATGACCACGTTTTAAGGTCCTAGAATCCTATTTTAACATTTTCACGATGATGTCTGTGTGTATATGTGTATGTGTGTGTGGATCTTTTACTCTAACTCAAATACTATATCATTTATAAAATTTTGAAACTTTGTATTTCTACCTTATTCTAAAATGGGAAGAGAGCATTAGATTTTGGTGTATATCAGATAACCGGAAATGGCACTTTATTTGAAGCTCAAAATGAATTTTCTTCGAAAAAAACTTCAAATGTTACTTTTTGAAGATTTGTGTTATTATAAAAATTAAAGATTATTAAATTTTCTACAGATATAAATAAATACTTTTTTTATATATTTTATGAATAAATTTTTAAAATATAAAATAATATGGTGAAATTTTATTGAAACGCAAAGAGAATATTATTCATGTCAATCTGTTTATACATGAATTTCGCAAGTAATTAAATTTTATTTCATATTTACATATTTTTGTGAAACACACAAAATATCGACAACATAATTAAATTTTGTTTATTCGAAATGTAATTTTGTAATATTGTCTGCATATTAAATATTATTTCAGTCAATGGAAAAATGTATTTACATTCACATTTCAATTTTAATTAAAACAAGTTTTCGATTATGTTAAATATTCTAATAATTCATTATAAATTTTTCCAAAATTCGAAGAGAATTACTATAAAATTGTTATGTAGTTTTTTAACTAAATCTGTCGTTTATTTTATGAATTATGAATTAGAGATTAAGAGACATATATATATAAAACCTAAATCTTGTATGCTTTTCCAGCTATGGTATCAATATGTTTGTTAAATAGTAGTTTGGGGTCAAACAAAACACCCAAATCTTTTATTGTTTTTTTCTTACATTAGTGCTATTTAACTTATAGAAGAAATTAATAACATTTTAATTTCTTGAAAACGATACCACAGAACATTTGTACGTTGTGAATTTCAATGAACATTTTCAGATCATCACCGTATAATAGAAACTTGCAATATGAAAAGCATTTATAAATTGAATTAATATAAAAATTAAAGAGCAAGGGACGTAAGTATGATCCTTGAGGAACACCTGATGGTACTGGAAATGACCAAGACTTATAACCATTACGTAAAACAATATGAGAACGATTTTTACCTCCCGCTAGCATTGGTAAGGGATCGTGCTAAAAATCGCATATCGAGATTTTGGTAAATGAACACGTTTTAAGGTCCCTAGAATCCAATTTTAACATTTTCACAATGATGTCTGTGTTTATGTGTGTATGTGTGTGAGTGTGTGTGTGTATGTATGTGTGGATCCTCGACTCTAACGAAAATACTATCATTCAGAAAATTTTGAAACCTTGTATTTCGACCTTTTTCTATTATGAAAAGAGCCCATTAGATTTTGGTGTAAATCGAATAACTGGAAATGGCACTTTTCTCAAAGCGAAAAATACCTTTAAATGCAATTTTTTTAGATTAATATTATAAAAATTAAAGATTATTAAATTTTCTACAGATTTGCATAAATACTTTTTCTACATATTTTATGGATAAATTTATAAAATTATCTATAATTTAAATCCCGGAGTCTACGCTTTAAACAAACAAAACTCCTTGGTTTCTCAATTATTCACATATGTATGTCACTGACAAATAAATGTCACTGTGAAAGAAATAATCATTTCAAAATAATAATAGTAACGTTTTAAAAAGAAAAAAGTAAATAGAACAATAGGAAAGCATAGGTAAATATGTATTTTGATTAATAAAAATTAACGATTCGCAAAAAAGTTTAAGCTAATCCTCATTTTTGGATTAGTGAATTCTATTCTATCATTACCGAAATCTGTGTACAAAGCAGATTCGCATACCCACCAATGGGTAATATGCCGTGATGATATATTTATTTATTTTATATTTATTCTATCCCAGTATTTAAAATTTAATCTTCATTTTATTATCAAAAAAAAGTAGTTACTTGGATTACATTAGACTATATTTTAAGAAATAAACTGCCAAAATTAGAATAAAATTCGTTTATCCAAAAATAAGAATTAGCTTAATATTTTTTGTGACGCGGGCTGTAAATGGCGAGAGGTATTGTGTTGACCACATCAAATTTTTATGTAACTCTTTTATCCATACTTCTGCTTATAAATTCGGTGAAAGGTATTATATGTCAGTATAAAAACTATAATTTCCCTTAATTTCGGAGTTGTTTAGTGTGAAGTCCGAGAAATCCATGTAAATTTGATTCAAATTCGAGTCCAAATTCCAATACTACAGTTTTTTTAAAAATTTGTTACATGACTTTGGGCATACGTTACGTATTGTACCTATTAGCCACTAAGAAGGTTTGAACCGTGAACCCCTACTTCCAAACGTCACATTAAACAATTCTGTTCTTCTTTGTTGCAATCTCCACCCACCGTCTGAAACTTATGATAGTATAGAGTGCAATTAAAATTATTACAGCTCTTTCGTTAAGTAAGCCTCAGCGTGAAAAAAGAAAACCTGAGTTCTCCGTGCGAGCACTTACACTGAACAAGGAATTGTATACGAGTAGTAGTTATTCTAGGGATCTTAGAGAAAATGAAAGACTGATCCCTACTCACTGGAGCAAGGAACAACCCTGCACTTTTATTTTAGAAACGAGTGGAGGAAATGTAATTATTTCCACAACTAAACCAGACCGTAAGCAAAATACACAAGAAGAGGGATTATGTTGTAACTCTATGAAATTTATTGGGTAATTACCTACGTACTTCAATAAAAGAACTATGTATATCAAGATGGATTACTCGTATAATTAATTATTCTCGTAACTGATTCGTTTCGTCGATATTAAGAATCTTATATTTACATTTAAAAATATCTGATGTAGCCAACACAATACCTCCCGCCATTTATTTTTTATTAATTTAAATACATACCTACATATTTACTTATGCTGAAAACTGTATTAAATTCCTTTCCATATAATTATTATTCTATTTAGTATTTTCATTTTAAAATATTACTATTATTAATTTGAAATTAGTTTTTTGACAGTGACATTTTAAGGTCAGTTATATACATTTGAGATCTGAACTGTGTAACCAAGGAGTTGTGTTTAAAGCGTATGCCGGGATTGAAATTATAGATAATTTTATAAATTTATCCAGAAAATATATAGAAAAGTATTAATGCAAACCTGTAGAAAATTAATAATCTTTCATTTTTATAATAACATAAATCTCAAGAAAGTAACATATAAAAGTATTTTTCGAAGAAAAACTATTTTGAGCTTCAAGTAAAGTATCATTTCCGGTTATCTGATTTACACCAAAATCTATTGGCTTCTTTCCATATTAGAATAAGGTAGAAATACAAGGTTTTAAAATTTTCTAAATGATAGTATTTGAGTTAGAGCGTAGGATCCACACATACACTAATATACAGGTGTTCATTTTAAATGGGCCACTATTGTTATCTCGAGAACTATAAGAGCTACAAAGACGGTTAAATGAGCAAACAATTTCTATTTCAGAAAACAAATTTTAAAAAAAAATTGTTTTTTTGGGCCAGAGGTTCTCAAAATATGGGACGTAACTTTTTAATTTTAAATGAGAACATATATTTTTATTTTCTCATTTGTTAGAGAATATAATTCGAAATTCAGTGATATCACATTTTTATACCCTTACATAACGATTTTTTGGAGAAAAATGCATGTGAAGTTTTATACTAATTTGATTAAAACATGGCTATAATAAGAGTGCCACGAATGGAAAAAATCTGATGTGGCCAGCACATTACCTTCCGTCAGTTCTATGTATTTTGTACAAATTTGATACGGAAAGTTCCTTGCTAAATTAAGTATTCTATTTCTTGTACATTACTTTCCCGCAGTTGCATGTATTTTATGCAAATTTCATACAGAAAATTATTATTTTGTGACGTTTTCTATATACAGTGTAATGTATCTGCAGAAATAAAAGATTTATTATTATTATTATTTCTTGTACATTACCTTAAAGCAGTTGTATGTATTTTATACAAATTCCATACAGAAAGCAAAAGATCCTATATTTCCAGTAAAAATTGTAAGACAAACACAGTATGTCAATTTCCCTTGACACTGACATCTTTCAATCAGAATTTTCTTAATATAGTAGCTGTTTCCATAGCTATGGCTGCTTTATGAAATTTAATTTCTTTATAATTTTTTAACTCTATATCCATTTAATATTAAGTATAAAATGCAGTCAAATCGTATAGAGAATAAAATATTTTTTAATATTTATAATAACATCAAATGTGAAAAAATTATATTTAACATAGTTTTTTCAAGAAAAACTGTTAAAATCTTCAAATGATGGTACTTCCGATTGGCCAATTGTAACCAAAATTTAATCAGCTCTTCATATGGATGTAACGAAGAAGTACACGAAAAAATTATAATTTTTGTAACTGCAGTATTAGAGTTATCGCAGACGAAAATTTTGTTACACACACACACACACACACACACACACACACACACACACACACACACACACACACACACACATCCACACACACACACATCCACACACACACACACACACACACACACACACACATACATACAGACATCATCGTAAAAATAGTAAATTCGTATTCTACGGACCCTAAAACGTGCTTATTGATTAAAAACTCATCATCGAATTTTATGACCAAAGACAATACCTTCCTTACCTAAAGGTGACGGAAGGTAAAAATGACTACATGTTATTTTTATTACATAGAATTAGAATGCCCTGACCTAAAGAAGTGAATGTTTTGTTCTTGTAAGTGATCATAAAATGTCTACGTAAACAAAATATTCATGTACATATATCTTCCATGGCAATCTAATTCTATGTTAAAAAAATTAACACGTATTCGTTTTTTCTATTCATGACATATTTTAATCAAATTAATATAAAACTTTACATACATTTTTCTCAAAAAAATCATTATGTAAGGAAATAAAATATTTATATCACTGAATTCATTCAATAAAATTTAAAAGTTAAGTCGCGTATTTTGAGAACGACTGATCCAAAAAAATATTTTTTCTTTTATTTAAATTTGTCTTGTGAAATAGAAATTGTTTGCCCATTTAACCGTCTTTGTAACTCTTATAGTTCTTGAGATAGCAATAGTGGCCCATTTAAAATAAACACCCTGTATCATCGTGAAAATGTTAAAACTGGATTCTAGGAACCTTAAAACGTGATCATTTACGAAAATCTCAATATACGATTTTTAGCACGATCCCTATACCTCTCTTACTAAGGGTGGGAGATAAAAATTAACAAGAATAACAATTTATAAAATAATCTTAATTTAGAAAATAATAAACAATGTTCCATATTTAATTCTTTAATAATTATTTATAATAGATTTCATTCGTCGTGACATCGAATTAATTTATCGATGATTTTGTGGTTTATAGATTTCCATGAATCCGTTATAAATTTAAATAATTCCTTGGAATTATTAATTTTATTTTCCGACAGAATTTCAATTGTATTAAATATCAGGTGATTCAAAGTGGCTCATTACTTTTTTACCTCTCGCTAAGAGAGGTATTGTATTCATGCTAAAAATCGTATATCCAGATTTTAATGAATAAGCACGTTTTAAGGTCCCTAGTATCCGATTATAACATTTTTACGATGATGTCCGTATGTGTGTGTGTGTGTGTGTGTGTGTGTGTGTGTGTGTGTGTGTGTGTGTGTGTGTGTGTGTGTGTGTGTGTGTGTGTGTGTGTGTGTGTGTGTGTGTGGATGTTGGATTCACTATATCTCAAATACTATGAGACTTAAGACATTTTTAACTACGGATTCCTCAATCTAACAATAATGGGAAGAGACCAGTCAGTTTTGGTAACAATTGGATAACCGGAAGTAGTAGTTACAAGAAAAAAATCGTCTAAATATTATTTATCGAGAATTTATGTAAATACTTATATTAAAGAACGTTAAATTCTTTATTCGATAAATATAAATTCATTATTATATCTTCTATAGATTTAGAGATAAAGAAAGGCATATAAAATAATTTGGTGTAAAAAATCTCAGATCAAACTACTACAAGGCAAGAAATTCAAATGTTTGTAATTGACACATAAATGTCACTGTCAAAAATATTTGTATGACTCTGTCAAAAATATTTGTATATCATTATGAAGATTATGAAAATAAAAAAAGTCAACAACGCAAAAGAATAAACGTAAAAAAGAATATAAAAGGAATTTGCGAAAAAATGACGAATATAAAGAAAAAGAAAAGGAAAGTAGAAAAAGAAAATTTCAGGATATTGAATATAAAGAAAATGTATGTATTGTACATAATTTATTTTAAAATATCCCATAGATTTTGCAAATATATGTGAGAATTATTTTGTAGTGAGACATGAATATATGTATTTGTATTTAAAAATATTTTTCGTTTTATGCGTACAACCAGGTAAAATATCTGGCGAGAGGTTATGTGTTGGCCACATCAGATTTTTTCATTCACCATTCTCTTGCGGTTAAACGTGGTTTCAAAATATGAATGCAGCATGAAATTCTCTTTCTTATTATGTATTACACGATTTTAGCGAATGAGTGGTTTATGAATAAAATTCCGACATCGTTAAAGACATTGTATATTCTCGATTGTTGCTGAGGAGTAATTAGTAGGTTAAAAAATATTTATTTACTTATTTAAATTATATTACAGGAATTTCTTATGCAGCTCATATATTTCCGTATTTATTTTTAACATTCATTTCCCATATCCATGTAATTACGTTGCCAGTAGAGTATAAATTACAATCTTATGTTCAAGCATGGCATGGCATGGCTTTGGCTTGGCTTTTCTTGGCGTGGTTGGTAGGAAACTTCGCCTTAATTACCATATATTTGGTTGGAGTAAAAACTTCCGCAGTTTAGGAAACAATTATGGCTGGTGATTAACATACAAACCAGTAGCAATTTAAACGCGCAGACGAAACTATTGGCAAAGACCAAATAAAATAACTACCGGGCTTAAGAAAGTGTTAGAATTGCAGGAGTTAAAAGTTTTCGGAGGAAATGTTTTACTTTGGGATTAAAATAAAATATTATAAAATTTAAAAACGAGCTGTGTGGTATAGCTCGTCTAGCAATCATTTTAACAAATGACTTTTAAATCCTACGTACCAACACTAATCGTTCCTACTCCTTTTAGTCCATATTAGATGTCTATAAAAGTTGAAAATTGCTTGAAACCATTCAAATAGGAAAAAGGACCGTAGTTGGACAGTAAAACTCTTATCCAAGATGTTATGCTTGCTTTAACAATAAACGCTCATTTTGTGTAACCAAGAAGTTGTTTGTTCAAAGCGTAGTCTCCAGCATTTAAATTATAGATAATTTTATAAAATTATCCATAAAATACAGAATGTCTCACAACTCGCGCCCCAGAAGAAACTAACACTTGCCGGCGACAATAGGTTGCCAACAAGTAGAAGAAAATAATTTGCGGCTTCTTGCATAACGGAGTTACAAGACTTTTTAATCCACCAATTCCGGAAGGATATCTTGAGGTGTGATGATATTAGGTACGTTCTATTGGTGTCAGAAATCTTCCTACTTCTTCTAGTAGAACATCAATGGTCGTTCTTTTGCGTTAAAAAAATCGAAATATTCCTACGAATCATTCCAATTTCAGAGTTGGAAGCGTTGGTAGGAAGATATGTAGAGTGGAGATAAATTCAAAATTTTACTAGCTGACTGTCGCGCATACATTTCTGTCATATTTGTGAATGTTTAGAGTAGACTGTGCTCAACAAAAATATCTCCTTTACGTTTTTATTATTTAATATATTTTTATATAATTATAATCTCTGTATTATTTGCATAACAACATTTTGAAGATCCAAAATAAACATATAAAGTTATCTTTAGTTGTTAACTAACAATAACACATAACCACTGCCACTGTTCTATTGTATTTATTTTTTTTACTTGACAGCATTTGACAGTTATTTGCTACTGAGCGTTCTATTGCTTCAAGAATATTCTTATTCTAGTAGGAATATTTCTGACACCGATAGAACGTACCTATTATTACAAAATAAAACTGGTTGCTAGGTTTTAAAAATACTACTAGTGAGTTACAAAATTTCTTTGACTTACTGTAATTTTGACACTTTAGAGTTGACTTTTCACTGTCAACAAATTTAGGTTAGCGAAGGTGTCATCCGGGATCATCATTTATATCGTACAGTGCAACGTGTTGTAGCAGCTGTGTAAAACAACAAACAACAAATGGTGGTTCTAAAAAGAAATGCTCTTGGAAAAGTGGCCCACGGATTTTCCTCTGCCCAAATATGCCAATTATGAACATCCTTGTCTGCCGAAAATCGATTCGCCCGAAAATAAAATCCGCGAAACAAAATTTGGTTCGAGTATCTCTTGATATAGCAACCACGTACAGATCACTTACCGTTCAGTAATTTGTAAATAAGACCTACTGTCTTGTAAACATTATCGGTAAACATAAAAAATAACCCGATCGTGCAAAAAGGTATTTTTTGAAGAAAAACTATTTTGAGCTTCAAGTAAAGTGCCATATCCGGTTATCTGATTTACACCAAAATTTTTATGGCTTTCCATATTAGAATAAGATAGAAATACAAGGTTTCAAAATTTTCTGACTGATAGTATTTGAGTTAGATCGGAGGATCACACACACACATATACACAAACATCGTGAAAGTCTTAAATTGGATTCTAGGGGCCTTAAAACGTGAAATAGGATTATTTTTAATTTCCTCTAACAGTAATTCCGACTTGAGGGTTACTTACACCTGAGACGAACAAACTAGAATTTGCGGTATTAAATTTTTTAAATACATCCCTGAATCCTGTTGCTAAGGTCATTTTAAATGCCTCCTGGTATTAAGTACAATTCTAATCTTTTGTAACGGCATACATAAGGGTTAGTTACCTTTCAAATCAAACATAGGGAAATGTTTTCAAAAGAAACCACATCTATTAAATAATCTAAACGTCAACTTTCATTCGCTAGTCAATAGTCATACTATACCTTAAGGTTCAAACTCCACATTCAAAATTGACCTACTCTCCTATCTACTATCTTACATACCCTTGTTTTTCCCTTAACTCCATTTATGTTGGTCGCATCACGCTATTGTCAAGAGAGTGATAGTATTTATCGTCGCCTAATGAATATCTCTCATGTTCCCTACTGTGGCGTGCTCACCTATAGCGTCATCTCTCTCCTACACACGCAAATCATGATAAATGTCCATCATCTGTCTCTGTTACTCCGCAGCGACTTTTAACCCGGATAATTAAAACAAATTGAAGCCGCAAAGAAAGAAATATTAGTCTAGATTGGTTACTGATGGTGATTTACTGTGAAAAATGCTGGTAAGTGTTATGAATGGTAAAGGATTATCTCATGGAGGTTTCTTTAAATAAACGCAATTGTGAATTATATCATAATGATTAATAATTGTTGGTAGGAGGGCTGTGCTGAAAATTGTTAATTATTAAAAGATAGTTGCATTTTTAAACGAAAATCTTTATTGTTTTTCAAAATATTCTCCATTCAGACGAATACACTTGTGCATTCTTTGAAATCACTTTTTGAAACATTCGGAAAATTCATTTTCTGAAAGGTTCTCAAAAGTTCTTTAAAATTGTGTAACTGCTGCATCTGCGCTGGAAAATCTTGTACCTCGCATCATTTTCTAACAGTTGGAAAAAAAAATCGCACGGCGCCAGATCTGGACCACAGAATATATACATGACTAACGTCAACAGAAGTGACACTGTTGTATGTATTGCCGTTAGTATGCTCATGTATGCTTGGACTTGGACCAGGGAGGGGCAACGCAAGGAGATTGGGCGTACTCCGGTACGCCAAACTATACCAGTGACGGAGTGACTGCGTTCGTGTGCAGGGTTGTTCAGCACAAGAATATTACGACTACCAAACTAGACTACTAGACATAATGCCGGGTGGTATAATATATTGTTGCGTAAAAGGATGTCCAAATAATAATAAAAAAGATAAGACAATTCAAAAAATCCTTTTTACTTCCTTGTACGAAGTAAAGGAAGTATTGTAATCGCGAAAAATTTCGGTTTTGATATTTCAACGGAAATATCCATTTTGACCATCCCTGAATCCATTCTGACTAATTTCGTCGTGACGTCTGTACGTACGTATCTCGCATAACTCAAAAACGGTAAGCCGTAGAAAGTTGAAATTTTGTATTTAGGACTTCTATAACATCTAGTTGTGCACCTCCCTTTTTGGTCATCACATAATTTCCAGAAATGGTACTTTATTTGAAGCCTATAATAGATTTTAATGAAAAACCATATTAAAATATAATCCAAAACATTTCAAATTTGTTATATAAGACTTTTATATCAATTGGAATAACAGCAGATTTTGGTTAAAACAGGCTAACCGGAAGTGATATATTACCTGAAGTTGTTAACAGTTTTTCTTGAGTAAAATGGTTTCATTTTGATTTTAGAAATAAATACTTCAAATAAGAGTTTTAGAGAATTAAATTCTGCGTGTAGCACACCAAGTATTATTAAATTAGCCCTTTGTATAAGCGAGATATGTAAATGTAAAACTTATATCCTTTTTAGTTTTTGTAATGAAGTTTGCTATGGATTAGGACAAAAAATTATAAAAAAATAAAAAATAGATGTTAATGTCAATTTACGTCAAACAGGTGCAATTTTATAATTGGGTCTATACTTCGTCTTCATATTGGTCTTGCGTACAAGGAAGTCGTGTGGTGTCCACATCAGATTTTTTGAATTACCGACTGACCCAGAAAGTATTATATTTATTTTATTTTACATTTCTATCGACTACCTCAGTATATTATGGTTACACTAAATTTTATGTGTAATTTTTAGAGAGTTTTATTAATTTAGAACAATTATTATATTTTTATATTTATCAAATGGACATTTAAATTTGAATTAGGTTTTCTATATGTTTATATTTTAATTTAAAGCGGAAAAGGTTTTAAACGAATGCTATTTCAAAAATTTTCATAGTACTAACATTGATATCAAAATAAATAATCTTTCCTCCTAGATACCTAGGCAGACATCTTACGTACGACTATGCTACCGCGTAAAGCAAGTCTGTTGAAGGTCACCAAATTCAAATACACACGTACAGGGTAGTGTCGTACCAGTGGCTATACGGAGGATGAGTTACCGATTGAACTCCCGAATCTTGCAAAAAATCCAATGTTCTGGCAGCAAGATTTCTTATATTCTTGGGTTAATAGGATGAAGAGATCTAAACTTTTCTCTAAACTTTTATTACATACATTACTCACACGGTGTATAAATATAGAAGGTGGAACAACTCATCAAAAATATCCGTGTTTACGAAGTTGGCATCCGCCAGATGTCTCAGCGTGTAAGGTTAGAAATGTTCCCGGCACATAGGTAACTGTCATCTGTCAATTTAAATTGAAATACGTTAATTAATTTTATGTAAATATTCGATAAAATGTATAAATATCGAAAATACTATTTCGTTGAAGGTTATAAATCAGGAATAACATCCAATAAAAAACAATTCCAAATCACCATCCTTCGCAAAACATTGTGAATGCTTGGCGGAAAGTTGTATACCCTCTCCAGCTAATAAAATCCTTGGTACAAAAAATGGTAATACCAAAAGCATTTTAAAAATGAAGATATTATGCAAGAATGAGAATCTGGGGATGTACATATTTTAAATAATTAAAAATAACATCATCGCCCATTTCTGGGCGTACCATATCCTTTTATTTGCAGGTTTCGGTAATGACGATATGTGTATAATGGGCTACTTGCGTGCCATTTTTTTATTTAATATTTTTGAAGAGACGATAAAAACTTGCTACCCATATTTTTTCTTGTGGCAAAATTTTCATTAATTGGCAACAAAAAAATTAATGAAATTTTAATATTTAAATTACCGCCATGTATGACGTAGAATTACGCCGAACCAATGAATGGCCGTAAAGCAATAACTTCGGTACGTCCAATAGCAACGGCATGTGCGGGTAATTCAAACACGACAGATCATCTGTTTGACGTTTGAATAATAGTTTGGAGGTTAATATTTTCGTTTGTCATTTTAATCTAGTACGAGTATAAGCTAAGTTAAAATCCTTCAAAATCCTGCTTAACAAACCGAAATACGTAATAAAAGTAACAAAAACCACACAAATTGTAAATAATAAAGAAGAGAGACAGTGACAAAAAAATGAAGTAATGTCAAAATCATATTAAAATTCACACTCGCTCGCCATCTACAGGTTACATTCTTAAATATGCTTCCTTTTCTTTAGTTCAAAATGATGATGTCAAAGAAAATTTTCTTTCTTAATTTATTAAAAACCATATAATTTTTTTAAAATAAAATTTATACTTTTACAGTCGTTTACAACATTACTTTAGGTATATAGTGATAGATATCAGATTTTCAGTATCACGCAAGTAGCGTATTGATGAGTTGTCACATCTAGATTTATACACCGTGTTACTTATAAGCATAGTTTTTGATTTTCTTCTTCAAATATTGTCTAGCAGTTTACCCCAAAATAATTTTGTCATTCAGCCTTGGTAAAACATTATCCTTCCTTCCCCCTAAATGGCGTCAAGTGCGCGAAAGGAAAAATAATTTAAATTTTACATAACATTAAACTGTCTCTTCACTCGCACTTTGACTAACGGACTGGAATATGCAAAATAATTTTTATGTAAATTTTAATTGCATTTCTCACAAAAAAAATACATGAGGCATTATACATGCAGTCCTGTATAAAGTTAGATATGTGTGCTATGCGAATGCGAACGCGTATTCGTTATTCGTTTGAAAAATAATACTGAAATTTTGTTATTGTTTCAGGAGGGATGAGAATTATGCTCTGCGAGCTGGACAACTGGGATTTGGTAAGTTTGATTTTTGTTTTTCAACAACATATTATGCTCTGGGATTGAATGTCATAACATGAAATGTAGAAATGATTTTCAAAACCATTCCTGCAAACAAAATATTTGAATAATAAAGTTATTTTATACATATATAAATATGGGACCGACAGATATTTAATAAATTATTTCTTAAAATATATAAGTTCCTAATTTTTTTTTTATTTATTTAAATGAATTATCTACAAAGAATTATATCGGATGGCTATTTAAAACCCTATAACTCTGGGGTACATTAAGATAATATGGATTTAAAAATTTTACCCTTCGCAGACAAAGGGTTGAAAAATATTCCTACCAAATTTCAAACAATTAGTATAGAAAAACAAGTGAGTAGCGAAATTGAAACAAATTGTAACTATCAATAACATTTCGAGTTAGCTATAATAGAATTATCTCGAGATTTCTTCTAATAATGACACCTCACTTAGATAAATCTGTCGAGATCATAGTAACTTGTTATCAAGAAAAAAATTGACGTGACAAAAAATTGCGGAAGAATTCCAGGGAAGAGATGACCACTTTTTAGCATAAATCGTATTAGTACTAGGTGACTGATAGAAACTTTATCAATTTTTAGATAACCTGAGACGGTTCATGTGTATGGTATGACTAGCGAATGAAAGTTGACGTTTAGATTATTTAATAGATATGGTTTCTTTTGATAATATTTCCCTATATTTGATTTGAAAGAAAACTGACCCATTTGTATTCCGTTACAGAAGATTAGAATTGTACTCATTACCAGGAGGCATTTAAAATGTCCTTAACAGCAGAATTCAGGAATGTATTTAAAAAGTTTAATACTGAAAATTCTAGAGCGTTCGTCTCGTGTCGGAATTACTGTTAGAGGAAATTAAAAATAATCCTATTTCATAAAGTGCATTCACAAATGAAAATTAGGTTTAGATTTATGGTTTATACTTTAGATTTAAAGACTTTGGCCGCATACTATGTAATGACTCCATTCACACTTATAATTTAGGATCTCTAAATCCAAATCATAAAGTTAAACATTGCAAGGTCCAAACTTTAGGTTTATGATTTATTTTGACGTCACAAACTTCACCAATAAGAACGAGTCTGAAATTATATAGATATATACACCCATCTTTATTTAGTATCCACTTAGTGGATTCGGCTTTTGAAACAAATGCGAGAAGAACATGGAGACTGTCATAACTTAATTGCTGAAATATAACCAATAATGCCAAGCGAATGACAGTTTCACGGCGCACAGGTGTCTTGTTAAGTACTGCTCTACCAATATTTTAATCTTGTTTTTGAAGCATTAACACAGATGTCTGTACATATCAAAACTAATTTTCAGGTAATTTAAACTTACATTTATGAATGACTTACTTAAACCTAAACAAAAACCATAAACCTAATTTTCATTTGTGAATGCACCTATAGAATTGCCAAACTAAATAGTTTGAAGATCAAAATATTTTGTTATAATCAACATAAACGAAAAATGTATGTGTTATGTTGTATATATTTTATGGACGAGAGACAAATAAAGAAAATTCGTTCTTCGATCAATAAGTTTCATTTCAGCTTCTTGTCTGTATAATGATATATGGTCAAATTTACGCACATTATAAACGAAGCGGAGGCAAGAATTTTGAAAAAGAGTAATTCTATGCATGTCTTGCTTAGTAAGATTGGGAACGTAAAAACAGGCACAATATTCTAATAAGGGCATGATAAAGGTATTAACTAATTTTAATTTTAGAGCAGATGACAGAATGTGTCTATATTGATACAGTTGTTTAAGTTTAAGCCTTGCCGCAATTCACTTATTCTTGGTGTGTTCATTAAATTTCAAATCTTTGTGCCATTTAAGTTTACAGAAGGATGAAGGGACTGTGTTCAGGTGGAAATCGTAAGAAGCTTTGATTTCTCTGCATTTATAAGTAGGCCGTTGTTTGTAATCCACGTAGTTATATTTTGTAAATCCATATTAAATTCACCAACCGCTTTCTCCCTTTCATTATACTTAAACGTTTTTACTATGTTGGTATCATCAGCATATGAATAAACCGCACAGTTTTTTAGAGCCGATGGCATGTCTGCCACAAAAATAATGAAAAGCAGAGTAATGTATTTCTGTGCTTTCTTAGTCCAGTATTTAAATGGGTTCGTACAATTCTATTCTTCTCTAGGGTTTCAAAAGAAACCAGATCTATAAATTAATTTAAACGTCAACTTTCATTCGCTAGTTATACCATATATTGTACAAACTAAAAATTGGAATCATTTTCTCAATTTGACTCCAACACAATTCGATTCGGGGCCATCACACACCAATACACAATCTTGTTGTCTCTCATTTTTCAGATTTTATCAATACCCACCACCCCACTGCGCAAAACACCCCCACCCCCTGCCCTGTTTTCTTCCTCGCGTGTTTGGCAAACATTCCGCGTCTCCGTCAAGGTTACCGTGCGTCTCATACTCCTTTTGCTACGGTTGTAAACTCGGTAAACTCTCGGCGTAGGGGTTTAGGGGTAGAACACCACCGGTCGGTGGTTGGTCCGTGTCGGTAGGGTTACTACACACAGATACATAGAACTCGCTACTTGGGCGAGATAGTGGGGGCGCTGCAGTATTGATTGTCGGTTAATTGCTGGTATTTTTGGAACTAACAGCAATGCGTCTAGGGTACAGAGAGTTTTTAAAGTGACGGGTTTGGTAATGGCGTTTATTTTTTGAGATTAACATGGATTTGTATTCATCGGTTATCGGAAATATGGCCAAATAATAACGGAAGTGTACTATGCATCAACTTTGACAAACTGAAGGCAAAAATTACAAAACAGGCTGCTTTTTAAGAAGATTTATTTGTTTATTTATTTATTTATTTATACTCTCTCCCAAAACAGGATACGTAAGTATCCCAAAAAACATGGGAGAGGCAACAAAATACACAAAATTAACAGGCAAGAATAGACCGAGTATAGAAATACAGAAAATAAAAGAATAAAGATGTATACAAATATAAGAATATAAGAAAAAATAAGTAAACTAATGCATCACTTAGTTTATCTCATTGTAGAGAATCGTTCTGAATTAAGTAAATTAAATGTATGATAGAAAATGTCTAGTTCAGTAAAACATTTGTTTTCAATTTCATTATAAATGAAACATAGTCTTCTAATAGAGTTTTTTAGTTTATAATTATTACGCATAACAGGAATGTAAAAAATATTACTGGAACGGGAATGCAATCAAAGTACGTAAAAATAAATTTGATTTAAAGCGAAATTGTAATCAACCAGAATGTTTACTAGCTTATAAAGATATAAGCATGAATATATAATACGTTTGTCCTCAAGTGTAAACATATCGAGTGTGTGTAAAGCACCAGAATAACTATAAGTAAAAGGATTGAATAAAGGTGAAATTTTACACGTGCAATATCTGACAAACTTCCGCTGTACCCACTTAATTCGCTTTCTAGATTAGATTAGATTTATTCTTGCCAAATTGGCTTAAAATCTACATTTATATTGATAATACATCATATTAAATTAACCCCCCGTTTTTTGATAACGTCTTTCATCCAGTCTTGTACTGACCCTAAGTCGTCTAACAGAACCTTTTCATTTCTTCTTTCTTTCTGAACCTCTCTGCACGATGTCCTTAGGCCTAAATGTTTCTTCTTCTCTCCCGCATAGTCTGCACCTTTTCTCTTCACTTGACAACCAGTATTTGTTGTTTCTCTCTTCATTATCACATCTGAATCTGGCAATCATCTTGATCTTTTTCTTTTCGTCCAGTAAATACCGTGGTATTGACGTCGTTTGGATTGATTTGTATAGTTTATTGTAATTCGAATTGTTGATCTTACATTGTTGTTGTTATCTTTATTTTCTTCATTTCGTGCAGTTTTTGTTCTTGCCCTTTTCGTTTGATTCTTATCTAAACATCCATCACTTTTAAATTTTGTAAATATTTTCGAAACTGTAGAAGGATCTGCTCTAGGACGTTCAGGATATACTCGTAAATTCGCAAACATATCACAAACATTTCTCAAACTCTAATCAGGATTGTACCAAGTAACCATTCGAATTTTTCTTCTTTAGTAAACAAACATCTTTAAAACCTTATGACAAATTCATTTGACATTGACAACTTTTACAACCTATGTTGCATTTTATCTGGAACCGTGGATGCAGTATGTATAATTAGTAACCATAGTAATACAATTATGCAGGGGCGTAAACTACGTGGGTGCACGGACGCACATGCACCCACAGAAAGTAAAAGTGTGGGTGCACAGCACCCACAATAATTTCGCTCTAACATTTTAATTATATTTCATACATTGTAAAAATGAGTTGTCAATCTTTTTAAGTTGTTTAAGGGTAATCTGACATTATTTAATCGTGTCATGATGATGGCAGTAAAATACTACTATTAAGCCGAACAAATGGATATGTTAATAATTGTAGGATATTGCGAAAAGAATTATTGGCAATCTATAAACAAATTTTACTGTCATAAAAAATTAGTTGTTTGACATTTGGATAGATTGCTAGACGACATTTATTTTAAAAATTGCACTGTGCACTGTCCAAGGAGCACCAGGAGAAATCACTTATATACCCAGCCATGATACCGTGCAGCGCCAAAAAAACGGATTCGGTCGATACTAATTTGTGGCACTATCGGTTAGGTAGAATTCGAAATAACCCTTTATTCAATTTATGCGCGCGTTCACAGTCATCTACAAGGGTGATATGTTCGGATCATAACTTGTCAGTTGTCAGTGAAGAAATAATCATTTTGAAAAAAAATGTATCTAACATTTATTTATTCGTTTGTAGATGTCATACAAATGCTGTTTGAAATCATGCCTTTTTGCCTTTCGAACCCAAGATCACCCCAAGATGTGTGAAAATCAACTGCAGACATGTATTGTTGTATTTTTCTATGATAATTCTAATTAACTCCTTGAAAAGAGAATTGAGAAGAATTGATGAACAGGTTCATCCAGGGCCGCTCCGGGGGTATAAGGCGTCTTTGTGCTATGCTACACTTTAGTGCCCATTCCCCTCGTAAAATTTGCAAATTAAAGTTTAAAATATACATTTGCTCTTCAAAAATGTTAGATTTAATATATTGATGAAATTTTCTTAGATTCATTCTTGTAATCAATAGATTATAATCAAAATTGTTTGTTGTAATCAACAATTTTACAACAGATTTCAGAATTGTATGTAAATCATAAAGCATTTGATTCTTCGCAAGTAGGTATTTAATATTAGATTCATTGTGCGATTCATTCTTGTAATCAATATTTTTGAGTTATAATCATTATATTCTTTGTTGTAATCAACATTTCCACAGTTATTATTTCAATATAACAATGTTAGAATAATAACAAACCGATTGATACGATAATTATTTTACCCATAACAGGAGCTCTAATGCAAACAAATTAAAAAATATACTGTCACTTCTATCACGTTAATTTGTAAGTTTTATACTAATTTTGTCTTTGTGAATAAGAGTATTTTATAAAAATTTACTATTATTTACTTTACTGTCTTGAAACGGGGCCCCTCAAAGTCAGGCGCCTTTGTGCAGGGCACAACCTGCCCACCCGCACGGAGCGGCCATGTGTTCATCTTAATTTACCTATAAGACACTACGAATTGGATATAATCGCATTATTTGTATTTACAAATATTAGAATATTTCTGTATGTACTGTATTATAGTTTATATAAATATACTGTCAATTCTTACATATTTTGTATTCATTTTTAAAAATTAATTTTATATTTTTTAAGTATAAAATATGAACAATAGCGCTCTGATAGGGTACTGCGGAATCGGTCGAAACGAAACTCTGTTACCATGGCTGCTAGAACGGTCGTCGTATCCTAGCATTGAATGCTTACTCCATTTCTATCCTCCTTGGCACTGTCACTCATATTTAATTTTTTTCTGCCTAAATCGCTACATATATCACAACTTACGCAGAAACAGAAAAGTTTACCATTGAATGTATCATTGTCGTGACACCTAAGTTTCATTCAAACCGAACAAAGCGTCCTGTCATTATAAGCAATATTATTTTTTTTTAAGTAAACGATACACTTTCGGTTTTTCGGATATTGGTAAATTAGGTTAAATTGTGTTATTTTGGGCCCAGGAATCTGTGTTTAAGCCATGTCTACGTGTTTTAGAGATACCCTTGTGTATTAATATTAGGAGTATTATTATTTTATTTTATTGTAATAGATATTAATTTTATTTATGTTAAATGAACACATAATTTAATATATGTATAATAAAATAAGTATGTTATTTTTATTATATTATTTGCATTTATAAAAACATATAGCTACCGATATTTAAAATAAAATAGTGCACCCTCAGCCAAAATAAAAAGTTTACGCCTCTGCAATTATGTTGCATTTTAACTGACTCACTGTAGAATTAATTCTAATATACTTTCTATATGGAATTTGAACAAAATACATATAACTGAGGAAAGGTAATCTACTGGAAATATAGAATATTTCGCAAGAAATTGTCTATAGAATTTGTATAAAATACATAGAACTAAAAACTCACCACCAATTTTTTTGACCAAAGACAATACCTTCCTTACCTAAAAGTGACGGAAGGTAGTGTCTTATTCTCAACAATTCTAGTGTGATCGTCTTATAATTAATCACGTATATGTCTTCTCTTTCATCCCTATTACACGCCAACTCTTTTCCACACCACCATCATTCTCTCCGTCGGTCGGTCACGTTCACGTACCGCAGTTGCGTTGCGTTTCAGAATGAACAATGTGCTTGAAGCTGTGGCGTAGCTCTCGCCTCTGGTTCTAACTGTTCTGCCCGTAGCTCTGTCCGTAGCTCTGCTCAATAATGGCGTGATTAATGCGGACAATAGGACTACACGGTTACAAATTGCTTATTGTCTTAATGTCACCTGTCACTGGGTGGAGGTTGCAAACGCAAATTGTTACGGGACAATGCCAGGGGAATTTGGAATGGAAGGGGAGGGGGGCTGATTTAGTTGTGGGTGATATTAGCTTGGAATTATTGCAGTGGTGAAATGGTAAATGAAATGGGAATAGTGTAACACGAGGGGGGTCTCCTAACCTGATGATACTAATACACTTATACTCCAACGATGACACACTGACTGGTGAAAAGGAAGAACACAGATACTCTTTTACACTTCCACTTTACACTGATGAATACTTCCATTATGAGAGATATTCGTTTTCCGGGAATGGACTGTGTCATATTTTGAGTCAGAGCTCAACGTTTCGCCCGCAGTCGTATGGGGCATCTTCAGGAGCAAGGGGGAATGGTACTGTCTTAAACAAGGTTACCCGACGTGTCTCGTGGCCGCGTGCCTGAGTGTCAGGTCGCGAATCTGGGGAACCGGGTTCGATCCCGACCGACGCCAAATATTTCCAATTTTATATGGCACAAAATTGACCCCTGTGGTGCACTCTCCACGCCAGCAATGAGTGCCCGTGAGGTGACGTCTGGTAAGCGCCCGCACGGTGCAAATATTTCATCATTACCGCATCTGTGTAGTAAGCAGATTGGCACACCCAGCAATGGGTAATAAGCCGTGATGATATATTTATATTTATTTATTTACCCGACGTGTCAACCACGCTAGAGGCTGAGTTTAAGCAACAAGAGGGGGAGACTCAGTTTACAAGGTTACCCAACGTGTAAACCACGCTAGAGGCCAAATAAACCAAGTGACGAAAGGAAGGCCGAGAAGACAGTTATATACTAATCTAAAGATACGGTAGATGACCAAAGCTAATGAGGACCAATGGGAATCGAGTTCGTAATGGTAGGGCGTGTCGTGTTCCGAGAATCACAAATTTCCACATGTGGCTCAAGAAATAGCCATCATCCCGATTGATGTTATTAGGATGTTTCCATATTTCTAAAGTTTCCCTGTATATACGTCTGTAAAACTCAGGACAGGGATAGTTAAAATATGATTACTGTAACACGTTTGCTTAGCGGCACCCTTTTGTTTAAATTATTGTAGCCGGGCGTCAAGATTAGTTATGGATCTTGCGTTCAGAACTTTTATGTATTTTTTTTGTAAATTTCTAAATTGCTTTTCGAAGTTAAAGTCTTTGTTAGATTTTTGGGATGGGTTTAGTTCTTGACATTTTGTGAAAATTATTGGGTGTTATAAAAGTATTTTTAAAAGTATAAAATTACAAAAGAAAAGTGCTAGAAAAGACGGATGTTCTCAGCAGGGAAGAGCAATTTGAGTAATTTGGTTGAGTAACTTTTGTCACACAGACTATGTGAAACGCCGTTAGGAATTCACTTCTCCCTTGTAACACTCGAAAAGTTTCTCAGTTACTTGACCAATTATATCGTGTTAATTTTTAAGTTAGCCAATAAGGGTATGAGGGTTGGACTTCCTTGTTGGAAGTGGGGTGCAAATCTAGAAAAGATGATTTTGAGATGATCTCATCTCGAGGAGTCTTGATCTGACTGTTGATTGTGACGTTCTCTTTTCCATTCGGCTGTTTTTAATTATCTTAGTGACATAAATTTTTGTTGTTCTTGTGACTAACGTAATTGTTGAAGTCTGCGTTGTCCCAAGTTGATTAGAGTGTTAATCCAAATTTAATAATTTTTCTTTGTTTCTTCAGTAGTGTGTTAGTTTAATAATAAAGTGCTTCATTCGAGGCCGACCTGTGATGAAAAGTAAGTAGCCTAACAGATTACTTGATTCTTGGTAGTTGGTGTTGAATACTTAGCGCTGATAGCAATTCAATAAGCTTAAAGCTTATTCTGAGGTCGCCCTTTTAAAAATTTAATTACTTTTATGGTACCGTCCTTTAAACTGTAGTCGTCACGATCATTAGTCGTTAGTTTTTGTATTGTTGTTTACCATATATTATTGTGTAAATAAATAAGTTCATCTACCAGTTCTCAGTTTTATTTGTTAAGTTCTCCCAAGTATTTTCAGTCATTGCGGAAGAGTAAGTATTCTGTGTGAATATTGTTTATTTGGTAAATTAATCTTTTTCATACTCTTTGTATTGATTCCTGCTATCCGAGGACTTTTAAAACACGGATGGTGGTGGCAGTGATACCCTTGATCCAAATTAAGTTTTACATTAATTAAATTAGTGTATCACTTGCGGGTCAAGTATTGAAACAAACCGGTTTAAACGGGTAACAGGAAAGAGTTATATTAAAATTGTATCTCGCATCCTGTTATATTACTGAAACTATTTTTTAGAAAAATTTATAAATAGTTATTTACCTGTTATTGCTCTTACCCTCGCCTTATCACTATAGTGTATCTAAGATATTTAGAAATACATGTGATATAAAAGGCCACGATAAAAAAAGTCTCAAACAGTGGGGTCTCGTTGCCGCGTGCCTGGACTGTCTGGTCGCGATTCTGGTGGACCGGCTGACGCAAAATAAATATTTCGAATTTTAAATGGCAAAAGGCGACGCCTGAAAAACGCCCGCACGGTACAAATATGTCATCATTACCGAAATCTGTGTACACTCAGCAATAGGTAATTTAAATTAATTTCATAAATTGTTATTTTGGTTGAATATTTTAAACCTAACTCTTTAACAGAAGTAGGATCGATGAGGACTTTTGACATTTCATTTATAATGATATATTTAAGGTCTGGAATAATTTAAAGCTCTATACGAAGTTTTCCTAAATTTAAACTTTTTACCTCCCGCTACCCTTGGTAAGGGTGGTATAGGGATCGTGCTAAAAAACGCATATCGAGATTTTGGCAAATAACCACGTTTTAAGGTCCTTAGAATCCAATTTTAACATTTTCACGAAGATGTCTATGTGTATGTGTGGATCCTCCACTCTAACTAAAATACTATCATTCAGAAAATTTTGAAACCTTGTATTTCGAACTTTTTATGTAATGGAAAGAGCCCATTTTTTTCGAGATTAATATTATTATAAAAATTATAGATTATTAAATTTTCTACAGATTTGCATTACCTAATACTTTTTCTATATATTTTATGAATGAATTTATAAAATTATCTATAATTTAAATCCCAGAGCCTACGCTTTAAACAAACAAAACGCAATTATTCAACTGTATGTAACTGACAGATAAATGCCACTATCAAAGAACTAATTATTTCAAAATAATATTAGTAACGTTTTAAAAAGAAAAAAGTAAATAGAACAATAGAAAAGGAATTCAATACAGTTTCCAGCATAAGTAAATATGTAGGTATGTATTTAGATTAATAAAAATTAATGATTCACAAAAATGTTTAAGCTAATCCTCATTTTTGGATTAGTGAATTCTCTTCTATACCGGTATTTAATCTTCATTTTATTATAGCTTCGGTGGCTCAATGGTTAGAGCAACGCCTCATGTCATGAGTGCCCTCGGGGCTCTAGGTTCGAATCCCACTAAGGCATGGATGTGTGTGAATGTGAACCCGCTCTGTAATTGGGATTTAATCCTGTTGAAGGGTTTAAAAAAAAGTTAGTTGGATTAGATTAGACTATATTTT
Organism: Harpalus rubripes; assembly: GCA_963082715.1. Classification (NCBI taxonomy): domain Eukaryota; kingdom Metazoa; phylum Arthropoda; class Insecta; order Coleoptera; family Carabidae; genus Harpalus; species Harpalus rubripes. Next base: position 14,206,528 of record OY720460.1, read on the forward strand.
AAGAAATAAACTGTCAAAAATAGAATAAAATTCGCTAATCCAAAAATAAGGATTAACTTAATCTTTTTTGTGACTCGGGCTGTAAATGGCAAAAGGTATTGTGTTGGCCACACCAGATTTTTTTTCTTGAAGTACATGCTTGTATGAATAATCTAATCTTGCATATAAAAGTTACTATACTGACAGCTGACTACTAGGTTAGAGTAAATTTGCGCATATGCACGGAATTCTTGCTTAGTGAATTCCTTATTACTGCTAAGCAAGTTGTTTATCAAGGTTGGTCAAGGTGGTCATCAGAATACCAATATTAAACACTTGCTTACGTTTCACTATTGTTTACTAAACAAGTTCATCAGAATCAGCCTGTCACTGTCTCATTGGAAGAACAAAATTCAAGTATTATTTTCACCACTGAGTCTTTGTTTCTTCCCCTTCTTCTCGCATTTTATTTGCACTGTTAGGATTGAAAAACTATAAAAGTTTCCACAAGACAAATAATCGTTTATCTTTATTTTTACTTTAACTTTATGTGAAACTTGAAACAACTAGCAGTTAAAATGCGAAGCAAACTAAACTGACATATACCAAGTGGAAGGTGCTCTAAGCTTAATAGGAAAATTTAAGGGCAGGTAATTGGAAGAGAATTAGGTAGGAATTAAACAAGGGTTAGACAATCCACTACTAATTACAATATATGCTTGACCACACAATAATTATAACACTTAATACAAGCTTAACTAGATACGAATACGATGATAAACTCTCCATTCGAAATAATTGCCTCATCCACTAAAATTCGTGGCATTCATATCGAAATATGAAAGTACCAATGTGAATTGAAATTCATAAAAACGTGGAAAACACTTTGGGAACATTTTGGCCTTCATACACAGTGGTAAAAAATGTGATGTGGCCAGCACATAACCTACCGCCAATTCCATGTTTAAAATAGCAATGAGCTTTAAGTAAAATATCACTTCCGGTTGATCGTTTGTAAACAAAATCTAATTTGTTGTTCAATAAATAGAAAAGTTTGTAACACGAAATGAACCTGAATCTCTAGGACGAATATTAGAAGATCGGTGGACATCAGGTACTGCGACTGTTTGAACCAAAAATGCAGTCGAATGATCATTTCCAAGTCCCTGTTGGAGCAATTTAATGCCCAGTTGCTTCTGTGTTAAAGATTTTATTTGAAGAATCTGAAAACTTAAAGTTTTACTGATTGCATTTACAAATTAACCGAAAATACGAGTGTTGCCTTTTACATTTTTACAAAAAGTGAAACAGAAACGAACAAGTTCGAAACATAGGCTGGTATTCTGAGCTCGCGACTAAGCCCGACTAAGGAAGCGACTAGCTAGTCACCCGTCTAAATTATATACTGTAACATTATGATAGTCGGGCGACTAGCTAGTCGCTTTTTTAGTCGGGTGCTCAGAATACCAGCCAAAGAGTTTTATTGCTTTTCGAAATATTCGCCTTTAAGGTCTATACATTTTTGCATACGCTCAAACCAATTCTGAAAACATTTTCTCCACTCTGAAGCTGATATCGTAGAAACATGGTTTTGAAAGTCTTCAACAGCTTCTTGAGGTGATGAAAATCGCTGTCCACGCATCTTTTGTTTGATAGTGGGAAACAAGAAAAAGTCATTAGGCGATAAATCGGATGAATACGGGCTATGAGACATTAATTTGATGTTTTTCTCCTTCAAATATTTAGTTGTTTGACGTGCTTTATGGGAGCTGGCATTGTCGTAATGAAAAATGTTGCGACGTTTTTTGTTGTTTTTCCTTATTTCATCGAAGACCGTTGGCAAACAAATTGTTGTATACTATTCACCATTAACAGTTCTTCGATCCTCTAAAGGAATAGTTATGACGTGTCCAGTACAACCGAAGAAACAAGCGATCATTTTCTTGGAAGTGCTCCATGAATGAACAACTTTAGTGGCATTGGGTTCATCGTCAAACACCCAAACAGTAGACTGTTGTTTGCTTTCAGGTTCATACAAATATATCCAAGTATCATCTCCTGTAACAATGCTGTATACGGATTTTGAACGTCCTCGGTCGAATTTTTTCAACATTTTCTGGCACCAATCAACACGAGCCTTTTTTGCGCTTCGGTCAAATTATGTGGAATCCATCTGGAACCAATCTTTCTCACACCTAAATGTTTATGCAAAATTGATTGTTTTGCAGTCTGCGATATGCTAAGAGATGCCTCTATCTGTCTGTAAGTCACATGCCGATTTTCTTTAATCATGTTGCGCACAGCATCGGTGTTTCTCGGAATGACATTCGATTTTGGCCGATCTTCTCGACATTCATCACTGACGGACGCACGACCACGACGAAATTCTGCAAACCAATTGTAAGCAGTCTTCTCTGATGGTGCTTCATTACCAAAAGTTGCACGAAGCGATTCGATGTATTGTTGTTGAGTAAGGCTTTTTTTAAATCATAAAAAATCATCCAACGCAAACCTTCACGAGTGATTTTCATTTTTGCACAAACTTGCTTCTTTTAAACGTTCACTATCAACAACCAACTCGGTCAATTTCTAAGTTGCCATTGGCTTTGCAATAGCAAACGTCAATGTTCACAAATACATTGATGCCACAACTCATTAACGCCATCTATTCTTCGATTGTAAAAACTTAAAAGGCAATCCTCGTATCAGAAACAACTAGATAAATATTGCTTTTCTTCGTAGCTAGATAGATAATATTTTAAATCATCGGTGTATTTATGAAAATGTTTCAAATTTAACAACAAAATAACTTTCAGATCTTAACACTATTGTCCTCTAACTTCCTTACAATTTATCACTACTCTTGCTATCGTTTCTCCTACGACATAAACAAATTATTTGAGGGGCCAATTAGTGTCCAATGTTGTGTAATCAGACCCATTAGACTGTATTGTAATCAACGCAGTGTAGTCCCAGGTGTACCAGAGAAGATATGCATAGACGATGACAGTCATTTAGGCACAATTAACGTTGTCTCTGAATAGATATACCTCTGTGTTCACTTCTGATAGCGAATTGTTGTTAATCACTGCAAGCCCTGGGAGCACAGCGCTTGATTAGTGTACAGGGAACTGCACAGAGTGATGGGTAGTGGAGGAAAGTTATAGTATTCCTACACGCAATGAAACGGGAAGGGTTATTATTCAAATAAATTAATTTCAAATCAAATTTTCTGGCAGGTGGTAGGGTTCTTTACTAGACGCTCTTATTTTTTAAGACTTATAGGTTTGCCAGTTATCCTTATTTGCTCGTTGTTCAGTTGGCGTGAGTTGTTTGGCTGGCATGACATAAATATAAAGGTCCTGCAGCTTCATTATCCTGCTAGCGACTTGTCTCCTGCGACGCCGCAGCAGAAAATCAATAACTAAAAAGTACTTTTTAAACAATTACAAAACATCGCTGCACTGCAACGTACCATCACCATATGAACACGCTAACGATGTCACCCAATAACGTTGTTTATTTATATTCGTTCGTTTCGTCTTCTTGTTGGAAGATAATATAGAGAGAGTATTTTGTTAGGCACACTCTATTATTAACAGTTGTTCCTTTTTTGGGCTTAATTTACATTAGCAGTACAATGACGGTACAGTAACGGTACGATGACGGTACGATACTTCTTGCTGCAATGTATTTTAATGGACCCATTTACATTTGCGTTCTCGGTACGATGACGGTACAATGACAGCACAATGATATTCACTGATTTACATTAGCCATACGACTACGGTATAGTATAGTTTTGTTTCTATAGAAAAAATATTGTATCATAGTGACAGCGTAGTATTTGCATGCAAGGGAGGAGTGGAAGATTGCATTTGAAGAGTACGTGCACGTCACGTTGACGTTCATGCCAAAGTCAGCTATACTAGTACGTGATTGACATCTGACATGTTTTTTACTTTTTAATGTTTGTCTTTTAGTCAAACCAAAATGTAATTAAAATGAGCTAGAAATGAGAAATTATTGTGCACATTATTGAACAAAAGTCCTCTACTTATAGCAAAAACATACAATGTACACTACAGTTTATTACACTAAGTACATAAAAATAGTAACGTTTTGTAAAATTTTCTGGATTTATTTCATTTTCTTCTTCTTCGTCAAGAGTAAAAAGAATTAGCCAAATCTGTATTTAACATATTTTTAAACATTGCACGATATTTTCTACTTTTGATAGAAAAATGACATATGCACCACAAACTGTCATAATACATAAAAGACAAAATTATATTGTCATGGTATTTTATTATGTTCGTACCGTCGTAGTATCGTCCAATGTAAATGCCTCGTGCAATTGACATACCGTCATTGTACCGTTATTGTACCGGCATCGTACCGTCATTGTACCGCTAATGTAAATTAAGCCTTAAGTGTCTACACTTGGTCCATCGATGCTACAATGTCATGCCTGATTCCGGTCTTACAAAATGTTCTGTCCTGTTTTGGAATCCGAAGACTATGCTATGATAGCGTAGCGACAAATAACACGTCGTTTCCATAACAACCGTAGAAATTAATAGGGAAAGGAAGGTGAAACATAAGGGGTATTTTTCACTACGCTACACTATCATAGCGTAGTCTTGGGATCCCATTCCTCTTGTCTGCTAAAAACTCCGTTACGGCTGCTACAACTTCTTCAGTGGACTAAAATCCTTACCCTTGTATGTATATATAAATTACCTAATAAAAATTAAATAGCGGGAGGTACACAACTATTATAAATCATAATTCTCCTTCTGTACAATATATTTAGAACGCCTTCATAATTCAAGCATTGCTCATCAATAAATCTTTTTATTTTAAATAGATAGAAAATATGCGCAATGAGATCTGCGCTTAGTAAGCCAATACATGTCGGGAGCCATGGTTACGTGTTTCCTTGTTGAGATCCACGGCGTTTGATTTTTTTCCAAATTTAGAGGTAAAATATGAGAAAAGTCTTTGACAACTTTAAAAAACTTCTCGAAAGAAATGTCAACGATGTAAATTTTTACTGAGATTACAGATATGCTAGTCACAGCAATATTTTTGGCGTTTCGTTTGACAGCCCAGCTGGCAGTTGCCGGCGACATTTTACTTACTATGTGCAGCGATAGAAGGAGATAGCTGTTAAATTGAAAGGTCTGTTAACTCTATAGCAAATAGGAAACCAAAATCCAATACCAATACATCTATTTTGCTTTTGCTGTCTCCAAGTGTTTCCCAATCCCTTGTACTTGCATGTCTCTACTATTCCACTAATAGAACCCCCCCCCCATTGCCCTTTGTCTCCCTGGCGTACAGTGATTAACAACTTGTTATCTGCGTTGGACACTCCGAGTACACTAGTTCATGTGCACTATACGTATATAACCAGATCACATCAGTAATTGGGTTTAAATTACGGTCGAAACCACATTACATCGACTGACGTCTCCAGATTACCACAACCAGTTTAGAAATATCGTGAGTTTCAGCTAAGATGCAACATATAATATTTACAAAATTTAAAAGTGATGGATGTTTAAAATAAGAATCGTACGAAAAGGGCAAGAACAAAAATTGCGCGAAATGAAGAAAATAAATAATGTGATAAATATTATTTAATTGTTAATGGTGCAGTTTTTGAAAATATGCTGCAATTTGTGATTTGATATATGTATTGATTTTTTATTGATACTGCTCACACTATTTTCTAAAGTTATTTATAAATCAATAAATTATGACGACATACTCATTTGTATTGACAACTTTGACAAGCTATGTTGCATTTTATCTGGAAACTCACTATATACAGCGTGTCCCCTGAGAAAATCGACAAAGTTTTAGCATGTATTGTAGGGCTTCGCCTACTGTTTGTCACTCAAATTTGTATTCTGGAAATTAAAGTATATGGTCTCCTAAATATTCAGTTCACATATGAAATAGAAAGTATTTAACTGAGTTTACATAAAGATGAAAAATAATGTATTACTCAGGGGTTATTCCTCTCCGACGGTTAACTTTTGATTACTATAACAATGGATTCTTTTTGATTGGCGGTTAGAATTATCCTATGGTTTCAGAAACCTAAATTTTGACCGAATGTGATAAAAGCGGTCCGAAACGGAAAAAATTGACCCTTTTTTTTTACTTAGAATGACCCCTAGAATAAAAATCTGGTGTGGCCAACACAATATCTCTCGGCATTTACAGCCCGAGACACAAAAAAGATAAAGTTAATTCTTATTTTTGGATTAGCGAATTTTGCTCTAATTTTAATAGTTTATTTCTTAAAATATAGCCTAATCTAATCCAAGTAACTACCTTTATTTTAAACCTCTTAACAGGATTAAATCCCAATTACAGAGTGGATTCACATTCACACACATCCATTCCTTAGTGGAATTCGAACCCATAGCCCCGAGGGCACTCATGACATGAGGCATTGCTTTAACCATTGAGCCACCGGAGCTATAACAAAATGAAGATTAAATTTTAGATACCGGGATAGAATAGAATTCACCCGTGGAATTCACTAATCCAAAAATGAGGATTAAACATTTTTGTGAATCGTTAATTTTTATTAATCTAAATAGATACCTACCTACCTATTTACTTATGCTGGAAACTGTATTGAATTCCTTTTCTATTGTTCTATTTACTTTTTTCTTTTTAAAACGTTACTAATATTATTTTGAAACGATTAGTTCTTTGATAGTGACATTTATCTGTCAATTACATACATTTGAATAACTACGTTTTGTTTGTTTAAAGCGAAGGCTCTGGGATTTAAATTATAGATAATTTTATAAACCATAAAATATATAGAAAAAGTATTAATGCATATCTATAGAAAATTTAATAATCTTTAATTTTTATAATAACATTAATCTCGAAAAAATAATATTTAAAGGTATTTAAAAAAAAACTATTTTGAGCTTCTAGTAAAATGCCATTTCCGGTTATCTGATTTTCACCAAAATCTAATGGGCTCTTTTCATTACAGAAAAAGTTTGAAATACAAGGTTTCAAAATTTTCTGAATGATAGTATTTGAGTTAGAGTGGAGGATCTACACATACACACACACACACACACACACACACACACACACACACACACACACACACACACACGCACACACACGCGCACGCACACACACACACACACGCACACACACGCGCACGCACACACACACACACACACACACACACACATACATACATATATACATACATACATATATACACACATACATCATTGTGAAAATGTTAAAATTGGATTCTAGGGACCTTAAAACGTGGTCATTTACCAAAATCTCGCTTACCAAGGGTAGCGGAAGGTAAAAAGCAAATTGGTACATTCAAAAATGGATAAAAAAAAATAAAGCGTAATTTATATTTCTTTTGAATCTTTTCTTTCATTGAATGAATAAATTAGCAATTAAATACCAGCCGTGATTTCCTAAATATTTATTAGAATAAAACGAAGTAATTAGTGCGTCGTGTCGTGTTGTGTAGCCTGCGTGGCGTGCGTTTGAACGTTTGAAAGACTTGGCTTCCTTCCTTTGCCTCTGCCTCAGCCCTCAGCAGTAATGAAGAGACTCTGAATAGAGTTTGCTCGGAACCGTTCGTTTTAAAGACGACTTTTCACTCATTTTCTTTTCAAACCGGGATTTTTACTCTCAAAGATATCATTTCAATTTAGAAGGAAAACCTTTTATAAACGAATTTTAAATGTAAACTTTTAAATAAAGACTAAGTACGAGGTTTATTTAAAATATTTCATAATTTAAGGGGTTCTATCATGGAAGGATTACGACGAAATGAAACTTAAATATGTTATTTTTAATGAGTTTTTACACAGATTTGCAAAATTCTGAAAAGGTTTACCACCTATGAGCTCAGATATTTAATGATATAAATCTGATGTGGCCAACACAATAGCTCCCGCTATTTAATTTTTATTAATTTAAATATACATACATATTCAGTTATGCTGGAAACTGTATTAAGATCCATTCCATATAACGATGGTTTCATTTACTATTTTCTTTTTAAAACATTACTATTATTAATTTGAAATGATTAGTTGTTTGACAGTGACATTTATCTGTCAGTTACATACATTTGCATTTGAGATATGAACTGTGTAATCAAGGAGTTGTGCTTGTTTAAAACGTAGGCTCCGGGATTTAAATTATAGATAATTTTATAAATTTATCCATAATATATATAGAAAAAGTATTTATGCATACCCGTAGACAATTTAATAAATGAAAATTAGGTTTAGATTTATGGTTTATACTTTAGATTTAAAGACTTTGGCCGCATATTATGTAATGACTCCATTCACACTTCAAAATTTAGGGTCTCTAAATCCAAATCATAAAGCTAAACATTGCAAGGTCCAAACTTTAGGTTTATGATTTAGTTTGACGTCAAAAACTTCACCAATGAGAGTGAATCTGAAATGATATAGATATATACACCCATCTTTATTTAGTATCCATTTGGAGGATTCGGCTTTTTACACAAATGCGAAAAGAACATGGAGACTGTCATAACTTAATTGCTGAAATATAACCAATAATGCCAAGCGAATGATAGTTTCACGGCGCACAGGTGTCTTGTTGAGTACTGCTCTACGGATATTTTAATCTTTTGTTGAAGGATTTACATAGATGTCTGTACACATCAAAACTAATTTTCAAGTAATTTAACCTTTCATTTATGAATGACTTACTTAAACCTAAACAAAAACCATAAACCTAATTTTCATTTGTGAATACATCTTAATTTTTATAATATCTCAAATCTCGAAAAAATAACAATTGATGGTATTTTTCAAAGAAAAACTATTTTGAGCTTCAAGTAAAATGCTATTTTCGGTTATCCGATTTACTCCAAAACCTAATGGGTTCTTTCCATATTAGAACAAGGTCGAAACACAAGGTTTCAAAATTTTCCGAATAATAGTATTTGAGTTAGAGCGGAGGATCCACACATACACACAGACATCATCGTGAAAATGTTAAAATTGGATTCTAGGGACATTAAAACGTGGTCATTTATCAAAATCTCGATATGTGATTTTTAACACTATCCCTATACCTCCCTTACTAAGGGTAGCAGGAGGTAAAAATAACATTATATAACAATTACATTAATTGTCTTGTGGCCACGTGCCTGAGTATCTGGTCGCGAATCTGGAGAAACGGGTCCCCTTCCGACCGCCGCTAATAATATATTAAGTATTAAGAACGGTAAGGACAGTTTACCAATCGAAGACAATGTTTGGGGACTGAGAGAAGCGAAGGTCCCAATTTTGTCTGAGATCAGTATTTCCTTAACGTTCGTGATGCTTATACTATTTTTTGTACGATCGACGCTCAAAATTCAGAAGAAAAATAAGATTGGAAAATTATTTGGCATATTAAATTTTTTTATTTGTTATTTTTGAAGTAAGCTTTGATTTTTGTTTTATTTATTTACCGTCTCGCCTCCTGAACGGTAAGTGAAGCACATCACTTACCGTTCAGTAATTTGTAAATAAGACCTACTGTCTTGGAAACACATAAAAAATAATCCGATCGTGCAAAAAGAAATATTTCAAATTTTAAATGGCACAAAATTTACCAATATGGTCCACTTTTCAATAAATGCCCAGGAGGTGTTACGTGTTAAACGCCAGCACGGCAAAATATGTCACCATCATTTCCGAAATCTGTGTACAAAGTATATTGGTACACCCAGAAATGGGTAATATGCCGTAATGATATATTTATTTAGTATTAATAAACCACGTAAATTAACACGACACACAAAAATGCTCAAATAAGCGTCTATATATGTGAACTATGAACTATGTTAACAATTCCAAATTACATATGTCCTAAACACAGTTACCACGTTACGGGTTACGGCACACGTCGCTGTATTATTTGTAATTTCTGTTCAAATGAAAATTTAACTATTTAAATTATTATGTATTTTCTGCACAGCAGGCAAAACATATTTCGGAAATTTGGAAACAGTTTCCCCAAAGTTTGAAGGAAACATAATATCTGAAGCAACACCCAAAGTATTAATATCATTTTGATGAATTTCCTGGGTCGGAAAGTTGAAGCCTGTAACAGTTGATGTTCTGTTGGTGTGCTCCTTCTATGACAGTTATCCGCAGAAATCTGAATTACTCGCTTGAGTTATAGCGTTCACACTCCAAGTGCTTCAAATTGTTCTCTAAAACCTCAAGTCGCAAGACGACAGTGGTGGTGGAAGTCTTAGTAAAACCGACATCATCTCGGTAAATATTTATTATTAGTATACAGAAATAATTACTATACAACAGAATGAAGATTACTCCATGTATACTTTTTAGAGCCCTCAAGAAGACTGTAGTTACAGACGAAACGTAGGCCAGGAAATAAATATTTTTCACTACATTGCGTGTCCGATTATTTTCCGTTTTTCCATTCCGCTATTTAATTTCGAAATGGCGGTGTTTTATGGTGCTATTCTGTACCGTTCTATAGGCGGTGTGCACAAAAGTAGTCAGCGCCGTCAGCGGACAAAAATGAGAAAATGGTTACTCATTGAAACATAGCAAGGTTATTCCAACAATGGTCGTCTGATTGCAATAATGAATTATATAAAAATGTGTTTCTTAAGTTAATATTTGCACAAGGTATAATACAAGAAGCAGAAAATTGTCTTAAAATTGTATAATACTTGCAGTTGTATGAAATAGAAGTCTATTTTTGACATAATTCGTCTACTTATTATAGATTTTGTACATGTAATGTTAATGTTAAAGAAAGAAATTGATATGGTTCATATTTTTCGTGAATTTTCTTTTCCAAGCTTGTGCAACTGATTCCACTTAGAGCCTGGTATATTTTCAATGAAGAATCTTCATTTATTGCGAATATAAAAGAAAGATGCTAACATCATACACTGATTATGTAGAAATTTTCTTCTTTCCAATCATTCAAGTTTTCAAACTTTTTAATCTCAATTTCCATGTATTGTGCATCTTGTAACATTTAACTAATATTATAAATTATAATATAAATTTAAATATGATAAAATGGGTTACAGAAATCACACATACTATGAGAAAAATTATATTTTCTGCCACAGTACCTCCGCTGGTATTTAGACTTTTTTGATTGTCACACCACATTTTAAATATTTTCTTTATTGATTTCAATATACTATGATGTGTAATATTCATACACAATAGCAACAACTCAAAATAAAATTGTAAATTGTATCACTTTCTCGAAATGTCAAAGTTGATTCGTTACCCAAAAATGCCAATGTAGCCGTTAGAGGCGCTGACGCTCAAAATGTGCACATCGCCTATAAGCTCTATAGGCTCCGTAAGTAACCAACGTTACAGTATTTAAGCAAATTGCTATTCCGTAACCAAGTTACAGTACTGTAAGCGCTAAAGAGTTTAGAAATTTCTATAAATCTTACAGCGCCAAAATCTTGACTGTAAAGTATTTACAGATCATATTAAATAAAAAAAAATAAAGAATTATAGACCAATTGCACTAATCTGTAATTTTAGCAAAATCTTTGAAATTATTTTGCATGAGAAACTATACTGTCATTTAACACAATTAATTTCTCCTAACCAACATGGTTTCGTTAAAGGCAGATCCACGGTTACAAATCTGATGTGCAAAACGCAGTTTATTTGTGAAACAATCGAGCAAAAAGGCCAAGTAGATGTGATCTATACCGACTTCTCGAAAGCGTTTGACAAACTTGATCACTCTATATTGTTAAAAAAGCTCGAAGCATACGGTTTGTCAAGTCCACTAATTATATTAATGTCATCGTATTTGCGAAATAGGTATCAGTACGTCAACATTCATGGCTATAACTCTGAAAAATTCCCTCAGACATCTGGTGTACCACAGGGATCGGTTTTAGGCCCCTTGCTATTTAACGTATTCATAAATGATATAACTTGGAGTATTGACGTAAACCACTTACTATATGCCGATGACTTGAAATTATTTCACTGAATCTCAAACTCAAGCGACTGCGAATTACTCCAACATAATATTAATAAAATACATGCCTGGTGCGCCAAAAACAAACTTTATTTAAATATTGAAAAATGTAATGCCATGACATTCACCAGAAAAGTTACTCCAGTTACTTTTGATTATTCCATTAATAATTGTCAATTACAAAGAACAAATTTATTTACAGATTTAGGTGTTACTTTTGATCCGCTATTATCATTTACTCAACATATAACAACAAAGATTTCTACAGCATTTAGATGCGCAGGTTTCATTATTCGTAATGCTCAAATGTTGGACAATGTTAATGTTCTAAAATTACTTTTTACGTCTCTAGCACGTCCTCATTTAGAATATTGTTCTGTGATCTGGAACCCAGTTTATAATAACCAGATTGAGGCCATTGAGAGAGTCCAAAGAAAATTTATAAAGTCAGTCATGTACATGATTCAAGGAACGTACCCACCAAGAGGTACCCCACAACATATCTTGTTAGAATTTCTAAACTTGAATCACATGTATCAACGACGTAACATGCATGCCGTAATTATATTATATCAAATTGTTCATAATACTATTGACTGCCCTTTCTTAATGAACAAATTAAACTTTAGGGTTCCCAGATTTTCTTCTCGTCTTAATAATACATTTTACATGGCTACTGTTCGTTCGAATACGATTGCAAAATCCCCTTTGTACAATATGATACTATCTTATAATAATATAGAAGAACATATTGATATATTTTACAATAATATTAAAGATATAAGGAGTTCCATTATATTATTTTAAATGAAAGTCTCTTCTCACTCTTAATTGGGCACTACCTGCCTGTTGAGTGTAGTATTAAATAATAATAATAATAATAATAATAATAATAATAATAATAATATTAAAACGTCAAAAATATATTTTAAACGTCAAATATAATATATTTTATATAAATTAAACAAATATAGAAATGGAAAGGAAAAGTTAACAATTTTTATTATATCCATTATTAAATGAAAAACATAGAAGGTAATTTACACATGCTACCAATTCTTATAAAAATTTATGTTTAAAAAAATATTTTAGCATGAAAATAGAGAAGATTTTGTCAGAATTATCAAAATCCATTTAGTTCAGTGTACCAGATAATGAATTACATTACTAATTAAGAAATGTTTTTAAACAAACTCATTGTAATATTTTAATTTAAGTTACTTTTTTTCTTTAATATAAAGTTGAATAATTTTAAATACATATACCTAAGAATTTGTCAAAATTAGTGATTCAAAGCTAAAGACAATAAGGGCAGTTCCCGTCAGTCAAGATGATTTGAAGAAAACCTAAATGTACGAGCACGAGTACTAACGCTAGAGAACTGTTCAGTTTCATAGGATTTTTAAAACAGTCATTAAATGATGACTGCATAATTAATATTAATAGATCACATTAGTAAGGAGAATTGATTACAAAAATTAAAACACAGGACATAAAAAAATTATTAACAATGACAAGCATTGATTACAACAATGACAAACATTGATTACCTACAAATATCAAAACATAACGTATTTTGATTCAATAATTTTATATTTCTTTTAATCTTAATCCTATATATTATATGTGTAAATCTGATGTATTTATAGAAATTAATAATTGGTGCAAAATCTTGACGGAATCTATTGCTTATTCTTATTCAACTACATAAATATATTATGGAATATGTATCTTTGAACCAACATACCTACCTTTTTATATAGTACGATTATTATTTTTATATTAACAATCGGTTCTGTCATATTTTTAGAATGCCTACTAAATTACTGTCAAATATACTGTAGCATATTTGACAGCTAGACAAGAATGAAGTTAGTCATTCTATAAGAATCTGTAGCCAGACTTGTTACAGAGAGAGTTACAGAATAGGTAAATTTACTATTCTGTAAGCTGTCGTCTTACAGAGCTCTATAGCTTATAGAGTCTATAGAGTTACAGTCTTACAGAGCAAAGTTACAGAATAGCACCATTAGTGTTATAGAATTGACCAATAAATTATCAAGAACTTATTGATGACCTAGTTATTAGATACTTACCACACAAAAATTCAAGAATGCAGAAAAATGGTCTTACCTGAAACAGAAAACCAATATTAATTCACACAGTGAAAAAAGAAAAGAAAATGTATTATACTGAAAACAAACTATTGCAACTCTTTTTGTTATGATCCGTTGTGCATTTTCTTCGAATGTGTATCGGTAAATGTGCCGGCACTTTCTGTATAAATATGAATAAATAAATACATGATGACGTCTTTTCACTTTTGACTGCGCACCTTTTGATCTGTATTCTGCATATAGTAAGTAACACTTTTTGAAAAAGAGAAACCGAAGGCTTTTCAGCTTTCAGATATAGGCACCGGGAGCTTTAGCCTATAGCAGGCAAGAAAACAGTTACATACTTATACGTATACGCGAAGTCGTACATATTATGTATAGAAAATATATTAAGATGCATTTGTAAATTATTATTGTAATACTGAGTGTCTTTGAAATGACCGTCCTCGATATCTCCCTTGTCGTTTGAAATAGAGCACAAATTTATTAACAGAATTTATTCGTCTACTCAAGGAGTATAACCTAAAATGATTTTCACATATACAGGGTATTGCATTACGGCTCGGCGAGAATTGTTTCTCTTTTTTACCTCTCGCTAAGAGCGGTATTGATCGCATATCCAGATTTTAGTCAATAGGCACGTTTTAAGGTCCCTAGAATCCGATTATAACATTTTTACGATGATGTGCGTATGTGTGTGTGTGTGGATGTGTGGATGTTGGATCCACCATTTCTCAAATACTATAAGACTTAAGACATTTTTAACTACGGATTCCTCAATCTAACAATAATGAGAAGAGTTGATTAAGTTTTGGTAACAATTGGACAACCGGAAGTAGTAGTTAAGTTACAAGAAAAAAATCATCTAAATATTATTTATCGAAAATTTATGTAAGTACTTATATTAAAAAACGTTAAATTCTTTATTCGATAAATATAAATTCATTATTATATCTTCTATAGATTTAGAAATAAAAAAAATGCATATAAAATAATTTGATGTAAAAATCTCAGATCAAACTACTTCAAGGCAAGAAATTCAAATGTTTGTAATTGACACATAAATGTCACTGTCAAAAATATTTGTATGCCACTGTCAAAAATATTTGTACATCATTATGAAGATTATGAAAATAAAAAAAAGTCAACAACGCAAAAGAATATACGTAAGAAAGAATATAAGAGGAATTTGCGAAAAAATTACGAATATAAAGAAATACATACATAATTTGTATTAAAATATCCCATAGATTTTGCAAATATATGTGAGAATTATTTTGTAGTGAGACATGAATAAATGTATTTGTATTTAAAAATATTTTTTGTTTTATGCGTATAACCAGGTAAAAATCTGGCGAGAGGTTATGTGCTAGCCACATCAGATTTTTTAAATGGAACACCTATATATTTTCATATATTTTGAATTGTATTTTATTCACTTATACGCACATATATTTTTTTAAATTTTCCTCGGCGTTGTCAAGTTATTCCGTTTTTTCTCTAAAAATGACCTAATACACGCATTGCTTTATAAAGGCGTACTGAAGTTATTTTAATAGTATTTTTTTTTTTTTGTACAACTATAACTATACTCTATGTTCTCATATATTTAAAAAAAAATATAATTATACAGGTTGTTCAATAAAGCCAATCAAATTTACTTAATTTGAAATGACTATAACTCGTCATTTTCAAATGGAACACCCTATATTTTATTATTTAGTTGGGTTTCTTTTTATGTTATCTATCTATGTTATTAAGAGTATCCTATTTTTGTCTAAATTTATTTAATTTAAATGCAGTATACTATGTTAATTGTGTTTTTATTAAGAAACAATTGCAATAATGGACAGTAATTTGCATTAGCCAATAAATAAAACTGTTTATTATTAATATTTGTGCGATTAGGAAATAATAATTTATTCATATGAATTTTTCGCAAGAACAACTATCAATGTACCGAAATCATGGATAATGCGTGACTAGTCAGATATACTACATCTAGTGTGGTAAGGCCTTAAAAACACCAAAATAGAAAAAAAGTTATTTATTATGAAAACGATTCTTATTACTTTAGCTACTCTTAGTTGCATTTTATGATAGTAAAACAAACAGATTTCTTAAATTGAATTCCCGTATTACGAGCTCACTTTTATAATAAAAGCGCCTTTATGATACAAACTCCTCATAAGAATTTGTAAAATCGAGCTCCGTAAAAGCGCATTGGTAATACGGGCCATTATCTCTGATCATTTTCTAGAAATAAATTTTTCTATTATCGTAAGCCAGCGGTATGTAATCAAAATCGTTTAATTCATTTCAAATTAACCAGAACGGTTGATTTATTGATTCCAATAAAATGAAAAAAACCTTGTAAAAATTTCTCCATTATTTAAAGCAATGTCAAGTTCATTTTAATAGACGTTTTTCTCATTTTCTTTATAATCGAAAGCAATTAAAAAAACTTCCACATGGAACTAGGTACGCGATTCTTATAAATACGTAATTAAAAACTATTAAATATTTCTTTTTTCTGCCAATCGATGCCAGAGAAATAAAATATGTAAATTGCAGTCATATTATATTCATTAGCAGGGTATGGATAAAAAAGAGCAGGAAAATAATGAAATAGGTAGAAGGGAAGCAGGATTGATTGACTGGTCTTGACAGGAATTTTTTAGTGGAAATTGATTTTGTTCGGATTAAAATCAGCTCGTTAAATGTTAACAACCAGATATACGAGGGGGTGTTGATAAGTTTGTAGCTTCGAAATGTACGTGTCTTTAATCAGAAGTAATATTACAAAACCTCTTGATTTTATCGATAAATTTTTATTTTGCACGAATTTTTTTGCTTAGCTACAAACACGAAAGCAAACTGCATGGTAAATCCCGACTCCGAAGGTGGAGGGGTTTAGGTTAGTACTTAAATAAAAATTTATCTGAGAAAATCAGAGAGGTCGTATAGTATTTGGTGACATAAATTCCAAAGACATCGCAAAATGAAACAATTTAATTATTATTTTATTACCTCCCGTCATACCGTAGGTAAGGAAGGTAATGTAGTCGTGCCAAAAATTCAATGGTGAGTTTTCAGTGAATAAGCACAAATTAGGGTCCCCACAACACGTTTTTACTATTTTTACGATGATGTGTGTGTGTATGTATGTGTGTGTGTGTGTGTGTGTGTGTGTGTGTGTGTATGTGTGTGTGACGATTTTTTCGTCCACGATAACTTTTATCACAAACTTCCAAATATTTCTATTTTCCGTATTTAAGCTTTCTGAAGTCGGATAAAGAGTTGATTAGACTTTGGGTAAAATTGGATGTCCGGAAGAGATACTTTACATGAAGTCCATAACAGTTTTTAATGAAAAACTATATTAAAATATAATCCAAAACTTTTCAATTTTAGTATTTAAGACTTTTATATCAAGAGGAACAACATATTAGATTTTGGCTAAAATTAATAAACCAGAAGTGATACTTTATTTAAAGCTCTGCACAGATTTTCGTGAAAAATAAATTGATACAATCCAAACTTTTCAAATTTGGTATTTAAGACTTTTATATTAATAAGAAGGACGTACTAGATATTTTCTAAAATTGATAAACCGGAAGTACTACTTTACAGGACGCTATAAACAGATTTTCTTGAAAAAATATATTAAAACATGATTCAAAACTTCTCAAATTTGGTATTTAAAACTCGTGTTTAATTTGAAACAACGTTATATTTTGACTATATCTATATGATAAAGCGGAAGTGGTACTTAATTTGGAGCTCTGAACAGATTTTCGAGGAAAAACATAATAAATAATAACTGATTATTTACTTGGTAGTGAAAATTTATCGGGGTAATGGAGTTTTATCAGTATAGTTATTAACGTCACACGACTGATATAAAGCAAATAACAGACGCGGTTGAATATTGTAAAATCGAGGCGAGAGCCGAGATTTTACAATCAACCGAGTCAGTTATTTGCATATCAGCCGTGTGACGTTCAGTATTTTTCATAATAACATAAAATATCTTTCGAAAATTCGATTTTCTATGGCATATTGACAGGTGACTGCTCTTCATGACAATTTCATAATGCTGCGATTTTTTTAGGAACACATGATTTTTAATAATTGTACTGTTATAAAAAATAACGGCCGTGGCTGTTTGACGCATATATTGGTTGAGCATACAGTACTGTTAAAGCACATTTAACAGTATGGTATTATGAAAATAATATAACAAGAGAGTGAGAATAAATTGAAAATTCTGGAAAATTATTTTCTAATTTATCGAACTATCGAATTATATTTGATTAGATTATTTTTTGCTCCACAAGTTTTAAAAAACGGAATCAGGCTGTAACGCTTTACTGTCATAATTAACTAGCTTCATTTATTTACATAGCTCAGTTGGTAAGTCTGTTTTGACAACTAAAACACACTTTGACAATGCAAAATAAATAATCAAAAGATATAAACATGAGGAATAAAACACATAATTTAAATATCATAATAAATGACGATTAAAAATAATTAACAAAAAGTACCACCCACCTCTGCAAAAAATCTTTTCATTTAGGGAATTACTACCCTTTCCTGTTATACAAGTAGCGCATCGCATTTTTATTTTCTCTGTGGGCCAATCTGTAACCGCCTCACCGCTAATGAGCCTGTCACATGTATATAGAAACAGCAGTGTCATTTCCCAGTGTCTGTTGCAATCTGGGGATGAATTAATGAGCCGCTGACGCGACTGCAACTATCTTGCTCCCGATCTGCCATTAATTACTGCCTTCTCATTACACAACAACAAACTGTCGTTTGGAAAAACTTTCACAATTAAATTGTATCTTGTTTGCGAATATACCAAAGTTTTTATCGTCTGGAGTGCAAAGTGTTATTCCGAAAAGTATCTTTCAATTTCCTTCAAATGCAGATTAGTCTTTTTGTTAATTGTATAATGACAGTTTTATTAATAACTATTTTCTATTTTGGTTCTTTAATATGTTCTTTATGCATCTCATTTAGATGTCATATAATAGTATATTAAAGAACGTGTTTTATAAGACATGTTTTCATCGCACGCGTCAAAATTTAGAAAACGAGCGTTAGCGAGTTTTCTAATTGACAAGTGCGAAAGATAGTCTTATAAAATGAGATCTTTATATTATTTTTATATTTTGCGCCTTCTACAATAACATTTACTTACTCAATTTGTGATTATATTTGTAACCATTTGTACATTTTCATGTAAATAATCTTCCCTAAAAATAATAATAATAATAATAATAATAATAATAATAATAATAATTTCGACATTATATTATTTAAATGAATTGTCAATTAACTAAAAATAAATTAGGTAAAAATGGGTTAAGGAAACGTCATCTAGTACCAACCGTCTAAAACAAAAAAATGCGTATCGAAATGAAGGTCATTATGATATGCAATTGCGTATCGTAATGACTTTATTATGAACGCAAAATATAAAAGGTACTTTTTTATGACATCCAAATGTGTTTCATAAACTACATATTAAACAACCAAAATAGAAATTCATCAAAATGAAATAACGTATATTTATTTATTTATTTATTTAATATCAATCTGACCTACAGGATGTAATATCCCAATTACAGGTAGATTATATATAAAAGCAATAAAAAATACCCTAATTAGCACAAGTAGCAATGTAATAACAAAATAAATATAATATTGGTTTTCATAGCACACATATAACAAAATAATTATTTGAAGCATTATACCTCATAGTAACAATATACTGCATTCTCAAACTTCACGAACGAGCCAGAAAAGATGTCAATGTAATGTGGCAGGGTATTAAAATTTTCACATAACATTCTAACTGGTGATTTTAATTCATAGTTAGTACGCGCTATACTCCAATGAAAGGTTCTTTTAGCACGAGAATTATGTCTAGGAACATATATTCGTATTTTCGCAAGTATAACTGGATCATTCACGATGCAGTGTAAAACCTTATACAAAAATAGAGATAACTGAATTTTTCTCCGCTTATTAAGTGAGACTATATTAATATCTACAAGTAAGATGTTGTAGTCAGTTTCAAAACTGGGATACCGTCTATGAAGTTTGTAATAACAAAATTTCACAAATTTTCGTTGAACAGACTCAAGTATACATTGGTATTTATTATAGATTGGGCTCCAAACTTGAAGACAATATTCAAGTTTTGTTCTGACAAAAGAGAAATATTGCTTCTTCGAAGTAGAAATATTAGTGAAGAACTGAGTACTTCGGATTATAAAACCCAGACTTCTGTATGATGATTTGACAGTATGAATTATGTGAGTGGCAAAGTTTAGTTTTTCATCGAATATAACGCCAAAATCTTTGTTGCTTCCGAAGGTGCAGGTATTTCTGCAAAACGGAAGAAAATTAATTTGAAAGATGTTGTTATTGGATTATCAATAGAATGGGAAGATGTGAGGCCGGAACTTATCCAAAAGTCCTGCACTAAATTTCTTACACCAGTTCTTGATTATGGTTGGACTGAAGATAATAATCTTCCACTATTACAGTGGAGGGACAGAATGGAGTTGGAGGGTATAAAAAGACAAATAAACGAGGATACTGTGCTAATAAGGGGCTGTCCTTAAATTACGTAACGCTTCAAGGGGGGGGGTCAAGAGTAGCGTTACGCAGCGTTACGAGGGGGTTGGGGGAGGGTTAATGTGTGCGTTACGTAACAATAAAATATAAAAAATATTGCTAAACTTGCTTTAATAGTTTTGAAACATTCAAATTTCGCGGTGCTAATTCGTGTATGCAGGCAGTCGTTTGTTTTCAGCAGTCAACATAATATGTCCGGCACAATTCAAATTCGGGCCAGTGGTCTTTCATTCGTGCAATGCAATTCATATTAAAACATGAATTCAAGTAGTGTTGATAAGGAAAAACTTTTCAATATTTTGTTAAAAGCATATGGAAATGCATATGCTTTTAATTTCTGTGCTGTTATTTTTTCATCTTTATGTACATTAATTTAATTAGTTTCTCTTTCAAATTTTAACTGAATATTAAGGAGGCCATATACTTTTATATACAGTAAAAAAATTGGTGTGACAAGCCGTAGGGCAAGAGTAGTACATTATTTTTTATCTTTATGTACATTAATTTAAATAGTTTCTGTTCTGTTCTGTTATTTTTCATCTTTATGTACATTAATTTAAATAGTTTCTGTTTCAAATTTTAACTGAATATTAAGAAGGCCATATACTTTTATATCCAGTAAAAAAATGGGGGGGGGTCAAGTACTGCGTTACGTAATATATGAGGGGGGGTTCATGTTTGCGTTACGGGTGCGTTACAAAAGGGGGAGGGGGTATCAAAAATTTCCTAATTTTGCGTTACGTAATTTAAGGACAGCCCCCTAAACCAAATTTCTAAAGATGTCACGGGACAAGAAGCTCTTGAATGGGCTTCGGACATGAAGAATCATGGAAATATAGAAATGATATGGATATTTTGGAACATATTCAGAATGAATCAAGCTCCGACGTAGAAGTAGAAGTGATACCAGGACATGTAAAGCACAAAGAGGCAGTCAGAAGTTTTGAAACGTGTTTGAAGTGGGCTGAAGAAAATTATGAATCGTAACACCACATTCTAATTCTACCGGAAATAAAAAAAGAAAACGAGCCAAAAAGACAGAAGAAGCGAACATTAAACAGAGCAAAATCACCGAAATTTTCAGTTTCTAAGATTTTCTATTGACTTTAATATAGACTTATGTAATATGCCTATATGTACTTTATTTTGTTATTCATATGTAGTAAATACAATTACCAGCCAATATGTCTGTACCGTAAAGTCACTTACCAGGCGTCACCACACAAAATAACAAGTCACTTTTATATGTGTAAACGCCATTGCTGGTATGGAAGTGGAGTAGGGAAAGGGGAAGTATCATTCTGTGCAGGATAAAATGTTTCCTCTTTGTTATGCTTAGAGCTGAATATTAGCGTCTTACGTTGACGTCAGAGAAGACAGATGTCATCTGTCGGCTTATTGTAAGAATGAAAGGTTGGCTGATCCTATAGGTTCCAATAACGTAAACACATTTATCTTTCCACCATATTTTATAAATTCTCAAACGAAAAAGACGAAAAATCATGATATATTCTCAGTCCCATCGAAATGGGTTCTTCCACCATTTTCGTAGTAACAAATTAGAAAATATGAATAAATATATCATCACGGCATATTAATTCTAAAAATATGAACCTTTTGTTTTATTAATAGTATTTTATGTACCAAAGGCGTTACGATAATGATAATGCCAGGAGGGCGACGAGGATCTAGCCCGAGGGATAGATGTCGTCCGATGGGTATTATCATCTAGTAACACTCGTGGTGCATACAAGATTTTATGTCTCACTAGAATATGTGAAATAAGTTTTCATTTATAATAATTTTGATTA
This sequence comes from Harpalus rubripes, assembly GCA_963082715.1. NCBI lineage: Eukaryota > Metazoa > Arthropoda > Insecta > Coleoptera > Carabidae > Harpalus > Harpalus rubripes. The sequence continues at coordinate 14,229,143 of OY720460.1, forward strand.
CAATAATGCTTAAGCTTTGGCGTTGCTAAGGATGTTGTTTAATTGTTTTGTTTATTATCAACATTTATTTATTTTTAAAACATCAACGTTCTGTATCGTTGCAGATGATGGAATGGGTGAATTTGATGTTTCGGAAGATATTTTATGCACTTATTTCTGAATATTATTACATTTTAGACAGTTTGTACTGCTTTGGATGTGTTACATGTGACGGTAAATAATATCAAAAATGAATTCAAACGTGGATAAATATCGTCTCCAAAAAATTAGTGATCCGTCATGTGTCCAAAATCAATGCGAAACATTGCAGTCTGCAATTCGACGTACTTATTATTTACATGTGTGGTGAATGTAAATTGATTTTTAAGGCTCTTTTCATAATCAATTTTAAGTATTATAAATAAATTAAAAATGATTTCTGTGTTGTGTTTTCAAAGCTGTTTTCTTATTATATTAATTGTTGTAATCAATTAATGTATTAATTGTTGTAATCAATCCTTAATATTATTGTAATGAATTATAATGAAAAATAAAATAATTTTCATTATATACCGTTCATTTGGATTATAATGAGGGCATGGTGAACTATTATGCTCTCATATAATGCCCTGGTTGTTATAGATATGTTTATACAGGGTGGGGCAGAAAAACCTATCCGATTTCAAAACGTTATAAAATTAAAACCACTCAACTTGTCAAAAAAATTTTTTATTAACATATCGCAAATTTTATGCCATTTTTAAATTTAAGTTTTGAAAAGCACATCACTCAAATGTCGTCCTTGGGAGCGGATACACTGATTTAGGCGCTCGCGGTAGCTTTCCATGACTTTCACCGTCATTTCCACAGGAATTTCTTCAATTGCCCGAGCAATTTCCCTTCGTAAAGCAAGAAGGGTCCTTGGTCGATGCTGGTAAACCTTCGATTTGAGGTAACCCCAAAGGAAGAAGTCACATGGAGTGAGATCCGGTGAGCGCGGCGGCCAGCCAAGATCACCTCTCAGGGAAATGAGGCGACCGGGAAACAGTTCCCTGAGAATGTCCATTGATCGTCGCGATGTGTGGGCGGTTGCACCATCCTGTTGAAACCACACATTTTCCACGCCATTTTCTTCCATTTTGGGTCTAAGAAAATTTTCCAGCATGAAACAATAGCGCTCGCTGTTGACCGTTACGGTTTGCCCATTTTCTTCAAAAAAGTAAGGCCCCCAGACGCCTAGGCGGGAAAGAGCACACCACACAGTCACTTTTGGGCTATGGAGGGGTTCCTGATGGATTTCTCGAGGATTTTCGTCACTCCAATATCGAAAATTCTGCCTGTTAACGGCACCACAAAGGTGAAAATGGGCTTCGTCCGTGAAGAGCACAACATCGTCGTTTGGGAGTTCTCGGAGATCGCGACACAGGTTCGTACGGGTTTCAAAATCCCTTTCACTTAATTCCTGTGTAACAACCATTTTGTAGGGATGCATTTTGAGGTCCCGGTGCAAAATGCGCCGAATACTGCGGTTGGAAATCGCCAAAGCGAGCGAATGTTTTCGCGCCGAACGACGCGGGGAACGTTCAATCGCGGCTCTCACATTGGCCACGTTTTCAGGTCCTGTTGCTGTCCTGGGACGTCCAGGCGACTTCTTTTTCAATGCTGAACTCGTCTGTCTAAAATTTGACACCCACACTTTAATCGTAGCGTGATGTGGAACAGGATCATGACGCCCGAGTCCGAAATGAATTCGAAAAGCACGTTGTGTAGCAATTATCGAACCGCCGCATTCGATAAACCGCTCAATAACAAAAGCACGATGTTCACCAGACCAAGGCATGTTGACTACTGACAAATGGCATAAAACCGGCTTTCTAACGGTTTTTACCCCACTACTCTACCTGCTCCCTCTTCTGAGAAAAAGGGATTTGAAATCGGATAGGTTTTTCTGCCCCACCCAGTATATACCGTATCCTAGCAATAAAAAGTTCATATAATACTTTAATGAGACATAAAAGTAATTTTAACGTAACTCTCGTATTTAGTAAAATGTTTGTTTGGTGCCATTTTCAAGTTATTTAATTCCATCGTTGCGTGTACTTCATTTAAGGTTTTTGTGAAATACCTACAGAGTAGTTGGTATTCTAACATGTAACGTGAAGCTAAGAAGATTATGAGACAGTTTGTATAGACTGCAAAGAAACTCCCAAGTGTGGGACTTTATTAATTTACTGACATAATAAATTAGAACGACGACAAGGTTTCTTCTCTTCATTCTAATTAAATTCACGCTCAAATACACTCTTTCTTAAGCATGGCAATTTTATTTACAATAAAACTCGTTTCTACTATGTTTTTTTTTACTTTTTGTAATAAGTAATAGAAAAATAAGGTTCCTACGTGGTGACTCGAACACCCGAACATAGGGAATTAACATGTAAAATCAGATATTCGTAATTTCCTGCTTCCATAATTATTTTAGGAAGAAAACTTCAAAAAAAAGTTGTAGAGCATAAAATTCTATATCTGAATTAATAAGCAAACTGCTGAAAATAGCTATGAAAATGTCGAAAATGACCTGCAAAATAGCAATAGCCATGGAATTAGGACAAAAATTAACAAATGTCTAATCCAGTCTAAAGGCCCATTCAGAATAAAAAAAATTAGGGCTAATTAAGAATTAGTGGCATCGGTAGCGTAAGAAATTTATAGTAAAAATTATTTCCGTTCACAATGAAAAGTTATTGAAATTATAGTTTCTAGGATTTTTTTATTAATTATTACTAGTGTGCAAGGTTGACAGTTATAGCTGTCATTTTATTTTTGCGCAAAAAGCAACTGACATAGATGATGACTTATTAATTACACTTATCCACAAGCGAAGAGATAAAGGGAATTTAAAATTATTTCAAAAAAGTAAATGCGTGAGCACAAATTGCCTTTGAAATAAGCGAAAATGGTAAGTTATGTGTTCACTTTTAATTGTGCAAAGTTTATTAATAAGTCTTTGTTTATATAGCGCAACATCTGAGGCACACCGCAAAATGATCCTTTTTCTATTGCTCATTTTATCTGATGAAATCAGATGTCAGATGTCAATAAACGTCAAAACTGTCTAAAAAATTAAGCGGTAGCGTAGTAGCAACGTGGAAGTTTGCAGTTTGCAAACTCCTACCGTTGCCGTTGCCACTACACTACGACTAATTTTCTTAATTTTTGGATGTGAACGAATACGTTTGTTATAACGCATTCAATCTTTTACCTAGGGCACTACCACTGCCACTAATTCTACCGCTACCTTAATTTTTTTGTTGTGAATGATACTTAACGGTTTATCTGTTATGTTAGGTTAATTTATTTTTACCTTCCATCACCTTCATGTAAGGAAGATATTGTCTTTGGTCAAAAAATTCGGTGGTGAGTTTTTGATGAATAAGCATGTTCCTGAAATAAGATATTACTATTTTTACAATGATGTCTATATGTATGTATACATGCATGTATGTATGTGTGTGTGTGTGTGTGTGTGTGACGATTTTTCGGATCCGATAACTCCAATAATTCAAAAATATAATACTTTTGTATTCCTTTTCTTTACACCCATGCGAAGAGATGATTAGATTTTGGTTATAACTGGTCAACCGAAAGTATCCCCATTTTAATATTTTAATAGTTTTTCTTGAAAAAAACGCTGTTAAATATTATTTTTCTACACTTAATGTTATTATACATATTAAAGAATATTTTATTCTCTATACGATTTGATTACATTTTATACTTCATATTCAATGGTTATAGAGTTAAAAAATCTGATGTGGCCAGCATATTACCTTTCGTCAATTCTATGTATTTTGTACAAATTGCACACAGAAAGTTTTTTGCAAAAGATTCCATATTTCCAGTATATTACCTTCAATCAATTTTATGTACTCTTTATATGGATGTAAAGAAAAAGAATACGCAAAAATTATAATTTTTAGAAAGGTGGTATCGGAGTTCCGAAAAAATCGTCACACACACATACTCGTACTTTCATACGTACATACATCCATTCAAACATACATACCGACATCATCGTAAAAATAGTAAAATAGTATTCTAAGGACACTAAAACGTGCTTGTTCATTAAAAACTCATCATCGAATTTTTGACCAAAGACAATACCTTCCTTACCTAAAGGTGACGGAAGGTAAAAATTATAAAGAAATTAAATTTCATAAAGCAGTCAGCTATACTATAACCATGGAAACAGCTACTATATTAAGAAAATGTAGATTGACAGATGTCAATATCAAGTGCAATTAACATAGTATGTTATAATTTTACTGGAAATATAGAATCTCTTACATAAAACTTTCTGTATGTAATATGTAGAAAATACGTAGAACTGTTTGAAGGTAATGACGGACGGTAATGTGCTGGCCACATCCATTTGGTACCAATCATACCTCCACCGTTTATAAGCGAATGACAGGTGCTTTTTATGAAAACATTCATTCTCCCGACCGCTGTCGTTATTGGAAATTATATTGTTATCCATTGCTGTCGATGGAATGAACTTGTGCGTTTAATGAAAGTAATTAGGTTAGAATTCTCGGTCGAGCACTCGCCTTCGTAACAGCCATCTCGCAAATTGCATTTGGAAAAGCTTCCGGAACGCAGGTACAACGCTAATTAAAAAACTTCCCAATGCGGGGAGGGGGGTACAATACCAACAAGTTATAACTCGAATCGTTTGGGGAGCAATATTTGATGATATTGGAAAATTACAAAAAATGAAAACGGGAATTTGGAATCGAAATTAAAAGGCACATTTTGTTTTCCCTATATATTTATTTATTTATTAATTGGCAATCACTCAACAGGAACAGATGTTCCCAATTACAGAGGATTATTGACAAAAACAAGGATAAATACAGTGTAGTTACAAGAAAAATTTGAGATAATGAAGTGACAATATTAGAAATAGAAATAACTCAATTTAGTTGCTAAAGATCAGACAAGAAATAGTTCATAATTTGTTTTCGAAATTTGGACTGAGTATCATAGAAAATGTCAAGATTGTTAATGTATATGGACACAGTGTTGAATGTAGCACACAACTGTGTAATTGGAGATCGAAGTTCATATTTTGTTCTAGGGGTGCTGAATATGAAGATTAATTTACGCCGAAAGCCTAAGCGAGGTACACCAAAATTTAGGCAAGCTAGCGAATGGGCATCATCAATTAGATTATTTATAGGTTTATAGAGATATAAACATGATTGTATTTTTCTACGGCAGTCCAAAGAAATAACATTAAACTCAATAGGGGATTACAGCTCAATCGAATTAAGAGAAATTAGTAAAAAATAATGAAAGTAAATGCTTAATAATGAATATTAATAAAGAAATAAAATGATATATTTAAAATATTTCGGAAATAAGGGGGTTTTTGTTTTAGCAGCTCGTCACTCATATGAAATCCATATATATTATTTTGATTGGCGACTCAAAGACCACCTATAAATATATAACGAATACCAAGTTAGGAGGTGGAGTCTACTACCAATGGAAGTAGACAAATTCAAATAGCGGACACGTGGCCACCAGTCCAGTACTGCAATTCTCAAACAGTTTTTATTTGAATATAAATTTCTTGCATTAAACTTAATAATTTTGATACACTTACAATTATAAAGCATGTAGACTTGTACAGTGTTACAATATTAATTTGTTTTTTATAAATATAATTTCAAGAATATTTTAGATCCACGAAGAAAACAGTTTTATATAAAAACTTATATTCGTGATGTCACATCTACATTTTCAAACTTCGGGGGACCATAACTCGCTTATTAATAGAATTTTTTCACCGGATTTTCAACAATAGTCTTAATTTAACTTATACTTTTTTATGAAATTATTTTTTTTAAATGGTGGAATCCCCTATTAGACAGTTGGAGTAATTACAGAACGTATCAATGCGACGATGGTGGAATTTATCACAACAATATCTTATAATTTTTTTCTGTAGACTCTCCAGAGCTTGTCATGTTTAATATATACAGGATTCCAAATTTGTAATCCATATTCCAGTTTACGCACAAATGAATAATACAAAAATTTGAGGGTCTGTAAATTATAAAACTATTGTGTATTACGCATTATGAAGCCAAGATATCTGTAAGAAGCTTTTCGAATATCATTAAAATAGGGAATAAAGCTAAGTTTAGGATCGAACAGAATTCCTAAATCTTTGAATAAAGTTACTCGCTTCAAAATTGTGTTATTCATTTGATAGTTAAACGGAATAGTTGTTTGCTTTAAACAGTAGGTCATAATTTTACATTTACTAAAATTAAATAAAAGCTTAGAGGCTAAAGACCAATCAAGAATATTATTGTCATTTTGCAATAAAGCACAATCATTAGCATTGTTAACAATTCTGAAAAGTTTCAAGTCATCTGCATATAAAAGAACGTTGGAATGTTGAATAATATTAGTGATGCTATTAATGAAGAGAAGAAATAGTAATGGCCCTAAATTAGACCCTTGCGGGATACCAGAGGTTGCGTAATAACATTTAGAAGTATTACCATCAACACGAACACAAAGCTCGCGATTGCTCAAATATGAAGACATAAATTGAATATGAAAGTGTAAGTATTTCGGGATTTGAACTGGAACAAGTTATGTCCCTAGGGTGACTTGATGACAACACAATGCTATGAAGTAAGAATTATGTGAAAAGTGAATGAATCCAATGACGTAAAACTGATTTACATGCATTTATTCAGCAAGTGAAAGTAATGTTATGCAAATGAATGTTTTAGAAGAATATTAAGAGTGTCTGACTGCCATCGCTAGTACTGCCACACTGCCACCTCGGAATATGATAAATTAGACTTTATCGTGAACCGAATTTTCGTCCGCTAAACACACCGCCATCGTTGTGTTGTAATGAGGGTAATAACTGCGCAAAATCCTATGTAGGACAGGAACTTCATTTCAATTTAAATGTATCACTTTAAATTTCTAAGAGTGCATGTGTGTGTTTGTATACATGTCGGAAATTAAAACATGAATATATTAAAAAAATAAAATATAACATACTGATTTACATACATACACTTTATTTCCTTGAGTTGATATACACATCATCAATTTATGCTGCAAGAATTACTAAAGTTTTATCTAGCATCTTTATCATACCCATATGGTATATACCAGTGTTTATCTCCCGATACCCTTTGTATGGGAGGTTAGGGATCGTGCTAAAAATCGCATATCGAAATTTTAACATTTTCACGATGATGTCTGTGCATATGTGTGTATGTATGTGTGGATCATCTATTCTAACTCAAATACTATCATTCAGAAAATTTTGAAACCTTATATTTCTACCTTATTCTAATATGGGAAGGGGCCATTATATTTTGGTGTAAATCGGGTAACCGGATATGGTACTTTACTTGAAGCTCAAAATAGTTTTTAGAGATTTATGTTATAAAAATTAAAGATTATTAAATTTTCTACAGGTTGGCATTATAGTATATTAAGTATTAAGAACGGTAAGGGCAATTTACCGATCGAATACAATGATTGGGGACTGAGCGAAGCCAAGGTTCCAATTTTATCTGAGATCGGTAATTCTTTAACGTTCGTGATGCTTATACTATTTTTTGCACGATCTACGCACAGAATTTTAAAGAAAAATTAGATTTGAAAATTATTTTGACATATTAAAAAAAATTATTTGTCATTTTTGAAGTAAGCTTTGATTTTGGTTTTTATTTATTTACCGTCTCGCCTCCTGAACGGTAAGTGAAGCACATCACTTACCGTTCAGTAATTTGTAAATAAGACCTACTGTCTTGGAAACACTATCGGTAAACAAAAAATAACCCGATCGTGCAAAAAAATAGGTATATAGATTTCGGATTAGTTTAAATTCCAAAAAAAGGAAAATATTGATAGAAACGCAATCTGGTGCACTTTTGACGAATTAAAGTGTGTTACACAGTGTTAGTCTGAGTTGCATAATTGGAAAGCCCCCTAGGTCAATTGCACATGACACTGACACCTTTCAATCAACAATCAATTTAATATGAAGTATAAAATGCAGTCAAATCATATAGAGAATTAAATATTCTTTAATGTTTATAATAACATTAATGGCCGTATTACGATCAAAACTGTAAATCTAAATCTGTAGTAAAACTGATAAAACCACATCTATTTTTGCTGATTAATATAAAATTGTACATACGAGTTGCCGTATCGTTGCGATTTTGTTCACTATTTACAGATTTAAAACTTACAGTTTTGACCTTAATACGGCCGTAAATGTTAAAAAATCTGATGTGCCCAGCACATTACCTTCCGTCAGTTATATGAGGTATTTACGAAACTTCTACCGGTGAACTGTTACCGGTAAACAGCTTTTTATCAGGTTATAGCTACCAGAATCGATATTTTAAGAACGCAAGTGGTAAACAGGGTAGATCTATAACCTATGAAAAATTTTGAAACAGGTTAGAAATTTAACAAACTGAGCAAAGCCCTATTTTGAACACATTTCCACTTTTAACGCGCGCGCTTCGCTTTGCATCACTACCTTTTTTGAGATTAGATTCTTCATAAACCCGGTAGAGGGGTCTCGTGTTTTCGAACACAGTCGGTAGATGCGGTATTTTCGTAAATGCGTATGTATTTTCTATAAAATCTATACAGAAAGTTCCTTGCAAAAGATTTTAAATTTCTTGTTTGTATATTACCTTTCGACAGTTGTATGTATTTTATACAAATTCCATACAGAAAGTTTCGAGCAAAAAGATCCTATATTTCAAGCAAAATTATAACAAATATACAACGAATTACGAATATGTCAATTGCACTTGACACTGACATCTTTCAATCAGAATTTTCTTAATATAGTAGCTGTTTCTAGCATAGCTGGCTAATTTATGAAATTTAATTTCTTTATAATTTTATCTCTATATCCAATTAATAAGAAGTATAGAATACAGTCAAATCGAATAGAGAATACAATATGTTCTTTAATATTTATAATAACATTAAATGTGAAAAAATCTGATGTGGCCAGCACATTACCTTCCGTCAGTTCTATGTATTTTGTATAAATGTCATACAGAAAGTTCCTTACAAAAGATTATATTTCTTGTACATTACCTTAAGGCAGTTGTATGTATTTTATACAAATTCCATACAGAAAGCTAAAGATCCTATATATCCAGTAAAATTATAACACATACATACTGTCAACTGCACTTGACACTGACACCTTTCAATCAGAATTTTCTTAATACATCAGCTGTTTCCAGAGTTATAGCATAGCTAGCTGATATATGATATTTAATTTCTTTATAATTTTTTAACTTTATATCCATTTAATATGAAATATAAAATGCATTCAAATCGCGTAGAGAATAAAATATTCTTTAATACTTATAATAACATCAAATGTGAAAAAATGATATTTAACATCGTTTTTTCAAGAAAAACTGTTAAAATCTTCAAATGAGGGTACTTCCGGTTGACCAATTCTAACCAAAATCTAATCAGCTCTTCACATGGATGTAACGAAGAGGAATACGAAAGAATTATAATTTTTTGAATTGTAGTATGGAAGTTATCGTAGACGAAAATTTTGTTACACACACACACACAGACACACATACACACACACACACACACACATACAGACATCATCGTAAAAATTGTAAAATCGTGTTCTAGGGACCCTAAAACGTGCTTATTCATCAAAAACTCACCACCGAATTTTTTGACCAAAGACAATACCTTCCTTACCTAAAGGTGACGGAAGGTAAAAATGATATTTAACATCGTTTTTTTAAGAAAAATTGTTAAAATCTTCAAATGAGGGTACTTCCGGTTGACCAATTATAACCAAAATCTAATCAGCTCTTCATATGGATGCAACGATGAGGAAAACGAAAGAATTATAATTTTTGGAAGTGTAGTATTAGAGTTATCGTAGACGAAAATTTTGTTACACACACACACACAGACACACATACACACACACACACATACACACATACAGACATCATCGTAAAAATAGTATAATCGTATTCTAGGGACCTTAAAACGTGCTTATTCATTAAAAACTCACCACCGAATTTTTTGACCAAAGACAATACCTTCCTTACCTAAAGGTGACGGAAGGTAAAAAGGATATTTAACATCGTTTTTTCAAGAAAAACTGTTAAAATCTTCAGATTGCTTATAATTTAAATGAAATTTCATATTAAAAAAACTGTTAGAGAATTCCATTGGCTTAATGGCACGAGAACAATGTGAAAAGCATTGTAAATATAAAAGCTCATACATTTTTTCGTGTTTGTAAATACAGTTTTACCTAATATAAAATATTAAAAATGTGTATATTTTTATCCTCTGTTCATTTATTCAAATAGTAAACAAGAAAAATCAAATAAAACATTCAGCTCTCTGCAATATTAAAAAGAAACTCCAGCAAAGCTTCTCTGTAAAACACATTTCCAGTATTAATATTGTATAACGCGTTTTTATTTTCTGTTGATGTAAATTTCCAACAAAAAATAGAATATTTTAAAAATAAAAATATGAGAACTTCAATGTTTTATAAACATATTTTACCTCAATATTTACACTATTTACGCTGGAAAGTTTTGTGTGAAAAGAAAATAAATTACAAAAATTTGTAGTCGAGTTGATAACTGAATTTTTCATTAGTTATAGGTGTATTCCATTTGTATAAACGAAAATAACGAAATGAAATGGCATGATAAACGGAACTTTGTGGTTTTAATTAGAATATCGTGTGTTCTTCAATTCAATAATAGCAGGTATTACCATTTTTACCTCCAGCTATCCTTGGTAAAGGAGGTATAGGGATCGTGCTAAAAATCACATATCGAGATTTTGGTAAATGACCACGTTTTAAGGTCCCTACAATCCAATTTTAACATTTTCACGATGATGTCTGTGTGTATGTGTGTGTGGATCCTCAACTCTAACTCAAATGCTATCATTCAGAAAATTTTGAAATCTTGTATTTCGAACTTTTTGTTTATTGGAAAAAACCCATTAGATTTTGGTGAAAATCGGATAATCGGAGATGGCACTTTACTAGAAGCTCAAAATAGTTTTTCTTCGAAAAATACCTTTAAATGTTATTTTTTCGGGATTAATGTTATTATAAAAATTAAAGATTATTAAATTTTCTATTGATTTGCATTAATACTTTTCCTATATATTTTATGGATAAATTTATAAAATTATCTATAATTTAAATCCCAGAGCCTACGCTTTAATCAAACAAAATGCAATAATTCCAATGTATGTAACTGACAGATAAATGTCACTATCAAAGAAATAATCATTTCAAAATAATATTAGTAACGTTTTAAAAAGAAAAAATCTGATGTGGCCAGCACATTACCTTCCGTCAGTTCTATGTATTTTGTACAAATTTCATACAGAAAGTTCCTTGCTAAATTAAATATTCTATTTCTTGTAAATTACCTTCCGGCAGTTGCAAGTATTTTATGCAAATTTCATACATAAAATTATTATTTTGTGACGTTTTCTATATACAGTGTAATGTATCTGCAGAAATAAAAGATTTATTATTATTATTATTTCTTGTACATTACCTTAAAGCAGTTGTATGTATTTTGTACAAATTCCATACAGAAAGCAAAAGATCCTATATTTCCAGTAAAATTATAAGACAAACACACTATCTCAATTTCACTTGACACTGACATCTTTCAATCAGAATTTTCTTAATATAGTAGCTGTTTCCATAGCTATGGCTACTTTATGAAATTTAATTTCTTTATAATTTTTTAACTCTATATCCATTTAATATTAAGTATAAAATGCAGTCAAATCGTATAGAGAATAAAATATTCTTTAATAATTATAATAACATCAAATGTGGAAAAATTATATTTAACATAGTTTTTTCAAGAAAAACTGTTAAAATTTTCAAATAATGGTACTTCCGGTTGACCAATTGTAACCAAAATCTAATCAGCTCTTCACATGGATGTAACGAAGAGAAATACGAAAGAATTATAATTTTTAGAATTATAGTATTAGAGTTATCGCAGACGAAAATTTTGTTACACACAAACACACACACACACACACACACACACACACACACACACACACACACACACACATACACAGACACACACACATACAGACATCATCGTAAAAATAGTAAAATCGTATTCTAGGGACCCTAAAACGTGCTTATTCATCAAAAACTCACCACCGAATTTTTTGACCAAAGACAATACCTTCCTTACCTAAAGGTGACGGAAGGTAAAAAGTAAATAGAACGATAGAAAAGGAATTCAATCAGTTTCCAGCATAAGTAAATATATAGGTATGTATTTAGATTAATAAAAATTAACGATTCACAAAAATGTTTAAGCTAATCCTCATTTTTGGATTAGCAAATTCTATTCTATCCCGGTATTTAAAATTTAATCTTCATTTTATTATAGTTCCGGTTGCTCAATGGTGAGACCAACGCCTCATGTCATGAGTGCCCTCGGGGCTCTGGGTTCGAATCCCACTAAGGCATGGATGTGTCTGAATGTGAACCCACTCTGTAACTGGGATTTAATCCTGTTGAGTGGTTTAAAAAAAGGTAGTTACTTGGATTAGATTAGACTATATTTTAAGAAATAAACTGTCAAAACTAGAGTAAAATTCGCTAATCCAAAAATAAGGATTAATTTAATCTTTTTTGTGACTCGGGCTGTAAATGGCGGGAGGTATTGTGTTGGCCACACCAGATTTTTAGAGTAGGGATTTCTTGGATGATATTGTATTGAAAAATAAAAAAAAATGTTAACTTTAAAGTTGTATGTTTTCATTGTTTGGCCGCGAACATTTCAAGAAACCTTTTAGAATGCTCCATTATATTAAACTTTTGTTTATAATTTGAAAGACCCAAATCACTTGATGGTCCATTCCAGTTTAACATAAAATTTACAGTTTGTAATAAATCTGTAGGTGAATTGTATAATATCTAACATTTTCTTGATTCTATTGTTAAAATGAGGCCCCACTACCTATGTATATAGATAGAGACTGTCTGTAGCCTGTAGGTGAAGGTTGGTGAAGACAGCGCCGAGAGTGGAGAGTTTCACTCCGGACATGTTGATAGACAGACTAATTAACCCTCAGCACAACTTCTACCCTTACTCGTTCGAGTCTGCACCCACCCCACAACAAACTGTGTCCTAATTGTACAACACTTGCAGCTAACATCACGCAATACACCATTATAACTTTTGAATTATTTTAATAATCCACTTAATTTTTACCGTGTGGAGTCTCATGGCCGCGTGCTTGAGTGTCAGATCGCGAATCTGGGGTACCGGGTTCGATTCCGACCGACGCCAAATATTTCCAATTTTAAATAGCGCAAAATTGATCCCTGTGGCGTACTCTCCACGCCAGCAATGAGTGCCTGTGAGGTGACGCCTGGTAAGCGCCCGCACGGTACAAATATTTCATCATTACTGAATTCTGTGTACAAAGCAGATTGGCACACCCAGCAATGGGTAATAAGCCGTGATGATATATTTATTTATTATTTTATTTTATTTTTACCGTAATGATTAAAACGAGAGTCACAGTAGAATTATTGGGCATAAGGCACATGATTCATAATTAAAAGTCGAGCATTCCAGAATATTCTATTATCATCATCATCATTATGTAAATTCTGTCCTTCGATACGTTTCAACGGAAAAGTTGTCTCCAAGCTAATCTGTCTTGCGCATCCTTCTTCAGACTCTCGTAATTTTGTCCGTCCTTAATTTCCTTCCATGTATTTTCTCTTTAATAATCATAAGGTTCAAGGTCAGGACTGTATGGTGGGTGCTCCAGTAATTCCACCTTTGATTCTTTTAAATAAGCCCTAGTTTAAGCAGCAGTATGTGAGGATGCATTGTCTTGATGCTAGTTTACTTCGAGGCCTATTTTTACGTACTTTATCAAACACCCGTGGCAAACAAATTGTTATGTACCAATTAGAAGTTACTGTTTTCCTATCTTCTAATGCAATATTGACAGTAGAACTGGATTTTGAGAAAAAGGAGGCAATCATTATTGTACCAACACTTCCAACTTGTTTTACTTTGACAGGATTGGGGTCTGTTGGAAAGACCCATTAAGCTGATTGTCGTTTTGTTTCAACTATAAATCCATACAACCATAATTCATCACCTGTTATAATATCATACACTGCTTTAGTTTTACCTTCGTTGTACATTTTTAATGTTGTAATGCACCATTCCACACGATATTGCTTTTGACCTTAAATTATGAGTTATCCAACGGTAACAAACTTTCCTGCCTTATAGATGATCGAGCAAAATTTTATTTATAGCGGTCATTCCAATGCCCAAAGTAGCCCGTATATTTCTGTATGTAACACGGTTGTCTTCTTTAATCTTTGTACGAATAGCAGCTATGATTTCATCCGTAACTGCAGAAATTGGCCGATCTTCGCGTAAATCGTCATTGAGAGAAACTCGATGAAATTTAAATTCATTGTAGCAGCTGTAAACAGACCTGATACTGGGTGCTTTAGTTCTGCAAACAAATATAACCAAGGTAACCTTAGGTAGTATGGCAGTTCTCGTTACAGTTCGTTATCTGTTATCAGTAATTTTCCATGTAGTTTTAAAGTACGTGCGTTGTACTAAAAATGCAGTTAACAAGACAAAATTTCCTAGCCATGATATTTTACGGTTTTAAAATTTCGTTTTCTCCAAAACAATGCATCGAAAAGCTTCGGGATACTTTTGGAAATAAAGCACCTAGTATGAGGTCTGTTCACAGCTGGTACAATGAATTTAAATTTCATCGACTTGATTTACGGGAAGATCGGCCAATTTCTGCAGTTACGGATGAAAACATAGCTGCTATTCGTAAAATGATTAAAGAAGACAACCGTGTCACATACAGAATTATACGGGCTACTTTAGGCATTGGAATGACCGCTATAAATAAAATTTTGGTCTAAAACGCAGAGAAGTTTGTTACTGTTGGATACCTCATAATTTAAATGATGGTCAAAAGCAATATTATGTGGAATGGTACATTAAAACATTAAAAAAGTATAACGAAGGTAAATCTAAAACAATGTATGGTATTATAAAAGGTGATGAATCATGGATGTACGCATTTAAACCTGAAACAAAATGACAATCAGCTCAATGGGTCTTTCCATCAGACTCCAATCTTGTCTAAGTAAAACGATTTCGAAGTGTTGTTACAAAAATGATTACCTCCTTTTTCTCAAAATCCGGTCCTACTGTCGATATTGCATTAGAAGATAGGAAAGCAGTAACTTCTAATTGGTACATAACAATTTGTTTGCCACGGGCATTTGAAAAAGTGCGTGAAAATAGGGCTCGAAGTAAACTAGTATTGCATCAGGACAATGCATTCTCACATACTGCTACGGAAACTAGAGCCTATTTAAAATAATCATAGGTGGAATTACTGGAGCACCCACCATACAATCCTGACCTTGAACCTTAGATTTCTTCCTATTTCCTAAATTAAGGGAAATAATGTGTAGTTTCCGATATACAAGTGCAAATGAAGGTGCATTCACTAATGAAAATTAGGTTTAGATTTATGGTTTATACTTTAGATTTAAAGACTTTGGCCGCATATTATGTAATGACTCCATTCACACTTCAGAATTTAGAGTCTCTAAATCCAAATCATAAAGCTAAACATTGCAAGGTCCAAACTTTAGGTTTATGATTTAGCTTGACGTCACAAACTTCAGCAATGAGAACGAGTCTGAAATGATAAAGATATATACACCCATCTTTATTTAGTATCCACTTGCTGGATTCGGCTTTTTACACAAAGGCGAACATGGAGACTGTCATAACTTAATTTCTGAAATATAACCAATAATGCCAAGCGAATGATAGTTTCACGGCGCACAGGTATCTTGTTGAGTACTGCTCTACCGATATTTTGATCTTGTTTTTGAAGCATTTACATAGATGTCTGTACATATCAAAACTAATTTTCAGGTAATTTAAACTTATATTTATAAATGATTTACTTAACCCTAAACAAAAACCATAAACTTAATTTTTATTTGTGAATGCACCTTGAAGTAGTTGAAGCCTTCGAAAACACGGTCTCTCAAGTGTCTCAAGAAGAATGGATAAATGTGTTGAGTTAAAAGGAGAGTATTTCGAAAAATAATAAAATAAATAATTACTGGAAAATTTTGTTTTCCATCAATAGTTTGCAGAAACTTTTGGTGTTACCCTTGTAGTTCAGTAAATAGTTGTATGTCCAAAACTTTTGTTACATACATACATACATTATAACGCTGGTAACCTTATAGGTACTTCTTTGTTCTGGTCTCTGTATTCGAGTCTCGTATTTTAGATTCCTTAGCGCTCGCTAAAGGAGCTCGATTCGACGTCTCGGTTTTGCTGTAAGAGGCTTCATCAAGGGAAAACACTACAGCAGGAGAAATAGCAGGAAACGTGCTGCACAACAATACTTCAAACGCGGATACAACTACAAGCAGAGACCACGAAAGGCGGAAAGAGTTAGCTTTTCAGCATCATTTTTATTGTGTCGTCAGTCCTACGTTTTATTTTTAATTTGGAATTAGAGAACTGATGTGATTCGAAACGACTATACGATATCAGCAATAAATAGTGTAATACGTCAATGGACCCATCAAAATGTAATTTTACACCCGATAGAGAATCTGATATCGATGTGCATAATTTATGTAGGATATGACACGAGATCAGATTTGAATCTGTAATGAATGGGGCCGATGTTCGGATGATAAGATGTGGGATAACAGGTCAAACAACCGGCTGTGGTTACGGCTTTGGCTTCCAATTTGATAAATACCTTTCAACCCGGGCAAACCTATGTCATACATTAAACACTACAAGCAAAATGCTCTGCTAGGGCGTATTGATAAAATCGCATAAACTATAAAAGTGCATTCACAAATGAAAATTAGGTTTATGGTTTTTGTTTAGATTTAAGTAAGTCATTCATAAA
The DNA here is from genome assembly GCA_963082715.1 of Harpalus rubripes. Lineage (NCBI taxonomy): Eukaryota > Metazoa > Arthropoda > Insecta > Coleoptera > Carabidae > Harpalus > Harpalus rubripes. The sequence goes on from OY720460.1 coordinate 14,246,228, forward strand.
TGCAAGTTTAATTTAATTCTAATTTAGTTTTGATTGTACTGACATCTATGTAAATGCTTCAAAAACAAGATTAAAATATTGGTAGAGCAAAACTTAATAGATACCCGTGTGCCGTGAAACTGTCATTCGCTTGGCATTATTGGTTATATTTCAGCAATTAAATTTTGACAGTTCTATGTTCTCGCATTTATTTAAAAAGCTGATTCCACCAAGTGAATACTAAATAAAGATGGGTGTATAGGTCTATATCGTTTCAGATTCGTTCTCATTGGTGAAGTTTGTAACGTCAAACTAAATCATAAACCTAAAGTTTGGATCTTGCAATGTTTAGCTTTATGATTTGAATTTAGAAACACTAAATTCTGAAGTGTGAATGGTGTCATTACATAATATGTTGCCAAAGTCTTTAAATCTAAAATATAAACCATAAATCTAAACCTAATTTTCATTTGTGAATATACCTTAGATCTTTTCAATTTAACAGCTATTTCTTTCTATTTCTGCTCATAGTAAGTAAAATGGCTCCTGCAACTGACAGCTGGGCTATCACATGAAATGTCAAAAAAAATGCAGTCACTGTAATATCTGTATTCTCGATGGAAATTTGCATTTTTTATTTTAGCTTCAATAAATGATATTGTAACGTCTATTGATAAGTTGTTTAAAACTTTCCTCACATTTGCGTTAAATTTTGAAAACAGGTACATTCACAAATGAAAATTAGGTTCAGATTTATGGTTTATACTTTAGATTTAAAGACTTTGGCCGCATATTTTGTAATGACTCCATTCACACTTTAGGATTTAGGGTCTCTAAATCATAAAACTAAATATTGTAAGGTCCAAACTTTAGACTTATGATTTGATTTAGTATGACGTCGCAAACTTTACCAACGAGAACGAGTCTGAAATGATATAGATATATACACCCATCTTTATTTAGTATCCACTTGGTGGATTCGGCTTTTTAAACAAATGCGAGAAGAACATGGAGACTGTCATAATTAAATTGCTAAAATATAACCAATAATATAGTCAAGCGAATGACAGTTTCACGGCGCACAGGTGTCTTGTTGAGTACTTCTCTACCGATATTTTAATCTTGTTTTTGAAGCATTTACACAGATGTCTGTATATATCAAAACTAATTTTCAGATAATTTGAACTTACTTTATGAATGACTTACTTAAACCTAAACAAAAACCATAAACCCAATTTTCATTTGTGAATGCACCTTTACTTTAGCCATTTGTTGTCTTATTATGTGCAGATCCTATTGTGCATATCTTCCATTGCTTTTAATGAAAAGGTTTATTGGTTTGAAAGTCTGTTTCTTTTCTGGGTTGCTGGGACATGGTCTATTAAATAAAATAAATAAATAAATATATCATCACGGCATATTACCCATTGCTGGGTGTGCCAATCTGCTTTATACGCAGATATTGGTAATGATGATGACATATTTGTACCGTGCGGGCGTTTACCAGGCGTCACCTCACGGGCATTCATTGCTAGTCTATTAGATGAATGATAAATAATTATCGTTTCGTAGACGTTGACCGTTTAAACCTCATTATTGTTTTAAATTCTAAATACCTATTTATGTATGTATTCCTCCACCCTAGACCATACTTGTCCACGGCAACCACATAATACTTACAAATCCCCTCGTTTATTCCTTCAATCACTACTATACCCTCTGAAGCGGCGAGAGTGTGAGGGCGGACGGTTTGCTACGCGTTGCGTGGGGCGAACAAAGGCTCTAGAACGACTCTGCCGCTTGTGTTCAAGGCTTGTTTGTAGGCCAGTCGTTACATCAGATGAAGACGAGTCTTGTTCCACAGAAACACCGGGGTTTCATGGGCCTAATGGCTTTCTTAAGGAATAAAAGGGACGAGAAGATATAAAGGAGGTTGGTGGAATTATTTGTATCAATAAGGAAAGTCAACGAAGGTGGAATAGATAGTTTGCGTTTATATTCTTTATACCAGCGGTAAATTGTGGCCAAAGGTGTTTGTTTATTAAAAATAAATATAAACTTTTTTGCACTCATAAGCAATTAAACCTTTTTTGAAATTTAAATAAATCATGATTTGAAAATGCTCTCTGGTCAATTCACAAAAATACTTAAAGAAATGATTAACTAAGTTTCAGATTTTAATCTAACCACACATCTTGAAAATAATCACAATTGTTCAACTAAAATTTTTAAAATACTTCATTTAGAAAAAAAGGTTCCAAAGTAAATATCTTGGAAGCTTTTGAAATAGACAAAGCTAGTGACCCATATTCTTCAATACGACGAAGTTTAATCCTGACTAGCCTCATGAGTCGTTGGTAAATTTCAAAGTTTAATTTGAGTACCTTTTGAAATATTAGAAAATAAATTCTGGGATGCAGTCATATAATTATTTATTTGTTTCGATCTTTCGATTCTACAGGGATCATCCTCAGGAATAATTATTTTTTTACAGTTAAAGATGAAATATCCTGCGCCTAAATTGTTTAAAATTAAAAAAACTGGTGTGGCCAACACATTACCTCCCGCCATTTTCAGCCCGAGTCACAAAAAAGATTATGCTAATTCTTATTTTTGGATTCGCAAATTTTACTCTAGTTTATTTCTTAAAATATAGACTAATGTAATCCAAGCAACTACCTTTTTTGATATTATAATGAAAATTAAATTTTAAATACCGGGGTAGAATAGAATTCACTAATCCAAAAATGAGGATTAGCTTTAAACTTTTTTGTGAATCGGGCTGCTAATTTTTATTAATTTAAATACCTACATATTTACTTATGCTGGAAACTGTATTGAATTCCTTTCCTATGTTCTATTTACTATTTTCATTTTAAAACGGTACTATTATTAAACTCCGTTTCATGTAAGAAAATAGTGATGGGAAGATATTTGCAGTTTGTAATTGTTGTTTGATTGGATAATATCGGGACATTCTCCAATCAAAAAACAAAATCAAACTGCTCCTATCTTTCCATCACATTTGCTTACGTGAAACGAAGTATAATTTCAAATTATTAGTTCTTTGACAGGGACATTTATCTATCAGTTACATACATTTGAATCTCCTTGATTTGAATAAGTGCGTAACCAAGTAGTTTTGTTTGTTTAAAACGTAGGCTCCGGGATTTAAACTAAATTTATCCATAAAATATGTAGAAAAAGTATTAATGCAAATCTGTAGAAAATTTAATAATCTCAGAAAAAATAACATTTAAAGGTAAAGTACCAGTTCCGGTTATCTGATTTACACCAATATTTATTGGCTTCTTTCCATATTAAAATAAGATTAAAATACAAATTTTCTGCATGATAGTATTTGTTATAGAGCGGAGGATCATACATATATATATATATATATATATATATATATATATATATATATATATATATATATATATATATATATATATATATATATATACCGTGAGTATTTTTTAACGTGAAACATAGGACTTGCAATTTCCATAGCAACTAAATGACAGCAGTGTATAACAGCGTTCCATTTAAAATAGAACATAGGCTGTCAATGTCAAGTAAATATTATCTGTCAATTAGGGTTGTATTGTTACTTCTAAGTTAAAAATAATGTATACCGTTTAAGAAAAAGTGCAAATAATTCAATGGTATAATGCAGATGTTAGCCTCAGACAGGTATCTGATTTATTTCGTATATCATTTCCTAATCGACCAACGCTTCAACTATATTACGAATTGTTCACAATTTTAAGAGAAATGGTTGCATTAAACGTGAACAAGAAAACAAGACGAAATAATGTTTTAACGGAGGAGAAAATGGCCGAAATTATTACGCTAGTACGAAATAATAATAGATTATCTACGAAAACGATAGGGCAAGTTGCGGGTGTAAGCAAAACCAGTGTACATCGTTTACTAAGGAAAGAACGTTTTAAATCGTACCACTTTCAAAACCATCAAGAATTGGTTGTTGGTGACAGTGAACATAGAATCACATTTTGTGAAATTATGTTTGAAAATATAAATAACAATGGAAACTTACTCCAAAAGATACTTTTTACTGATGAAGCAACATTTTATTTACACGGTGAAATGAATTCGCAAAACTGTAGATACTGGAGTAGGGAAAATTTGTATTTATTTAATAGTACCAGAACACAGAGACCACAGAAGGTTAATGTATGAGCTGGATTGATAGGTACGAGTATTATAGGACCATTCTTCATAGATGGAAACCTCACTGCTGAAAATATCTGGACTTACTACAACATCGAGTAGTACCTGCAGTTAGAGAATTAGATTTTACACAAATATGGTTTCAGCATGATGGTGCCCCAGCACACAATGCTCAAATTGTAAGAACTTATTTGAATCAAATGTTTCCACATCGTTGCATTGGACGTGGCGGAGAAATTGCGTGGCCCGCTAGGTCCCCCGACCTCACACCACTGGATTTTTTTTACTGGGGATTTGTGAAATCTAATGTATACACTGGAAATATTTTAAATTTAGATGAATTGAAAATTCAGATTCAACACATATCTGAAACAATTACGGTCGCCCAAATAAGTAATGTTATTAATGAGATCTATAACCGACTGGGACATTGTTTAGCTGTGAATGGGGGGATTTTTGAAAATTTATTATAAATTGTATTGTGTATAACCATCTATTAAATGTTTATATTTCTTGCAATCTTTTTTTCATTTCTAAAATGATTAAAAAAATACATATTTCATTTGCTATGTTCTATTTTAAATGGAACACTCTTATACATTGCTGTCATATGGTTACTATGGATATGACAAATTCCATGTTTCACGTTAAATAAAACGCACGGTATATATATATATATATATATATATATATATATATATATATATATATATATATATATATATATATATATACAGACATCATCGTAAAAATGTTAAAATTGGATTCTAGGGCCCTGGTCATTTACCAAAATTTCGATATACGAAGGGTATCGGGAGGTAAAAAACGTGATAATATATACATTACTATAATCATTTTAAAAGTAACTATTGTAATGACATTCCACTGAAAACATCGTATTTTAATAATGTACACATCAAAATTTATATTTTTTATAAGTTGCATATTACTATAAATAAAATAAATATATATATATCATCACGGCATATTACCCATTGCTGGGTGTACTATAATACTATTTAAAACGTATAAAATACCTTCTAACCATATTTTGGATGCTGCAACTCTATATTTATTTAACAATTATTTAATTTTTATTTAAATGTATTTCCTTTTCTTCAAAATGAACAAATTTTAAATCGGACGCTAATTAAATCGAAACAATTACATTGGTTTTAAATGGTTTTATCCTGTTTGCCGCAGTCAGTCATGCTTGGTGTTTCGCTATGTGAAGTCATGTCTTCATGTGTAGCATAAAAAGCAGAAATTGTCCATATTTTCTAAGAAACTGGTAAATATTTTCTTTTTACAATATGCAAGGGTTGTTTTTATATCTCATTATATACTTAACGGTATTATGTAAACTGTTTTATATATTATGTAGTTATATACAGACAAATATCATTAAAAATAATAATTTTATTGTATATTATAATGATTTTTTTCTTTTCAGTATCCAAACAAAATTACTTCAATCAATTACAATTTCCGGAATAGAGGTATGACTCCAAAAAAGAGCAGAGCACACATTTCCAGCGATTGGGCCAGCAGAAAAATCTCCTGAAATTCAGCAGTACGGACAAGAAGAAATCATCAAAAGTAAGTTTTTATATATTTACATATCTCTTATTTCATATTTCTGTGATCACACATTAAAATAACCAGTATATTTTTTTTTTTCAAGATAAATACCCTGGTATTTATCCATTAGTGGGTATACATATATTTAATGATTAAAAATTGTAAAAATATAGGTATTCAATGTTATTTAACAATATTTGAAGTCACATATAAGTATATCATTAAATATTTTCGTTGTTAAATAAAATAAAAACAAAAAGAACGACAAAAATAAACAATTTTTATTCGATACATGTATGTTTCGTAGGAGTTTTGCAATGGGGTTCTCCACTCTTATATTATTATAAATTAAAGTTCGTTTAATTTTGAAGCAATTCGTAGTATTTAAGTATGTATAAAGTGAAGGTACATTTTATTATTTTTTGTTATGGTGGACGACCCCATTGAGTAGGTAGCTCACATCAGTAGTCACTACATAATTAAGGCAACATTTTAAATAATTGCAAGAAAAGCATTAGCTTATACATATAATAAGTTCAATATAGACGCAAAAATAATGAGACCAAGACAACAGATCTTGGAGATGTATGTACAAATGTATGAACAGTTATTTAGCTAAAGAGGTGAGCCCAGTGGCTCTGATTGGCTGAAATTAGAGGCAACAGACAAATTTACCCAATGTAATTTCGGCTACTTCAGATTTCCGCTGTTGCCAGTGCCATTTACAGAATGGCTTAAATGGAACAGAGCATAAAAATACAATTTCCATAGCATACTAGATTTAATTTAAATAAATTTAGACAAAAATGGTGAAAAATTCCTATATTATTGGTTTTAGGCATAGGATACCCTTAATAACATATGAAGATAACACAACTAAATAATAAAATATAGGGTGTTCCATTTGAAAATGATGAGTTATAGTCATTTGAAATTGAGTAAATTTGACTCGCTTTATTGAACACCTTGTATAATTATATATTTTTTTAATTATGTGAGAACATAGAATGTAGTTATAGTTTTACAGAGGAAAAATATCTTAATTTTTACTATTAAAATAACTTTAGTACGTCTTTATAAAGCAATTCGTGTTTTAAGTCTTTCTTAGAGGAAAAACAGAATAACTTGGCAACGCCGCGGGAAACTAAATCAAAATTCATATGTCCGTATAGGTGAATAAATTACAATTCAACCTGTATGAAAATATATAGGGTGTTCTATTTGATAATAGATAAACAATTCTTACCGACCCGTAATGCAACACCCAATATATGTGAAAATTTTACGTTATGCTTTTTGAGTAATCGAATAAGTTCTGTTAATAAATTTATGCTGTATTTCTAAGGACAAGGGAGATATCGAAGACGGTCATTTCAAAGACTCATGCTGTATAAAATAACAAATAAACTGTGTGATACTATAAAACGACAGTATATAAGCGTTATTGTTTGCGGCTGTATTTCTGCTGACAATTTGGGGAATGTTTTATTAACAAAACTATTATAAAAATTTACGATCTTGATGATGAATTGCTCTCTCTGGTTAATTCCATTTTCACTTATGCTCTGTTCCATTTAAGCCATTCAGTAGATGGCACTGGCAACAGCGCAAATCTGAAGTAGCCGAAATTACATTGGGCTAACTTGTCTCTTGTCTCTAATTTCACTAATATCAGCCAATCAGAGAGGTCAAAACTATTCCCTATGCTCCGCAATACTGAATGACATAAATGGAACAAGGAACGATACTTTAAGAAATTGATAGGAAATTAAAACTAAGTTGCAATTAACTTAATTTTCGCTTAACTTAAATTCAAATGACAGATAAATAACTGCTTAAAAAGATGGTGCAAATTTTGTTTTCCACTGTCTTCCTAATTTATTTATTTTCAATAATTCCAGCATGACTTTCGCATATAATAATAATAATATATAATAAATTTAATTGTAGTTAAGAAAAATACATTCTTTTACAATGTTGGAAGGCACTATATGAAAGAATACATTATTACTGCTGTCTCCTATACAAAAAAAAAAAACATGTACAAAAATATATATTTATATAAATTCAACCTTATTATCACCAGAAAATTGTGTATACAAAAAAAGAAGAGATTTTTCTATATATATACATACATACATATACATATAATAATTGATAAAGGTACAAAAATATAGATCATATTATCACCAAAGAAAAAAAAATCATAGAACTGATCTTATTATCAAAGAAAATTAATGCATACAAACAAGGCATTACCTTTCTTTTAACAAAATCTAATATAATTAAATAAAATTTAAAACACCCTCGTTAAATCAAAATCAGAACATAAAGAAAAAATTCTTAATTGACATAGGCAAAACTTTTTCAGCCGTATTCATAGTAATTCTGACGTGGTTTAAACCAGGTCTACCTTAGGTCTAAGATTTTTCCTTATTCATAGTAACGCTTGACTTAGACCTAGTTTAAATCTAGTCTAAAATTTGGACCGTGCGTACCCCTAGTTTAAACTAGGTCAAGTCCTGTCATTGCAACGAAAAATAGTGTGCTTTAAAAAAATGCATTCGTAAGACAATTTTTTTTTATTAATTGTCAAATTGACAATTTTGATTTTGATATGAAATGAATAAAATTGAGAATATTCAAAATATTTGTGCAACATATAATGATGTAGAAGATGAAGAAAAGATCAGATGTCAATGTTAAAGTTAATTTTCATATCTGCAAATTTAATATAATTGAAATTTGTATTTAATTTTAGTAAATATAATGAAAGACAGAGATTCAGATGAAGATAATATTGAATTAAATAACGATATATGTAACGAAGCATATTTAGACAAAATCCCAATAGGCCCGGAAACGAAAACACTACAAACATCAAATGTAGTTGTCAAATCTTTTTATATAAAAATTAATGTGTTAGACAAATTTAGAGTATAAATAATAGTATATTATGTTATTAGGAGTAGAAAGCGGTCTTTTTGTGTTGAACCCAGCTATTGCGGCCGAGGCGTTAGCCGAGGCTAGGCAAGCTGGGTAAAACACAAAAAGGGCGTTCTACTCCGAATAACATATACTATTTTTTCTTCAAGTGTTTCAAAGAATTTTTTGACATTTTTGTTGGAATTTTTTAATTGTAGTGTGTGTAATTTCAGCCAAAGCTGGCTGTGTATACTACAAAACAAAAACAACACAACTGTCAAATAACAATTTTCAATATAATATGTGTTGCTGTGACAACTGCCGCCGCCAGCGGTGAACTAGAACACTAACATTTTTTTTACTAGTACAAAAATGACAACATTTTTGTACTAGTAACACAATGAACATCTTCTATAGTGTGTGTACAGGAGCATAATATGAATATTATAATACGCTTGAAGAAAAATGATTTTTAGTTAATTTCACACGTTTCCTGTAAATTGCAACCAGTTTCATACCCAAATAAAAGTTCTGATATTTTATTTATTAAATATTCATATTTTAATTTATAATTTTTTTTCTTCTCATTTTTCCTCATGTGTACTCGTACGTATGAATACACGCGTCTATAAACCTATTGTTGTGCCACATACTATTCTTATTTTAGATAATATTAAGTGTTATTTTTACACTGACAACTAAATGACATGAAAATATTCGAATATTTATGTCTGAAGCATACTTCATATTCATCGTAGACCATGTCCAGATGGATACAAGGGCTAAACTCGGTCTAAGTAGACTAAGTTTAAAGTGGGTCTAAAATTTACTATGAATAAGTCCAGGGTGGTCTAAGTTAGACCTAGTTTAAACCTAGTCTACTTAGATCTAGTTTAAACCGGGTCTATCTCAGTTACTATGAATACGGCTGTACAAGTTTCATAAATAGTTGTCTTCTATATTCTCATGAGTATTTATAGAAGAGAAGAAAAAAAAACAGTAAGAATGTATCAATGGCAAACAAGAAAAAGAGAAAGAAAAGAAAATCATTACATACTAGCTCCAAAATTGTCATTAGAATTATTCATTAAGGCTAATGCTCTTAATTTCAGGGCACCGACTACGTAGTAAAAATATTGTTAATTTGTTTAATGTTTAAATTATTAAATATCGCAAAATAATTAAATTCATTCAAATGTAAACATTCTTTGAGGTATACATTTCTCAACGGTCGGTATATAGGACACTCAAATAAAAAGTGATACATATTCTCCACTTTCGCATATACATTTCTATCACCTTTGTATCCCATCCTACAACAGTGTGACTCTAAACTCTAACTGTATCTTATTATCCGGATATCCTCTTATTGTAATGTCGTCCCTACATTTGCATGGGTCAGCAGGACCCATGCGGCGATGTGTAACTGACTTCTCTTCGTGCTCTTCACAATCCTGATTCTGATCGTGGTCCTTGGTGTTGTCAGACGCGTCACTGACACCTTACACTACGTCAGACCCACTGAGGGGTAGAATTGATTGTTTGCGAAGTGACCAGTGTCCTTTCCAAGCGGGGTGCTTGGACTTCTTCGACACTGGAGATAAAATAGGATGGAGGGAGGAAATTGATATTGGATACGGAAAAATTAGAATAAAATATAAAAGTAACGAAACACCCGCCATATTCACAATTCACATGATTTATGGGATAGAAGGTTTTCGTCTAAAGAGAAGATTGTCCTGATGCAATATTAGTTTACTTCGAGGCCTATTTTCACGCATTTTTTCAAACACCCGTGGCAAACAAATTGTTATGTACCAATTAGAAGTTACTGTTTTCCTATCTTTTAATGCAATATTAACAGTAGAATCGGATTTTGTTAATATCATACACTGCTTTAGATTTACCTTCGTTGTACTTTTTACCTCCCGTCATACCGTAGGTAAGGGAGATAGTTTAATCGTGCCAAAAATTTGATGGTGAGTTTTCAGTAAATAAGCACGAATTAGGGTCCCCACAACACGTTTTTTCTATTTTTACGATGATGTATATATATATATATATATATATATATATATATATATATGTGTGTGTGTGTGTGTGTGTGTGTGTGTGCGTGTGTGTGTGTATGTGTGTGTGTGTGTGACGATTTTTTCGTCCACAATAACTCTTATAACAAACTTCCAAATATATTTATTTTTCGTATTTAAGCTTCTTGCATTCATATAACGAGTTGATTAGATTTTGGTTAAAATTGGGTAAATGGAAGTGATACTTTACTTGAAGCCCATAACAGTTTGTTAATGAAAAACTATATTAAAATAATCCAAAACTTTTCAATTTTAGTATTTAAGACTTATATCATGGGAAACAACATATTAGATTTTGGCTAAAATTAATTAACCAGAAGTGATACTTTACTTTAAGCCCTAATCAGATACTCGTAAAAAATATATTATGATATACTACAAAACTTGTCAAATTTAGTATTTACTACTTTTATATGAAGAGGAATAACATATTAGATGTTGTATACAATTGATAAACCGGAAGTGATACTTTATTTGAAGCTCTGAACAGATTTTCGTGAAAAATAAATTGATACAATCCAAAACTTTTCGAATTTGGTATTTAAGACCTTTATATTAATAAGAACGACATATTAGATGTTTTCTAAAATTGATAAACCGTACTACTTACAGGAAGCTATAAACAGATTTTCTTGAAAAAATATATTAAAACATGATCCAAAACTTCTCAAATTTGGTATTTAAAACTCGTGTATAGTTTGAAACAACATTAGACTTTGATTATACCTATATGATAAACCGGAAGCGGTACTTAATTTGGAGCCCGTAACAGATTTTCGAGGAAAAACATTATGAAATATAATCCAAAATTTGGATCACCAGACCCTAATCCCCTGGACTTTTTTGATGAGATTAGGTTAAAGATGAAGTCTACAAAACTATCTATCTATTACAGACTTTTCTATTTATTGGAACAACAAATTAGATTTTGTTTACAAACGATCAACTGGAAATGATACTTTACTTAAAGCTCATTGCTAATTCAAAAATGGAATTGACGGGAGGTCATGTATTTATTGGCCACATCAGAATTTTTAAACTTGTTGCATTCAGTGCACCAGCGTGCCCTCTTCAGGGTTAATATATTGGTTTGTATAACATACATATTTTTATAAATTGTATTATTTTTACATACCTAGTTGAACTATTTTAATAAAAATGCAAGCTAAAATCAATAGCGAAACAATTTTAATTATCCACATTTATACTGTATTTCACTTTTTACATTTCTACATGAATGCAATTTTATTTCAATTTCCTTTTATAATTACGTTTGTGTATGCATATCTACTTGAACAAATAAAATTACAAATGTACTTTATCAACAAAGAATTGAATATGTTTTTAAATAAATATTCATTTAAAATTACTTTTTGTAAAAATAGCTTCTCAAATTATATTTATTTTTATTTCTTATTTTAAAATGGCACAAAATTGACCCCTGTGGTGCATTCTCCACGCTAGAAATGAGTGCACATGAGGTGACGTCTGGTAAACGCCCACACGGTACAGATATGTCATCATCATTATCGACATCTGCGTACAAAGCAGGCTGGCATACCTAGCAATGGGTAATATGCCGTGATGGTATATTTATTTATTATATAATTGAAGTAGATCCTTTTGGCCACACAATTATATATAGAATCTGTTCATAAGGCGACGTATGTCGTAACTCTGTTCAGGAAATAATTTGGAATTGTCAACATAGTTCGTATACATTGGTGTGTATTTTAGCATTTCTGTGACTGGTGTTGATTTACGTGATTTATCAATAATATCAAAGAAAAATCTGGTGTGACCACACAATACCTTCCGCCATTTACAGCCCGAGTCACAAAAAGATTAAGCTAATCCTTATATTTGGATTAGCGAATTTTAATCTAATTTTGCAGTTTACTTCTTAAAATATAGTCTAATCTAATCCAAGTAACTACCTTTTTTGATAATAAAATGAAGATTACATTTTAAATACCGGGATAGAATAGAAATCACTAATTCAAAAATGAGAATTAGCTCAAACTTTTTTGTGAATCGTTAATTTTTATTAATCTAAAAACATTCCTACATATTTACTTATGTTAGAAATTGTATTGAATTCCTTTCCTAGTGTTCTATATACTTTTTATCTTCCGTCACCTTTAGGTAAGGGAGGTATTGTCTTTCCTTTTCCTTATATTTTGGTTATAATTGGTCAACCGGAAGTACCCTCATTTTAAGATTTTAACAGTTTTTCTTGAAAAAACACTGTTAAATATCATTTTTCTATATTTTATGTTATTATAAATATTAAAGCATATTTATTCTCTATACGACTTGATTACATTTTATACTTCATGTTCAATGGATATAGAGTTAAAAAATTATAAAGAAATTAAATTTCATAAAGCAGCTAGCTATGCAATTACCACGGAAACCGCTACTATATTAAGAAAATGCTGATTGAGTCAGTGTCAAGTGCAATTGACATGTTTGTGTTATAATTTTACTGAAAATATAGAATTTCTTAGGTACGTGAAATTTGCTATATGGAATTTATACAAAATATATAAAACTGAAAGAAGGTAATGTACTTGAAATATGGAATCTTGTGCAAGAAACTTTCTGTATGGAATTTGTACAAAATATATGGACTGACGAAAGGTAATGTGTTGGCAACATCAGATTTATTCTTTTAAAACGTTACTATTATTAACTTGAAATGATTAGTTCTTTGACAGTGACATTTATCTGTCAGTTACATACATATGCGTAACCAAGGAGTTTTGTCTGTTTAAAGCGTAGGCTCCGGGATTTAAATTATAGATTTTTTTAAAATTTATCCATAAAATATGTAGAAAAAGTATTAATGCAAATATGTAAAAAATGTAATAATCTTTAATTTTTGTAATAACATAAATCTCGAAAAAATAACATTTAAAGGTATTTTTCAAAGAAAAACTATTTTGAGATTGAAGTATAGTGCCATTTTCGGTTATCCAATTTACACCAAAATCTAATGGGCTCTTTGCATATTAGAAAAAGGTCGAAATACAAGGTTTCAAAATTTTCTGAATGATAGTATTTGAGTTAAAGTGGAGGATCCACACATACATCCACATATACACACAGAGATCATCGTGAAAATGTTACAATTGGATTCTAAGGACCTTAAAATGTGGTCATTTACCAAAATTTCGATATGCAGTGTTTACACGATCCCTATATCTCCCTTACTAAGGGTAGCGGGAGGTAAACACTATCGAAAGGAGTTAGAATAATGGTCTTATCTGCATGTGCGAAGAAAGATAGTTTCAGTACAGATTATAGAACGAATTGAACTACCTATAAACGAAACATAATTGCGCTATGACATTTCTTACGTGAATAATATTATTCATATAAATTGCAACAACTTACGAAAATGAAATAATTTTGTTTGCGTTTGTAAAATATTTGCCCTCAATTTCTTAAAAGCTTGGAAATGCAAATTTAATTACTTAAATATAAATATATGTTTTAGCTTAAATATTATGTCTCAAGAGATCAAAAGAATTAATTTCTTAAAATGAAGAATGCTTTATCCAAAAATTAAACCAGTAGTTAATAAAAAGGGCATCAGGTTGAATTTATACGTATGCATAGTTTTTAGGGGGGTACATAACATACGCATGGCTATGGAATCAAGATATTAACGCGTGTACAGTCCAGTCATTAGGTAGTTTTAGGGCTGGTTTATGATGGATTTAATTTATAAATTTAGATTTACAAATTTAGATTTGAAATTTACGAATTATCGTGCTGCTTTATAGTGAATTTAATGATATGAAATATGCCCAATCAACTTACGTGGCTTGACACAAATGGGATGACAGTTATATGATATTTATTATTTTTATCATAACCAATCTGTATTGTTCTAATATTAATAATATATCCATATTTTCAGAATCCACTTGTCAAATAAAAATTAAAATGTTTCAACTGCCAGTTGAAACTGCTATTTTCCCCACCAAAAATCATTGTTTGAAATATTGTGAAATGATTGGACGCATTTACAAATTTACATTTAGAATATAAAATATGGTGATATTTTAAATGTAGATTCTGAATCATAAATTTCTTAAATTCATCATGAACCAGTAAAGGCAGATATGTATTATTTATATTTATAAATTTAAATTCGTAAATCTAAATTTGTAAATTATATTCATCATAAACCAGCCATTACCCTGCAAAAGGTCGGGTATTTCTGATTTTTGGATATGTTGTATATTTAGAGGTCCTAATAAAAAATACAAGTTTTCGACCTCGGGGTCCCTCGGGAACCATCGTCAACTAGGTAAAAAAGACGCAAAAAATAGTTTTTTTTCAAAATATCTCTTCACCAATAAGCATTAGGGCAAACATATTATTTCTGAATTTGTTGCGAATAAAATTCCCTACAACTTTCATCTAAAACATTTTTTTTCTATAACTAATAGATAACGAGCTACAGCGCTTCAAACAGAGAATTTTTTTGAAAATTTACTTTATGCTTCATTTGAATCATATTTTATTATATTTTTTTTTTTACTTCTTTTACAAATTCTTTATTATTATTCATTAATTATTATTATTTGACTATTATACATATATTTTAAGTACTGTTTACCTTGTTTTTCAATTTAAAATGGTGTTATAGTTCAGGAAATTTTCGATTTTACCTCAAAGTAATTGTAACAAAAGCTATTTTACGGAATCCTGTCCAGAAAAATATGCTGCATAACATATTAATATTTTCCGGAAATAGGAGTATGGGAATCTCTCGTCAATTGGGAATAATGGTGACATATTTAAGCTAAACAATATAGAAGGATACAGTATATTGACATTCACCGTTTTCTAATTTGTTTCCATTTCTAAAATAAGATTCAAGATGAAAAGCTTTGATGTCAAATTGACATTTAATTAAATATTTTTAAATTGACATACGTTTCTTTGTTCATAGCCTACTCCGAGTTAGGAATTTTTTTGAAGACACATTAAATTTAACCAGTAATATAACTCATCGAGAGCAACAATATTTCTTAATAACTCTTTCTCGAAATAGCATATTTTTTTAGAATTTTTACCAGCCCGTAAATTGACGAGTCGTTCCAAATATTTTTGTGATAATTGAATGCAGTAGCAATAGCTATAAAATTTTGATTTAACAAATGACAGTTCTGTCAATTGTTGCAATTAAATTTTGACATTAGTAATAAACTTGTTTATAAAGTAAAATTCTGTCAAAATGCGAGTACACAGACATTGTAATTACTTACCTATGGTTTATTTATTTTTTTACTCGTATCTGTACTACATTTTATTTGACATCACGGTTGACATAAAGACAGTGTCATGGAGTTGCCAACGCATTTACACGGAGCGTTTCCAAATCATCACCAAATCATTCTGTTCTTAATATTCGCACATTTGTTAATCTTGTACATCTTTATCACATCTTAATACGGAGTGTCACATATGACAATTTTACAAAAAGCGACAGTTATATCCATAACATGTGCAAAAAGTTCTATGTTTTCAGCACATAACAGATTTCAATTTTGGGAATGGCTCATAATGTTCATTAATGACACTGAATTTACTTGGGAAGGTGTATTTATTATGCACAATACACATCTCGACAGACGAAAATGCTGTAAAAATTTTCATTAAAACATATTTGAGCGGGAACAATAAATGGACGACTAATTATTGGTACTCATGTACCTCTTTTAAATGGACAAAAGTTTGTACTTACATTTTTTGAATAACGTATTTAAACTATTATGATTTATCGACTATAAATAATCATCTCATGACCTAATAACTATGCTTTTGCTCTTCCTCCCCTCGTTCCGCCTTGTCATCCTCTATTCACAGGAGATTAAATCCTGGTTTAATACACAACTTTATAATATTGGTATCCAAAATTTAAATTTCTTTATTTTAAAAATTGTACTATTACGAATTAATTAATAATAAATGTTATTTCCGTTGATTCGTTTATTAATTACTGTGACTGCAAGTGTAACCGATGAAACTGTGTTTCGTTCAAATATGATTGTGAATGTTCCTAAGTTTTAATCACTACTGTCTACAACTAAACCTATTGAACAGTGGAATCCGTGTGCAGTTGAATGAGCAATAATGAGTATTGAACATACAATTCCCTTGCTAATGCTAGTCGTTGTTATCCCGTTGGATTATCTTCAGCATCTGATGGAAATGATCAGGTTTCACTTTAATATAATATCCCCCTTCGGATCATTACAATGCAACCCGCAACGCATATTAGAAACGCTGGAAGCAGACGTTGATTGTTGGTGTTCTACATTCTACATAGCATAACATAACAGACAGAGGTTTCGATTGTAATGAGCGGTAAGATGTCTTCAATCCATTGCTGTTCTATGGGTAGTTGTCAATAGGGGGAATATATTAATAGTTTAAATGCACAAAGGTTGTATGTCTATTTTTTGTGAAAATTAAGATGTAATCATTTAAAATGTATATTTTCTTTAAATACATAATAGTATTTTATGTACCAAGAGCGTTACGATGATGATAATGCCAGGAGGGCGACGAAGATCTAGCCCGAGGGCCTTTGGCCCGAGGGATAGATGTCGTCCGATGGGCATTATCATCTAGTAACGCTCGTGGTGCATACAAGATTTTATGTCTCACTAGAATATGTGAAATAAGTTTTCATTTATAATAATTTTGATTACAATAATGCTTAAGCTTTGGCGTTGCTAAGGATGTTGTTTAATTGTTTTGTTTATTATCAACATTTATTTATTTCTAAAACATCAACGTTCTATATCGTTTGGATATGATAGAATGGGTGAATTTGATGCTTCTGCATATTTTGAGGAAGAGAAACGCATAAATGTTCCCCTAATTACTCCATTCTCGTCTGTAGAAGATGTAAGTATTATATTTTGAGGTTCATTTTCACATGACAGATCTCAATTCTTTATTTCTTGTGCACTTATTTCTGAATATTATTACATTTTAGAGAGTTTGTACCTACTGCTTTGGATGTGTCACATGTGACGGTAAAGAATATCAAAAATGAATTCAAACGTGGATAAATATCGTCCCCAAAAAAGTAGTGATCCGTTATCTTACTATTTTTACATGTGTGGTGGAAGTAAATTGCTTTTTAAGGCCCTTTTCATAATCAATTTTAAGTATCATAATTAAATTAAAAATGATTTCTGTATTATGCTTTCATAGCTGTTTTCTTATTATATTATTGTAATCAATTAATGTATTAATTGTTGTAATCAATCCTCATATTTATTGTAATGAATTATAATTAAAAAGAAAATAATTTTCATTATATACCGTTCATATTATTTCTAATTTAAAGTCCAAAAACGATGATCTTAATGAGGGAATAATGAATGATTATGCCCTGATATAATGCCCCGGTTGTTATAGATATATTTATATACACCGTATCCTAGCAATAAACAGTTCATAATACGTTAGTGAGACATAAAATAAATATATCATCACGGCATAATTCCCGTTGTGGGTGTGCCAATTTGCTTGAGTGTCTGGTCGCGAATTTGGGGAACCGGGTTCGATCCCGACCGACGCCAAATTTTTCGAATTTTAAATAGCACAAAATTGAGCCCTGTGGTGCACTCTCCACGGCAGCAATGAGTGCCCGTGAGGTGACGCCTGGTAAACGCCCGCACGGTACAAATATGTCATCATTATTACCGAAATCTGTGTACAAAGCAGATTGGCACACCCAGCAATGGGTAATATGCCGTGATAATATATTTATTTATTTATTTATTAATGATGACATATTTACCAAAACATAATTATTTTATCAATCTTCAAATTTATTTTGTTAACTACCCAGAAAACTTTTGGCTGAACACCTGAGACAATAATTTATGTAACAAAATCCGAAATTTAATTATCTTAAATTTTGCTGGGAAAATCGTTATTCAGGAATACACGGACAATAAGAAAATTACTGGAAATTAATGAAGTTAAATTCATTTATATTTTCCCTGCTTCGTCATGCATGAATTACGAGATTATTTCCGTATTTGTGTGTACGACAAACATACATTTTTCTTTTTAATACAACTTCAGGTCTATCATAAATCATAATAAAAAATATAAATCATTTTTATTATTTTGATTTATACGTATATGTCCGCCAACTAATTCAGACTTTATGAATACGAGACGAGGGTCACGTTAGAATTATTGAGAATAACACACATGTGCTCGTGTACTGTATGTTTATTATTTATACTAATGGACCTTTCCAATTTAAGGGCTATCTCTTTCTATCGCTTCAAATAGTAAGAAAATGGCGCGAACAACTGCCAGTTGGGCTGTCAAACGAAACGTCAAAAATATTGCAGGCATTAAAATACCTGTATTCTCATTGAAAATTTGCATCGTTAGACATTGTAACTTCAATAAAAGCTTTTGTAACTTATTTCGATAAGATTTTTTAAAGTTATCCCAGCTATTCTCACATTTTACGTCTAAATGTTTTAGAATCAAACGTCATAGATGTTAGTTGTTCTTACTATGCGCAGATCCCCATTGCGCATATCTTCTATCTCTTTAAATTGGAAAGGTCCATTTATAGTTTCATCCATTATTTAGTATATAGAATATTAATTTTGAATACTATTTCCATTATTTTTATATTAGACTACATCATATTTCAATATTTCATTATGCATATTCCATATGTATGTAATTATAATACAATACAATTAATAACTCACAAATCTAATGGTGCTATTCTGTACCGTTCTATAAGCTCTATAGGCTCTGTAAGTAACCAACGTTACAGTATGTAAGAAAATTGCTATTCTGTAACCAAGTTACAGTACTGTAAGCGCTAAAGAGTTATAAAAATTTCTATAAATCTTACAGCGTCAAAATCTTGACTGTAAAGTATTTACAGAGCATATTGAAACGTCAAAAATATATTTTAAACGTCAATTATATATTGTATATAATTTAAACAAATATAGAAATGAAAAGCAAAAGTTAACAATTTTTATTATATCCTTTATTAAATGAAAAACATAGAAGGTAATTACACATCTTACCAATTCTTATAGAAATTTTTGTGTTAAAAAAATATTTTAGCATGAAAATAGAGAAGATTTTTCCAGAATATCAAAATCCATTCAGTTCAGTGTTCAGTGTACCAGATAATGAATTACATTACTAATTAAGAAATGTTTTTATTCAAACTCATTGTAATATTTTAATTTAAGTGACTTTTTTCTTTAATATAAAGTTGAATAGTTTTAAATACCTATACCAAAGAATTTGCCAAATTATTGATTCCTAGCTAAAGGCAATAAGGGAGGGCAGTTCCCGCCAGTCAAGATGATTTGAAGAAAACCCTATACCTATTTGTACGAGTACGAGCACTAATGGTAGAGAACTGTTCAGTTTCATAGAATATTTAAAACAGTCATTAAATGATGACTGCATAATTAATATTAATAGATCACACTAGCGAGGAGAATAGATTACAAAAATTAAAACACAGGAGATAAAAACAATGACAAGCATTGATTACAACAATGACAAACATTGATTACCTGCAAAAATCAAAACATAACGTATTTTGATTCAATAATTATATATTTCTTTTTATCTTAAACCTATATATTACATGCGTAAATCTGATGTATTTATAGAAATTAATAATTGGTGCAAAATCTTGACGGAATCTATTGCTTATTCTTATTCAACTACATAAATATATTATGGAATATGTATCTTTGAACCAACATACCTACCTATCGTTTTCTTAGTACGAGTATTATTTTTATATTAACAATCGGTTCTAGTTCATATTTTTAGAATGCCTACTAAATTACTGTCAAATATACTGTAGCATATTTGACAGCTATAGACAGGAATGAAGTTAGTCATTCTATAACAATAACTCTGTAGCCAGACTTGTTACACAGGAAGTTACAGAATAGGTAATTTTACTATTGTATGCTGTCGTCTTATAGAGCTCTATACCTTATAGAGTCTATAGCGTTACAGTCTTACAGAGCAAAGTTACAGAATAGCACCATAAATGTTCATTTCAATATTGAACGTTTTACAGTTGTCTTCATCTGGTCATTACACTAGAATTAATGAGAATAAGACATAAGACACATGGTTCATATTTTTTAGAACTGAAGAAAATGGTGCCTGATGAATTCCATATTTTCTCTCACAAAGATACTTTAAAACTAAGTTATAACGTCGGTTCTAACTAACTTATCATTCAGTTAACTTAATTTCAATAACTGCTTAAAATGATAGTGCAAATTTTATTTTCCAAGACCTACCTGATTTTTATTCTGAATAATTCTAGCGTGACCCTAGTACAATTTCATTTTTCAATAAATTGATAGTCACTTAGTGTGACGTCAATTCAATAAGATAATAACTACTATTTCCTGTTGTCATAATCTTTTTCTAATTGTATTGAACTATGTTTAAAAATATACAAGCGTATTTCTATCACGTGTTATAGTTTTGAAATTTGAGTTTTAATTTTAATTCTAGTCGAAACTTTTATAAAAAAAAAACTATAATACTATGGGGTCTCATGGTCGCGTGCCTGAGTGTCTGGTCGCGAATCTGGGGAACCGGGTTTGGTCCCGACGGACGCCAAATATATCGAATTTTAAATGGCACTAAATTGACCCCTGTGGTGCACTCTCCACGCCAGCAATGAGTGCCCGTTAGGTGACGCCTCTGGTAAATGCCCGCACGGTACAAATATGTCATCATCATTACCGATATCTGCGTACAAAGCAGATTGGCACACCCAGCAATGGGTAATATGCCGTAAAGATTTTTTTTAATATAATTCTTTCGTATCTCTCTTCGTTACATCCAAATGAAGAGCTGATTGATTTTGGTTATAATTGGTCAACCGGAAGTACCCACATTTGAAGATGTTAACAGTTTTTCTTGAAAAAACAATGTTAAATATCATTTTTTCACATTTAATGTTATTATAAATATAAAAGAATATTTTATTCTCTATACGATTTGACTACATTTTATACTTAATGTTAAATGGATATAGAGTTAAAAAATTATAAAGAAATTAAATATCATATTTAGCCAGCTATGAAAACAGCTACTATATTAAGAAAATTCTGATTGAAAGATGTCGGTGTCAAGTGCAAATGAGATAGTATGTTTGTGTTATAATTTTACTGGAAATATAGGATCTTTTACTAGATAATTACTGCTGGAATGTAATGTACAAGAAATAGAATTTTTTGCAATCTTCTGTGTGAAATTTGTACAAAATACATAAAACCGACGGAAGGTAATGTGCTGGCCACATCAGATTTTTTCTTTTTAAAACGTTACTATTATTAATTTGAAATAATCTTTGACAGTGACATTTATATGTCAGTCACATGCATTTGATTTGAATAACTGCTTAACCACGGTGTTTTGTTTGTTTAAAACGTAGGCACAAGTATTTAAATTATAGATAATTTTATAAATTTAGCCATAAAATATATAGAAAAAGCATTCATGCAAATCTTTAATTTTTATAATAACATTAATCTCGAAAAAGTAACATTTAAGGGCATTTTTCGAAGAAAAACTATTTTGAGCTTCAAGTAAAGTACAAACACCAAAATTTAATGAGCTTTTTGCATATTAGAAAAAGGTCGAAATACAAGGTTTCAAAATATTCTGAATGATAGTATTTGAGTTAGAGCGGAGGATCCACACATACACATACACACAGACATTATCGTGAAAATGTTAAAATTGGATTCTAGGGACCTTAAAACGTGGTCATTTACCAAAATCTCAATATGCGATTTTTAACACGACCCCTACACCTCCCTTACCAAGGGTAGCGGGAAGTAAAAATAATTGTAGATACAAGTAAAACATGTAACAAAAGCTGTGGACTCCAGAATTAAGAGAGGTATTGGAATCATGCTGCACCTCGCATATACAGATTTTAGTGAAGAAGACTTTTTAAGGTCCTAAAAATCCAATTTTAACATTTTTATGATGTTGTCCGTATATGTGTAAATGTCGCGAGTAGGTCATAAATTACATATCCCATTTTGTTGTTCCTATTGTACATAACCTAATTACCATTCCCCTCGTGTTAATCTTTCGCAATTCATGTCCCACATCTAGCTAGCGAATATTTCACTAGCTGGCACTGCAGTAACCACAACACGGCCGTAACCAGTATAACACCTCTGCAATATCGAACGCACTACGGCCTACTCCAGTCCAGGTTGGCAGCCGTGTCTGTTGGCCTAGTGCCAAATGGAAAAACCCTGGCTAGCTACGGACTCCGGTGTGTAATCATCGGAGTACGCCAGAGGCCAGGATGAGGATTGTGAAACGTAATTTAATAGGGCTGTTGCAAGAATTTTTATGTGCCTTCAATTTAAAAAAAAATATTTTACTTTAAATATACTCAAATTTGAAAATAACTATAACAAAATATCCATTAGATATTTACAATTAATTACTGAAATTTGTATAATATTTTGAAAAATTCATTGTTATCTGAAACAGAATGTGACGTCAAAGTTCATACAGTTTAACATGTGACGAAATATCGCCTACTTTTTTTCCATTGGATATGAACGATGTACTGGAGGGGGGGGGGTTGTTTTTCATGATTATTTCTGGCGCCAATCTTTTTATATAATTATTTACGAAAATACAATTATTATTTTTATTACTATGAAAAATATTGCATAAACTTTTAATTAAAACACATTGAAAAATGTGAATCTGGCTCATTGCATATACAGGACGTTCCACAACTTAGGACAAAAAATAAAACGGTATATACTATACGACGTGCTGATCATAAAAAAATCTGGTGTGGCCAACACAATACCTCCCGCCATTTACAGCTCGAGTCACAAAAAGAATTAAGTTAATCCTCATTTTTGGATTAGTGAATTTTACTCTAATTTTAACCTTTTTTACAATTACAGAGTACCTTAGTGGGGTTCGAACCCAGAGCCCCGAGGGCACTCATGAAATAAGGCGTTGCTCTAATCATTGAACCACCGGAGCTATAATAAAATGAACATTAAATTTTAAATACCGGGATAGAATAGAATTCACTAATTCAAAAATGGAGATTAGCTTAAACATTTTTGTGAATCGTTAATTTTTATTAATCTAAATACATACCTACATATTTACTTATGCTGGAAACTGTATTGAATTTCTTTTCTATTGTTCTATTTACTTTTTTCTTTTTAAAACGTAACTAATATTATTTTGAAATGATTAGTTCTTTGATAGTGACATTTATCTGCCAGTTACATACATTTGAATAACTGCGTTTTGTTTGTTTAAAGCGCAGGTTCTGGGATTTAAATTATAGATATTTTTATAAATTTAACCATAAAATATATAGAAAAAGTATTAATGCAAATCTATAGAAAATTTAATAATCTTTAATTTTTATAAATAAATAAATAAATATATCATCACGGTATATTACCCATTGCTGGGTGTGCCAATCTACTTTGTTCGGAAATATCGGTAATGATGATGACATATTTGTACCGTGCGGGGGTTTACCAGACGTCACCTCACGGGCACTCATTGCAGGCGTGGAGAATGCACCACAGGGATCAATTTTGTGCCATTTAAAATTCGAAATATTTGGCATCGGTCGGGATCGAACCCGGTTCCCCAGATTCGCGACCAGACACTCAAGGCACGCGGCTACAAGACCCCATTTTTAATTTTTATAATAACATTAATCTCGAAAAAATAACATTTAAAGGTATTTTTCAAAGAAAAACTATTTTGAGCTTCTAGTATAGTGCTATTTCCGGTTATCCGATTTTTACCAAAGTCTAATGGGCTCTTTCCATTACAAAAAATGTTCGAAATACAAGGTTTCAAAATTTTCTGAATGATAGTATTTGAGTTAGAGTGGAAGATCCACACACACACATACACACAGGCATCATCATGAAAATGTTAAAATTGTATTCTAGGGACCTTTAAACGTGCTCATTTACCAAAATCCCGATATGGGATTTTTAGGACGATCCCTGCACTTCCCTTACCAAGGGTAGCGGGAGGTAAAAAAGGGAGCTGACCAAATTAAAATAAGGGGGACTAGGCAAAAATAAGAGTTGGACAAAACTGGGCATAACTATTTCCTATATGAGGGTGCCAACTTCACACGCCTAAAAATCAGTAATTTGGATAGAACTAGCAGCTGTACTTCATTTCACGTAAGAAAATAAAGATGGGAAGATGAAACTGCACATATCTTCCCATCACTATTTTAGTAGGTAGTTGACAGCTGCGACGGATGTCACTCGTAGTCATTCGTTTAAAAAAAGAGAAGCGGATATTTAAAAATTAAATTGAAAAGACAATTTCCTCATGAATAAAGAGGAGAAATATACGGGTAAATTATTTTTTATTATTCTTTCGATTAAAGCAAAGAAAGAAATCATACAAAATTTAGAATATCTATCTATTTTCATATATTATTTTACAATTTTCGTAGGAGGCTGTCACGATAGGACCTCCTTCAAAAAATAAAATGACAACGTGTTTTATTAATAATTCTACCGCGTGATCCTCGTATAAATACGTAATATTGTTGAATATTTTGTATACCCCTGAGTTTTGTGACTCGAATTCTGAATGCGGAGATATTGACTAGGTTATAAATGCAAATTTGGCAAATGGTATGGATTTGACATTGAGAAAAGATTAGTATTGGTGACTTGGTCGTAAATTTTCAGCCACGGAAGATAAACTTAGGTTTGCCATGAAATATTCAAATGTTTTCAAGGCTGCCACAAAACATCACACATCTATTTCCGTCTTCGTAGATATATTGTTTATGTTTTGCGTTTGTAAGAAAGCACCCAAAAGAGTTCGTTAGGTATATAGTTCGAATGTTGTAATAGATTAGTACAAAACCGGTACCGGTAACTTTTCCGGGTCCACCCAATGGCGCTTTTCACACACACATACACCAGCATTTACGGTATCGTTGCTTTTTAAACTAGCATATTTTCGGACTTGATTGAAGAAATATGAATACCTACCTACCTACTACTCGCAAAAGACATTTTCTTCTTGTGCTATTATATCTTCAGGAGTTAGCGAAAACACTGAAATAAAATTCAAAAATAGTTGTTCGGAATTCGGTTTGTCGAGTTGAATACCGGCTGCATATCCGGACCTCTCAAATAACCGATGTTATACGGCGTAACTATTTTCCGATAAGTTATACAGGATGTCTCACAAATCGCGCCCCTGACGAAACTGACACTTGCCGACAACAATAGGTTGCCAACAAATAGAAGAAAATAATTTGCGGCAGCTTGCATAACGGAGTTACAAGACTTTTTAATCCACCAATCCCGGAAGGATATCTTGAGGTGTGATGATATTATTACAAAATAAAATTGGTTGCTAGGTTTTAAAAATACTACTAGTGAGTTACAAAATTTGTTTGACTTACTATATTTTGACACTTTAGAGTTGCCTTTTCACTGTCAACAAATTTAGGTTAGCGAAGGTGTCATCCGAGATCATCATTTATATCATACAGTGCAATGTGTTGTAGCAGCTGTGTAAAATGTGTTAAACGAAAATATTATTGTCATTTGAATTCTTTGAGATTAAAACAACAAATGGTGGTTTTAAAAAGAAGATTTTTATCCGGAAAACGTTCCGAATGGACTCGTGCTGCCTCTCTGGCGTTACGTCCACATTCTCCGAAAATTATAATCATTTGTCAAATTTAATTTGACACTGACATTTTTCGAAAACTACAGTCGCCCACACATTTTAAAAAAGATTTGATTTGTATAAAACCCTAGTAACGTAAAATTACGGCAAACACATGTTAAAAGTGTAGGTCTCTCATTGGTCAATTGTAAGACGTCTTTTCTCGAATATCTTTTAAGCTAGATTTTTTTTTCTTCAAAATTACACATCCGAGTGCAGACTCGTGTTTCCTCATTCGCTCTGGGGCGCGAGTTGTGAGACAGTTTGTATAGTCGATGAAATAAGGTATGGTCCTAAAGTTTTGAGAAAATTTTTAGGTACTGATAACTTTTTTAAAACTCTTACTTTTTAAACTAATTATTACAACAATTAACAATAAGTATAACAATTAATATTTAACATTTAAGTATATGATACTACAAAGAAATCTCTTAACATCCTTACCACAAATTGCTTTAAGTATATACCCGACTAAAGGTAGCATTAAAACAATAGTCATGCATGAAATTCTGTATGTAAACTGAGATAGCTTATTAATAATAACAAAAATAAAACAAAAATAAATCATTCAGTGCTTTTATTTCAAAATTTTACAAATGTTAATACTCGTATGTATTACCGTTTTCGTATACAGTATGTTTCGAATTCAAATCGCAGCTAAAATATGGTCATTTTCATATTTTCAAGTCTGGCTCGGTGAACGGTAGTACCCGGTACTCGGTACAGTAGTTTATCCTAGGTCCAACGGTTTGTCTTTTGTAAATAATCTAATAATAAAACTAAAAAATAAATAAATTAATAATTTCATTGGTCCGTATTACACACTTTTACATTATATTCTTATGAGATTAAATATAATTTTAAATAAAAACTCCCTGTAAAAGTGGGTTCGTAATACAGTACGGGCCATTGTTTTTGTAATACGACGGTCACGCTAGAATTATTGAGCATAAGACACGGTTTATATTTTTTAGAATTTTAGGTTGTTTTATTATTTTTATTTTTTCGCCAAAAATTGAAGTATTGTAGCTGCCCTATTATGATGTAACATAATTCCTGTCTCTGGAACTCCAATGAGCACTTCAGACTCGACTTCAGGCAAACTAAACTTTCGTTTAACTTAATTTCAAATACCAGATAAATTAAAGAACTGTTTAAAATGCAAATTTTTTTTTTGATGGCCTACCTGATTTTCTTATTCTCGGTAATTCTAGTGTGACCAAGTGTGACTCTTGTACTAATAGAACTTAAAAAATATATAGGGTGTTCATTAAAAACCAAACATAGAAATTTAACATGAAACTTAATTTTTTATCCGCATTCTGTATTTTTTGATACCAAAATTTTAAAATTTATCTGTGTTATCCAAGTAGTAAACTTAATTTAGAATCGTGGTCGAAGATATTCCAGTGGCGTATCAATAATTGTTTGCCAAAAAAAGACTAAATTTGATAAAGATCGACAAGTTCAGTTCTCAATTGTTTTTTACTTCTTTGTACATAGTAAAGGAAGTATTGTAATCGCGAAAAATTTCGGTTTTCGGATTTCAACGAAAATATCCATTTTGACCATCCCTGAATCCATTTTGACTAATTTCGTCGTAACGTTTGTACGTACGTACGTATCTCGCATAACTCAAAAACGGTAAGCCGTAGAAAGTTGAAATTTTGTATGTAGGACTGCTATAACATCTAGTTGTTCACCTCCCTTTTTGGTTACTACATAATTTCCAGAAGTGGAACTTTGCTTGAAGTCTATAATAGATTTTAATGAAAAACTATTTTAAAATGTAATCCAAAACTTTTCAAATTTGGTATATAAGACTTTTATGTTTTATTTTGATTTTAGAAATAAATTCTTGAAATAATAGTTTTAGAGAATTAAATTCTGCGTCTAGTACATTTAATATTATTAAATTAGCCCTTTGTATAAGCGAGATATGTAAATTTAAAATTATGTCCTTTTTGATTTTTGTAATAAAGCTTTCTATGAATTAGGACAAAAAAGTATAAAAAATTAATGTTATGTTAAATGACGGCAATTTTATAATTGGGTCTATACGAGTATTTCATGTTGGTTTTGCGTACAAGGAAGTCGTGTGGTGTCCACATCAGATTTTTTTAAATCAGCTGAAGTCACCTGACAAAATAAATATAAATTTTGATAAAAAAATTATTTGCAGATAATACAAACACATCCCTCTGAAAACTTTTATCTACACCTATATAGGGTGGCACTGAAACATAGGTCACTTAAAATAACTTTTTTATTTATAATTATTTTTTAATTTTCTTGATATATTTATGAACTAGGCAGCGACTAGTCGTAGGGGCCCACAAATCCGGGTGTGTATTTGGTATGATGCTAGGCCCTTCCGGTTTAACCGGAAGTGACATTAAATTTTATATTTCAAATGAGATACCTACCTATGTATTTGGAATCTACGTAAAATTACGAATTGAATAATATTGATGATTTGCAATTTTATTGAAGAAATAAATTACAAAAACAAGAGAAAATTGTGAATAATTAACCTGGTTAGCCATGATTTCAGACGGGCTGTGACAACAGTTGAGATGAGATGATATTGAGTAATATTTAAATTAATTGTTTAATAGTAAGTTATTTTTGTAAGATTCTATATTTTATTTTAAAAAAATTGTTATCACAGTGTACCAAGTTAATTATTCATAATTTTCTCTTACGTTTGTGTAGTTTATTTCTTCAAGAAAAATATGATGTGGCCAACACCAAACCTCCCGCTATTTAATTTTTATTAATTTAAATATATATACTTACATATTTAGTTTTTGCGGAAATTGTATTAAGATCCATTCCATATAACTAGGGTTCTATTTACTATTTTCTTTTCAAAACGTTACTGTTATTAATTTGAAATGATTAATTCTTTGACGGTGACATTTATCTGTCAGTTACATACATTTAAATTATGAACTGTGTAACCAAGGAGTTTTGCTTGTTTAAAGCGTAGCTCCGGGTTAAATTTATAGATAATTTTATAAATTTATACATAAAATATATAGAAAAAGTATTAATGCAAATCTGTAGAAAATTTAATAATCTTTAATTTTTATAACATTAATCTCGAAAAAATAACATTTAAAGATATTTTTCGAAGAAAAACTATTTTGAGCTTCTAGTAAAGTGCCATTTCTGGTTATCCGATTTTCACCAAAATCTAATGGGCTCTTTCCATTACAGAAGAAGTTCGAAATACAAGGTTTCAAAATTTTCTGAATGATAGTATTTGAGTTAGAGTGGAGGATCCACACACACATACACACAGACATCATCGTGAAAATGTTACAATTGGATTCTAGAGACCTTAAAATGTGGTCATTTACCAAAATCTCGATATGCGATTTTTAGCACGATCCCTATACCTCCCTTACCAAGGGTAGCGAGAGGTAAAAATATACAGGGTGTTCCAGAAGAAGCTTACGCTACCGTTATTTAAAAACTATTCAATATTACTAAACGAAATTTGGTATCTAGGGATTTTCCGGCATGCCCGTTTCAGCTAAAATATTTTCAAAACAGTAGCACTTCCGGTATTAACCGGAAGTAGACCCTAACTTTCTTATTTTAAATGGAATTCTATATATTTTATTTTACTGTTGATTTCAGCAGAAAATTTTACATTATTAACTTTTTGTGTGGAATTTGTACAAAATTCATAGAACTGACAGAAGGTAATATGCTGGCCACATCAGATTTTTTATTATGTAAATGAAATCTTCGTTAAAAAATAATGGTAATTTGTATAGTATGTCCTATGTTTGAATATTTTGTTTTACCTTTATGTTATATTTTCTATTTCTGGTTACTTCGTATTTTTGCCGTAAAATAAACAGGATAGCAAGGAATTGCATAAAACTATAATCCCATGTTCATCCTTTACCGCCATCATCCGCTAGATTTATTTTTACTTTAAAAAGGGGCAATTTTTTAAAAAATGGTATCAAAAAATGCAGAATTAAATGCTGCATACTTTAACATCAAATTGGGAGTAATGTTACATCCCTATTTTTCCGCAAAACTGCTCCGTATTCACTCACCTATTCTTCCTGCCAATTTTCTTAAAGCCCCTTCCACTCACTCACAAAGCACGTCTTCCGGGCCGCTTCCCTTTCCGGGTCGGTCTTTCACTCCCGGTATTCGATGTAATTGTTTATTCTGCTAGTGCTTGCCTCGGTGCCCAAGCATCCGCGAACCGCGAGCACTACTCCTCGTTATGGTAGCGCTTCTTCCACTAGCTACTCTCCAGACCGCCTTCGGACTCTGTCGGAGAAAATCGGCTGGGATCGGGATGGAGAGAAGGGCTGACGTCATGCCGCACGCGTACCACCGCAGTAAGGGTGGTTGCTGAGTTGTGAGCGGGGACGCGAACCTGGGGATGGGATGGTGGAGGAAGGTAGTTTGGCTACTGGATAATTGGTGGCGGTAGTTATAGAGTTTGTGGTTATTTGGTAAAATTATAACAAAATATAGGGAAGAATGTATAAAATGATTAATGAAGATAAATTATATAAAACATTTTAGTTTTAATGTGAATATTAGTTCCTTACAAAAATTAAAAATTGATTTTTTGTAATGTAACTATTGTAAGACAGATGGCATAATTATTTCAAGTGGAAAATCTATAGGGCGCGAGCAGACACGTGATTCAAGGGAGCTTGACGTACTTAAGGCCCTTTCTTTTTAGCGGGAAAATGAACTGATCTTACCTCGAACTGAACTGAACTACTCCTAAAAAGAACAGTATATTTTTTAAAATAAGAAGTAAAAGATAAATACATATATAGCATTATATTTATAATATAATAATATGCTGAATTTGCTTGTGGTTATAGTCTGTTGTATATGTGATTTGATTTTGACATTTTAAATTCTTTTACCTTTGAGTATTTAAATATGGATGGATTTCTTAAGGTACTGAAACATGATATAACGTTTCATACTAATTAATTTCTTTTATTCATGTCATTTTAATGTCCAATACTTACAAAAAAGACAAAATACATAGCAGTTAGTCATATTGACGTGACATTGAGATTTGGGATCAGTTCAGGACCTATATGATCCTGTTTCAAAGGTGGTGCTTCGCGGGGGCGGGGACGTAGAAAATGGGTAGTACAAGATCATTTATCCCCTTTTAAAAAGAACGATTTAGGGTAGCTGTGTGCTACTCGGAGTTGATCTTCTTGATAAAAAGAAAGCGGCTTTAGAATCAGCTGATTTGTGTGCGCATGTCATTTTGACAAGAATAATGTCATGTTGACAAGACCAATGTCTTGACTTATTTTGATTATTAACTGCTAAAATGTTATTATTTTTAATTTCATGTGTTTTACTGCCCAAAAATTATGAAATATTAACATTTTAGCAATTCAAAATTAAAATAAGTCAAAACATTGGTCTTGTCAAATTGACAATGTTCTTGTCAAAATGACATGCGCACACAAATCAGCTGATTCTAAGCACGTCAAGGTCCCGAGAATCACGTGTCTGCTCGCGCCCTACATTATATACAATTCATTTTTGAAAGATGTCCCACCAAGGTCGTATGACATGAAGTATTTAACATATTAATATACATGTATCTCTCTCTTATTTGTATTGACCAAAGGGGCGCTTAATAAGGATAGATATAACCAAACACGCTTGTTTTTCAAAAATTCATATTTTCTCGACTAAGTTACGATGTGTATTTTAAAACTATGCTCGTTGTTGACAATACTTTTGCTGTTTATTTTATAATAATAAAATAACAGTAGTATCTTATGTACTCCCAAAAATACTAAATAAACGACACTATTGAATTTGACAGACACCACGTGTCATTAT
Organism: Harpalus rubripes; assembly: GCA_963082715.1. Classification (NCBI taxonomy): domain Eukaryota; kingdom Metazoa; phylum Arthropoda; class Insecta; order Coleoptera; family Carabidae; genus Harpalus; species Harpalus rubripes. The sequence goes on from OY720460.1 coordinate 14,278,678, forward strand.
TATAATTAAAATAGTATTTAAACTATTTTCTATTTATAAGTAAATACAACAATGACAGTATTGATTACAATAATCAAAACATAGTTAATAATAAAAAGTAATCCAACATTTACATTCCTATTTACTAAATGATTATAACAATGACAAGTATTGAGATTACAATAATTAAAACATAAATTTATTTAATAAGTAAATTTTCTTTTGATCATAATAAAAAATTACTCCGATATATTAAATATGTTTTTGTTAGAGTAAAGCCAATGGACCTTTTCAATATAAAGAGACAGAAGATATGCGCAGTGGGAATCTGCGCATAATACGAACAACTGAGATCTATGACGTTTGTTTCTAAAAAATTTAGGCTTCAAATGTGAGAAAAGTCTCAGAAAAAATTATAAAACTTGTCGAAAGATGTTACAAAAGCTTTTTATTGAAGCTACAATGTCTAACGATGCAAATTTTCACCAAGAATATAGGTATTTTAATGACTGCAATATTTTTGACGTTTCGTTTGACAGCCCAACTGGCAGTTGTTCGTGCCATTTTCTTACTATTTGCAGCGATAGAACGAGATAGCCGTTAAATTGAAAAGGTCTATTGCGAATTTATGAGCAAAATATGCATGGTCCACTGTATAGTGACATTTTCACAGGGTAACTGGACGACTGTAGTGACGCTGACGTCACAACATGGCTACCATTTTAACCTAAAAACATTAATTACTTTATTGTCGGTATAATTACAAAATATATAACAGTTTTTATTTCGTTTTCATTTACTTATATTCCAAATTCATATGCGACATGTAATAGCACAACTTTTGCATAATTTAACCGACTTCGTATTTCCTATAGTTCTCGAGATCTCCATCTTGAACATTCTATATTATACTTAGATTATGAACTTGGAATCTTGGTTAAAGACTTGAAATTGCGCTTCTAAAGTATAATATGCGCTGCCACCAAAAGTTTCCTTTGCGATTGTAGTTTGTGGAAATTTCTACAGATGGCAGCGTGCGCCTGTGTATTGATTACTATCTTTTATTAGGTAATACTGCAGTATCCATGTAAATTAGCGTATAAATTGCTGTTCCATGTAAATTTTGTTGCAAATATATATATATTTCAACTATGTTAATATGTACATACTAACAAATACGTAGTTTTGATTTATTTATTTAAAATTTAACGATGACACTCAAATGAATAATAATAATTTACAGATACAATAGGCTACTTGCGTGGTACTGAAAATCTGATATCTATCACTAAATACCTAAAGTAAAGTTGAAAATGTATGTAAAAATATAAATTTTATTTTAAATTTTTTTTTTTTAATAAATTAAGAAAGAAGTTTTTCTTTGACGTCATTATTTTGAACTGGAGAAAGGGATGGATATTTAAGAATGTAACCTGTAGATGGCGAGCGAGTGCGAGTTTTAATTTGATTTTGATATTAGTTCATTTTTCTGTCACTGTTTCTCTTCTTTATTATTTACAATTTGCGTGGTTTCTGTTAACCATGATTTTGAAGGATTTTAACTTAGCTTATACTCGTACAAGATTAAAGTGACAAACGAAAATATTAACTTCCAAAGTATTATTCAAACGTCAAACAGATGATCTGGCATGTTTAAATTATCCGCACATGCCGTTGCTATTGGACGTACCGATGTTATTGCTTTACGGCCATTCATTGGTTCGGCGTAATTCTACGTCATACATGGCGGTAATTTAAATATTAAAATTTCATTAATTTATTTCTGGCTAATTAATGAAAATTTTGCCAAAAGAAAAAATATGGGTAGCAAGTTTTTATCGTCTCTTCAAAAATATTAAATAAAAAAATTGCACGCAAGTAGCCCATTGAGGAGCTATAGGCAAAATCATATTTTTTTTTGAATGAAGTAATAAATAACTTAATTTTAAAGATTTCTGTAATTTAATAATTCAAGATCATGATGTAAATATTAGAATAGTATATTATGTTATTAGGAGTAGAAAGCGGTCTTTTTGTGTTGAACCCAGCTATTGCGGCCGAGGCGCTAGCCGAGGCTAGGCAAGCTGGGTAAAACACAAAAAGGGCGTTCTACTCCGAATGACATATACTATTTTTTCTTCAAGTGTTTCAAAGAATTTTTTGTCATTTTTTTTGGAATTTTTTAATTGTAGTGTTTGCAATTTCAGCCAAAGCTGGCTGTGTACACTAGAAAACAAAAAAGAGACAACTGTCAAATAACAATTTTCAATATAATCTGTGTTACTGTGACAATTGCCGCCGCCAGCGGTGAACTAAGACACTAACATTTTTTTACTAGTATAACAATAACAACATTTTTGTACTAGTAAGAAAATGAACAACTTCTATAGTGTGTGTACAGTAGCATAATATGAATATTGTAATACGCTTAAAGAAAAACATATTTACTGGATGTTAAGTAAAGGAGTCTCGTGGCCGCGTGCCTGAGTGACGCTAAATATTTCGAATTTTAAATGGAACAAAATTGACCCCTGTAGTGCACTCTCCACGCCAGCAATGAGTGCCCGTGAGGTGACGCCTGGTAAACGCCCGCACGATACAAATATGTCTTCATTATCGAAATCTATGTACAAAATAGATTGGCACACCCAGCAATGGGTAATAAGCCGTGATGATATATTTATATTTATTTAAATAATTATGTTTTACGAGAGCAGTTTACAAAGAAATCTACCTAGCCATGAAACAAAATACGAACGATAACAATTTTTTATTAATATTTAATCTTCGTTATCAGTATATTTGGGCCGCGTTCGGACTGCGCTTGAAGCGGTCGAAACCATGCACATTAAAACAACACTGAAGCAGTCCAAATAGGTCGGTTACACACTAGGCGGTTTTTACCGCGGCGGTAAATTGATCGTCGCCGTCGTTCCTTCAGTTGTACGAAGAATCAAATGGGAGTTTGCACACTGGGCGGAAGAAAAGCCGCGCGGTAGATTTGCCGTTGGCGGGAGCTATGCTGCCGTCTACTACCATTGAAAAAACTTGGTGTCGTCATTCCTCAAATCTTCAAATAATGTGTTAAAACCTCCAAATTCTCTTCTCTTCTGGTTGATTTCATGGATCCAAATAAGGCGATTTTTTTCCTATTTCTCCGTCGACGGTATAACCATAAAGCGAGAATTTCTTGGCGGTTCATTTTAAATTTACCCAATTAAATAACTTGTCAATTGGCAAGGCAAATACAAATAAGCCAAATTAAGGTAAATTAACGATCAAGTCACCAACTCGAGCGGCTGCACTTTTACCTCTAATAAGCGGCGGCGCTTTTGCCGCTTAGCGTGTAAACACATCAAATTCTGTAGGCGGCAACGGCCAATTTACCGCCGCGGTAAAAACCGCCCAGTGTGTAACCAGCCTTACTGCCGATCGCTACTGCCGACCACGGCCGCTGGCAAAACATTTTTTGTATTTACACTTTTGTTCTAAAATAAGTAGCCATATGAAAATTTTACCAATACATTTTCTATGATGGTTCGGTAAAAAAATAGACACCCAGTATACATATTCATAATGTGAGGGTCACGCTAGAAAAATTGGTTAGCAGTGTGAAAACAAAATTTGCACTATCATTTTAAACATTTATTTATCTGTCATTTGAAATTAAATCAAGCGAAAATTAAGTTAGTTAGAACTAGTTAGTTATTTTTTTAAAAACATAGTTGAGACAATGAAAATTTTCTATTAAGCAAATAACATTTTCGGATCAAGATTTATAATTTAACAGCTTTGACAGTTGACCTGAAATTAATTTGACACTTAGTTACTACCCCAGTAATTAATTTGACAGCTTTGGCATTTTTTTAAGACACTACAATTTAATATGGCAGATTTTTTTTAGAAATTATTAAGTAAATACCTTCGTAATATATTTATAGTATATTATCATTCATTTCATTTTCCAAATTTTCCTATTAAAAGATAATGGTGCACATGTTTGCAAAAATTAGATAATCAAGTGGAAAAACAAATGGTAATATTTGTACAAAATAAAGATTAAATGTTTAAAACATTCCTATATCTTATGTAAACGATAACAATAGATTTTATATAAAATGAAATTAATTACATTGGTAACAAACAAGATAACTACATAGATTATTAAAGAAATAAAATGCATTACTTCTAATTGGGTATTACCAGTGATATTGCTACCTATATAATAAATTAATAATTAATTAATTAATTAATTAAAGAACTTGTTTTAACTTTACGGAAAATATACTGATATGGTATCATTATCTTAAAAATGACATTGAATTTGCTGTTACTTACTGAAAACACCGGCTTACCGTATACGAGGGTAGCACCGAAAGTTTTTGCAAACAAATATAACCAAGGTGGCTACGAAAAATTAATGCATTGCAAAACAAAAGTACATCCTTAGGTAGCATGGCAGTTCTTGTTACAATTCGTTATCTGTTATCAGTAATTTTCCAAGCAGTTTTAAAGTAGGAAAATTTCTTAGCCATGATATTTTACGATTTTAAAAGTTCGCTCTCTCCAAAACAATGCGTCGAAAATATTTTTGCCTGTAGATTTTAAACCATTAAAGCTAGCAACTTGTACGATAAAAATTTGGAATCTACATGAAATTCTCTATAGTATACATTAGCGCTGATATTTTGTAAAGGCTGTTCCAAAAGTTACAGGCAGTTAAATGTACACATATTTTGAATAATTTTTATTATGAACATTGAAAGTTTGTCTAGCTCATTTTCTCTATTTTTGCTTGTAGCTTTTAAACCATTAAAACTAGCAACTTGTACGACGAAAATATGGAATCTACATGAAATTCTCTATAGTATACATAAGCGCTGATATTTTTGTATAGGCTCTTCCAAAAGTTACAGGCAGTTAAATGTACACATATTTTTAAATAATTTTTATTATGAACAATGAATTTTTATCTAGCTCATTTTTTCTATTTTTGCCTGTAGCTTTTAAACCATTAAAGCTAGCAACTAGTACGCTGAAAATTTGGTATCTACATGAAATTCTCTATAGTATACATCAGCGCTGATATTTTTGTAAAGGCTGTTCCATAAGTTACAGGCAGTTAAATGTACACATATTTTTGAATAATATTTAATATGAACAATGAATTTTTGTCTAGCTCATTTCCTTTATTTTTGCCTGTAGCTTTTAAACCATTACAGCTAGCAACTTGTACACTGAAAATTTGGAATCTACATGAAATTCTCTATAGTATACATCAGCGCTGATGTTTTTGTATAGGCTGTTCCAAAAGGTACAGGCAGTTAAATGTACACATATTTTTGTATAATTTTTATTATGAACAATGAATTTTCGTCTAGCTCATTTTCTCTATTTTTGTCTGTAGCTTTTAAACCATTAAAGCTAGCAACTTGTACGCTGAAAATTTGGAATCTACATGAAATTCTCTATAGTATACATCAGCGCTGATGTTTTTATATAGGCTGTTCCAAAAGCTACAGGCAGTTAAATGTACACATATTTTTGAATAATTTTATTATGAACAATGAATTTTTGTCTAGCTCATTTTCTCTATTTTTGTCTGTAGCTTTTAAACCATTAAAGCTAGCAACTTGTACGCTAAAAATTTGGAATCTACATGAAATTCTCTATAGTATACATTAGCGCTGATGTTTTTGTATAGGCTGTTCCAAAAGGTACAGGCAGTTAAATGTACACATATTTTTGAATAATTTTTATTATGAACAATGAATTTTTGTCTAGCTCATTTTCTCTATTTTTGCCTGTAGCTTTTAAACCATTAAAGCTAGCAACTTGTACGCTGAAAATTTGGAATCTACATGAAATTCTCTATAGTATACATCAGCGCTGATGTTTTTGTATAGGCTGTTCCAAAAGGTACAGGCAGTTAAATGTACACATATTTTTGTATAATTTTTATTATGAACAATGAATTTTTGTCTAGCTCATTTTCTCTATTTTTGCCTGTAGCTTTTAAACCATTAAAGCTAGCAACTTGTACGCTGAAAATTTGGAATCTACATGAAATTCTCTATAGTATACATCAGCGCTGATGTTTTTGTATAGGCTGTTCCAGAAGTTACAGGCAGTTAAATGTACACATATTTTTGAATAATTTTATTATGAACAATGAATTTTTGTCTAGCTCATTTTCTCTATTTTTGTCTGTAGCTTTTAAACCATTAAAGCTAGCAACTTGTACGCTGAAAATTTGGAATCTACATGAAATTCTCTATAGTATACATTAGCGCTCATGTTTTTGTATAGGCTGTTCCAAAAGGTACAGGCAGTTAAATGTACACATATTTTTGAATAATTTTTATTATGAACAATTAATTTTTGTCTAGCTCATTTTCTTTATTTTTGCCTGTAGCTTTTAAACCATTAAAGCTAGCAACTTGTACGCTAAAAATTTGGAATCTACATGAAATTCTCTATAGTATACATTAGCGCTGATGTTTTTGTATAGGCTGTTCCAAAAGGTACAGGCAGTTAAATGTACACATATTTTTGAATAATTTTTATTATGAACAATGAATTTTTGTCTAGCTCATTTTCTCTATTTTTGCCTGTAGCTTTTAAACCATTAAAGCTAGCAACTTGTACGCTGAAAATTTGGAATCTACATGAAATTCTCTATAGTATACATCAGCGCTGATGTTTTTGTATAGGCTGTTCCAAAAGTTACAAGCAGTTAAATGTACACATATTTTTGTATAATTTTTATTATGAACAATGAATTTTTGTCTAGCTCATTTTCTCTATTTTTGCCTGTAGCTTTTAAACCATTAAAGCTAGCAACTTGTACGCTGAAAATTTGGAATCTACATGAAATTCTCTATAGTATACATCAGCGCTGATGTTTTTGTATAGGCTGTTCCAGAAGTTACAGGCAGTTAAATGTACACATATTTTTGAATAATTTTTATTATGAACAATGATTTTTTGTCTAGCTCTTTTTCTCTATTTTTGCTTATAGCTTTTAAACCATTAAAGCTAGCAACTTGTACGCTGAAAATTTGGAATCTACATGAAATTCTCTGTAGTATACATCAGCGCTGATGTTTTTGTAAAGGCTGTTCCATATGTTACAGGCAGTTAAATGTACACATATTTTTGAATAATTTTTATTATGAACAATGAATTTTTGTCCAGCTCATTTTCTCTATTTTTGCCTGTAGCTTTTAAACCATTAAAGCTAGCAACTTGCACGATGAAAATTTGGAATCTACATGAAATTCTCTATAGTATACATCAGCGCTGATGTTTTTGTATAGGCTGTTCCAAAAGGTACAGGCAGTTAAATGTACACATATTTTTGAATAATTTTTATTATGAACAATGAATTTTTGTCTAGCTCATTTTCTCTATTTTTGCCTGTAGCTTTTAAACCATTAAAGCTAGCAACTTGTACGCTGAAAATTTGGAATCTACATGAAATTCTCTATAGTATACATCAGCGCTGATGTTTTTGTATAGGCTGTTCCAAAAGGTACAGGCAGTTAAATGTACACATATTTTTGTATAATTTTTATTATGAACAATGAATTTTTGTCTAGCTCATTTTCTCTATTTTTGCCTGTAGCTTTTAAACCATTAAAGCTAGCAACTTGTACGCTGAAAATTTGGAATCTACATGAAATTCTCTATAGTATACATCAGCGCTGATGTTTTTGTATAGGCTGTTCCAGAAGTTACAGGCAGTTAAATGTACACATATTTTTGAATAATTTTATTATGAACAATGAATTTTTGTCTAGCTCATTTTCTCTATTTTTGTCTGTAGCTTTTAAACCATTAAAGCTAGCAACTTGTACGCTGAAAATTTGGAATCTACATGAAATTCTCTATAGTATACATTAGCGCTCATGTTTTTGTATAGGCTGTTCCAAAAGGTACAGGCAGTTAAATGTACACATATTTTTGAATAATTTTTATTATGAACAATTAATTTTTGTCTAGCTCATTTTCTTTATTTTTGCCTGTAGCTTTTAAACCATTAAAGCTAGCAACTTGTACGCTAAAAATTTGGAATCTACATGAAATTCTCTATAGTATACATTAGCGCTGATGTTTTTGTATAGGCTGTTCCAAAAGGTACAGGCAGTTAAATGTACACATATTTTTGAATAATTTTTATTATGAACAATGAATTTTTGTCTAGCTCATTTTCTCTATTTTTGCCTGTAGCTTTTAAACCATTAAAGCTAGCAACTTGTACGCTGAAAATTTGGAATCTACATGAAATTCTCTATAGTATACATCAGCGCTGATGTTTTTGTATAGGCTGTTCCAAAAGTTACAAGCAGTTAAATGTACACATATTTTTGTATAATTTTTATTATGAACAATGAATTTTTGTCTAGCTCATTTTCTCTATTTTTGCCTGTAGCTTTTAAACCATTAAAGCTAGCAACTTGTACGCTAAAAATTTGGAATCTACATGAAATTCTCTATAGTATACATCAGCGCTGATGTTTTTGTATAGGCTGTTCCAGAAGTTACAGGCAGTTAAATGTACACATATTTTTGAATAATTTTTATTATGAACAATGATTTTTTGTCTAGCTCTTTTTCTCTATTTTTGCTTATAGCTTTTAAACCATTAAAGCTAGCAACTTGTACGCTGAAAATTTGGAATCTACATGAAATTCTCTGTAGTATACATCAGCGCTGATGTTTTTGTAAAGGCTGTTCCATATGTTACAGGCAGTTAAATGTACACATATTTTTGAATAATTTTTATTATGAACAATGAATTTTTGTCCAGCTCATTTTCTCTATTTTTGCCTGTAGCTTTTAAACCATTAAAGCTAGCAACTTGCACGATGAAAATATGGAATCTACATGAAATTCTCTATAGTATACATCAGCGCTGATATTTTTGTATAGGCTGTTCCAAAAGTTACAGGCAGTTAAATGTACACATATTTTTGAATAATTTTTATTATGAACAATGAATTTTTGTCTAGCTCATTTTCTCTATTTTTGCCTGTAGCTTTTAAACCATTAAAACTAGCTACTTGTGCGCTGAAAATTTGGAATCTACATGAAATATATAACATACATTAGCGCTGATATTTTTGTATAGGCTGTTCCAAAAGTTACAGGCAGTTAAAATACACATACTTGTTTTCAAAAAGGGTGCCCAGCATTACGATTGCGAAGTATGTAGGAATGTATTAAAAGCATAAAAATAAAATCTGATGTGGCCAGCACATTACCTTTGCAAAAGATTCTATTTCTTGTACTTTACCTTAAGACAGTTGGATATATGTATTTTATACAAATTCCATACAGAAAGTTTCTAGCAAAAGATCCTATATTTCCAGTAAAATTATAACATAAACATACTGTCAAATGCACTTGACACTTGCACAAAAGCAGATATGTCCCATTTAGAATATCTGCAAATTTTGTCTAGTGATTATAATTATTTTACTTTGTAAAGCCCTTAAATTGACATATCTCCTTTGGATGGCCTCCTCTGCCTTATTTTTTATCAAATCTGCTGTCAAAATATCAAATTAAAGCAACTTTCAAATACATTTGAAACCATTTAAAAACTGTTGGATAAAATGTCGCATGGTACACTTGTATTCATTAAATAAATCGAGTGTGGTCATGGGAAATTTTATAAAACAGTTCTTGAAATGGTTTAAAGAATACCACAAACTAATAATTATTATTTAATAGGCGGACATTTGGTTGCTCTGAGACATCCGGAAACATGGAGAATTTGGATGCAGCGTTCGCGCTTTAGATTTTAAAACCGCAGATCTACAAAGTCAGCTCTTGCAAAGGATAGCTGAGGTCCAGACAAATCTTCTGGGGCGTATACGACCACCACTGGATGCACTGGTAAGAAACTTTATTTTTTTATAAAATATTTGGTCTCATGTTCAATCATGAGAACTAATAGTCAAAGGAATATGACTATAATGTATGTGTAAATATTATCTTGTACTCAAATTCGATTTTAAGTACTAAATTAAAAGAAATATAACTTTCATGGATGTTTGTATAATATACAAGTAATTTAAAGTTGAAATATCGACTGTTTATCAATAAAATCAATATCTGGGAACATATGATTAGCATATATTTTTCAGGAATCGGACATCAAGAAGACTAGATTAATATAATAGATTTTAAGTTAGTTTTAAGTTCTTTTGAATGTATTTTCAGGTCTTAATTAAACTTTGGCTCATCGCGCCGTTGAGCAAACACGCGTTTTCTTTAAAAATGAAAATAAATTGATTAATTTGAAGTGCATTCCTTGGCGATTCATCATAAAATCGTGCGTCTACGTTTGCCACCGTGGTACGCGTACTGCGCGGGTTGCCCAGAAGGCCCCTAGGGAGAGTGAATGTGAAAAGAAAAACATATGTATCGGGGCATGAATGATGCGAATGGATGAGAGAATCAGTGAGAGGGTCAGGAAGGTGGGAGAGATTCGAAACTTGATGTGGGTTCGGGTTTCCTTATTTAACACCACGGTTAGTGGGATGGGTAGGTAGGGTTCGTGCGCGATTTTTCCATAATTGAGTGGACTGATATGGTTAGCCATGCCATGTGAAACCAGTTGTTTATTCTGGGGGATCGCTTCGCACTTGTGCGAATGTTTCTAGGGACAGTTTAATTCTTTTGTAGTAAAGTTGCTGGCCATCGTATTGGTCTACGCTCTAGATTGCTAGACTCGAATGAGAAAAGATTAAACAAACCTAAATGCTATCACAGGAAACTTTCTTATGGCGTCTATGTGCTCTCCTCATCCGGAGGCAACGTATGTAATCATCATTTAATGTTAATGGCAACGAATAATTAAAGACAAAGTAAAGTTTTTGTTTGATTTAACTTTGTTTGAGCACACGGGTTGATCGCGTTCGGGGTAGGTATCGCGTATGAGATCGGGCGATGTCTCCGGGAGTAACTCGCTCAGGCATCCAAGCCGAGTAGATTACATGTAACTGTCTATCTTGTCCTTAGGGAGTTCGCGTTGTAGGCCGTACATGCAGTGCATCGTGTGGGGTCGGCTTAACCCCCTCGTAAACTACATGTGAGAACCACCCCGGCGTTCTCATTTTTTGTCTTAGCTCGTATATCTCTCTCTCATACTTCGCCTTTAGCTTAGCATAGTCTAGATATAAGATAGCTTGCGTAGACTTAAGATAGCTTAAATATAAGATAGGCAAGGGTTGTTTTTGCTTTTTGAGAGAGAGGGAAAAATTAACGTAACTTCACACTTTTAGATTTGCTATTCTTTGAACGAGATATTAACGTAAGATAGGCTTAGATTTGCTATTCTTTGAACGAAATATTAACGTAAGATATGCTATTTTGCGCACTTCACCAACTTAATTTGGGGGATTTTACAATAGCTTAAGTTTGATTATAAAATATTGTACACGAAATTGTATTTATTTAATAAATGGTATATATGGGGAGCGTGGGTTTGGCATTTGAGGGCGGTTGCTCCCTATATATACAATTTATTAAATAAAGAGTATAGTTTTAAGGTAGTTCTAAGTTGGAAGAACTCCCTGTCACTGTCGTCGAGATTGCATTGCCGATTGGTGACACAGACCATTGCTTCCTCTTCATAAAGACTGTGTTTAAAATGTATGTACACAATAAAACAATCTTTTAACTTATGTTCTGTTTAATTTAAACCCGTCACATTAGTCGTACAGTAGGTAGTTTTGGTAAAAATTGTATTTATTATTAAGCATTTAGACGCGGTCAGGGTAAAGATAGATTTTAAGTATTTATTGTAAACGAAGCTTTGTATTCATAAATATTATATATTTTCGTAAATGGGCGGTTGGGTAATAACACCAAAAAAATATATAATATAATTTATGTAAAGGTTCGCAATCGGTCTTAAACTGAATAAGAAATCTTGTGCCTTTAACAATGGGAACAAGAAATCTTATTTAGGGACCTCAAGATTTAATTTGTTAAATATTGTAAACGGAACTCTATTTAATATATTTTATATATTGGGTACCCTAAAAATATATAACTAGAGTTTTGGATCAGTTATAAAACTAAAATGTTTGTTACCAATTGAAATTATTACGGTTGTATTATTTGTTATTAATTATTTTGCATCTTTATTCTGTAAATAAAAGTTTTATCTTCAGATAAACTTTATTTACAGGATAAAAATGCAAAATAATTGATAACAAATTAATATAACCAGGATAATGGTAATTTTATTTGCTAACAAACGTTTTAATTTTGTAACAAAACCATGTTTGACACTGTCATAAATTGTTATTAGATTTGTTAACAAATTTAGTAACATTTTGAACAGAATTGTAACACAAATAAAACGTAAAAGGCATTTGTGTTTAAAAATTCTGTTCATAATTATTTCTTACCAAGTTTGTTATCAAATTTGATAACAATTTTTATCGTTCCAAAGAGGCTTTAGTTATAAAACTAAAATGTTGGTTACCAAATAAAATTACCATTATTTGACTTGTATTTTATATTAATCATTTTATCATTTTGCATCTTTATTTTGTAATAAAATAAACTTTTAATACAAAATAATGCAAAAATTTTAATAAAATTTACAACCAAAATAATGGTAATTTTATTTGGTAACAAACATTTTAGTTTTATAACTAAAGCCTGTTTGGCACGTTAAAAATTGTTTTCAAATTTGATAACAAACTGAGTAAAAAGTAATTATGAACAGAAATTTTAAACACAAATGTTTTTACGTTTCATTTGTCTTATAATTCTGTTCATAATTGTCACTAAATTTGGTAATAAATCTAATAACAATGTCCAATGGTGACAAACATTCTACTGTAATACAAATAAAATTTATACATATTTATTTAAAAAGTCTTGTATTTTTATAATATATATTTTTATATTAAAAAAAGTGAATTTGTATTTTTATAAAATATATTTTTATATTAAAAAAACTGATTTTTATTTCTAAGTCCATATACGTATATAGTTTTTAACACGGCCATAAGGGGGCAGCACCTGTCAATAAACGTTGCAAGTAAAAACAAAAATGCAAAAATCGTAAAGGTTACCCTTCAGATTTAAATATTTTTTATATTCGTTTTCATTATCTAGATAAATGATGGGCACCCTTTCTTACTCAGTGAATCGTGCATGAATTTTTAAATTTAGGACGTATACCTATTGGGAATTTTAATCCATTAAAAAAGAAGCATCCATACACCAAATTTCAGATGAAATCGTGCATGAATGCTTCTTTTTTCTGCTGTTAAAAAGTATAATCTATGCACCATATTTCCTAAGAAATCGTACATAGATGCTACTTTAAAGTAGCATCTATGCACCATATTTTCTAAAAAATCGTACATAGATGCTACTTTAAAGTAGCATCTATTCACCATATTTTCTAAAAATCCGTGCATAGATGATACTTTTTTAAATAGTAGTTGCCTATATTTTAGGCGCAAGACTTTCCGACAGGTGCTGCCCCATGGCGGTTGTTTTAAGAACTATATACGTGAAACCTTCACGACTAACTCTTAGAAACTATATACTTACTTGTGTTTGAGGGGTGTATTATAAAAATTAAAACAAAAGATTAAAAAATAAATACTTCATTTTTAAATCAATTTTAATGTTTATTAGCAATATATAAGTACAAATGTGTTTCAAATATATACATTAACATTTTATTACAATTTTACAATATTTGATATTTCTCTTCTACTGCCTTTGGGGTCCTTCATGTTCACATGTTGACAACCTGGACAGAAAAATATATAAAAATTAGACAATTAAACATATACAAATACAAAATAAGAGGGTAAATCAAAAGGGGTGAAAAAAAATTAGAATTAAAATTTAATTCTTTTTATTGGAGAAAAACACTATAATTCTAGGTGAATTTAAATTTAATGAAGAATTAATTGTAATTCGGGAATCAAAATTTAACCAAGAATTAAATTTTAATTCCTTATTAAATTAGTTTACTGGTTGACTGGTTTTATAATTAAAATTTGACCAAGAATTAAATTTTAATTCTCCAATTAAAAATTAACCAAGAATTATATTTTAATTCTTTTAAATTTTAATAGTTCAATGCTCGGTTTTATAATTTAATTCTTGGTTAAATTTTAGTTTTTCAATTAAAAATTAACCAAGTATTAAATTTTAATTCTCCAATTTATAATTTAACCAACAATTAAAATTTTTATTGGAGAATTAGATTTTAATTCCTTATTAAATTTTATTAGTTTAATGCCAGGTTTTAAAATTAAAATTAAACCAAGAATTAAATTTTAGTTTTTCAATTAAAAATTAACCAAGTAATTTTAATTCTCCAATTAATAATTTCGCCATTTAAAATTTTAAAACAACATGAAAATTACAATATTATACAGGGTGTTTCTTTTAAAACAACCAGCGCTTTTTTGGGCGAACTAATGACTTTAGAAAAAATGTTCTATACACGAAATAATCAAGAATAAGGGGCTAATTTATTAATAATAACAAACCGAAAATTCGACCAGTGGTTCTCAAACGGCAGAACAAAAGTATATTTTTTTAAATGGTATCCCATATAATTTTTTAGTCCATTAGATACCATTTTTCTCGAAATAATTGTTATACAACCCTATGCTTTATTTATATCGATGAAATCAGAAAATAATATTCTATTTAAATGATTAAAAAATTATATAGGGTGCCATTTAAAAAAATCTGATGTGGCCAGCACATTACCTTCCGTCAGTTATATGAGGTATTTACGAAAATTCTACCGGTGAACTGTTACCGGTAAACAGCTTTTTATTAGGTTATAGCTACCGGAAACGATATTTTATGAACGCAAGTGGTAAACAGGGTAGATCCATAACCTATGAAAAAATTTGAAAATTTAAAACAGGTTAGAAATTTGACGTAATTAACAAACTGAGCAGAGTCCTACTTTGAACACATTTCCACTTTTAATGCGTGCGCTTCGGTTTGCATCACTACCTTTTTTTGAGATTAGATTTTTCATGAATCCGGTAGATGTATCTTGGTAGATATTGAACAATTTTCGAATACGGTGACTTTTTACCACTCGTGTTTTCGAACACAGTCGGTAGATGCGGTATCTACCGGTAGAATTTTCGTAAATGCGTTTGTATTTTCTATAAAATGCATATAGAAAGTTCCTTGCAAAAGATTCCAAATTTCTTGTATGTGCATTACCTTTCGACAGTTGTATGTATATTATACAAATTCCATACAGAAAATTTCGAGCAAAAAGATCCTAACACAAATATACTACGATTATGTCAATTGCACTTGACACTGACATCTTTCAATCTGAATTTTCTTAATATAGTAGCTGTTTCTAGCATAGCTGGCTAATTTATGAAATTTAATTTCTTTATAATTTTATAACTCTATATCCATTTAATGTGAAGTATAAAATGCAGTCAAACAGTATAGAGAATACAATGTTCTTTAATATATATATATATATATATATATATATATATATATATATATATATATATATATATATATATATATATATATAATAACATTAAATGTGAAAAAATGATATTTAACATCGTTTTTTCAAGAAAAACTTCAAATTAGGGTACTTCCGGTTGACCAATTATAACCAAAATCTAATCAGCTCTTCATATGGATGCAACGAAGAGGAATACGAAAGAATTATAATTTTTGGAGTTGTAGTATTAGAGTTATCGCAGACGAAAATTTTGTTACACACACACACACACACACACACACACATCCACACGCACACGCACACGCACACGCACACGCACACGCACACGCACACGCACACGCACACGCACACGCACACGCACACGCACACGCACACGCACACGCACACGCACACGCACACGCACACGCACACGCACACGCACACGCACACACACACACACACACACACACACACACACATATATATATATATATATATATATATATATATATATATATATACAGACATCATCGTAAAAATAGTAAAATCGTATTCTAGGGACCTTAAAACGTGCTTATTCATTAAAAACTCACCATCGTATTTTTTGACCAAAGACAATACCTTCCTTACCTAAAGGTGACGGAAGGTAAAAATATAATTTTATTCTACCGTTTGAGAACCACTGGTTAAATATTCGGTTTGTTACTATTGATACATTATACCCTTATTCTTGATCATTTTTGTTATAAAACATTTTTCTCTAAAGTTATTAGTTCGCCCAAAAAAGCGCTGGTTGTTTTAAAGGAAACACCCTGTATAGTGTGTACGTCGGTGCAAAATTGTACTTACAATGTAGAGAAGGTTTGTTGATCCAGACAACGAAATTGAGTCCACCAGGTCCGGAGAGAAGCTCCAAGATGCTGTAGACTAGAGCGGGTTGTCCAAGTAATGATGTCTGCGTCTGTCTTACCACTGGAACGTCGGAAACGTGACCATCTGTAAAAAATAGGATGTGTTAATAAAATTATAAATGTAATACCTTATTTATTGAATCTGCAATATAGGTATTTATCTGTACTAATAATACCGGTTTTTAATATTTAAAAAAAGTATTTGTCAGCATTTCAACAATTTTAATACTTTGCTGATTTATAAAGAAATACTCGCTGAATTCAAATTTGAAACGCACAAGTTCCTATCTTGCTTAGTTACAAAGATATTGAGGCTTAAAGTTGAAATTTCCTACAGAAAAGCATTTGTCCTTGAAAAAGTATAAATGAATTTTTTTATTATTTCATCAAATTTGAAAATTGGCTTATTATCGGAGAAATGCATGATGAATTAAAATTAGAAACGTACTAGTGCCTATCTTGCTTAGTTTCAGAAATATTCAATCCTAAATATTTCAGATTGAATTTTGCGAAAATAAATAAAAATTCAAGTGAAGTCAGATGTTATATCAAAAGAATTTTGTTTTGTATCTTGATGTGTTTGTTTATTTTTCATTTAAATGTTCGATATTAAAATAATTTAGATAAAACAATTAAATATTAAGTAGCATACTTTTTGTACTTATCAGTCACCAACCTACACTATTATTCACGAAAGATGACTATTCAAGGTCATTTGTTTGAAGAAAGAATACACATCAATTTATAGCAGTAGCTTAGCAACATGTTGTATTAGAAAGAGAAAGATTATTTGACCTATGTCTATTTAATTTATGTGGTGTGACAGATATACGTAAATAGTGGCATTACTTTCTAACACACTATAAATAATAATGACATATGTCGCAGATTTACAGATACCTAATTATCTACTACACTGCCCTCTGTGCTAATATTTACCCAGTGGCGTTGACGTTTAAATCAAATTATTATTCCTTGATTTATAAGTTAAGTCTATGTTTTTGTATTTTGCAAAACCATAAGTGAAGAACATAAATCTTTCAGAAAGGCATTATTTAGAAAGAAAAATAATTTTCAAATGAATTACTGTTATTTTTTCAGTTAAAATATTTCCATAATTATTTCATGTTACACGCCTTTGCATACAAAATGCAATGAAGTTATCTGCAAGAAATATTATATCAGACGGCTCACAAATGACCTTGAATAGTCATCTTTCGTGAATAATAGTTTAGTAAAACAATGTATGTATGTATGTATGTATGTATGTACCTATATCTGCATATACAGAATGTCCCACGACAAGCTTACGCTATTATTTTAAAAACTATTCAATATTATTTTACGAAATTAGATATCAACGGGTTTTCCGATATGCCCGTTTCAACTAAAATATTTTCAAAGCAGTAGCACTTCCGATTTAATCGGAAGTAGACCCTAACTTTCTTATTTTAAATGTTAATGTTTTATTTTTACCTCTCGCCATATCGAAGGTAAGAGAAGTAATATTTTTGGGCCAAAAATTCGATAGTGAATTTTCAGTGAATAAGCACAAATAGGGCTGTTGCAAGAATTATTATTAAATTTAAAAATATATCATTATTTAAATAGCATCAAATTTGAAAATATCACCAAATATCCATTAGATATTTTACAATTAATTTTTAAAATTTGGATATTTTGAAAGTCACGTGATTTAAAACAGAATGTGACGTCACAACACATACATCTTCATCGGCTCCAATTGGTCCCTTATAGTGTCAATTCTTTGTGTTTTGTTAAAAGTGTTATGATAAATATATTGTCAAAGATGTCAAATTTTTGAGTTTGGTTCGTGTTAGATAATACAAAATTCAATATAAACTGAGTAATTTACAGTATCGTATTGTGCCTTCTTGCAAAAATGCGCTAGGAACAAACCTACTATTGAATTTATAAATATCCCAAAAGATGCGAAGAAAAGAAAATTGTGGCTGGAAGCAGTAGGTCGAGGAGCTGATGGTTGGGTTTTTACATTTTATTTCACCTTAACTCTTTAACAAACCTTATTTCGGAAACAGTAAAACAGGCGTTTTCTGATATATTTCAGTATTCATCCAGCTTTCGATTTTCGGTAAACTATCCGACTTAGCTTGAGTGTATTATGTATTAGCCATTATTACTCATTTATAATGGAAAATGTCAGCGTCAAATGTCAAATTAGAAGTTTGTTATTAACATGTGACAAACTAACGCCTATGTTTATTTATCTAAGGGCCGGTATTTCCATCTCCGGATAAAGTTCAGGATAACTATCCGTCAGATAAATGATAAAATATCGCATCGAAATAAGAGCATAAATGAGGTAAATTATATTGAATGTCATTTTTTTGATGCGATATTGTTCATTTATCCGACAGATAAGTTATCCAGCACTTTATCCGAAGATGGAAATACCGGCCCTAAATAACAAAAATAAATGTAGGTGATGGAAAAACTTGTTTTTATTGGTTGTGAATGACGTAATGTATGTGCTTCTACGACACAGCAGTGGGGGGTTATTTTTTGTTTTAATTATTTACGAAAATAACAACAAAGTATTTAAAAATAATTATTAATAAGAAAAATAAAGCATAAACTTTCATTTAAAATACTTTTTGAAAAATGTAAAACAGGCTCATTATAGGGTCCCTACAACATGTTTTTACTATTACCTCTCGCTAAGAGAGATATTGTATTCATGCTAAAAATCGCATATCCAGATTTTAGTGAATATGCACGTTTTAAGGTCCCTAGAATCCGATTATAACATTTTTACGATGATGTCCGTATGTATGTGTGTGTGTGTGTGTGTGTGGATGTGTGGATGTGTGTGTGTGTGTGTGTGGATGTTGGATTCACGATATCTCAAATACTACAAGACTTAAGACATTTATAACTACGGATTCCTCAATCTAACAATAATGGGAAGAGTTGATTAAGTTTTGGTAACAATTGGACAATCGGCAGTAGTAGTTACAAGAAAAAAATCATCTAAATATTATTTACCGAAAATTTATGTAAATACTTATATTAAAGAACGTTAAATTCTTTATTCGATAAATATAAATTCATTATTATATCTTCTATAGATTTAGAGATAAAGATATGCTTATAAAATAATTTGATGTAAAAATTCTCAAATCAAACTACTTCAAGGCAATAAATTCAAATGTTTGTAATTGACACATAAATGTCACTGTCAAAAATATTTGTATGCCGCTGTCAAAAATATTTGTACATTATTATGAAGATTATGAAAATTAAAAAAAGTCAACAACGTAAAAGAATATACCTACGTAAAAAAGAATATGCAGAATTTGCGAAAAAATTACGAATATAAAGAAAAAGGAAAGGAAAGTAGAAAAAGGAAATTTCAAGATATTGAATATAAAGACAATGTATGTATTGTACATAATTTATATTAAAATATCCCATAGATTTTGCAAATATATGGGACAATTATTTTGTAGTGAGACATGAATATATGTATTTGTATTTAAAAATATTTTTTTATTTTATGCGTACAGCCAGATAAAATATCTGGCGAGAGGTTATTTGTTGACCACATCAGATTTTTAATCTAAATTTTGTAATGGTGGACTGACTTTACACAGGTAAAATATCTGGCGAGAGGTTATGTGCTGGCCACATCAATTTTTTTTACGATGATGTCTGTGTGTGTGTATTTCAGCTTTCTTCATTCATATAAAGAGTTTATTAGATTTTGGGTAAAACTGGACAACCGGAAATGATACTTTACTTGTTTATACATTTTTATTTGCGATATTTATCTTCTCTAATAAACAATTAATAATTTCATAATACACACGTACGCCTGTAAGATTAAAAATTCCGGCAGCAAATAAGCAAATAGCTATTTTTCGCAGATTAAATCATGTTGATAATAAAAGATAATCAATTTAAGATTAGAATAAATATATAAAAGCAGCCATAAGGTCAGATTAGTTTATGACAATATCAGTTTTTGCGAATGTAAATCATGAAAGTTTTAGTGCTAATTATTGCCACTTTGGCACTAGTTGCCGGAAGCAATGCTGCTGTTTCCCCAATGAAAAGTAAGTTAATAATTATTTAAATAGAATTACACTTACAGGCCTATTCTACTAAAAAAAAAAATATGTATCGTTACGAGTCGTTACCAAGCGACATGTAGTTATAATGATTTTTTCCAAAACCCTATTCTACTAATTTATTTATCGTTATGTATCGTTATTTTATGTCGTTTATGAACGACAAGTTCACATGCCTCGTTGAAGTCATGAAGTTAGATATATTTTGAAAACAAAAGTAAAAATGGCTGAAGAAGATATTTTATTAATTGTACGTGAGCAAGATTTTATTATTATTATTATTATTATTATTATTATTATACTACATTTTTTAATATGACATTTTATATAATCGTCCTCTTACTGTACCGGAAGCAAATTTTAGAATTTATTTTTTTGATAAGTAAAGAAGCATGTAGCGATTTATTTACGCAAATATCACCATAATATCGTTTAAATTATGGTTACAGAGTGGGTTCACATTTACACACATCCATGCCTTAGAGGGATTCGAACCCAGAGCCCCGAGGGCACTCATGCATGACATGAGATGTGTTGCTCTAACCATTGAGCCACCGGAGCTATAATATAATGAAGATTAAATTTTAAATACCGGGATAGAATAGAATTCACTAATCCAAAAATAAGAATTAGCTTAAACATTTTCTTGAATCGTTAATTTTTATTAATCTAAATACATATCTACATATTTACTTATGCTGGAAACTATATTGAATTCCTTTTCTATTGTTCTATTTACTTTTTTCTTTTCAAAACGTTACTAATATTATTTTGAAATGATTAATTTTTTGATAATGATATTTATCTGTCAGTTATTTACATTTGAATAACTGCGTTTTTGCTTGTTTAAAGCGTAGGCTCTGGGATTTAAATTATATATAATTTTATAAAGTTATTCATAAAATATATAGAAAAGGTATTAATGCAAATCTACAGAAAATCTAATAATCTATAATTTTTATAATAACAATCTCGAAAAAATAACATTTAAAAGCATGTATTTTTAAAAGAAAAACTATTTTGAACTTCTAGTAAAGTGCCATTTCCTGTTATCCGATTTACACCAAAATCTAATGGGCTCTTTGCATCACAGAAAAAGTTTCAAAATTTTCTGCACACATCATTGTGAAAATGTTAAAATTGGATTGTAGGGACCTTAAAACGTGGTCGTTTACCAAAATCTCGATATGCGATTTTTAGCACGATCCCTATACCTCCCTTACCAAGAGTAGCGGGAGGTAAAAATCTCTGTTTTTTAATAGTATTCAAAATATTTTCAAAAAAAATTCATTCAGGTTAATATTCTGAATGTTCGTGAGTTATGGACACAAATCGCCTCTTTTCTAATTTTTGTGCCTATATAATCTAAACAAACTTGTAATAAATGAGGGGCGCAATTTACAATTTTCGCTTAGGGCGCTGAAAAGTCTCGGGCCGGCACTGCTTAAGGCCGTGTGTTAAGTGTGTTTAATAAAAAAAGTTTTTGTGTTGTTACAGGTAAATGTCTTCTTGATGCCCAGAATCGTATATTCGAGAGCGAAATTAGAAAGGCCCTATATAAATTGCGAGACCAATTGAAAGCAGGCAATCCCGAGAAAGGAATTCCGCCCTTGGATCCCTTAAATTTGAACAACCTTGCCCTACGACTCGATAATGCATTGGCCAGGTAAGTGTTTTCAAATTTTTAATTTTACAAATTCATTCATTCAACAACTGGGCGATAGTCAAGAGGGCGATAGAAAGTTAAATATTTTATGTCTCACTAAAGTATTATGAACTGTTTATTGCTAGGATACGGTGTATATAAACATATCTATAACAACCTGGGCATTATATGAGGGCATAATAATTCATTATGCCCTCATTAATATCAACGGTATACAGGCTGTCTCACAACTCGCGCCCCAGAGCGAATGAGGAAACTCGAGACTGCACTCGGATGTGTAATTTCGAAGAAAAAA
The DNA here is from genome assembly GCA_963082715.1 of Harpalus rubripes. Classification (NCBI taxonomy): domain Eukaryota; kingdom Metazoa; phylum Arthropoda; class Insecta; order Coleoptera; family Carabidae; genus Harpalus; species Harpalus rubripes. The sequence continues at coordinate 14,301,137 of OY720460.1, forward strand.
ATTTAGCTTAAAAGATATTCGAGAAAAGACGTCTTAAAATTGACCAATCAGATACCAACACCTTTAACGTGTGTTTGCCGTAATTTTACGTTACCAGGGTTTTATACAAATCAAATCTTCTGTAAAATGTGTGGGCGACTGTAGTTTTCGAAAAATGAACGGAGGACATTTTGAGCATCTGCTCTGATTGAATCGTTCCATGGGTGTTATTACCATTGGATAAATTGCATTACAATAAAAACGGTTCTTTTTAGAACCACCATTTGTTGTTTTAATCTCAAAGAATTCAAATGACAATAATATTTTCGTTTAACACATTTTACACTGCTGCTACAACACGTTGCACTGTACGATATAAATGATGATCTCGGATGACACCTTCGCTAACCTAAATTTGTTGACAGTGAAAAGTCAACACTAAAGTGTCAAAATTACAGGAAGTCAAACAAATTTTGTAACTCACTAGTAGTATTTTTAAAACCTAGCAACCAGATTTATTTTGTAATATCATCACACCTCAAGATATCCTTCCGGGGTTGGTGGATTAAAAAGTCTTGTAACTTCATTATGCAAGCAGCCGCAAATTATTTTCTTCTATTTGTTGGCAACCTATTGTCGTTGGCAAATGTCAGTTTCGTCTGGGGCGCGAGTTGTGAAATACCCTGTATAATGAAAATTATTTTCTTTTTAATTATAATTCACTTCAATAATAACAAGGATTGATTACAACAATTAATACATTAATTGATTACAACAATTAATATAATACGAAAACAGTTTTGAAAGTACAACACAGAAATAATTTTTAATTTAATTATAATACTTAAAATTGATTATGAAAAGGGCCTTAAAAAGCAATTTACTTTCACCACATATCTAAATATTAAGTACGTCGAATTGCAGACTGAAATGTTTCGCATTGATTTTGGACGGATCACTAATTTTTTGGGGACGATATTTATCCACGTTTGAATTCATTTTTGATATTATTTATCGTCACATGTGACACATCCAAAGCAGTACAAACTCTCTAAAATGAAATAATATTCAGAAATAAGTGCATAACAAATAAAAAACTGAGATTTATCATGTGAAAACGAACCTCAAAATATAATACTTACATCTACTACAGACGTGAATGGAATATTTAGGGGAACATTTATGCGTTTCTCTTCCTCAAAGTATTCAAAATAATTTCTTTGCACCGTTTCGATAAAATATCTTCCGAAACATCAAATCAATCAGTCGCCAACGATATATAACGTTGATGTTTTAAAAATAAATAAATGTTGATAATAAACAAAACAATTAAAGAACATCCCTAGCAACGCCAAAGCTTAAGCATTATTGTAATCAAAATTATTATAAATGAAAACTTATTTCACATATTCTAATGAGATATAAAATCTTGTATGCACCACAAGCGTTACTAGATGATAATGCCCATCGGACGACATCTATCCCTCGGGCTAGATCCTCGTCGCCCTCCTGGAATTATCATCATAGTAACGCCCTTGGTACACAAAATATTATTACACATCTATTATTTTATTGGTCAGTTAACCCTGTCCATATTCGGTTTTTGTAAATCACCTTATGTATAAATACTAGAAAATGTTTAAATGAAATAGGTACGCATTTGATGTTATCATTTAAAGATACATATATTTAAGATATTATCAAAAAGACAAAACGTTTTTTCTAATTAAGAAATTTGTACAAATAAAATATTAAATGATGTGATAATCAGTCTATTTTTATTTTTCTAGCTTAAAAAGTAAATCTATTGTTACTCAATAATTAAAATTGTTATCATTATATCTCCAATCGCAATGACAATAATAATTTTATTTTTATTCCGTCATTTTTATAAATCTAGTTTTATTCGGTATCAGTATATCTATAAAATTCATCTCCCTATATTGACATATATATAGGTGTTCATTTTAAGTGGTACACTATTGCTAACTCAAGAACTATAGGAGCTATACGAGGTCGGTTAAATTAGCAAACAATTTCTTACTTTACTAGACTATTTTAATGAGCGTAAAATTATTTTTTTCAACCAGTGGTTTTCAAACTGTAGGGACCAACTTTGTAATTTTAAATGAAATCATATATTTTTTATTTACTTATTAGATAGAGAATTTTATTCTGAAGTCAGTGACATTATATTTTTATACTCTCACATAATCGTGAAAATATTAAAATCGGATTCTAGGGACCTAAAACGTGCTTAATGATTTTGTGTGTGTGTGTGTGTGTGTGTGTGTGTGTGTGTGTGTGTGTGTGAGCGTGCGCGTGAGCGCGTGTGTGTGCGTGTGTGTTTGTGCGCGCGCGCGCGTGTGTGTGACAAAAATTTACCCTGCGATATAACTCTATTACTACAATTTTCATATTTCTCTTCGTTACATCCATATGAAGAGCTGTTTAGATTTTGATTATAATAGGAGATTCTCTCATATTAAGTTAAAAATTCCTTTTAATAAGCGAGATATTAATTTTTTAAATTTGATTTTGTTGTGTCACGTGATAGTGATGTACTAGTTGTACATTACCAGCAGTGTACTATCATTGGTTCATGCGGCGTCTTATCACATTCGAACATGGAGTAGGGATTTCAACTGGTCTCCCATTGGAAGGTCATCTAGTACATCAGCAAAATTTCAATGCTTTATATCTTTTGTAACAATTAATTTATGATATGATTTTGGTTTTTTCCCTGTTGTTTACCTATCAATACTAATATTTTTAATAAATTTTTAATATTGGTAGTCCTCAGAGAATACTCTATTGGTCAACCGGAAGTACCCACATTTGAAGATTTTTAACAGTTTTTCTTGAAAAAACAATGTTAAATATCATTTAATGTTATAAATATTAAAGAATATTTTATTCTCTATACTGTCTATACGATTTGACTGCATTTTATACTTCATATTATATGGATATAGGGAGTCAGGAGTTAGGGGAATTAATATAAATGGTCATGACGAACTACTCATTTTGGCCTATGCAGATGACCTTGTGCTTTTATGTCATTCCGAGGTAGACGTTGCAAAAAAACTAGATTTACTCCAAATATACTGTAAAAATAATTCTCTAGAGGTAAATGAGAATAAAACGAAAATTCTCTTTTTCCATAAAGGTCGTGCAAAAAAGCAAAAAATTCCGTTTCTTTATAACGGTAACTTATTAGAAACAGTTAGCTCATTTTGCTACCTAGGTACTACCTTCAGTTCGTCTGGCAAATTCAGACTTGCAGTTCAGGAAAATGCAAAAAAGGGTTCACTTGCAAGCCAAAAAGTAAGATCAATTTTATGTAAAGCAAAATCTGTAGGTTGGAATGAGAAAACTAAGTTAATGGACTCAATAATTAAAGCCACTTCATTATACGCTGCAGAAATATGGGGCCCCTTTCAACACGAACAAATAGAAAAGGTACAATTACAATTTCTAAAAAAGTTATTACGCCTTCCAAAAAACACACCAAACCATTATATTAGATTAGAGACAGGTACTATCCACATTCTAGTTGAAATATGGAAACGTGTTCTGTCCTGGTGGGGTAAGATAACTACTATGACCAGTGAAAGACTACCGAAAATTTTAAATGAAAGGTTAATAGTCTTAGATAAATTAGACTCAAACAAGAAAGAATTTAATTGGAGCACACAAATTAGAATTTTTCTAGAAACAATGGGCTACTCTCAGATATGGGAAAAACAAGCTATAACTAAAATACAGATAAAAGAGATTATAGAAAAATTTAAGGCAACACTGGTTACTAAAGATTTAGAAAAACTCCAACAGTCAAATTTTAACTTTTTTTATAAGATCATTAAATCTAATCATGAGAGGGAACAATATTTAAATCTAAATTTAAGTATACAAAAAATACAAATTATCAGCCAAATACGGTTGGGAAGCAAGCTTGGTCTAAAAATTTTCTATAGGGAAATGAAATATGAGTTAGATGCGAAAAATATGTGTACGATCTGCAATAAAATGAAACTAGAAGACCTACATCATTTTTTCTTTGAATGCCCTATCTATCAACCTCTAAGACTCAAATATTTAAATATTTTGAACATAAACACATTTAATATAAGTAATTACTATCAAATTTTTTGCAATCTTAACGTTCCCAAAATTAACAATATATTTTTCTTTACAATTGAAGCTATGAAACTTAGAAGCTTTATTCTAAATGAATGATCTGTCGCTTTGCTATTGTTATCACTTATTTTCATCAAGTATACTTGTTGCATAATATCTACCTTCATATTTAGTTTTTTATTGACTTTTAGAAATGTATTGTATTATGGGTAATTCTATGTATTGGTATGTAACCAAATTTTTTTTTTTTTTTTTTGTCCGGCTGTTAATGTCATTTTTGCTATTTTGTTAATTTAATCCGAATTATATGTAAATTTATAATTATTTCATAGGTTTAATCCAATAAAAGATTGTTTTTCGTTTGGCTTTTGTTATTTCAGTGCTATATTACTTTTGCTTAGTTATTACATTTAATAGTTTAATTAATTGTATCTGTAAAAAGAATACTTTTGTGTATAATTATATTATGATTGTCAATCCATTTGTATGGGGCTGAGCCCCGATGGCAAATTAATTTGAATAAATAAATAAATATAGAGCTAAGAAATTATAAAGAAATTAAATTTCATAAATTAGCCAGCTATGCTATAAGTATGGAAACAGCTACTATATTAAGAAAATTATGATTGAAAGATGTCAGTATCAAGTGCAATTGACATAGTATGCTTGTGTTATAGTTTTACTGGAAATATAGGATCTTTTGCTAGAAACTTTCTGTATGGTATAAAATGCATACATTTTTTTTTTCATGTAAACTGTATAAAATTACAATTTCTAAAAAAAATTAAAAACATTTCTTACATTTTTGTTACAGTTTGGACGGGACTATAAACGGCCTTATCAATGGACTGATGTCTTGGAATCTTACGGACGTGAAGTTCCAGGCGCTTGGCTACAAATTTAATTATAAGATCACTTTCGGTCCAATTGATGGCAAAGGCAGTTATGACGTCGACGGCAATATAATTCAGATTTTGCCTTTGTATGGAAAAGGCGATTTTAAGTAAGTCATATTGTCAACATAGGTCCCCATTTAAAAAATCATAAGTTTGTGTTATATCTCGAGAATTATTAAGTTTTAAAAAATCTAATTACGCCATTTTATTTTTTATAAAAATCGGTAAAATTTTTGTAAAAACAATTTTTCTCTATCATAGTAAATAAGATATGATATATTTTCAAAATTAGTGAAAAACGAGTTTTTGCCTGTAGCTCAGAAACAAAAGAAGATCGAAAATTCCTATGGTGACTATTAAACATTTCCCGAAAAATTCACCCTACAATGTGCAAACGGTTTTAACATACGAGGGTAAAGTGAAAAGTTCTCGGCCTAATTATAGAGTAGGCTTTGATATCAATGAAATATTTTGTTTTGATGTTGTTTCAAGTGTCATAATAACAAATACAAATTTTCATCTTGATCTGCAAAACATTTTTTTTTATACGGCTTTTTCAAGTTGATGTGTTATATGTGTTTCGTTGCAATGGATAAATTGGAATATCGGGCCGTCAGAAATTCTACGTTTTGGTCGGTTTATCGCCAACGGAAGTTTATCCAAAGTTGCTGAAGGTTTATAAGGAGTCTAGTCTGTTCCTTCATGTCCAACGGTGAAATGGGCGGCTTAATTTAAACGTGGTCAAATATCTCTTAGAAATGATCCACGAGAAAGATAACAAAAAACTGCAACTGCACATGAAATCATCGAGAAGATGCTCAATATGGTGTTGGACGATCGGTGATTAAAAGTGTATGAGATTACTGAGGCCGAAGGTATTGTAGAAAAAAGGGTACGGTACATTTTACACCAAGAGTTAAATATGAAAGAGCTTTGTACAAGATGGGTGCCGCAAATATTAAATGCTGACCTAAAGCAAATGCGAAAACGAAATTCCAAACAATGTTTATTTATTTTAAGAAGATCTAACCGATTTTGTGCGCCGATTTATAACTATGTATTATACGTGGGTCCACTACTATACAACAGAAACAAAACACCAATCAAAGCAGTGGGTGGAAGCCGGTGGTTCTGCACAAAAAAGACGAAGTCAGTTTCATCTGCCGGAAAGATCATGTTTTCTGGGATACACAAGGAACTGTTTTTATTGACTACCTTGAAAAGGGTAAAACAATAACTAAGTAGAACTAGGCATGTCTTTTGGACCAACTAGATAAAAAAATTCATGAGAAAAGAACTGGATTTCAAAAGAAAAAATATCTTTCAGCAGGACAATGCACCTGCTCACAAATGTGATAAAGCAATGGGAATACTGAGGGATTTGAGGTACGAATCGTTAGAACTTCCGTCGTATTCACCAGATTTGGCTCCCACTGGCTTTCACCTAATCTCAAATTTAAAAAAAAATGTCTGGAACGCGTTTTGACTCAAATAAAGAAGTGATAGCAGCCGTAGATGAATATATTGCAGGCCTTCCGGAATCGCACTTCAGGGATGGAATCCATTTATTGGAAAAACTTTGGACAAAGTGCATTGAGCTTTAAGGGACTATGTAGAAAAATAAATGCATTTTTGAACCTAAAAATACAGCATTTCACTGCCAGGCCGAGAACTTTTCACCTTGCCCTCGTATTGTTAATATTACCCAAGATACCTTAAAATAACATCGAAAATGAGATAGCCTGTACTTAACATCTATAGCAGAGACCGCGTCAAAATTTTATTAATTATTAATCGCCCTTATTAACATACTTAAATAAATATAAGTATTCATAATTAAATATTTGTATGATTTCAGCGTCCTACTTGACAATTTGGTCATTAGCGGTAACGGCAAATTTTCAGTCAACATCTGGACTCAAAAGATCTCTCTCGCAAAGTTCTCCTGCAATATTAATCTTGACGATTTACTGGTAAGAATCTTATCTTTTCACACACAGGTGTTACTGTAAATCACATAAAATCACACCATAATCACTTTTTATTGAATATCTTGCAATCTATTGATACAGATATTTATCTTGAATCTTGATTATAAACGATTATAAATTAAACTGAAATAGTTATTTGTATATCAAGGCCGCGAAATCACTCTTTAGCGTACCGAGAGAAAAATTGTTGCCGAGGCCGCTTGCGGCCGAGGCAAGACAATCTCGAGGGCGCTAAAGGATTTCGCGGACAATGTGTACACAATATTTTTTGTGCAACCGTAAAAAATATGTAATTACAAATTTTCAATAGTTTCATTATAAATAGAAAGTTAGCTTTCAAGGTAGCTATGGGATTAACATTTGATAAACAAAACCATGCAATTCTCAAGTGTCAAAGTAATTGTTTACCTAATTTCGCGACCGCTACCATGACAACGGTCGCGAAATCCAATTTCGCGGCTTGTATTGCGGCTGCGAAATGCTTATTTCGCGTCCGGTTGCACAAAAAATTAATTTAAAATAATTTCTATTGAAAATTTCACGAATATAGTAAAATAGTCTTAATAAAATAATCTTTAATATAGGTAAATGTTATTTTTGCTTCAAATAATTACATATGGGAAATAAAAACTGCAATTTAAAAAATTATATCAAACTAAAATAGCAATAGGGCTGTTGCAAAAAAATTTATGACTTCTAAATACTAAATTTTAAAAGATATTGTTGTTTAAAGAGTCTCAAATTTTAAAATATCACGAAATATCCATTAGATATTTTACAATTAATTATTGAAATTTGTGTTGGGTAAGGGCGGGTAATAGTACGCTTATTCTAAGAGTACGCAGCATCAATATCTTGGAATAGAAAATATCATTCAGCTGGTGTAACAGTCAAAACAAGACGTATTTATGTGTCCATCTTGAGTACAAAAAATCGTCTTTCTAAGGTTAGACAATTATAAAGTAGACAAGAAACAAAAATTTTGTGTTCTATATTGTTATTTTGGGTTACTTATACAGTAATGTCGATTAAATTCAGCTTGACATATTCATTATTTTACTTATTGAGAGTTTAGTTTTATCATTGTAGTTAAATAGTACGCGGAAGCGATTGCAGAGGTATCTAACGTGTTATAGTAAAATTAATATTTAATAAAATATATGTAAAATCCAAGAGTACGAAGAAAATTAAAACTAAGAGTACGCATGTGTACTGTTATGCGTACCCTAATAATATATTATTTTGTTATACTGCATTTTGATTTTTTTGCACTATAGATGGGCAATTATAAACGAAAAAGTAATCGACAATTAAAATTTACTCCTGAATTAATGCAGGAAAAAAAATCGAATTAGTAAAGGTAAACCTAAAAGACATATTGCAATATCACTAGATTTACATGAAGCTACTTTAAGAAAGCGCTTTAAAGGCGACACAATTCCAGATTCTCTAGGTAGGTATAAGCCTGTTTTCAATCAAGGTATGGAAAAGAAGCTTGCAGAACATGTTAAAATGCTTGACAATTTACAGTACAAGGATCCCCCAGAAATGGACTGGATACAGTGCAAATTATGCAAACTTAAAATTGCACCACATATTCTGGCCAAAAAAATTTTAAAGGCGACAAATGTGTACCAGAATAATATGCGTACTCTTTGGCTTAATAGTTGCGTACTCTTAGATTCATGTATGTCTAAGAGTACGCATTTCCCATTTTGTTTATTTTCATTAATATTAAAATTATGAATAAATGAATCCACTTAGAATAATTTTAATTTTGTTGCCAAATGTACAAACAATATATATTTCCATAAATGATAAGTATTTTCTCAAAATAATTTTTTTACAGGCCAAAAAAGAAAATGTGCGTACTCTTACCCGCCTTTACCCTAATAGTTTGAAAAAGTCACGCGATCTGAAACAGCTCGGCTCAAAGCACATACAGTTTAACATGTGCCAAACTATCGCCTGCTTTTATTTATATAATATATAATAATATATGTTAGTATATATTGCCTTCTGTAACTTATGTTTTAATATACTATTCTTCTTCCAGTTTAAAATAACCGGACTTATGAACGACGAACAACTAAGCCAACTACTATCGGAAATGATCAGCGAAAGCGTTCCAGAACTTCTGGAAACCTTCAGGGACCAACTGAATACCGTTATCTCCTCAGTTATAATACAAGCGGTTAATACTATCCTTGGAGCGAACAAGGATACAGAACAGGAACTTAGAAATATCCTCTCATTTAATTCAGAAGAATATGAACGGTTCGCTCGGCAATGCTAAGATTACTATGTAGATAACTATAGATTATAGAATTTGTAGTGTTATTTGATTAAATATATTTACTTGTGTATTGTATCTTATGTTAAATATTATCCTAAATATCAGCCAGAATTTTTATTTTTGTTATTAACATACATGGTGAGGCTCGAACATACATAGGACTTTAATGAACTTAAGCGATGGTCGACTGCAGAATGGATGAGAGGTTCCAAAAAGAAAAGTCTGGTGTGGCCAACACAATACCTCCCGTCATTTACCGCCCGAGTCAAAAAAAGATTAAGGTAATCCTTATTTTTGGATTAGCGAATTTTATTCTAATGCTGACAGATTATTTCTTAAAATTTAAAATATAGTCTAATCTAATCCAAGTAACTACCTTTTTTTTAAACCCCTCAATAGGATTAAATCCCAATTACAGAGTGGGTTCACATTCACACACATCCATGCCTTACTGGGATTCGAACCCAGAGCCCCGAAGGCACTCATGACATGAGGCGTTGTTCTAACCATTGATCCACCGGAGCTATAATAAAATGAAGATCAAATTTTAAATACCGGAATAGAATAGAATCCACTAATCCAAAAATGAGGATTAGCTTAAACATTTTTGTGAATCGTTAATTTTTATTAATCTAAATACATACCTACATATTTACTTATGCTGGAAACTGTATTGAATTCTTTTTCTATTGTTCTATTTACTTTGTTCTTTTTAAAACGTTACTAATATTATTTTGAAATTATTAGTTCTTTGATAGTGGCATTTATCTGTCAGTTACATATATTTGAATAACTGCGTTTTGTTTTTTAAAGCGTAGGCTCTGGGATTTAAATTATAGATAGATACCACATAGATACTTTCATTCCATATAACTATGGTTCTATTTACTATTTTCTTTTTAAAACGTTACTATTATTAATTTGAAATGATTAGTTCTTTGACAGTGACATTTGTTTGTCAGTTACATACATTTAAGATATGAACTGTGCAACCAAGGAGTTGTGTTTGTTTAAAGCATAGGCTCCGGGATTTAAATTATAGATAATTTTATAAATTTATACATAAAATATATAGAAAAAGTATTAATGCAAATCTGTAAAAAAATTAATAATCTTTAATTTTTATATAAACATAAATCTCGAAAAAATAACATTTAAAGGCCATTTCCGATTATTCGATTTACAACAAAATCTAATGGCTTCTTTTCATATTAAAATAAGGTCGAAATACAAAGTTTCAAAATTTTCCGAATAATGGTATTTGAGTTAGAGCGGAGGATCCACACATATACACAAATATTGTTGTGAAAATATTAAATTCAGATTCTAGGGACCATAAAACGTGGTCATTTACCAAAATCTCGATATACGTTTTTTAGCACGATCCCTATACCTCCCTTACTAAGGGTAGCGACATGTAAAAATAATATTTCGGAAACGTAACATTTAAAAATTATAATATATCCATGATCATTGGCTATCGTCATATTTTTAAAAACAAAACACAAATTTTGATTTTCTTAAAGAATAATGTTGCAAATAACTAAAAAAATTATAAGAAAAATCATATTTTATTTTTAAAAAATGCAACGTCCAAACATATACACTGGTGGCCATAAATAAATTGACAAATGAATTTTGGTCCGATACTACTATAGGTACGTATTCACTTTGAAAGTAACAAATGGATGTAATAACAAAAAGGATAGGTAAATGCTGTATATTCAAAAAATATTTGAATTGCACTTACAATTCGAATTATAACAAAAAATATAAATGTATGTTGGACAAAAGTAAATTGACAATACAAACAGCATATAAAATATGGGAAGAAACAATAGTTCAGTTAATATCCTGATGAATGTCCTTTATTCTTTCTAACTGCCTGTAGTCTCCGTGGCATAGAGTCTATTGATTTCCTGATATAATCTGGATTAATTCTATTCCAAGCTTCACAAAGAGCCATGAAGAGGTCCCGTTTATTTGTAAATTTTTTGTCTCTTATTTGTTTGTCTGAATGATCCCACATATTCTCGATCGGATTTAAATCCGGCGATTGCGATGGCCATTTGATTTTTTTAATTTTTTCCTTACTTATCCAATCATTTACAAGTTGCGAAGTGTGTTTGGGATCATTATCTTGTTGGAAATAATGATTTAAAGGCATAACTTCATCAGCGTAAGCTGTCATTTGATTTTTCAGTATGTCCAAATACATGAATCGATCCATTTTCCCTTCAATCAAATGTAATGGACCCATACCGTACGACGAAAAACAGCCCCGAACCATTGCTGAACCGCCACCATGTTTTAATGTTGGAATTGTATATTTTGGGTCATACCTTTTGTTCTTAGGGCGTCTTGTATACAACTTGCCATCAGAATTCACCAAATTAAATTTCAATTCGTCGCTAAATATGACTTTTTTCCATTCCTCGTATGTCCAGTGTCAGTGTCCGTACTCTCTTACAAATTGTAGTCGCGCTTTTATATTTTTTCTACTAAGCAAAGGTGTACTTGCTGGTCTTCTGGAATTTAACTCGCTGTATTGTAATCTTCTTGTTATAGTACGAGAACTCACTGAAGGAAACCCTTTTCCATCTAATACAGACTTAATTTCTCTAGCAGTTATAAATGGATCTTTCTTCGCTGCCCGTAAAATGTACCTATCTGTTACAGCGCTAGTCTTTTTAGGTCTCCCTGCCATTTTCATTAGCAATACGTGCCCCATGGTTTTGAAACATTTAATAACACCGAAAACGGTGGCCCTGAGTAGGCGATATTTTCTGGAAATATCTACTTGTATCATGCCCTTTTCGTAATCAGATATGATAAGTTTTTCAAATCTGTTGAAAGAGGAACTCCAGAAGGCATGATGATAAATGATTAATTTCGATTTCTGGTCACTAACGCTCAATAAACGATTCAATTTTGTACTGTCAATTTACTTCTGTCTACTATATATTTATATTTCTTGTCATAGTTCGAGTTTTAACTAAAATTTAAATATTCTTTGAATATACAGCAATGACTTTCGTTTAGCGTTATTACATCCAATTGTTACTTTCAAAGTGAATACATATCTACAATAATATTAGACCAAATTTCATTTGTCAATTTATTTATGGCTACCAGTCTAGTTAAATATTTTCGATTCAGTGACGGCAAATCTTATTTGTGCACTATAATTATACTGATTTCTTGCAGTAATGTTACAGATAATAAGTGTAAAAATTAATGAATTTTTTATTTTTATTATTAATTAGTCTCATTATATATGCTGTCTTCACTAAATGAACAACACTTTAAAATAGTTATCGATTAAATCATTCTTTGTTTTTTCGTCATTACATAAACACCCGGGTCCAGACAAAAATCACAGAGACCGCTCAAAATTTGCAAATATTTTTTCTGTACACGCCTCCATTGATTGAAGGACACTAAATCACCATGACCTGGCCTACAGAACGATTACAGATATTTTGAAAATGATAGTATTTACACTGTATAGATGTACTGAATTTGTAAAACCATTGCGGTTTGATTGACCGGACCCGGATGGTTAAGGGTTAAATCTAAATTGTCATAGAATCATAGAAATATTTCACTGACCTTATGTACTCCGCTATGGTTTGCTCTGGGCTGTAGTGGTGGATATCTCTGAGTTAGAATAGAGAATATTGAATAATGTTTTGTAAAATCAGAATTAGTCTTTTCTCTTGACTACACTACTCGAGTCGAATTGAATTTTGTAGGATAGGTTTAGACAATTGTAAGCGAAAATGTCCAAATATTCATTTCACATTTCGGCTAGCCATTTTTTAAAAGCCTAGGCATACACGACATACACGTTGCACCAAATGTACTCACGTACTCACTTTTAAATATAAGTATACAGACAATGATATGTACAATCTTAATCAACATGAGCAGAAAGTCAAGTTTAACGATATTATCACTGAAAGTTTATTGTTAATTTAAACACAAACGAACGATTCGAGAGTTATATTTATATAAACACTTTTAAATAATATAGTTTTAAACACAGCAAATTGTAAATGAAAACACACAAACTCTTTGATAATTCTCGTAACACTGAATCAGCAGAATTAAAAATGTATGGTCTGTGATTAAACATGTTTGCTGTGGTTCGTTAGTAGCGACGAGTTCTTATTGGTCACATGATTAGCTGATACCATTGCACTCTGATTCAAAATTACAAAATAATAATAATAGTATATTAAGTATTAAGAACGGTAAGGACAGTTTACCGATCAAAGACAATGTTTGGGGACTGAACGAAGCGAAGGTCCCAATTTTGTCTGAGATGGGTAATTCCTTAACGTTCGTGATGCTTATACTATTTTTTGTAACATTGCACTCTGATTCAAAATTACAAAATAATAATAATAATAATAATAGTATATTAAGTATTAAGAACGGTAAGGACAGTTTACCGATCAAAGACAATGTTTGGGGACTGAACGAAGCGAAGGTCCCAATTTTGTCAGAGATCGGTAATTCCTTAACGTTCGTGATGCTTATACTATTTTTTGTAACATTGCACTCTGATTCAAAATTACAAAATAATAATAATAATAATAATAGTATATTAAGTATTAAGAACGGTAAGGACAGTTTACCGATCAAAGACAATGTTTGGGGACTGAACGAAGCGAAGGTCCCAATTTTGTCAGAGATCGGTAATTCCTTAACGTTCGTGATGCTTATACTATTTTTTGTAACATTGCACTCTGATTCAAAATTACAAAATAATAATAATAATAATAATAGTATATTAAGTATTAAGAACGGTAAGGACAGTTTACCGATCAAAGACAATGTTTGGGGACTGAACGAAGCGAAGGTCCCAATTTTGTCTGAGATCGGTAATTCCTTAACGTTCGTGATGCTTATACTATTTTTTGTAACATTGCACTCTGATTCAAAATTACAAAATAATAATAATAATAATAATAATAATAATAATAATAATAATAATAATAGTATATTAAGTATTAAGAACGGTAAGGACAGTTTACCGATCAAAGACAATGTTTGGGGACTGAACGAAGCGAAGGTCCCAATTTTGTCAGAGATCGGTAATTCCTTAACGTTCGTGATGCTTATACTATTTTTTGTAACATTGCACTCTGATTCAAAATTACAAAATAATAATAATAATAATAATAGTATATTAAGTATTAAGAACGGTAAGGACAGTTTACCGATCAAAGACAATGTTTGGGGACTGAACGAAGCGAAGGTCCCAATTTTGTCTGAGATCGGTAATTCCTTAACGTTCGTGATGCTTATACTATTTTTTGTAACATTGCACTCTGATTCAAAATTACAAAATAATAATAATAATAATAATAATAATAGTATATTAAGTATTAAGAACGGTAAGGACAGTTTACCGATCAAAGACAATGTTTGGGGACTGAACGAAGCGAAGGTCCCAATTTTGTCAGAGATCGGTAATTCCTTAACGTTCGTGATGCTTATACTATTTTTTGTAACATTGCACTCTGATTCAAAATTACAAAATAATAATAATAATAATAATAGTATATTAAGTATTAAGAACGGTAAGGACAGTTTACCGATCAAAGACAATGTTTGGGGACTGAACGAAGCGAAGGTCCCAATTTTGTCTGAGATCGGTAATTCCTTAACGTTCGTGATGCTTATACTATTTTTTGTAACATTGCACTCTGATTCAAAATTACAAAATAATAATAATAATAATAATAATAATAATAATAATAGTATATTAAGTATTAAGAACGGTAAGGACAGTTTACCGATCAAAGACAATGTTTGGGGACTGAACGAAGCGAAGGTCCCAATTTTGTCAGAGATCGGTAATTCCTTAACGTTCGTGATGCTTATACTATTTTTTGTAACATTGCACTCTGATTCAAAATTACAAAATAATAATAATAATAATAATAATAGTATATTAAGTATTAAGAACGGTAAGGACAGTTTACCGATCAAAGACAATGTTTGGGGACTGAACGAAGCGAAGGTCCCAATTTTGTCTGAGATCGGTAATTCCTTAACGTTCGTGATGCTTATACTATTTTTTGTAACATTGCACTCTGATTCAAAATTACAAAATAATAATAATAATAATAATAATAATAATAGTATATTAAGTATTAAGAACGGTAAGGACAGTTTACCGATCAAAGACAATGTTTGGGGACTGAACGAAGCGAAGGTCCCAATTTTGTCAGAGATCGGTAATTCCTTAACGTTCGTGATGCTTATACTATTTTTTGTAACATTGCACTCTGATTCAAAATTACAAAATAATAATAATAATAATAATAGTATATTAAGTATTAAGAACGGTAAGGACAGTTTACCGATCAAAGACAATGTTTGGGGACTGAACGAAGCGAAGGTCCCAATTTTGTCTGAGATCGGTAATTCCTTAACGTTCGTGATGCTTATACTATTTTTTGTAACATTGCACTCTGATTCAAAATTACAAAATAATAATAATAATAATAATAATAATAATAATAATAGTATATTAAGTATTAAGAACGGTAAGGACAGTTTACCGATCAAAGACAATGTTTGGGGACTGAACGAAGCGAAGGTCCCAATTTTGTCAGAGATCGGTAATTCCTTAACGTTCGTGATGCTTATACTATTTTTTGTAACATTGCACTCTGATTCAAAATTACAAAATAATAATAATAATAATAATAATAGTATATTAAGTATTAAGAACGGTAAGGACAGTTTACCGATCAAAGACAATGTTTGGGGACTGAACGAAGCGAAGGTCCCAATTTTGTCTGAGATCGGTAATTCCTTAACGTTCGTGATGCTTATA
This sequence comes from Harpalus rubripes, assembly GCA_963082715.1. Classification (NCBI taxonomy): domain Eukaryota; kingdom Metazoa; phylum Arthropoda; class Insecta; order Coleoptera; family Carabidae; genus Harpalus; species Harpalus rubripes. Next base: position 14,317,295 of record OY720460.1, read on the forward strand.
CTATTTTTTGTAACATTGCACTCTGATTCAAAATTACAAAATAATAATAATAATAATAATAATAATAATAATAGTATATTAAGTATTAAGAACGGTAAGGACAGTTTACCGATCAAAGACAATGTTTGGGGACTGAACGAAGCGAAGGTCCCAATTTTGTCAGAGATCGGTATTTTTTGTACGATCGACGCACAAAATTTAAAAGAAAAATAAGATTTGAAAATTATTTTGACATTTTAGGTGTCATTTTTGAAGTAAGCTTTGATTTTTTCCTCCCGCTACCCTTGGTAAGGGAGGTATAGGGATCGTGCTAAAAATCGCATATCGAGATTTTGGTAAATGACCACGTTTTAAGGTCCCTAGAATCCAATTTTATCATTTTTACGATGATGTCTGTGTGTATATGTGGATCATCCTCTCTAACTCAAATGCTATCATTCAGAAAATTTTGAGATCTTGTATTTCGAACTTTTTCTATTTTCTATATTGAAAAGAGCCCATTAGATTTTGGTGAAAATCGGATAACCGGAAATGACACTTTACTAGAAGATCAAAATAGTTTTTCTTCGAAAAAAACCTTTAAATGTTATTTTTTCGAGATTAATGTTATTATAAAAACTAAAGATTATTAAATTTTCATTTGCATTAATACTTTTTCTATATATTTTATGGATAAATTTATAAAATTAACTATAATTTAAATCCCAGAGCCTATGCTTTAAACAAACAAAACGTAGTTATTCAAATGTATGTAACTGACAGATAAATGTCACTATCAAAGAACTTATCATCCTGAACGGTAAGTGAAGCACATTACTTACCGACTGAGTCACATCACTTACCGTTCAGTAATTTGTAAATAAGACCCACTGTCTTGGAAACACTATCAGTAAACATAAAAAATAATCCGATCGTGCAAAAGGATTATTATCCCACTACTGATATTTTCCTATCATTGTTATATTGAAATAACAATTGTCAATGTGTTGATTGCAACAAAGAATATTTTAATTAAAGCTCAAGACTATTGATTACAATATTGAATTCAACAATGAATTTAATAGAAAAAAGTAAAATAAATATCCTGCTAAACGGATAATTTTCTGGCATTGTTGCAAGCTATAACTGTAAAATTGTTGATTACAATGATGGATACGACGCTCAAAAACATTAAATTCATATATGAATCGATAATACTAATTTAATTAGTTCAACATAATGTGAAATAATTTGTGATTTCCTATATAATTATATACATTGTGTGTTAAAAGCGGCCTACCTGTATCTATCTCTCTCTTCACTCGCCTGTTGCATTATGGGTGACGTTTCTTCTAATCTCTTGTCCACTTCTTACATATTATACTAACATTCATAATGCAGAGAGTCTTGTTTAACACTGAAAGTTTTTGTCGATTTTAAATCACTCATTGTTAAAAATTATTGTTGACACAAATATATTAACCACTAAAAGTCAAATATTATTACGAAAAGTATTGATTTATTAATAAAAACGGAACATGTAATGTTATAAATAAATATATACATGATATCATCCTTATCATTATTGTCTTCTCCTAGACGAGTATCTCTAGGCTCTCATGGCTGTGAGAGTGTTGTGGGGTCGTAGGATGGGCATTGCTTGTTGAGGCAATGGGGCGTGGGGGGCGACGCGCCGGTAAAGCGAGGCGGAGGGCCAACCACATTCGCTCTGAGCCCGTGGACTGCCAAGAGACGACTCGAATGCAAGGAGAGGAGATAATGCTGCGGAGAGTCTCGCCTTGGTTGTTCTTCACCTGGAATTGAATTGAGAATTTGTTATAAATTAGTTCTAGAAGATGACTACTCAAAGTTATTTATAATAAACTTATGTAACAAGCTTTCAGAATAAAATTACGCTATCAGAAAAATAGTATGAAATATGGAGAGAGGCAATTCAACTTAGGCGAGATGTAATGAGATGAGTTTTAGTAAAGTCAGCAAAAACCACTTAGTAACTCTCTCGCCGAAGTATGATGCGTCAGTTCGCAATTATGCGGCTCCAAGCGAGGAGTTTGTCGCCGTACGAATAGACGCTAAATGACATGGTACATTAAGGCCCGGGCCACACTATGCGTTTTGGCGGGACCGGTAAAACCGCATCCGGTCAAACGGGATGGATCGAACAGCGTCCACATATATCCCGCTAAACAGGACGGCAGCAATGACAACCCGATTCGGACACAGTCGGACCAATGTCTGATCGGTGCAGAGACCAAATAGTATACGTTGTCTGTTAAAAAACAAAACCAAACCTTTGTGAACGCTCGCATTATCTCCAATGTGTTATAGTTGTCATGCGGCAAATTGACCGTCCGGTCAAACCGCAACATGCTGCGGTAGTATCCGGCAACCGGACCGCAACCGCATCGGTGAGGACGCATTCATGTAAAATAATAAGTTGTTGTCTTCCCGGTAAACCGGTCCCGTTAAACCGGTCCCGCCAAAACGCATAGTGTGGCCAGAGCCTTAAATGTTAACACAAGTGTTATGTGTTATTGTCATATATTCAACATGTTTACTTATTTCAATATACGAGGTCTGTTAGAAAAGTATTCGACCTTTGGCCGGGAAAAAAACTGGCATACTAGGAGCGTTGGAAACCTAATCACCTATAAAGTAATCTCCTTGGTATTCCAAACACTTCTCCTAGCGATGCCGCCATTGTTGGAAGCATTCCGAGAAAGCCTCTTTCGGAATAAAGTTTAGCTCGGCTGTCTTTGCAGCCGTAATGTCTTCTCTTGTCTGAAATCGCGTTCCTTTCAATGGCCTCTTGAGTTTGGGGAATAGCCAGAACTCGCAGGGGGGCATATTACGAGAGTAAGGAACCTGTTGAATCACAGGAGTTGTTCTTCGCCAATCAAGTGCGAGGAATGTGCTGGAGCATTGTCGTGATGGAGGCGCCAATTTCCTGTTGACCACAACTCCGATCTCTTGCGCCGCACAGCATCACGTAGTATATTATATATTATATTACAAGAGGTGGTCTCCTGTGGATCCCTGTACTGCGACCTGTAGACTTATTGTACCCTCCAGATTTACTCCTATTCTAGGACTCCTTTTTGTTTAATAAACTCCAGGGTTTTCTTCAAATCTAAATCTTTTAGCATATCCTGCTGAATCTTTTCTGCCCCCAGGATATTATATCTACTGCTCGTAAAGGCTTCACAGTGACATATAAGGTGCTGAGGGGTTTCTTCCCCTTCACCACACCCCCTGCATGTTGGTTCTTGTGTTAATCCCATCGTGTGCAGGTGTTTGTTTAGTAGACGTGTCCTGTTAGGAGTCCTGTTATTAATCTAACGTCTTGTTGGCTCATTAGGAGTAAACGTTCCGTTCTTTTCTATGATTGGTTCATTTAGGAAGAACTTTGAGTGTCTCTGCCCTGGTGACTCCAACCAGTGATTCTTGTGCAATGTCTTTATTTCCAACTTAATTGTCTCCGTTGATATTTCGAAAGCCGGTTCTGGTCCTGTGAAAGGAAAACTTGTCCCCTTCTTAGCCAGACTATCTGCTACCTGGTTTCCTTCGATCTCTGAATGCCCGGATACCCATATTAATTTCAATTTGTTCCTCACTCCTAGTGCATTTAATCTGTGGATGCACTCTAGAAAAAGTCCAGATTCTGTCTCACAAGATTCTAGTGCTTATAGTGCGGCTTGGCTGTCTGTTACTATAGAGATTCTTCTGTTGCTAAAGTGGCTCTCTAGTAGTATTTTGGCGCAGGTTAGAATTACGTACAATTTTGCATCACGTAGTACTCTTTGGTGATTGTTTGACCCTGTGGTGCGTACTCGTGGTGTACCACACCGCGGGAGTCAAAAAAGCAGTCAGCATCATTTTGACATTGCTGCGCACTTGGTGGGCCTTCTTTGGTCTTGATGACGCGGAATGCTTCCACTGTGACGATTGGGATTTGGTTTCCGGGTCGTACCCGTACACTCCGGACTCGTCACCAGTGATTATGGTGTTCGTGAAGTCGGGGTCACTGTTTGTGGATTCCAGCATGTCTTGTGACGAAGTTGCTTTTGGTCCGTCATCAGCAGCTTCGGCACGAATTTCGCCGCCACTCTCTTCATGGCTAAATCTTCGGTCATAACGGAATAAGCCGAAAAAGTGACGGTCTCGCATCACCACAGCGTTCACTTTGGCAATGACCTGGTCATTTCGGCATGTTGATATTCGACCGGAGCGTGGCTTGCTCTCCACCGATGTGCGGTCGTCTTTAAACTGGTTGTACCACTCCTTAATCTGTGTGATGCCCATAGCATCATCACCGAAAGCCGTCTGAATCTTCCGAATGATTTCCATCTGACTGTCGTCCAGTTTTAGGCAAAATTTGATGCAATAGCGCTGCTCCAGTCGTTTCGTCATTTTCTTGTAATGAAAAACCGACGAGACCACTACACACTACTGCACTCAAATGCTGCTTGCCAGCAACAGGCGCTATCGACAGGCGGGAAAAAATTCACGCATGCGCACGAAGGTTCAAGGTCGGCTCATGGAAGCGCGCTTAATTCAAATCCATCAGGTTTTCGCAAAAAAAATAAGATCGGATACTTTTCTAACAGACCTCGTATATATCCTTAAATTACACGGTGTTGGTATTAATTAAAATGAACCCTAAATAACAGTGAAAACTAGTGGTGTCAACTGCAGTGACTAAGGGGGTTCCAGTCAACATGCATTGGCAACTGATTTTAAGCTTGCAGCGCCAAATTTGAACTCACGGAGTTGAGATAAATTGACATTTAATAATTTCTTTTGTATTTAAATGTGTATTATTAAGAAATACTGCATTTCTAAAAGGAAGTAATATAAATTTAATGGATAAAATTAATGTTTATACAATCAAACTAATGTCACATAACATTATCTTACACAATCAACGATAGTTCCGAAAATGGCACCAGATGTCATATTGCTTAAAGCCAGTTGCCAATAGCATACACGACGATTAGGAGTTTGTAAACATCTGCCTATTTACATACTCCCGAAAAGGGGAATTCGAATCATTTGTATCGTTATCGTTGTTAGATTTGGAAGTCCATTAGTTACAGTTGGCAGTAAACTAAAAATACCGACTGTAAGTAAAATATGAGGATTTTGACGCACGTTGTATATAAATAATAGGTTAGTAGCCCGCTGTAGTATTGACAGCTCGAAGAATGGTGATAATAAACTTATGTTTAGCATAAAGTGAATCAGAATTTATACATCGTAATATTAGTGGTTCTTACTTGTGGCACTTGTTTCGGCAGCGGTTTCAACGTAACAGCGAGTACTGGATGGTTGGCAGGACTGAGCGCTTGCAGTTGTTTCAAGGCGTGAAGAAGTGCTGCAGGTTCCCAACGTTCGCCGAGAGCTCCTGGGGATAATACAGCCAGAAGACGACGGGATTTTCTCGCTGCTTCAGCTAACTCCACATGCCCTAAAAAAATATTAAATTGCTATTATGATAAGTCCGTTGCCATTTATATTAAAATCAGCTTACATAAATTTTATGTTTAATACTTACAATAGTTAACGTTACTGGAAAATTCTCTGGATCCACATTTGTAGTGATATTTGGCTTCCAATTTTGGAATTAAAACTCCTAACACTATATCAGCGTCTTTCTGTGAATAGCAGATCAGCACATCGTTCAGTTTGCCATCTGAAAATAAATATGACAATATCAATACCAATCCTAACCAGTGCCGACTTAAGACATTTTGCCGCCCAGGGTTAATTTTTAAAAATCGCCATTTTCAACAAAGCAAAAGTTGTTTTTCCAACATCAAACTGCCAAGAGCCAGGAGAAAAAAGATAAATGTTACAAATTTTGTTTTTTCATTACGCGAATTTTGAAACCCCATCGAATGTTTTTGGAATGACAAAGTGTATTAATCTTATTTCGAAACTCAGATTGGTCATTTCTTAAAATTATTATACCCACAGATGGGTCAAGTTTCAACTTATATGGGACCTAACAGAATTTCTCCGTTATTTTTGCCGGTTTACGGTTTTCGATTCAGCTCCGGTTCGAAGTCCTGGTTTAATGAAAAGTCTCGTGGAATAGATTATAGGTAGAAATTACGAAAGTCCATGAACTCCCATATTTTTGAAATTCAATGATAAGTTATTTTCGAATTGGTTCTGAAACGTTGGTTGATAGAACATTTCAAATGTTCGCAGAAAAAATCTTCACCAGTTTCACGACTTTGCAGTCGGAGCTTTTTCGCTACATAAGTCACTCGTCCAAACTTTTTGCGTCATTTGGTGGTTTTGTTGATTGTGTAATTCAGTGGTTCATTTTTAGCAACCGTTGTCAACATAGGTACTTATATGGTTAAATTTTTAACCAGTTCCTAAAAATTAACTACTGAGTTACGGAATCTCATAAGATAGCCACGAGTACTGAACAGAAATCGGCTGACCAAGTTATAATTTGCGTATATCGCTGTCGAACATTCATCTTTTTATACTCTGACGCTTGGACCGTCATCCTTTTTAGATCTTGTCTTACAATTTCTGAGGCCTGTATCTTAGAATTGATTGTTACCGTTTTGCCTCTTTACCATTTAAAAGCACCCACCTTCAATCTATAAGTGCCAGTCATCTCATATTGCTAGAAAATGAACATTCATCCTTTTCCCTTGGCTCTTAAATTTTCTTTAATTAAATTTTTTATTTAAAAAAATTAAGAACTTGCTCTACTCGGTGTACCGCCCTTTACGTATCTACCGCCGGGGGCTATAGACCCCAAAAGCCCCCCCCCCCTACCATTAAGCCGGCACTGATCCTAACATAAAGCTAAGGTGATCAAAAAAACGAAAAAATATCCAAATTATACAAATTGAACATCACGATGATCTTATGTCTTACCTGAATCTTCGACGGTCCCGAAGTAATCCTTGAACCATACGCGAAGGGCAAGACCATATTGCATGTTTAAAGCCACTGTTGTCAGAAGCAGTAGTAACAATATGGCAAAAATTACACCAATCTTTTTCCATGGCACGGGGTTGGGTATTACTTGTTCCACCAATACTGGAAATGAGAAAAATAAGTCTTTTTATACATAAACACGAGGGCTGTTTGATATGTCAGTGCCTTTAATAAGAGATGGCGCTCATCGCAAATTTGACATCCTTTTTAGGCATAGAAACAAAATTTGAAATACATCTGGCAAATGGTACATTTTTGATAGCGTTCGAAAACCTATCAGTTTTTACGCAAAACTATTAAGGAGACCAAAGAAAAGCTAAAAAAGGAATAAGGGATTCTAGTCGTTCCATGGTCTACAAATGATTCACTGAATTTCGTTGTGGTTGTACAAGCACGCATGTTGCTAAGCACGCAGGATGTCCTAATGACGTCGCAATTGAAGAGATAGTTAATAAAATCCATGATATCGTATTAGACAACCAATGACTGAAGGTATGCGAGATAGCTAAGATGGTAAACATTTCAGACAAACGTGTATTTAATATCCTGCACGAATTTTTGGGCATGAAAGAGCTACTCGCAAGAAGGGTGCTGCGTTTGCTGACAGTGGATCAAAAACGAAATCGAGTGTCCATTTCTAAGCAGTATTTCGACATGTACATACGAGCGCAATCATTGATGCAATATGGATACATCGCTATACGCCAGAAATGAAAAAACAGGCAACGCGGTGGATTTCTCCATGTCCACGGTTTTCTGGGATTTACTGGCCATAATCTCCATTATCTATGTGGAAAAGCGGTAAACGATTGCAAGACAGTATTATGCCACGTTATTGGATCGTTTTCATGCCGAATAGATGAAAAATCGGGCCCACTTGGTAAAGAAACAAGTGCTGTTCCACAATAATAAAGCACCAGCGCACACCTCCGCAATTTCAGTGGCCAAATTACACGAATTGCATTACGAACTGCTCCCTTATATACCTTATTCTCCCGATTAGACCTCCTGTGACTTTTACTTCTTTCCAAACATGAAAAATGGGTAGGTAAGAAAAGATTCGCACCGAACAATTAGATCATAGCTGAAATGAGCGCATATTTTACAGAGTTCGCGAAATTTTATTTTTTGGTAGGCTTAAAGAAGTTGTAATATCGTTCGGCAAACTGTGTTGCATTAAAAAAACACTATAATGAAAAATAAATTGAAATTTAAAAGGAAAAAAAATTACTTCAAAGTCACTGACTTATCAAACAGCCCTCGTATTAACTTTTTAAACTAAAATTGCAGAAAAAATAACTTCAACGTCAGAAAAAATAAATTCAATGTATCAATTTACCTTTTCCGAAATAGAATTAACTTTTTCTGAAATTTGTAATCTTCAGGAACAAGTAAAGTTGGTTGTAAATAGCATAAATTTATAAGCAATGCAATTTCCACTTCAAGTGCAGGTAGTACCTTTGAATGTACCTCAATACCTCAAAGAACGGGTAGAAGACTAGATGATTGAACAATATTAAACAGAAACCAGTACCACTACTAAACTATTTGTAATAACTGATGTCTCATAGTGCTTACCTTTTTCTGTGATATTGACTGGCATGTCAATGTATTTGTCTGGTTTACTAATGCGGCAGATGTAGTCTCCATAGTCTTCATGGGTCACTTTGTCAATTACTAGGTAAGCACCTATTGTCAGGCCGTCCTCTCTGTAACAAACAAATAAGAAATTTTTGATAGTTATAGTGTTACCTAATGAAGAATATGCAGAAATGTTTTATTCATTAAAAAGAAATAATGGAATAAGTTAAGAACTATGGGTACTTAGGTAAAATGGATTTTCTATAAAAACACAAAAAAATTATATATATTTATTGTCAATTTTTGTATTTGTGATGCGATCTATGACAATAACAAACATTCTATACAAATTCATAAGTAAAATTCGTTGCTCGGATACTTAAGAGTGCTGCAAAATTTTGCAGCACCTAGTTCTGCAAAGAGTCGCTTTCGGCATAAAAAACAAACCAAAAAATTGCATTTTCAGTGCAGGAGTAGAAAAAATTAATTTTGTATTCTTTTGTAACTATTTCCATCTTAATATTCCTTTAGATAGGTTCCCCATTCGAATAAATATGTTTATTATTTCTAGAATTTAAAGATTACGTAAACGTAATATTCAAAAATTGATTTCAATATTGTTTATATCGTTATTTTATAAATCGTTCCGCCGATCAGCCCCATAAGACACTGTGTGCCGACCGATCGACCTCAAAAGACAACGGCCCACCGGGAATTGTCCGGTAACCTTTATGGCCAGTCCGCCCTTGTTCTGATAGGGGATTCCACCATTTTTAAATATAATTTCATCTAAACGTATAAGTAAAACTAAGAATGTCGGTGATAATTCGGTGAAAAAATTCCTATTAATAAGCGAATTTGAAAATATAGATGTGACGTCACGAATATAAGTTTTTATATCAAACTATTTTCTTCGTGGACCTAAATGTTCCAGAAACATATACTATTTCTAAATTATATTTATAAAGAATAAATGAATATTATTATACTGTACAAGTCTACATAATTTATAATTGGAAATATATTTAAATTATTACCTAAGTTTAATGCAAAATATGTAGATTCAAGTAAAAACTGTTTGAGAATTGCACTACTGGACTGATAGCCAGGCCTCCGCTATTTGAATTTCTCTACTTCTATTGGTAATTGGCTCCGCCCCTAACTGGGTATACGTTATATATTTATAGGCCGTCATATGAGTGACGAGCTACTATAACAAAAATCTACTTATTTCCGAAGTATTTCAATTATGTCGTTTTATTTCTTTATTAATATTTATTATTAAGCGTATACTTTCAATATTTTTTCCTAATTTCTCTTAAACCAATTGCGCTGTAATCCCCTATTGTTTATGTTTTGAAATATACCTATGAAAATTTCATCCATTTTGGACGCATACTTATTGGTTGAGGGTCATTTGAGTCAACCGAATACAATGTTTTTACCTTCCGTCACCTTAGGTAAGGAAGGTCTTGTCTTTGACGAAAAAATTCGATGAGGAGTTTTTACTAAATAAGCCCGTTTTAGAGTCCCTAACGGAAGTTTATTTATTAATGCAGATATATAGCCGAATAACATCATTTTCTGTCAGTGTCACTGACACTGTGTCAGTATCATATTTTTCACATATTTGGTTTTACATTTGCTAATAACCTTAACAGTTGACTAGTTTTGAATTTTGAATGCTTTTGGAGCCGCGATTGCTCACTTTAGATCAAGAAATGCAGTCTACTGAACATTTCCAAGGCCCTATTGAAGCGATTTAAGTAAAACAAGTTGGATTTTTAAATTTTGATGATAATTGTATCCACTACTATACTTCTGAGACGAAAGAACAATGAAAACATTGGATTGCGAAAGATGATCTTGCTCCAGAGAAGCAGAGATGGTTATAAATCACGTATACATCTTCCCATCTTGGTTTCTTGCTTGCGACTGCGAAGAACACTATCCTTGGTCTCAGTGTTTTTCTCCACTTTGTCGTTGACAATTCAGTTTGTTTTATTCGGCGGCGTTTTACTACTAAACAGCAGAGCCTTGTCTCTGATTGTCGTCACTAATTACCTGCTCATTATGTTTTTATCTCTTGTCTTGTCGCTGTGTCGAAACAACTCCAAACAGAGATCTCGACATACTTCGGTTTATAGGCTCAGAAAAAATGTTATTACTGTGATTAACTGAATTGGAAATAAAAGGATATATGGGTGATTTTAATGATTATGGGGTTTGAGAAAAAATAATGAGATATTTTGTTCAAAAAGTAATAATATTTTCGGTCAAATTCAGTTTTATTTGTGGTGGAAATGATGGCGCAGAATTTACGTAAACAGCATCCAACTCAGGTTTAATTTGCACAGATGTATTGTCTATTAAAAGCAAGAATATAACCAAGTAAGCGTCCAAAATGGCTAAATTTTTCAGAAGTATATTTCAAAACATAAACTGAGGCGTTGCACGTTTTTTTTTCTTTGCTTTAATCGAAAGAATAAGAAAAAATATTTGACCCCTATTTTTTATTTTTGTCGTATTATTCTGTTCATGGGAAAATTGTCTTTGATATTATAAAGCAGGCTTTATAGATTGCATAGAACAGAATGGAATAGAACAGAATAGAATAGCACAGGGAATAAAAATATAAACCAGTGCATATGCACGGAACCATTTATATTTGTATAGAATGGAATAGAATAGCACAGAATAGAATACGAAATAACCATATTTTATTTCCTGTTCTATTCCATTCCCGTTCCTATTCCATTTGGGTTACTCCGATGCTATTTTTGTGATTCCGATGTATTTTTTTGTAGTAATTTCGTAAATAAGGATACATTCATACGGGTACACTTAAAAAACTGATCGCTATCTGTACTTTTCATTTCATCTCGTAGATATAAATAATAAATATTTATTAATCATTCTGTCACAAATCACACAATTGTCAAAATGACATATATTTACTTCACAAACAGTGAAATTAGTGCACAAGAATGAATATTCAATTTATTCTAAAAGTGACATTTTATTCCATTCTATGTAAACTATAAATGGTCTTAAAAATTTCTATTCCTATTCTGTTCTATTCCTTAATCCATTTTATTCTATTCTATTCTATGCAATCTATAAAGCAGGCTTAATGTTTGAATTTCCGCTTCTCCTTTCGCCTAATGACGTTCGAAAAGACCTATCCAATGAGGGTGTGGCTTACATTTGCCACCGACGGAAATTAAACGAGTGACAGTCATGATAGAAGTCAACTACTACTGATTTTTGTATTTGGAAATAATCAAACATGGTTGTAAAAAAATGTTATTTGCAGTGTGCCCAAATAGAACTTATAATAGGGAAAAATATTTCTAGTAGTGCTTCAAAACGAAGAAAGAAGAATGAAATGGTTGTCGCAAGTAAAGATAAAAACATAAAATCGAAACTTCTTTGTTATAAAGATCATTTTGATGTAAATATAAATATTTTTATAATTAAATAAGCATTATTGAATACATTTAATTTTTTAGCTGGAAAATGATGCACTCAGGCTACAGTTTCTTATACCGGCTAATCTTTGCACTACTGGAGCATAAGAGAGATTGATAAATTCAGGATAAAACATTACTAGATGGTATTTCTTAAGACCACTACTGACGATAATGTCAATCTCCAACTGAAGAGGATCTATTTCAAACAATGTGTCGCTGGAATATGTTTTATATATGTTTTAATAATATTGTATTCTGTATGTTCCTAACACGAAATAAATCCAAGTCAAAATAGAAAATAAAGTGTGTGTGTATGTGTGTCATAAAGTGTGAAACGCGACGACATACGGTTTGTATAAATAATTAAATAAATAAATAAACAAATAAATAAACAAACAAATAAATAAATATATCAACACGGCATAGTACTATAGCTGGGTGGGCCAAGTTGCTGTATACGCAGATTTCTTTAATGACGATGACATATTTATTTAGGTATTATTTCAAATCTTTAGTATCAGTTTTCTACATGGAGACAAAAATATAACGCACGTGTAAGCGATTAGAATGGTGCCAAGAATATTTGCCGGCCAACTCAAGAGGGTAATAAATGTCCATAGGTCTGAGGGTTGTGAAACTTAAGACAGGCCAGGCATGAGATTGTAGCGTGAGAATGTGTACAGTTCGAATGAATATTAGAATTTACAATAATATTTAGAATGTTTGACAATTAATAACCAACTAATATGACTAACTAACATTAACTAATTAATTTACCATTGTAGTAGCATGAGAAACAATATAACAGCGTGATACTAAATAAATTCCACAAGTTATTTCGAAGCCGGCCCTGACAGGGAAAATACCTATGAACCTATGAATTACTAGATAAAACATGAACAATTAATAAAACAATCAACGAAAGGGTTAACAGGCTCCTCATTGATGTCGATAAACATTTCATGTTTATTTAAACATTTTTGTTTTGTGTAAATATTTTCACTTTAGGTAAACCAAGAATTAAATGAACATTATGAAGTGGGGGTTGAAAGCAGCACTCTCGCAGGCCATCTCTGTCCCACTCACCAGTCCGAGATTTAAAGGTATCTTTGTTTAAGTAGGGGGTGAAATCACCACTACCTCGTAGCATCTTTGTCGTTCACGCAGAATACAGATCTTGGTGTCTTTGTCTAATATATAGGGCATATGTGATTTTTTGAATGCAACTAATTAGCAAATCAACAGGCGAGAATTCTCTCCACAAACAGGCACAGGGAAGCAAGGGTGGCTACTTGGGATGAGTTCGCACAAATCAGGGACAACAATTATAAGCTGTCTCCGTTCAACATACAATCTGCATATGCAGAAACTTCCCCACTACATCGGGACATCAACGAATGAGGCGCATATCATTGAGATGTTTTTCTCAGAAATTTCTGTCTGTTACAGTTTCACGTATGAACATCTAATCTTCCATCCTTTCCACCCCCAATCTTTAGGGGTGGCGTCTATGTGTTTAAAACTGGGTGCACGGCACTCGGAAAGGCATCTTGGTTTCGACCAGGATCAGCCTCTATGGTAGCTTGATCGGCATTAATGATCATTGGTAATTTTTGAGGCTTTGGTATTGGTGTTATACGTTGGTATTGCTGTAAGGTGTCGGCTACGCTCTCACCTGCAGCCCTGGGATATTATCGAACGCATTGAACGGTTAGTGGTGTCAGGATAACAGGGAAGTGCACGCTCCACTATCGTGGTCCAGTTGCAATTTTCCAACAACGGCACTCACTCTCCGTACGGTTGCAACGTTGATAACAGGGAAGCGCACGCTCCACACAGTGGTCCAGTTGCGATTTTCCAACAATGTTGTATTCCGTTTAATACAATATAAATAAACGGTCAGTGGTGTCAGGATAACAGGGAAGTGCACGCTCCACTATCGTGGTCCAGTTGCAATTTTCCAACCTCGTCACTCACTCCCCGTACGATTACGACGTCGATAACAGGGAAGCGCACGCTCCACACCGTGGTCCAGTTGCGATTTTCCAACTACGTCGTATATCGATATTAAATATCCATGTAATAAATATAACACCATACCAAGTATTATATGTGTATTGGACATCTCGTATGTCTGTGACGCTATATGCGTCTTCCTACATCTGGGGGACATCATCCACGGCCGTAGCCACGGCTGACCACGGCACACGTACCAAGGCCGCTGTCCCGCTCTCCGGCTGTACCACGACGCTGCCTGCGCTGCGCCCCGGTGCGGACCCCGTCCGAGCCCGCTGACAGCCACGGTCCTAACCAGGGCATACCCACGCCGTCCCCGGCCATAAGTATCAGACATTTTCATTGTACTGAAGATATTTTTAATCCATGTTTTTCTTGTTGAATAAACGTTGTTTATTGTTGAATCTATGTTTTTATTTGTTTTATTCCTCACGCTACCACGACTTCAAATCAAAGAATTCTGGGCACTATTTACATTAACACAACGTAGGGTATTATTGACGATCACAATAAATTGTACGCCGGTGGTTTCACACTGCCGCGTTACATAATTTGGTGCCTAGTGACCAGGATTTGAAGTTTTTTGAGGTTGGTGGTGTGAAGTTTAAGACAGGTAATGAACAAGGATCAACAGGTGTTTGTGTGAGAGATAGACTCTGAGAGAAAGACTCATGTGTACGTTATAGACTCGTTTGAGAAGTAGACTTTTTTGTTTTTGTTGTTTTTTTTAAGACTTTAAGAGTGAGTATGGATTCCTCCGGTAAGCCGGAAAGCAATATTGCGGAACCCATCGTTCTGGTTACCGCCGACCTCGCCAACGTACTTAAAGACTGGAAGATTGAACAACAAGAGCAGTGGAAATCCCAAAAGGAAAACATTTGCCAGATGTTGGGGGAGTTGAACTCCACCATAAAAGAGTTAGTCAACAAGGTGACAACACCTACAACTACAACTCAGGTGGCAAATATAGAGTCTGGCCCGGCAGTTACAATTACGCCGTCAATACCAAGTAGTGCAGGGTCTTCTACTGGGGACAATGGCTCCCACCTCGGGGGAGAAACGACGCAAAATATTATGAACCCCTCAAACGACTTCCCACCTGTACTACCACCTGCACCCAATGTGGCACCATACACTTCGGAAAGATGGCTAGCCACTTTACCGGCGAAACCGAAATTTGACGGGGATTGTTTAAAGCTGAATCCCGTTCGTTTTCTGGAGATGCTGGAAAAATACGTACGATGCCTGCAAATTCCCGAAGAGTTCCAACTGGACATAGCGCGGGAATGTCTAACGGGAGAGGCGGACAAATGGGCAACAGTGTACGTGGGATACTGGACGACCTACTTAGATTTCAAGCAGGATTTTCTGCACACATACTGGTCAGACAGCATCCAGAATAAATGGCGAATAAAGATCAGTACGGAGAGATGGGACCCTAGGAAAACTCCGAGTATGGTGTCTCATCTTGCGCTGTACGTGAGCCAGAACAAGTTATTGAATACCCCGCTGCCCGAGAAACAATTTGTCGAAGAAATGATACGGCATTTCCCAATCCATACACGATCTTTATGGCAAGTCTGTAACCAGCAGACGGTTACAGAGCTGATGATATTCTTGAGACGTCAAGAAAATATGACTCGGGCGTACCAAGATAAAGAAAATGTACAGACACCAAATACGTCGTAGGCAGTAGCCACGATCCAAAGTCCGACTCGACCTCGAGCTTTTCAGCCGGCGAGGTATGTGAAAGACAATCGGCAGAAGCAATCATATCAGCCACCTCGCCAATCTCCATCCCGTACACAGTAGTTAACGAAAACTATGGACACAATTTCTGATTTACCGGCGAGTCCGAAAAAAACATCCTAAATAGACGTGACAGGGACACAAAGAAAAAATTAGATAATAAGTAGTAGACGTTCAGTTTAAGCATAATAAGTTATTTTTTTTCATATCTAGTGGTAATCTCTATGTACACTCGTAATCTAAAAGAATGAATGGACATAGAAAGAAATAGTTTTAGCATGTGTCTTCTTATTTCCAACAATTGGCAGTTTTTTTTTCCAGAGAACAGTGATATTAAATTGATCATTACTTCCAGTTTAATATCAGGGGGAGATTGAAACGCGACGACATACGGTTTGTATAAATAATTAAATAAATAAATAAACAAATAAATAAACAAACAAATAAATAAATATATCAACACGGCATAGTACTATAGCTGGGTGGGCCAAGTTGCTGTATACGCAGATTTCTTTAATGACGATGACATATTTATTTAGGTATTATTTCAAATCTTTAGTATCAGTTTTCTACATGGAGACAAAAATATAACGCACGTGTAAGCGATTAGAATGGTGCCAAGAATATTTGCCGGCCAACTCAAGAGGGTAATAAATGTCCATAGGTCTGAGGGTTGTGAAACTTAAGACAGGCCAGGCATGAGATTGTAGCGTGAGAATGTGTACAGTTCGAATGAATATTAGAATTTACAATAATATTTAGAATGTTTGACAATTAATAACCAACTAATATGACTAACTAACATTAACTAATTAATTTACCATTGTAGTAGCATGAGAAACAATATAACAGCGTGATACTAAATAAATTCCACAAGTTATTTCGAAGCCGGCCCTGACAGGGAAAATACCTATGAACCTATGAATTACTAGATAAAACATGAACAATTAATAAAACAATCAACGAAAGGGTTAACAGGCTCCTCATTGATGTCGATAAACATTTCATGTTTATTTAAACATTTTTGTTTTGTGTAAATATTTTCACTTTAGGTAAACCAAGAATTAAATGAACATTATGAAGTGGGGGTTGAAAGCAGCACTCTCGCAGGCCATCTCTGTCCCACTCACCAGTCCGAGATTTAAAGGTATCTTTGTTTAAGTAGGGGGTGAAATCACCACTACCTCGTAGCATCTTTGTCGTTCACGCAGAATACAGATCTTGGTGTCTTTGTCTAATATATAGGGCATATGTGATTTTTTGAATGCAACTAATTAGCAAATCAACAGGCGAGAATTCTCTCCACAAACAGGCACAGGGAAGCAAGGGTGGCTACTTGGGATGAGTTCGCACAAATCAGGGACAACAATTATAAGCTGTCTCCGTTCAACATACAATCTGCATATGCAGAAACTTCCCCACTACATCGGGACATCAACGAATGAGGCGCATATCATTGAGATGTTTTTCTCAGAAATTTCTGTCTGTTACAGTTTCACGTATGAACATCTAATCTTCCATCCTTTCCACCCCCAATCTTTAGGGGTGGCGTCTATGTGTTTAAAACTGGGTGCACGGCACTCGGAAAGGCATCTTGGTTTCGACCAGGATCAGCCTCTATGGTAGCTTGATCGGCATTAATGATCATTGGTAATTTTTGAGGCTTTGGTATTGGTGTTATACGTTGGTATTGCTGTAAGGTGTCGGCTACGCTCTCACCTGCAGCCCTGGGATATTATCGAACGCATTGAACGGTTAGTGGTGTCAGGATAACAGGGAAGTGCACGCTCCACTATCGTGGTCCAGTTGCAATTTTCCAACAACGGCACTCACTCTCCGTACGGTTGCAACGTTGATAACAGGGAAGCGCACGCTCCACACAGTGGTCCAGTTGCGATTTTCCAACAATGTTGTATTCCGTTTAATACAATATAAATAAACGGTCAGTGGTGTCAGGATAACAGGGAAGTGCACGCTCCACTATCGTGGTCCAGTTGCAATTTTCCAACCTCGTCACTCACTCCCCGTACGATTACGACGTCGATAACAGGGAAGCGCACGCTCCACACCGTGGTCCAGTTGCGATTTTCCAACTACGTCGTATATCGATATTAAATATCCATGTAATAAATATAACACCATACCAAGTATTATATGTGTATTGGACATCTCGTATGTCTGTGACGCTATATGCGTCTTCCTACATCTGGGGGACATCATCCACGGCCGTAGCCACGGCTGACCACGGCACACGTACCAAGGCCGCTGTCCCGCTCTCCGGCTGTACCACGACGCTGCCTGCGCTGCGCCCCGGTGCGGACCCCGTCCGAGCCCGCTGACAGCCACGGTCCTAACCAGGGCATACCCACGCCGTCCCCGGCCATAAGTATCAGACATTTTCATTGTACTGAAGATATTTTTAATCCATGTTTTTCTTGTTGAATAAACGTTGTTTATTGTTGAATCTATGTTTTTATTTGTTTTATTCCTCACGCTACCACGACTTCAAATCAAAGAATTCTGGGCACTATTTACATTAACACAACGTAGGGTATTATTGACGATCACAATAAATTGTACGCCGGTGGTTTCACACTGCCGCGTTACAAGTGTCAGGTGTCAACTAAAATGGAAAAAAGAGAGAACGGGGCAAAAATTACTCAGAAATAGACAAAGCAAACATGTTGGAGGTAAATAAATGTACAATGTAATTTAATTAATGTTGACATGTGTCAAATTTATTTTACAGAATAAAATGTACTACCTCGAACATCGGTGGAGTAATTTATTTTGTAGATTTACTTAGCTAATATTTTTATTCTTGTTTTGACGAAAATCTGTGGAATAAACTATTTTACTTCAAGAGTAAATTTTACTTTGCTAGTGCTTTACTTATCCATCTTTTATAATACTGGGCATTGAACTATGAAATATAACGCTATAATATAATAATAAACAATTAAGAACTACGCTAAAGAACCAAAAATCACGCTGCACTATAAGTCAGAGCTTATGTCACACAGTCGTCATTAAAGCAATCATTGACGCTGATGTATGATACATTTATTTTATTTTTTTCATCTTTCCAGTTTTGTCATTGGCTAATGTCTTTCTAATGTCACAGACAGTGTAATTTAGCGCCAACTCAAAAAGTATATTTTTAAACTGCTACTGTGCTTAATATATACAGAAATTTGAACAGAAAATCATATTTAATAATACTGTATAACGTACTTTTTCGAATTTCAGAAGAAAAAAGATATTGAGTCTGAAGCTTCTTGACTGGGAAAATGTTTGGGAAGAGAAGAAAATTTCTGGATTGCCTTCTTCAGGAGGTGATTTATTCTATTCTATGCATTGTAATGTAACATATTTTTGTATTTTTAATATGTTACATTTACATGCATAGAATAGAATAAATCACCTCCTGAAGAAGGCAAATGTGTTGCCGAAACCGGTAGAGGCCGATTTAAATAAATTTTATTGACTGCAATCCAGAAATTTTCTTCTCTTCCCAAAAAAGATATATATATATTTTTTTTTTTGTAACACCTCATTGTAGTACCCGAATAATTTTGATTGTTAAAAACTTATTTGACAACACGATCGCAATAAATTTGTTAATAAAATTATGACCTTGTCAAACAGTCCATTTAACTTTAAGAAACTAAAGTATACCGTAAGATGAGTGTATACATATTTGTCTGTAATTTTGGATTCAATTGTCCAATTTTGTGTAGATACTTATAGAAAAGCCGCAGTGAAATTGTTCAATTACAAGTATAATACCCAAAACCTCAAAAATTACAAAACAAAAGACACTATCCATTGCCTGCTTTGTTATTAAGTATAACTACCGACAGAGGACGAAGGTAATTACAGGAGAAGTGTCTGAATTTCGCGTGATTTTCGTCTCATTATCACTTGAAATTACAGCATAAATACTGTCCTACTCATACACAGTCAGTTGTTTCTGGTGCTGGAGAACAAAACATCTGCAACTGCAATGCAATGGGGACAACGTCGCATCGCTTCGCAAATGATGTGCAATTGTTGCAACATGTCATCCTTGCACGCAACGACATTCTTTTTGCAAACAAAAGAACGACGCGGACACGCATCAACTTGATTCTAGTATTTATGCTGCGAACTGTCGTCAATTTGCGCAAACACATTGGCAAATTTGTAATTTTCCTCGAAGTGTTTTATTCTGTACTAGCTGAAACTGTAAACTTTCTAATCCTCTGTAAGTGGCAAGACAACTCTATGAAGCCAGTGCCGGATCGAGACTTTTGAGCGCCCCAAGCGAATATTGTAAATTGCGCCCCTAATTTATTACAAAAATAAGAAAAGAGGCGATATGTGTCCATAACTCGCGATAAATCACAGAATCTTAATCTGCTTGAAATTTTTTTGAAAATATTTTGGATATTTAAAATACAGGGATTTTTACTTCTCGCTGAGATATTGGATTCATGCTAAAAATCGCATATCCGGATTTTAGTAAATAAGCACGTTTTAAGGTCCCTAGAATCCGATTATAACATTTTTACGATGATGTCCGTATGTGTGTGTGGATGTGTGTATGGATGTTGGATCCACGATTTCTCAAATACTATAAGACTTTTAAGACATTTTTAACTACGGATTCCTCAATCTAACAATAATGGGAAGAGTTGATTAAGTTTTGGTAACAATTGAACAACCGGAAGTAGTAGTTACAAGAAAAAAATCATCTAAATATTATTTATCCAAAATTTATGTAAATACTTATATTAAAGAACGTTAAATTCTTTATTCGATAAATATAATTTCATTATTATATCTTTTATAGATTTAGAGATAAAGAAATGCATATATAATAATTTGATGTAAAAATTCTCAGATCAAACTACTTCAAGGCAAGAAATTCAAATGTTTGTAATTGACACATAAATGTCACTGTCAAAAATATTTGTAAGCCACTGTCAAAAATATTTGTACATCATTATGAAGATTATGAAAATAAAAAAAGTCAACAACGCAAAAGAATATACGTATAAAAGGAATTTGCGAAAAAATGACGAATATAAAGAAAAAGAAAAGGAAAGTAGAAACAGAAAATTTCAGGATATTGAATGTAAAGAAAATGTATGTATTGTACACAATTTATATTAAAATATCCCATAGATTTTGCAAATATATGTGAGAATTATTTTGTAGTGAGACTTGAATATATGTATTTGTATTTAAAAATATTTTTCGTTTAATGCGTACAACCAAGTAAAATATCTGGCGAGAGGTTATGTGCTGGCCACATCAGATTTTTCCAAATTGGCGAGAGGCTGTTGCATCTGTGTATTTTTCGGTACAGGATTCCGTATAAAAGCTTTTGTTGCAATTTTTTTTAATGTGGGGGGTATTTTTCATCAGATTTCCTGAACCACAATTACTTCTTCAGTATTTGATATGACAATGTTTTTAATTGATATAACCGCCAACGAATTTAACCTTTCTTCTTTCTGTAATAAGACGAGGGTAAGCGCAATAACAGATAAATAACTTTTTATAAACTCTTCTAAATTATAGTTTCAATAATCATATTTTAACTCTGTTTATATGTTTAAGTTATAAATGTCAAAATTCAGTTTGGAAATTCTTACCGTATTATGATAGTCACGACATATATTTGTTGATAATTAAGTCTGGAAATTATTATGTATATGCGCGTGACTTTGGATGCCCTAGCCCATGCACCCCGTACCCCTAAGATAATCCTGTCCTGAAGATAGCGTTTTGTTTTAGATAGTTGAATTTAGATAGTCATGGGATAAACATGAAAGAGTCTAGATTAGTTCGTCGCGTCGGGAAGACGTTAGTTGACGGAATGTAGTGTTTTCGTTTTGGGGCGCGTGTTAAACGCTTGCCCGCTGGGTTACGGAATGTAAGAGTTTAGTACTTGCTTAGTTGTATTAGTTATGTTTAGTTTAATCCATAGTTAATAATAAGTTATAATAATCATATAAATAAAGTTTAGTTATGAAAACCCAAGTAATGTCCATGTCCGTAGTGTTCATCAAGTGTAAAGTGTATCATCGTTGGAGTAAGAAGAATTAGTAAACAGGAATCATCAGTAAGAAACAGTCATCAGTTTAGTAGCATCATCCAGATTCGCACCCCCTCGTGTTACATTTCTTAGTACAACGTAAAAAAATATAAATAGGATTTAATTATTATAAGTTTGCAGCAACTGGAATTGTCAGCATTATGATTAAAGCTACACACTGGACGAGTCAGTAAACTTATAATTTGATTTTTAATTTATTTTACAAAAAAATAGTCTCAAAAAATGTCGCCCTACCCAATTTCGCCCCAGCGCCTGGCTTGCCTGTAACTTGGACCGGCTCTGTATGAAGCAGTTACCATTTGTCTAGTAGTACTCTTGTCGTAAAACAACAATGAAATTTGTAATCCTTCTATGTTAGGCGGTTCTCGACCTAAGCTAATTAATGCTTAATTAATTTCTTGGGAAATCTTAATTAAGTAGCCGATTACACATCTACCGCTGCTTCTGTTTCTAAGAACACGAAATTCTTTCCAGCGATGCTTGGTTTTTCTCTTCCGAGGTGCGCTGTGCGCTTCATTACTGATCGACAGTAAAAACACAACTAATTCAATATTATTAACAGTAACAGGTACTTCGGAGAAAACGTTATCGAAAGAATGCGTGTTGTGTGTGATATTGTTATCTTGACGTATGAGAGGGGAGTACGGTACAACGATAATCTACACTGTTTTTCTTTGTTGACATCCTTTGTAATCGCAAAAGAAATGGAATTAAGATTAATAATATTCGAATGAAAAATATGCCATGATATAACTGTTGTTTTTTACCTCCCGCTACTCTTGGTAAGGGAGGTATAGGGATCGTGCTAAAAATCGCATATCGAGATTTTGGTAAATGACTACGTTTTAAGGTCCCTACAATCCAATTTTAACATTTTCACTAGCGATGCACGCGAGGCGAGATGAGACGAGAAATATAAAATATCGATCTCGTCTCGTTTTCGGATCTGTAATATCGCCCTCGCTCTCGTTCTCGCACATTTTTCTGGGTCTCGTCCCGTTCTCGCACATTTTTTTGGGTCTCGTCTCGTTCTCGCACGAAAGTTTAACTACAAGAGACAAGTTCACACTCATTGTACCGTCTTCAGTGTATTTGCAGTCGTATAAGTATGTAACAAAGAGATGAAACACTAAATTCTGATCGCCAAATTATTTCAATACGAAAATAATGTTTATTCATTTATGGTCAGCAGAAAATGTAATAAGTTATAGCTATTAACATACCTAGGAATGTTATGTATATCATAACTGCCGCAGATGTCGGATTGAAGTCCGAGCTCGTATAGCGAGGATTTTAAGACATCTATGGCTTGTTATGATTCATAACATCCGTGGTTTGTTCAATAGTTTATCGGTTTCAGAAAATTAAGACATTATTGATAAATACCATTTTTTGAAATTCTGTCATTAATGCTACTTTCAGATTGCTATGGTTAACAGAACAATTATTTTGACATATGTCAATATGACAAATATTCAAATTATGTACTTTATTCCTCATGTTTATTAATTTATAATAAAGTAGACCGTATTTAGAACGATAGGCTAACGTTATCTATATGTATTAATGAAGAGCATTATATTTCCATTTTATTTTAATTCCATTTTGTAGACCGTTGTTGACAAGTCAGTATGGTAATAATATTACCATACAGATACAGTTATTACTTAGTTACCAGCCTACTTTTGTACATGTAAACTATGGAATAATATCCTGAAACCGGTAAAATATTTTAATTTATCTAATATCTAATTTACCATTAAATTATGAACTAATTAAACATTAAAAAATTATTTTTTGTAACTAAAAATACCTATACATTATCATTAAATATATGCCACTATTTAAGTAAGATTTAACCATAAAAAAAATCGCTACACTGGGAATCCCCCGGTAAACCAAATACTCCGCTTCGCTTCTTGTTGAAGTATTGAAATATTGGAGAAAACTAGTTCTATTGAATTCAAAACCGATTTTGTCTTTATTTTGCATTTCCTCTCTCTGGGACTGATACAAATCGACTCCAGATAGACTCAGAAAATATAATGAATTCATATAATTTTCACATATACGTGTTCTATGTACGAATTAGCGTTGACTTCACTCCTTGTACAGTGCATTTTTTCATTGAATTTATGAATCAAAGCTATAAAGTTACAAATTCGTTTTATTGCGAGACTCTCGCAAAAATCTCGCGAGATTTCTCGCTTCTCGCAGTAGTTATATCAATCTCGCCTCGAATTTTAAATTGCAATCTCGCTTTCGTTCTCGTCTCGCATAATGCAACGAGACGAGACGAGATGCGAGAGTACTCTCGCCTCATCGTGCATCACTAATTATCACAATGATGTCTGTGTGTATATGTGGATACTATCATTCAGAAAATTTTGAAACCTTGTATTTCGAATTTTTTCTGTAATGTATAATATTTTCAATCAGTATTTTTTTTATTGCTGCACTATAAATTACTACGAGAAGCCTCCATTGGAATAAACCCATATGAAACGAAAAATATAGTAACCCTCACAAATTATTATTTCCCTTCTAATAATACAATCCTTAACTTACCCACGTGTAACTGACTTCCCTTACACCATATTTATTATTCTAGTACACGACAATCTACACTCTGTATGTGATTATTTAGTCATTAGTGTTTCCCCGTTACTCGTATGCATTTGAGCATTTGGGGTAGGTCAGTTGTCAATCTGGATGGGAAATCAATGTTTGTTGATTATTTTCCATTTGTCTTGTCTAGACGCTTCGTGTCACCCCACATGACGTCAGAGGGCTTCCCGGAATAGTTATTACCACTAAAATATAAGCGATTTGCGGAACGCATACAGGGTTGGAATTTCACCGGAATTTAGTTAATTATAATGCCACAAGGGAATACAAATAATTTTGTAATGTATTTTGCATTTTGTTGAAATTTGTGCCAATACTTCAGGTGCATTTACAAATGAAAATTAGGTTTAGATTTATGGTTTATACTTTAGATTTGAAGACTTTGGCCACATATTATGTAATGACTCCATTGACACTTCAGAATTTAGGGTCTCTAAAGGTGCATTCACAAATGAAAATTAGGTTTATGGTTTTTGTTTAGGTTTAAATAAGTCATTCATAAATGTAAGTTTAAATTACCTAAAAATTAGTTTTGACATGTACAGACAGCTGTGTAAATGCTTCAAAAACAAGATTAAAATATCGAGAGAACAGTACTCAACAAGGCAACTGTGCGCTGTGAAACTGTCATTCGCTTGGCATTATTGGTTATATTTCAGCAATTATGTTATGATAGTCTCCATGTTCTTCTCTTATTTGTTTAAAAAGCCGACTCCACCAAGTGGATACTAAATGAAGATGGGTGTATATATCTATATCATTTCAGACTCTTTCTCATTGGTGAAGTTTGTGACGTCAAACTAAATCATAAACCTAAAGTTTGGACTTTGCAATGTTTAGCTTTATGATTTGGATTTAAAGACCCTAAATTCTAAAGTGCAAATGAAGTCATTACATAAAATGCAGCCAAAGTCTTTAAATCTAAAGTATAAACCATAAATCTAAACCTAATTTTCATTTGTGAATGTACCTTAAATCCAAATCATAAAGCTAAACATTGCAAGGTCCAAATTTTAGGTTTATGATTTAGTTTGACGTCACAAACTTCACCAATGAGAACGACTCTGAAATGATATAGATATACAGGTGTCTCACAACTCGCGCCCCAGACGAAACTGACACTTACCGACGACAATAGGTTGCCAAAAAATAGAAGAAAATAATTTGCGGCTGCTTGCATAACGGAGTTACAAGACTTTTTAATACACCAATCCCGGAAGGATATCTTGAGGTGTGATGATATTATTTCAAAATAAAACTGGTTGCTAGGTTTTAAAAATATTACAAAATTTGTTTGATTTACTGTAATTTTGACACTGTAGAGTTGACTTTTCACTGTCAACAAATTTAGATTAGCAAGATTTCTATCCGGAAAACGTTCCGAATGGACTCGTGCTGCCTCTCTGGCGTTACGTCCACATTCTCCGAAAATTATAATCATTTCTAAGTAATCAGCGGTTGAATACATGGTAAGAATTTGCCTTTTTTATTCACCTTGTCAAATATAATTTGACACTGACATTTTTCGAGAACTACAGTCGCCCACACATTTTAAAGAAGATTTGATTTGTATAAAACCCCAGTCTCGTGGCTGCGTGCCTGAGTGTCTGGTCGCGAATCTGGGGAACCGGGTTCGATCCCGACCGACGCCAAATATTTAGAATTTTAAATGGCACAAAATTGACCCCTGTGGTGCACTCTCCACGCCAGCAATGAGTGCCCGTGAGGTGACGCCTGGTAAACGCCCGCACGGTACAAATATGTCATCATCATTACCGATATCTGCATACAAAAGTGGATTGGCACACCCAGCAATGGGTAATATGCCGTGATGATATATTTATTTATTTTATTTATTTAAAACCCCAGTAACGTAAAATTACGGCAAACACACGTTAAAGGTGTAGGTCTCTGATTGGTCAATTTTAAGACGTCTTTTCTCGAATATCTTTTAAGCTAGATTTTTTTCTTCGAAATTACACATCCGAGTGCAGTCTCATGTTTCCTCATTCGCTCTGAGGCGCGAGTTGTGAGACAGCCTGTATAAACCCATCTTTGTTTAGTATCCATTTGGTGGATTCGGCTTTTTAAACAAATGCGAGAAGAACATGAAGACTGTCATAACTTAATTGCTGAAATATAACCAATAATGCCAAGCGAATGACAGTTTCAGGGCACACAGGTGTCTTGTTGAGTTCTGCTCTACTGATATTTTAATCTTGTTTTTGAAGCATTTACACAGATGTCTGTACATATCAAAACTAATTTTCATGTAATTTAAACTTACATTTGTGAATGACTTACTTAAACCTAAACAAAAACCATAGACCTAATTTTCATTTGTGAATGCACCTTTATGGTACATGCTCGTACGTCGGTTAATGCATTTCATTACATTTTCCTAACTTCGTAACTTTTGTAATCACCTTTCCTGTTTTTTAACTTTCTCTCTTTTGTTTACATAATATCCTGTAGACGTTTACCGTCTATAACTAATAGTTTGTAGTGGGTGTGTATGTTAGTCACATGTACTCATGTACGCACTAGTGATGAGCATGCGATTGAGTTCTCTCGATGACGGATTTATTATAGACCGCTAGGTACACGGAAACTGTCAACTAGGACGACTGTTAATAGTATAACAGGATAACAAGCTAACAGAAACCCTAATATAAAACATAACGTACATGCTAACATGCTAGATGAAAAATGATAGTTATGTAGATGTATGGTGTATGGTACTCTTATAATCATATTCATAAATATATTATCAAACATCACATTATAATAATAAGTGTGTATGTACACATATATGTTCGTTTTTAAAAAATCTATATTAAAGGAACTATATACCGGCCATTCTGAGTATATGTCCAGTGTGCTATGACCTCCTGGTAATCTGCAGTTTTTATTACAATTATATTTATTTAAAAAGACCATAACGTTTATGTGATATGATAAAGAATTAAAAATGGAAAAACAGAAGAAAAAGAAGAAGATTCTGATGTCGATTTTTATTATAATGCAAAGAAGGAAGCTTGCACATACCTTTTCACTTTTTCCTGGTGTATTCCTGGTTGATCTTCAATGGTACCATTTTCGTCAGGTCTTCTCCATGAGGCATCATTTTGTGCATCTGGTAGTTCCACGCGTCCTGTAACAAATATTTTACATTATACATAATTTCAAATTACATATTTATTTCTATTCAGTAAATTTATTTATTTTGTCTTTTTTGCCATGTCATTTTTTTTAGTTTTTTTTTTTTTTTTCTGAAAGAGTGAACTTAGAATTTTAGTGCACACGCGACTTAAAATTTTTACGTAATAAGCGAGCTATGAGATTTTAAGTCCGACAGACTGTTACTTCGCATAGCTGAAATATTTATTTATTTATATATATATATATATATATATATATATATATATATATATATATATATATATATATATATATATATAAACATAAACTTATACCTACGTTATACGTTAAACATTTTGACCTCACACTATCCTTGGTAAGGTAGGTATATAGGGATCGTGCTAAAAATCGCATACCGAGATTTTGGTAAATGACCACGTTTTAGGATGTCTAGAATCCAATTTTAACATTTTCACGATGATGTCTGTGTGTATGTGTACGTGTGTGTGCATGTGTGTATATGTAGTGTGTGTGTGCGGATCCTCCGCTCTAACTCAAATACTATTATTCAGAAAATTATTAAATGTTTTACAGATTTGTATAAATACTTTTTCTATATATTTTATGAATAGATTTATAAAATTATCTGTAATTTAAATCCCGGCTCCCACGCTTTAAACAAACACAACTCCTTGGATACACCGTTCATATCTCAAATGTATGTAACTGACAGATAAATGTCACTGTCAAAGAACTAATCATTTCAAATTAATAATAGTAACGTTTTAAAAACAAAATAGTAAATAGAACCATAGTTATATGGTATGTATCTTAATACAGTTTCCAGCATAAATGTAAGTATGTATTAAAATTAATAAAAATTAAATGGCGGGAGGTATTGTGTTAGCCACATCAGATTTTTCCTAATGAATTATAGAAAATTGAAACAGCTTGACGATTATGTGACAATATTGTGACACAGATACGTTATCCAAATTAATAATAGTCTTCAATTTACGTATATTTTCGCATTCTTATCTATTGACTATAGTATGATATTTAGTTCATTACTAGACCCAACATTCAATATTTCGGATTATAGAATGCTATCTAAGCAACTAAAATATTTGACGTCGGTCGGGACCGAATCCGGTTCATCAGATTCGCGACCAAACACGCGAATTTTAAATGGCACAAAATTGACCCCTGTGGTGCTCTCTCGCCTGGTAAACACCAGCACGGTACAAATATGTCATCATCATTACAGAAATCTGTGTACAAAGCAGATTGGCACACCCAGCGATGGGTAATACGCCGTGATAATGTATTTATCTAATCAAAAGTGTGAATCTTTCACAAGTTTTTTTTTACATTTCGTAGACGAATACAAAGAATCAGAAAATCATTAATCGTTAATTAAAATCCTCTAAGATCTGTAATGCCTATTTCTACGATTTGTACATCTTTACGTATGGCATTTGTGCATATCACCATTTAATTTTCTTTCAACAATATCTCCATTCTCTGGAGACAAATTACCTCATCCAATAGTGCATAACATTTAATTAAAATATAATTAACCCTTATTGAACGAAGTACGAGTATTCCACATTCATCTTATACTTTCAACTTTCATAAAGAACACAATCCGCTACCGTTGCGCTTATTGTAATTCCCAATGCTTCAACCTAACCCAACTTTTTCTCTCGTGATGTTCCAAGAACTCATTCCCTTAGCGACGTGTTCCAGACAATGGAAGATCGCCGACTAAAAATGATTGACTGGAAGAAATTTGACATGCGTAAAGAAGAATTTTTTCCCGCGATTGTGTTTTGCTGTTTTGTTTATCCGTTTCTCGCTTGTTTATCCAGAGGTGGCTGGATCTTTGTTAAACATGCTGAGTAATGTGTTGATTAGATAGGGGTACTTTTTTACCGACAGATTGATTTTGAAATTAATGACACAGAAAGTATGAGGAAGATAATGTAAATAGTTTTTGTCATGATATATGAGAATTTACTATATTATAAACTTTTTTCCATGACTGAGAGGACTTAAGTCAATTTCTATGGTACCTATAAAAAATTTAAAGAGTACATCTCTAGAGTCAAAATGTAGACATTTTATTATTTTGACAAATACTCAGGCACGCGTATCGGTACTTATCGTTATTTTATGTCGTTTATGGACGACAAGTTCACATGCCTCATTGAAGTCATATAGAAGGCGATGTGCACATTTTGAGCGTCAGCGCCTCTAACGGCTACATTGGCATTTTTGGGTACCGAATCAATTTTGACATTTCGAGAAACTGATACAATTTACAATTTTATTTTGAGTTGCTGCTATTGTGTATGGATATAGTACATTGAAATGAATAAACAAAATATTTAAAATGTTATATATGTGATGTGACAATCAAAAAAGTCAAAATACCAGCGAAGGTACTGTGGCAGAAAATATAATTTTTCTTATAATGTGTGATTTCTGTAAACCATTTTATCATATTTAAATTTATATTATAATTCATTAATATTAGTTAAATGTTACAAGATGCACAATACATGGAAATTGAGATTAAAAAGTTGGAAAACTTGAATGATTGGAAAGAAGAAAGTTTCTACATATCACGATATCAGTGGATGATGTTAGCATCTTTCTTTTATATTCGCAATAAATGAAGAAGATTCTTCATTGAAAATATACCAGGCTCTAAGTGGAATCAGTTGCACAAGCTCGGAAAAGAAAATACACGAAAAATACGAACCATGTGAATTTCTATATTTAACATTAACATTACATGTACAAAATCTATAATAAATAGACGAATTATGTCAAAAATAGACTTCTATTTCATACAACTGCAAGTATTATACAATTTTAAGATAACTTTCTGCTTCTTGTATTATATCTTCTTCAAATATTAACTTAAGAAACACATTTTTATATAATTCATTATTGCAATCAGACGACCATTGTTGGAATTTTATTCATACAATAAGTATATTATACAATGAGAAAATATACCTAAAAGAATTTTTTATGTTAGTAGAAGATATCTGATGAAAAGTTATTTTCTTATACATCTGTTCCTCATATAATCTTCTAGGAAATTTATAAAATTTGATACTTCAATCGGTTTTTTTGTAAGAATTATTACATCTCTCACTGCATCACATAATATTTGACGTCCTATCATTCGCATTTATTGCAAATATTATATAAAATAGAAATTGCAAAATTATTCTAACATAAACATAACCTTGCTATGTTTCAGTGATAACCACTTTTGTCATTTTTGTACGCTGTCGGCGCTGACTACTTTTGTGCTCACCGCCTATTGCAATTTTTGTTTGAAATAATTTTTTGAACTGCAGTTTCTATTTCCCATAATTATATCAAACAAAAATAGCAAATGTAATATAAAAATAATATCTTGCTCAGCTACAATTAATAAAATATCTTCTTCAAACATTTTTACTTTTGTTTTCAAAATATATCTAAATTTACGACTTCAACGAGGCATGTGAACTTGTCGTTCATAAACGACATAAAATATTGATAAGTAACGATATGTAACGATAAATAAATTAGTAAAATAGGGTTTTGGCAAAAATCGTTATTATAACTACATGTCGCCTGGTTATTACTCGTAACGATACATATTTTTTTAGTAGAATAGGCCTGTTAGCGACAGTCGTATGGTAACGATATCGTTATACATATTTTTAGTAGAATAGGCCTGTTTTAATAGTCAACTGGTAAGTTTATTAGAAAATGTAAATCCAAGTATGTGAAAAATAAGATACTGACACAGTGTTAGTGACTCTGACATTATTCGTACTGCTATGAATCAAGGTAATATATATGAAACTTACTTTAATTTCTTTATCTTGAATTCACAATTGAAATGAGGAATAATAAGATATCGTTTACATGTTTACAAAATTTCAGTCATGCTATAAAAAATAATTATTTATGTCTTGTCTTGTGAATGTGTGTTCATGACACAGTTGCAATTTTCGGAAAAGCACTTATGTTATTTTAATGTAGTGCAGCTTTAGCCGCAGCCACAGTGCATTGGTATTTCCTCGTATAAATAATGTTAAAGTGAACTCACCCACGAAGGCTTCGCAGAAAAGCCGCAGCGAATGTCCCTGTTCTACCTCTTGTGATTTCGGCTGGTACGTCACTTTTGGTGCGTCCGGGATTTTATCTAGAAAGAAAAAACAACATTTAGAAATAGCATTTTCTCTAATGTACTAACTATATGATACAGATTACAGACAGTGACAGTATAGTCTATAAGCAAGCTAAGTTAAACCTATATCTATACACACTGCATACCTAGATATAATAAAATAGTTAAAGCTAAAATTATTTTCCATGTCAAAATTACATTCTTTTGCAATAAGATGTTTTTTATTCAAAATGATTACAATTAAGTTACCTATAGTTATATGATAACCGCATTTTATAAGCATTATAAGCTAATCCGGTAATAGTATGTTATATACTTGGTTACTATAGCTATCTTTTATAATGTTGTGACATTTTGACAGTTATGGTAGACAAACAAAAGTTTCCCTAAATAAAAGAATTATTTATATAAATAGATATTCTAAATTTTTAATAGTTTAGGATTATTAACAAAATTAAATTGTTGTTATATCTTATAATAAAAAATCTGATGTGGCCAGTATTTTATAAAAATTCCATATAGACAGTTACTTGCGAAAGATTCTATATTTCCAATACATTATCTTCCCTCAGTTCTCTGTATTTTGTACAAATTACATGCAGAAAGTTTATTAGAATTGATTCTATATTTGCAGTAAAATTATAATTCAAACATACTATGTCAATCGCACTTGACATTGACATCTGTCTATCAGAATTCTTTCATTATAGCCGCTTTCTTTTTATCAAGAAGATCAACTCCGAGTAGGACGCATCTACCCTGAATCGTTCTTTTAAAGAGGATAAATGATCTTGTACTACCCATTTTCTTCGTCCCCGCCCCCGCGAAGCACCACATTTGAGACAAGATAAAATAGATCCTGAACTGATTCCGAATGTCAATGTCACGTCAGTATGACTGACTGCTATGTATATTGTCTTTTTTGTAAATATTTATACTACAGACTATAACCACAAGCAAATTCAACATAGTATATTATCAATATAATGATATATATGTTTTTATCTTCTACTTATTATTTTTTTTTTTTAAATACGGTTCTTTTTAAGAGTAGTTCAGTTCAGTTCAGTACGAGGTAAGATCAGTTCATTTCCCCCCTAAAAAGAAAGCGCCTTATATTAGATATTTCCAGTGTTATTGCATAGCTGACTGCTTTATGAAATTTAAGTTCTTTATAATTTTTTAACTGAATATCCACTGAATATGAATTATAAAATGTAATCAAAGCGTATAGAGAATAAAATATTCTTTTAATATGTATAATAACATTAAATAGGGAAAAATGATATTTAAAAGAGTTTTTTCAAGAAAACTGTCAAAACCTTCAAATGAGGTTACTTCCGGTCGACTAATTATAACCAAAATCTAATCAGCTTTTCAAATGGATGTAACAAAGAGAAATACGAAAGAATTATAATTTTTAGAATTGTAGTGTTGGAGTTATCGACCGAGAAAAAATCGTCACACACAAATACATGCAGACATCATCGTAAAAATAGTAAAATCGTATGATCATTTTTACCTTCCATCACTTTTAGGTAAGGATGGTATTATCTTTGGTCAAAAAATTCGGTGGTGAGATTTTGAAGAATAAGCGCGTTTTTCGCCTGACAATAAATGAATTTGTAAATATTTTATGCTATGATTATTACATAAATAAAAATAAATAGTAAATATACTGTAGAAATACATAATTTTTATACCTGAGCGTTCATTTTAATAATGTAAAACTGGTGCTATTACAATACAAATTTATATAGTAAAAATAAAAATATATCATCACGACTTATTACCCATTGCTGGGTGTGCCAATCTGCTTTGTACACATATATCGGTAATGATAAAATATTTGCACCGTGCAGGCGCTTACCAGGCGTCACCTCATGGGCACTTATTGCTGGCGTGGAGAGTGCAAACTGACATATGCAGAATAGCAACATCTCATATTTTGTTGCTATCTTAGTTCAAGTTAGCAATCATTGGCGATAATTAGCGATTGTACAGAGTACTATTTTTGACAGTTCTATCAAAACAACCCTAGAATCGTAGCACATTGTAAAAGGGAAATATTTACCGTTTTCCCCAAATTTTCTTGGAAAATATGCACAATTTCTGCATTTTCTTCAAGGCATGAACACTCCTACTATATAAGTGCTTACAGCGAAACACCAGGCACCACTGGACTAATAGCGTTTTCAGCTTAGAAGTCGAGTGCGCTCTGGTGCGCACTTTTTTGCAATGAGCGTTTTCAGCTTGTCATTGAGTGCAAAATTTAGTCAGTTGATGCGTTTTCAGCTTAGGAAAAAGTTGCACCGTGCTCCCTAGGCAAGTGCAATAGTGTCAGTGCAAATATGGCAGCTAAACAAATTCGTTTTCAGCTTAAACTGCACTGCCACCGAATGAGGGCAGAATTCGTTCATAGCGTTTTCAGCTTACACAGTGCAAGTGCGCACTGAGTGCAACTTATCACGTGACCACACTGAACGAGTTCTGCCCTCATCCGGTGACAGTGCTAGTTTAGCCGCCATATTTGCACTGACACTGTTGCACTTGCCTAGGGAGCCAGTGCACAAAAGTCGCACTGAGCCAGTGCACGGTGCAACTTTTTCTTAAGCTGAAAACGCATCAGCTGACTAAATTTTGTACTCAATGACAAGCTGAAAACACTCAGTGCAAAAAAGTGCGCACTCAACTTGTAAGCTGAAAACGCTATAAGAAAAAGTTGCACCGTGCACTGACTCAGTGCGACTTTTGTGCACTGACTCCCTAGGCAAGTGCAATAGTGTCAGTGCAAATATGGCAGCTAAACAAAATCGTTTTCAGCTTAAACTGCACTGCCACCGAATGAGGGCAGAATTCGGTCAGTATGGTCACGTGATATGTTGCACTCAGTGCGCACTTGCCCTGGGTGTGTTCGATTTGAAATTTGCTGAATTTCAAGAAAAAGGAAATAAAATTAATTAAAAACAAAAATTATTGTTATATAAATGTAGAGTTGTCACATCCAAAACATAGTAGGAATAGAAGGTACCTACCACTCTAATTTAGAAAATCTATTTTTATGAATTCTTTTACTTAGCAAAACTTTTGTATGAGACTGTTATTTAAAACCACCTTATGAACCTCAACATATGTTTTCCATGAAACATAAAACTTTCCAGTGAATCTCCATCACCTCGTAATTCATTGTCCATTTCTGAACAATCCCTCTCGCATACAGTGGCGTAACTAAGAGTTCGGGGTCCCGCCCGCAAAAAGTTTTTGGGGCCCTTTTTACCTTCCGTCACCTTTAGGTAAGGAAGGTATTGTCTTTGGTCAAAAAATTCGGTGGTGAGTTTTTAATGAATAAGCACGTTTTAAGGTCCCTAGAATACGATTTTACTATTTTTACGATGATGTCTGTATGTGTGTGTGTGTGTGTGTGTGTGTGTGTGTGTGTGTGTATGTATGTATGTGTGTCCGTGTGTGTGTGTGTGTGTGTGTGTGTGTGTGTGTGTGTGTGTGTGTGTGTGTGTGTGTGTGTGTGTGTGTGTGTGTGTGTGTGTGTGTGTGTGTGTGTGTGTGTGTGTGTGTGTGTGTATGTAACAAAATTTTCGTCTGCGATAACTCTAATACTACAATTCCAAAAATTATAATTCTTTCATATTCCTCTTCGTTGCATCCATATGAAGAGCTGATTAGATTTTGGTTATAATTGGTCAACCGGAAGTACCCTTATTTGAAGATTTTAACAGTTTTTCTTGAAAAAACGAAGTTAAATATCATGTTTTTACATTTAATGTTATTATAAATATTAAAGAACATTGTATTCTCTATACGATTTGACTGCATTTTATACTTAATATTAAATGAATATAGAGTTAAAAAATTATAAAGAAATTAAATTTTATAAAGTAGACATAGCTATGAAAACAGCTACTATATTATGAAAATTCTGATTGAAAGATGTCAGTGTCAATTGACATATTCGTAGTATATTTGTATTATATTATAATTTTACTCGAAATTTAGGATCTTTTGCTCGAAACTTTCTGTATAGAATTTTTATAAAGTACATACAACTGTCGAAAGGTAATGTACGTATAAGAAATTTAGAATTTTTTACAAGGAACTTTCTGTATGGATTTTATAGAAAATACATAGGCATTTACGAAAATTCTACCGGTAGATACCGCATCTACCGACTGTGTTCGAAAACACGACTGGTAAAAAGTTACCGTGTTCGAAAATTGTACAATATCTACCAGATCCATCTACCGGATTCATGAAGAATCTAATCTCATAAAAGGTAGTGATGCAAAGCGAAGTGCACGCGTTAAAAGTGGAAATGTGTTCAAAGTATGACTCTGCTCAGTTTGTTAACTACATCAAATTTCTAAACTGTTTCAAATTTTCAAATTTTTTATAGGTTATGGATCTACCCTGTTTACCACTTGCGTTCTTAAAATATCGATTCCGGTAGCTATAACCTGATAAACAGCTGTTTACTGGTAACAGTTCACAGGTAGAATTTTCGTAAATGCCTCATATAACTGACGGAAGGTAATGTGCTGGCCACATCAGATTTTTTAATTGTAGCGTTTATCATGAAGAACTACATACCACAAGAACTTGTGGAAATTGTGACTAGGCTCACTTTCATCTGAGTTGATATGTTAAGAAGCAAAATAACCAATATTGGAGGCAAGATTAGGTACTTTTACATCCCACCAAAGTCATTTTATGTTGTGGCATTTACTATGAAAATCTGATTGGCCCGTCCACTGGTGAAAGTTACAGGGAATTGATTCATACATTTTTGGTATCACAAATGAAAGAACTTGGATGCGATAAAATATGGTAGTAGCAAGGTGGATCAATATCATACAGTCTAAATAATAGCAATTTTGCGAAAATCATTATCTTATCGTTATTCAATCCCATGTTTTGGTAATATACATTGGCCGCCAGGTGTCTTGATTTGACAGCCCCAAACTTCTTTTTATAGAGTTATTTTAAAGGAAAACTCTGGATCAGTTGCATGAAAATATTTGCCAAGAAATCGAAATTCTACCTGCCGAAATATGATGGAAAATAAAGAGCTTGATTTTAAATAGCGGATAAGGGGCCTCTTAGCCAATATTATTTTTGGAAATTGATATTTAAAAAATATAGGACTAAATAAATTTGTATGTTGCTACAAAAAAAAATGATTAAATTCAAAATTTCGCAATAGCAACAAAATTATAAATCATGTAAATTGGCGCCTCTTTAGAGCCGGGGGCCCGCCCGCATTGCGGGCTTTGCGGGCCCGTTAGTTACGCCACTGCTCGCATATCAGTATAGAAACTAATTTAATCTCGTCCATACGTTATTCCCCATTGAATTCCATGTAGAATGACTAATTCATTCTGTATTGTCTCCCGTTCTTTATCCATTTCTCTGAATGTTCGATGCTGCTGCACAGGAGTTTTTCCTTTTTTGCTTTTTGCGAGAACAGTGGCTCCGCGCTGTGTTGGATAATAATATTATATGGAAATTTCATAGTCCAGTAAGCATATGATGCGGCTGGTGTTGGTAATGGGAGAAATCTGCACATCATCATTCATTGTTTCGTCGTTCGCTGTTCACTGTTCGCTATTCCGGGAACAGTGTGTGTGGTGTTTGATGCAGAATATATTTTCGGATTCGATGGATGAAATTTCCTTTTTTTTTATAGAATGGATGACGAGGGAGTTTGAATGATATAATAATATGTTGAAAATGAAAATCTGTTATAAATAGGCGTTTAGTTTTAAGGTTTACAATTATTATGTTTACGTTTAAGTGTTCAAGACTTTTTGTACCCATGCATTGCCGTGGGGCGGTATTTTGGCGCGAGATATATAATATTCAATTTGGCGCCCTAAGAGAAATATTTATAAAAGAATTCATTTTTCATTTTTTTGCTTGCCTAGAGCGATTGCTCCTTTGCTACATATCACCGCACGGCCCTGTGAGTAATACATTATTTCTCAGCTTTATGTACACTCAGTTAAATACTTTCTGTTTCATATTTAAACTGAATATTTAGGAGACCATATACTTTAATTTCCAGAATACAAATTTGAATGACAAACAGTAGGGGAAGAGTAATACATTATTTTTCATCTTTTAAAGCGTAAGCTCCGGGATTTAAATTATAGATAATTTCTTTAATTTATCCATAAATTATATAGAAAAATTATTGATGCCAACCTGTAGAAAATTTAATAATCTGTAATTTTTATAATAACATTTAATAGCTATTTGTGTATTAAGAGTGCAAAATGTGACATTGTCGATTGCATTCTCTCGAAATCGACTATGTCCATTTGCGCTCGAAACACACACAAGATTTTTTATACAGTCCTCCACCATAACAAAAAATTATAAAATGTAGGTACAATTTGTACTTACAGTACTACTCAATAGTTTTGCAGTGAAGATAGGAACGTATACAAATATAACTTTAAGATATTGTTTGGCTTTAGTTTTTTCAAAAAATTAATGCCAATTTTGTAATGAATAAGTTTTTTGTATAATTTATTTGCTTCAAGTAGATTAAACTAGTGCAGTGAAAAAGTGGATGTCCATTGGGAGCGTTCACGCCAAACTTTTCCATTCTTTTTGAGCTATTGCTAATATAAGCATTTTATACTTTCGTTTTTGTAAATAAATGCCCTATTTTATTTTCACAGCATGTAATATACCGACAAAGCCGTTATATGTTAGATTGACTTATGAAGGTGGTAAATGTGTAACTACAGTGTCATTAGTTCCTGACTAAACGTTTCCATTAAGAATGTAAACAAGTGACATTTCTCAACATTGTATAGATAAAAATTTGGACAGCGATCGTTTTTTCTACTTTGTCGCGCATGAGCGCAAATGATTACTTTGTATATAGGTTTTAAAATAATGTATTTTTCTAAGAAAAACTATTTTGAGCTTCAAGTAAACTGCCATTTCCGGTTATCTGATTTAAACCAAAATCTAATGGCTTCTTACTATATTAGAACAAGGTAGAAATACAAGGTTTCAAAATTTTCTGAATGATAGCATCGTGATAATATTAAAATTGGATTCTAAAGGCCTTAAAACGAGGTAACCAAAATCTCGATATGCGATTTTTAGCACGATCCCTATACCTCCCATACCAAGGGTAGCGGGAGGTAAAAATACAATAAGATTTTATATGAAACATATTTTCTTATTTTCTAATAAATCGTAGAAATGGGCTTTAGGATCCAGGTGAAATTTATTTAAACGAAGAAAAAATTGTGAAAAATTCATGAAGCTCGCCGGGATTCGAACCCAGAGCCTTCCAAACGCTGTTGAAGCGATAGTGCCGCGTCTTGCCTCTATCGGTAGTGCCAGTTCTCAATAGTTTTGAAGATAATAGAAGTATATCTCGGAAATCTGTCGGAATGGGGGTTTCCCCACTACGAATTCTACTGCTCCAGACCAGTAGAATTTGAACTCTACCCAGAGAAAGAATTGAGGAAATCTCAACAGGTTTAGAAACACCATATATATTCGAGTATGTATGTACATATGTATGTATGAAATTATTCATAGCAACGCATTTGGTTGGCATTAAACGACTCTGTTGTTTTATTGTATTTCATATCCTTTGGAACGTTGCAACGCATCGGCTTAACATATTTGGCATAAAATCGTGAAATTGCGTTTGAAAGCCGCGTTCGTTGTTGTTCATGTTTATGTATAGAAACAACAGAGATTTATAAAGGTTTTGTTTCCACTGTAATGAACATGCCGTGACGGAACAATTCGTTAAGAACAGAAACGAAAAATTGTCCTTTGTCTATTTCAGGAGAATGGGGATAATAAATAATATAATAATGTTATAGGAAATATTACTTTATTGGTTGATGTAAACAGTTTTATCCAAGGATGGTTTGAAAAAGTTCGTGTAAAGTTGAATAAATGGCACTACTGGTGCGTATCGAGTTAGTAGCATTTCTTGGAGGAACTCTCACCATTGCCTCCTTTATGATTTGCAAGTTCCTTGGGTTTGCGAGTACCCCACAGAAAAAATCGCACGGTGTTAAATCTGGCGAGTGCGCGGACCGAAGAAAATCAAACGCCCGAAGAACATTTTAACGAAACCCGCGTATTTTTTTACCTCCCGCTACCCTTGGTAAGGGAGGTATAGAGATCGTGCTAAAAATCACATATCGAGATCTTGGTAAATGAGCACGTTTTAAGGTCCCTACAATCCAATTTTAACATTTTCACGATGATGTGTGTGTGTGTGTGTATGTGTGGATCCTCCACTCTAACTCAAATACTAGTATTCAGAAAATTTTGAAACCTTGTATTTCGAAGTTTCTCTATTATGAAAAGAGCCCATTAGATTTTGGTGTAAATCGGATAACAGGATATGGCACTTTACTGGAAGCTCAAAATAGTTTTTCTTCGAAAAATACCTTTAAATGTTATTTTTTCGAGATTAACGTTATTATAAAAATTAAAGATTATTAAATTTTCTACAGATTTGCATTAATACTTTTAACGTCCGACTGTTATTATTATCATAACACACTTGCTTTCAGGGTAGTTATATACTAATGGGTCGATTCTGTTCACATCTGTAAATCTTACAGATCTGTAAATTTGTAAATAATGAACAAAATCGCAACGAAAACTGCACTCTTATGTATAATTTTATATTAATCAACAAAAATATATGCGTTTTTGTTAAGTTTTTACAGATTTACAGATCTATAAGACTTACAGATGTGAACAGAATCGACCCATAAATAATACCCTAGAGCGTGTTATGAGTTGTTGCTATGGTAATGTAAATAAATAAATAATGATATTGGAATAAAGCCTAAAAAACAAGCAAATGCATTCATAGCCTATCTACTCAGCAAATTTAATTAAAACTTTCTGATCCGTAATTCGTAGAATATTAAAAATTATAGTCGGACGTTAAACGTTGAACGCACCACGGGAGTTAAAAGGACAATAATGCCTTCAATCAACGTACATATCTCGGGCCAGAGGCCCTCGAAAAGTACACTGTTGACCTCAGGCGTTATTGTCCTTATAACACCCTTGATACGTTAATTACTATACTACATATATTATGGATAAAGTTATAAAATTATCTATAATTTAAATCCCAAAGCCTACGTTTTAAATAAACAAAACTCCTTACACAGTTATTCAAATATATGTAACAGACAAATAAATGTCTCTGTCAAAGGACTAATCATTTCAAATTAATAATAGTAACGTTTTAAAAAGGAAAAAGTAAATAGATCAATAGGAAAGGAAATCAAAACAGTTTCCAGCATACGTAAATATGTAGGTATGTATTTAGATTAATAAAAATTAACGATTCGCAAAAAAGTTAAGCTAATTCTCATTATTGGATTACTGAATTGTATTCTATCCCGGTATTTAAAATTTAATCTACATTTTATTATCAAAAAAGGTAGTTACTTGGATTAGATTAGACTATATTAGAGTAAAATTCGCTAATCCAAAAATAAAGATTAGCTTAATCTTTTTTGTGATTTTTTATTTTTTGAAGTAATCAAATATTCATTTTCATGTCAATTTTGAATTTTACGATATTTTTATTATTTAGTTGTTATCAAAACTCTTGTTAGAGTTGTTTGGACCTCTGGCATGGTTAACATGTTGAGTAAGCTTGACTACTCTGTTTAACTTTCCCTCGTTGTACTACTGATGATGAGAACTTAGTTCTCGAAATACGTATTTAGATTTTATTAAAATTTATTTTAAGGTTAAGTGGTAATTATAATAGTTTTAGTGCCCTTATGTCGTTATTTATTTTCACTAAAAACTCATCAATCCTCCCCACTCCTTTATTTTTATTTTCCACTTTAAATTCATCATCCCAATATCCATTGAGTATATCCCTAGAGTATTGGTTAGCCATTAGTAGTATATCGAATCCATCAGCGACGTTACGTTTGATTCGGTGTTCATGATCCGGAAACTAACTCCGGTCTGTGTTTGGAATTCCGGGAAGCGTCGATCCGGGCGTCGGCGTCCAAATCAATGACACGCTTCGGTGGAGAAATAACTAGCCAATAGAGACGCGAGAAAGTGGGTAGATAAAAACAAATGGTGTTGCGAAATAGAACACTATGTCTAATTACGAATCCGGAGACCCGGGTTTGCATCTCGACCAACGACAAAATTATAAATTTATTCCTTGGTTAGCTAACCTGACATTTATCCTTATTTTGGTGAAAACTGAGTGTACATAAAGATGACCTTTAAACAAACATAACTCCTTGGTTACACAGTTCATATCTCAAATGTATGTAACTGACAATTACATATCACTTAAATTAATAATAGCAAATAGAACAATAGTTATATGGAAATGAATTTAATACAGTTTTCAGCATAAATGCAAGAATATATATATATATATATATATATATATATATATATATATATATATATATATATATATATATATATATATATATATATATATATATATACAGGCTGGCGACTTGGACAACGCAGCATAGGTGTTTCAATGGTTAAATCTTAATGTGCAGTTATTTGCTCCCTTAATTATTTTAGAGCAAAATTGTATTTAAGTTTTTGTTACAGAAAAAAATACTGCATCTCAATATGCTATTGTTTATAATTTTTCAATTTCCGGAACCATAAAAATAGTCGAAAACAAAAATGACATTTTTGCTAAAATCATTGATGCCATGGAGCAAAAATTTAAATAAAAGCGCAATCATCTGTCGCTACTTAAAGAAATCTTAAATTTGGTTCTCGTCAAACTACATGGTTGTAATCAACAACTATTACTTCGTTGTCATCAACTAAAATAAAGATGTTTTCATTTTACTCGTTTTAAATAAAAGTGCAACATCTGTCAAAGATTCTTGATGTTTAAAGTTATTTTCAAAACTTTTATTGTAGTGTTGATGACAACATGTAATAGTTAATTACAACAATGTAATTTGATGAGAACGAAATTTAAAATTTCTTTAAGTAGTAACAGATGTTTGCGCTTTTGTTCCATGGCATCAATGATTTTTGCAAAAATATTATTGTTTTCGACTATTTTTACGGTTCCGGAAATTGAAAAATTACAAACATTAGCATATTCGGATGCAGAATTTTTTCTGTAGCAAAAATCTAAATACAATTTTGCTCTAAAATAATTAGGGTAGCAAATAACTACATATTAAGATTTTACCATTGAAACCCTTACACTGCGTCGTTCAAGTCACCACTTTGTATATATATATATATATATATATTAAAAATTAATAGAAATTAAATTGCGGGAGGTATAGTTGGCCACATCGGATTTTTATCTTTGTCTTTTCTTCGATTCTTACACAAAGTTACCTCTTTCTTAGGCCCGGTTGTACAATTACAGTTTAAACTGCAGCTTAAAATATCGGTAGTTTAAAGTTAAACTAAGTTTACCTGTAGTTTAAACGGTCGATCACGAGCAGTGATCCTTCGGGCTGTGATTCGTAATCTAAATGATAAAAGTGATCAGGATTAAGAAGAATAATGGTTTTAGGTTTCCTATTCGTTTTCTCCACTTTCTCATTTTGTGATCACTAGACAACCTTCCTCCGTCCCTTCAAAATCAACCTTTTTGAGCGATTCACTTGGATTCAGATCAGAACAAATTGAAAATATACTATTTCGAGTGTAGAAATTTACGAATGTGGGGTTTGTGGCATCAAGGGAAATAAGATTTTTCTACAAAAGCGTGTAATGAACCACATAAAGATTTGTTTAAAATAAACATACTTTATATTCCTTACCAAGAACAATATTTTTTACTTCAATATAATTCATTTTTAATTCTTACTATAACACTTGACAGTTGATTATTTATAAAATAAAATAGAATAGTTTGCATTAGCCTGCATATGACATTGACATTAGACACTAGATTGTGTTGTTTTCTTTATATAATTTTTAAATCCTATTTCAAAAGGATCACGATTAAATTAATCAGGA
Organism: Harpalus rubripes; assembly: GCA_963082715.1. Taxonomy (NCBI): domain Eukaryota; kingdom Metazoa; phylum Arthropoda; class Insecta; order Coleoptera; family Carabidae; genus Harpalus; species Harpalus rubripes. Next base: position 14,361,174 of record OY720460.1, read on the forward strand.
TTCACAAAATCATAATCACAGCCCGAAGGAACACGGCTACGATCGTTTTACAAATGTGCAGGGGTTTAACCTAAGTATAAACACTAAACCGTTGATGTACAGCAAGATTTCAGCGCGTTACCATGGTTTTGCAATAAACATAGTTTAAATTGTGATTGTACAACCAGCAACATTTAAAGTTCAGGCCTATGTTGATTAAGTTTTTTTTATTCATTTTGGTCAATACTATATGCCCCTACAGTTTGCATCCAAAATTGTAAAATACCTCGTGTGAGAAAGACTAGAGAATATATAAAGTACATAGTTTTCATTTTTGCAATTTCTTGTTACTGATATTCATGTATGTTAGCACAATGATTTTCTTTTGAATGATGTTATGTTATTAACAATGTAAATATATTCACGATGTTTATAAAATGGTTTGAAGTATAACAGTACCTACATGAATGTAGTATGTTGTTTTTGTTTAACCAGGTGCTAATTATTCCATGTAATTAATGTTATTATGGAAAATTAATTACTGAGAATACCAACACCGTTGTGTAGTATTATTTTATTCATTGTATGACACGTACGCTACGCAATAAAATTAGTTTTCATTTTTGTATTAGTCACTGAATTGCTTAATAACAAATCATTGCTTATATTTATATGATTACTTATGAAAATTGTTATGTTTTTATGCAATTTTTTAAACATACGTAATACAATATGTAAATTTATGATGTGTGATAAAAAATGACAAGAATTAAAATGATTCGGCAATTACTAAGCACAATATCTTTAATTTTTGTCTTATTTTTCATCGATGGTTGTTGATGTGCTAGGACGCCCGGCGTTATTGTCATTTTCTACATCTTCACCGGTCCTCTTGAATACGGTTTCCTGCCGCACCCATAGATTTTGTATACTTTGTAAAAGGTATACAAAAGTAGCGAAGCCAATAGGTCATATATGAATGATTATAAATTTGCGATAAAATAATAGCTACAAATAATGAGACAACAATTTCATTCATTAATCAAGACCATTCAGCCTACATGGAACGATTTTTAGTAACTTGTTAATGGGTCTACTGCTGCAACACACAGATAAAGTTTGTACAATAAAACGTAGGTACAGTACATACTAGATATATCGGAATACATTTGACTCATGCTTTTTACCTCTCGCTAAGAGAGGTATTGTATTCATGCTAAAAATTGCATATCCAGATTTTAATGAATAAGCACGTTTTAAGGTCCCTAGAATCCGATTATAACATTTTTACGATGATGTCCGTATGTGTGTGGGTGCGCGCGCGCGCGTGCGCGCGCGCGTGTGTGTGTGTGTGTGTGTGTGTGTGTGTGTGTGTGTGTGTGTGTGTGTGTGTGTGTGTGTGTGTGTGTCTGTGTGTGTGTGTGTGTGTGTGTCTGTGTGTGTGTGTGTGTGTGTGTGAGTGTGTGTGTGTGTGTGTGTATGTTGGATTCACTATATCTCAAATACTATAAGACTTAAGACATTTTTAACTACGGATTCCTCAATCTAACAATAATGGGAAGAGACCAGTCAGTTTTGGTAACAATTGGACAACCGGAAGTAGTAGTTACAAAAAAAATTATCTAAATATTATATATCGAAAATTTATGTAAATACTTATATTAAAGAACGTTAAATTCTTTATTCGATAAATATAAATTCATTATTATATCTTCTATAGATTTAGAGATAAAGAAAGGCATATAAAATAATTTGATGTAAAAAATCTTAGATCAAACTACTACAAGGCAAAAAATTCAAATGTTTGTAATTGATACATAAATGTCACTGTCAAAAATATTTGTATGCCTCTGTCAAAAATATTTGTATATTATTATGAAGATTATGAAAATAAAAAAAGTCAACAACGCAAAAGAATATACGTAAAAAAGAATATAAAAGGAATTTGCGAAAAAATGACGAATATAAAGAAAAAGAAAAGGAAAGTAGAAAAAGAAAATTTCGGGATAAAGAAAATGTATGTATTGTACATAATTTATATTAAAATAATTATTTTGTAGTGAGACATGAATATATGTATTTGTATTTAAAAATATTTTTCGTTTTATGCGTACAACCAGGTAAAATATCTGGCGAGAGGTTATGTGTTGGCCACATCAGATTTTTAGTCTTGTAACACGTAGGGAATCGAATCTTACTTTTCGTGTCGTTTGTAACTAACTAACAAGCGATTATGACAACGTACAATGTCATTTAGCGTTAAACTTTAGCTCACTTGCTAAGTTCGTACGATCAGTTGTTTACGTGTTATCTGTACAAGCGAGTGTACCCTTACTTGGAGCCGCATATCTGCGCACTAAAGAATCAAACTTCGGTGAGAGAGTTCCTAAGTGATTAATGCTGACTTTACTAAAACTCATCTCTCACGTCTCGCCTAAGTTGAATTACGTTTCTCTGTATTTCGTAACATTTCTCCATGTTACAGTCTTTTAAAAAATCTGATGCGGCCAGCACATTACCTTCCGTCAGATCTATGTATTTTGTACAAATTTCATACAGAAAGTTCCTTGCAAAAGATTCTATTTCTTCTACATTACCTTCCGGCAGTTGTATGTATTTTATACAAATTCCATACAGTTAACAAAAGATGAGACGTTTTGGATCGTGTTTTAATATATTTTTTGTGCAACCGGACGCGAAATAAGCATTTCGCAGCCGCAATACAGGCCGCAAAATTCAATTTCGCGACCGTTGTTATGGCAACGGCCGCGAAATTAGGTAAACAACCACTTTGACACTTGAGAATTGCATGGTTTTGTTTATCAAATGTTAATCCCATAGCCACCTTGAAAGCTAACTTTCTATTTACATTGAAACTGTTTAAAATTAATAAAATTTGTAATTACATGTTTTTTACAGTTGCACAAAAAATATTGTGTACACCATGTCCGCGAAATTCTTTAGCGCCCTCGAGATTGTCTTGCCTCGGCCGCAAGCGGCCTCGGCGACAATTTTTCTCTCGGTACGCTAAAGAGTGATTTCGCGGCCTCGATATACAAATAACTATTTTAAGAAAATATGTTTCTAGTTTCCAATATAGTAGCGGTATATAAATTTTTTAAAAATCTAGTATGTCGTTCTCATTAATGTAAACGTCTTAAATATCAAGTTTTGAATTGTATAATAATTTGCAAGAAAATCTGTTCAAAGCTTCAAATAAAGTATTACTCCCGGTTTATCAATTTTAACCAAAATCTAATATGTTGCTCCCCTTCATATAAAAGTCTTAAATACAAAACTGTCATGGGCTTCAAGTAAAGTATCACTTCCGATTGTCAAATTTTGCCCAAAATCTAATCAACTCATTATATGAATGAAGAATTCGTACTTATTCACTGAAAACTCACCATCGAATATTTGGATCGATAACATTACCTCCCTTACCTTCGGTATGACGGAAGGTAAAAATTAAAAAATCAATTGGTTTGTGGTGAATTGTCATTCCGGAATATGTATCACGTGCAATGGTATACCTACACTATGTACTTTTTAACATAATTGCTTGCGGAGTGAAGCATAGAAACAACGCATTAACAACCTACACCACGAATGTAAATACAAATCGTATTCAGATACAGATAGACCAGCAAAGCAACTACAGTGTTATTAATATATCACTTTCATATATAGATCATTTCACAATGCTACAACTATTTATGAATGAAAGAATGAATGGAATATTCAAATTAGTCCAAGCGCATGTCATGCCACTAAGGCTTAGGCGTGGTGGCATTCGAATATAAATATAAGGATTAGAGAAATTGGAAAATGCATTTAATATAGTGCGACAGAATTATTTATTGCAAACATAAAATATATGTGCATGCCGGAAGCAACAGAGACTTATAATAACGAAAAGACAAGACTGCAATGTTAATACACAAGTACAATTTAATATTTTACAATCTCGGGTTAAAATTTTAACTGTCAATTACTTAATTAAATAATACTAAAACGCAATGGAACGTCAAATGACAAATTTATCATTGCTGTTAATAATCCAATTTTGGCCATTTTGCGGCATTTTTAAGAGTTAACAAACAGAACCAATTTTGATACTATTTTTTTTTCAATTTAATATATTTTGCGTTTATAACGAAGTTATTACAAAACCAAATCGAAAAAACCTTCATTTTCATTCGCAATTTTTTGTTTTAGTAGGTTGGTATAACTAGATATGACATTTACATATGTTCATAAATCATAATTGACAAGAACTTTGAAATAATTGAATGTCAATCCAATGTTACCAACTATACAGTTGGACCTCTTTAATCCAAACTAATAATTGCACAGGTTGATCCGGATTATCGAAATGTACCGGTGTGAAGTTAGCAACGTTTTTGTAGCAACGGAAACGGTTCGACCCATCATTTAAAGGAGGCGGCATATTGCCCGTATACATGCAACCTGTACACCTTCTAGCAAGTTTGATGGCCTAGTATACACAACATACTTAGATGAATTTATCGGTGAGGCAAAAATTCAATGAAGTAGTAGGTAAATACAAGAAAGTCAAGCCTACAAATCCACTTATTAAGAAAATTCAACCCCTCTCCCCTCTATTCACGATTGCGCAAATGATAAACTTTCGTTAACACAAAAATTATATAAATTATTTAAAAAAAATAAGGGGATGCCATACCAGAAACGGAACTTATGTTGGTCAAGTATAGCTACAACACATACTCCTATTGTATGTGCTCTGTCCCCCTTATTTGTAATTGGGCCACTTTGACATTTACACGGTATAAACCTAGCAAATTAATCATAACAAAACTAATATAAATTATAAACAAATCAGGGGATGACATATCAGAAACGTAACTTATGTTGGTCAAGTGTAGCTGCATCACATATTCCTACTAAATGTGCTCTGTCCCCCTTATTTGTAATTGAGCCACTTTGACATTTACACGGTATATACCTAGCACCTTAATAATAATAAAAATAATATAAATTATAAACAAATCAGGGGATGACATACCAGCAACGGAACTTATGTGTAGCTGCGACACATATTTCTACTAAATGTGCTCTGTCCCCCTTATTTGTATTTGAGCCACTTTGACATTTACACGGTATATACCTAGCACCTTAATAATAATAAAAATAATATAAATTATAAACAAATTAGGGGATGACATACCAGCAACGGAACTTATGTGTAGCTGCAACACATATTTCTACTAAATGTGCTCTGTCCCCCTTATTTGTATTTGAGCCACTTTGACATTTACACGGTATATACCTAGCACCTTAATAATAATAAAAATAATATAAATTATAAACAAATCAGGGGATGACATACCAGCAACGGAACTTATGTGTAGCTGCAACACATATTTCTACTAAATGTGCTCTGTCCCCCTTATTTGTATTTGAGCCACTTTGACATTTACACGGTATATACCTAGCACCTTAATAATAATAAAAATAATATAAATTATAAACAAATCAGGGGATGACATACCAGCAACGGAACTTATGTGTAGCTGCAACACATATTTCTACTAAATGTGCTCTGTCCCCCTTATTTGTATTTGAGCCACTTTGACATTTACACGGTATATACCTAGCACCTTAATAATAATAAAAATAATATAAATTATAAACAAATCAGGGGATGACATACCAGCAACGGAACTTATGTGTAGCTGCAACACATATTTCTACTAAATGTGCTCTGTCCCCCTTATTTGTAATTGAGCCACTTTGACATTTACACGGTATATACCTAGCACCTTAATAATAATAAAAATAATATAAATTATAAACAAATCAGGGGATGACATACCAGCAACGGAACTTATGTGTAGCTGCAACACATATTTCTACTAAATGTGCTCTGTCCCCCTTATTTGTAATTGAGCCACTTTGACATTTACACGGTATATACCTAGCACCTTAATAATAATAAAAATAATATAAATTATAAACAAATCAGGGGATGACATACCAGCAACGGAACTTATGTGTAGCTGCAACACATATTCCTACTAAATGTGCTCTGTCCCCCTTATTTGTCTTTGAGCCACTTTGACATTTACACGGTATATACCTAGCACCTTAATAATAATAAAAATAATATAAATTATAAACAAATCAGGGGATGACATACCAGCAACGGAACTTATGTGTAGCTGCAACACATATTCCTACTAAATGTGCTCTGTCCCGCTTATTTGTATTTGAGCCACTTTGACATTTACACGGTGTATACCTAGCACCTTAATAATAATAAAAATAATATAAATTATAAATAAATCAGGGGATGACATACCAGCAACGGAACTTATGTATAGCTGCTACACATATTTCTACTAAATGTGCTCTGTCCCCCTTATTTGTCTTTGAGCCACTTTGACATTTACACGGTATATACCTAGCACCTTAATAATAATAAAAATAATATAAATTATAAACAAATCAGGGGATGACATACCAGCAACGGAACTTATGTGTAGCTGCAACACATATTCTTACTAAATGTGCTCTGTCCCCCTTATTTGTATTTGAGCCACTTTGACATTTACACGGTATATACCTAGCACCTTAATAATAATAAAAATAATATAAATTATAAACAAATCGGGGGATGACATACCAGCAACGGAACTTATGTGTAGCTGCAACACATATTCCTACTAAATGTGCTCTGTCCCCCTTATTTGTCTTTGAGCCACTTTGACATTTACACGGTATATACCTAGCACCTTAATAATAATAAAAATAATATAAATTATAAACAAATCAGGGGATGACATACCAGCAACGGAACTTATGTGTAGCTGCAACACATATTTCTACTAAATGTGCTCTGTCCCCCTTATTTGTATTTGAGCCACTTTGACATTTACACGGTATATACCTAGCACCTTAATAATAATAAAAATAATATAAATTATAAACAAATCACGGGATGACATACCAGCAACGGAACTTATGTGTAGCTGCAACACATATTTCTACTAAATGTGCTCTGTCCCCCTTATTTGTATTTGAGCCACTTTGACATTTACACAGTATATACCTAGCACCTTAATAATAATAAAAATAATATAAATTATAAACAAATCAGGGGATGACATACCAGCAACGGAACTTATGTGTAGCTGCAACACATATTCCTACTAAATGTGCTCTGTCCCCCTTATTTGTATTTGAGCCACTTTGACATTTACACGGTATATACCTAGCACCTTAATAATAATAAAAATAATATAAATTATAAACAAATCAGGGGATGACATACCTGCAACGGAACTTATGTGTAGCTGCAACACATATTCCTACTAAATGTGCTCTGTTCCCCTTATTTGTATTTGAGCCACTTTGACATTTACACGGTATATACCTAGCACCTTAATAATTATAAAAATAATATAAACTATAAACAAATCAGGGGATGACATACCAGCAACGGAACTTATGTGTAGCTGCAACACATATTCCTACTAAATGTGCTCTGTCCCCCTTATTTGTATTTGAACCACTTTGACATTTACACTGTAAATTCCTAGCACCTTAGTAATTATAAAATTAATATAAATTATAAACAAATCAGGGGATGACATACCAGCAACGGAACTTATGTTGGTCAAGTGTAGCTGCAATACATACTCCTGCTAAATGTGCTGTCCCCCTTATTTGTAATTGAGCCACTTTGACATTCACAAGGTATAAACCTAATACCTTGATAATAATAAAAATAATATAAATTATAAACAAATTAGGGGATGACATATCAGAAACGGAACTTATGTTGGATAAACTTGCATCGTTTGCCGAAAGATAAAATATGCTCCAAACTCGACATTTGTTTGCTCTCAGCATTTTGAGAAAATATATTTACTCACAGAAAGTTATAATACTTGTAAGATTTTCGTGAAGCTTATAAATATCTAAAACTTGTTTAAGTTAGGTAATTATTTTTAAATGAAATTTTTAGGAATGCGTAATACATGGAGAATTTTGAGAAGAGGTGCATTCCCAATAATATTTCCCCCAAGTACAAAACAAACAAACAAAACAAAAAAAAATCAATAAAATTTCACCTTACATAGTCAAAACAAAATGACCTGCCTCTTAATTAAATCACTTTTTCTTCCTCTTACACTCGCACCACGCACGGCATCTTAATGCAGTTTTCAGCGTTTCTAATTTCCGAAAATTATAATTATCTTCATCCGACATTCTCAAAATTTTTAAATAGCGTCACAACAAAAGTTTGTACATAAACGAACGAAGGTACAAAATTAACTATTACAAACTAATTAAATTGAAAAGATAATATTCAACAATAATATATTTATTCAAATTAATATTTTTTATGAACTAAATACACAATATATATATAGAATAGTTCACATATTATTAAGTTAAAACTTTGATGATACCAGTTTAAATATTCCCGGGCGTAGTAAACTAGTTCGTTGCTGCCATCTACGAAAAATCATTTTATGCTGTAAATTTCAATGTATAATGTATCGCATAAAGTTTTATGGTATAGATAAGATTTGAGAACCGTTTCTTATGTTATTCTCGTGATATTATATTCATCTGCGTAATGTAATATGTAAATCAACCTTTATGCCACAGTGCCATCTATGATACGAATTATAAAACAAACGTAAATTCTAACCTATATTGAGATTTAAGCAAAAAAAATATAGCGCGGGAAGGGAAGGGCGATATTTTCAAATATACTGAATAATTGTTATATTACATATTATTTATTTATAATAATTTAAATGCGTATAGTGATATAAATAAATAAAAATATTTTTTTAATTGAAAGTCACACTTTTCAAGGCAAATACGTATCATGCTGAGACAGATAGTATTATTATAACGTAGAAATAGGGTCTATAAATAAAATAAATGGAAACATATTCATTACATACTTTTTATTTTACTGAAAAATATTTATATGAAAGTTTGTTTTCTAGTTTACGTCAAAATATTGTTTACATAATTCACAAAAAAAATTACTTATTTTTTGGGATTATTTTTATGTGATACTAGTACTAGCGGTCTCAGCATGATACCCCATAAGCAACAAAGTGGCTCAAATACCCCTCTGGGTTTTATGAATATTTTTCTTCAAGACTGTCTGATATTATATGAAAAAAATAATTTTTGCGCCCTTACACCCCTATTTTTCGGGATTTTTATGTAATACTAGTACTAGCGGTCTCAGAATGCTACCCTGTAAGCGACAAAGTGGCTCAAAGACACCTCTGGGTTTTATGAATATTTTTCTTCAAGACTGTCTGATATTATATGAAAAAATTAATTTTTGCGCCCTTACACCCCTATTTTTTGGGATTATTTTTATTTAATACTAGTACTAGCGGTCTCAGCATGCTACCCTGTAAGCGACAAAGTGGCTCAAAGACACCTCTGGGTTTTATGAATATTTTTCTTCAAGACTGTCTGATATTATATGAAAATATTAATTTTTGCTCCCTTACACCCCTATTTTTTGGGATTATTTTTATGTAATACTGGTACTAGCGGTCTCAGCATGTTACCCTATAAGCGACGAAGTGGCTCAAAGACCCCTCTGGGTTTTATGAATATTTTTCTTCAAGACTGTCTGATATTATATGAAAAAAATAATTTTTGCGCCCTTACACCCCTATTTTTTGTGATTATTTTTATGTCATACTAGTACTAGCGGTCTCAGCATGCTACCCTATAAGCGACAAAGTGGCTCAAAGACCCCTCTGGGTTTTATGAATATTTTTCTTCAAGACTGTCTGATATATAAAAAAAATAATTTTTGCTCCCTTACACCCCTATTTTTTGGGATTATTTTTATGTAATACTGGTACTAGCGGTCTCAGCATGTTACCCGATAAGCGACAAAGTGGCTCAAAGACCCCTCTGGGTTTTATGAATATTTTTCTTCAAGACTGTCTGATATTATATGAAAAAAATAATTTTTGCGCCCTTACACCCCTATTTTTTGTGATTATTTTTATGTCATACTAGTACTAGCGGTCTCAGCATGCTACCCTATAAGAGACAAAGTGGCTCAAAGACCCCTCTGGGTTTTATGAATATTTTTCTTCAATACTGTCTGATATTATATGAAAAAAATAATTTTTGCGCCCTTACACCCCTATTTTTTGTGATTGTTTTTATGTCATACTAGTACTAGCGGTCTCAGCATGCTACCCTATAAGAGACAAAGTGGCTCAAAGACCCCTCTGGGTTTTATGAATATTTTTCTTCAAGACTGTCTGATATTATATGAAAAAAATAATTTTTGCGCCCTTACACCCCTATTTTTTGTGATTATTTTTATGTCATACTAGTACTAGCGGTCTCAGCATGCTACCCTATAAGCGACAAAGTGGCTCAAAGACCCCTCTGGGTTTTATGAATATTTTTCTTCAAGACTGTCTGATATTATATAAAAAAAAATAATTTTTGCTCCCTTACACCCCTATTTTTTGTGATTATTTTTATGTCATACTAGTACTAGCGGTCTCAGCATGCTACCCTATAAGCGACAAAGTGGCTCAAAGACCCCTCTGGGTTTTATGAATATTTTTCTTCAAGACTGTCTGATATTATATGAAAAAAATAATTTTTGCTCCCTTACACCCCTATTTTTTGTGATTATTTTTATGTCATACTAGTACTAGCGGTCTCAGCATGCTACCCTATAAGCGACAAAGTGGCTCAAATACCCCTCTGGGTTTTATGAATATTTTTCTTCAAGACTGTCTGATATTATATAAAAAAAAAAAATTTTTGCTCCCTTACACCCCTATTTTTTGTGATTATTTTTATGTCATACTAGTACTAGCGGTCTCAGCATGCTACCCTATAAGCGACAAAGTGGCTCAAATACCCCTCTGGGTTTTATGAATATTTTTCTTCAAGACTGTCTGATATTATATAAAAAAAATAATTTTTGCTCCCTTACACCCCTATTTTTTGTGATTATTTTTATGTCATACTAGTACTAGCGGTCTCAGCATGCTACCCTATAAGCGACAAAGTGGCTCAAATACCCCTCTGGGTTTTATGAATATTTTTCTTCAAGACTGTCTGATATTATATGAAAAAAATAATTTTTGCGCCCTTACACCCCTATTTTTTGTGATTATTTTTATGTCATACTAGTACTAGCGGTCTCAGCATGCTACCGTATAAGCGACAAAGAGGCTCAAAGACCCCTCTGGGTTTTATGAATATTTTTCTTCAAGACTGTCTGATATTATATGAAAAAAATAATTTTTGCGCCCTTACACCCCTATTTTTTGGGAGTATTTTTATGTAATACTAGTACTAGCGGTCTCAGCATGCTACCCTATAAGCGACAAAGTGGCTCAAATACCCCTCTGGGTTTTATGAATATTTTTCTTCAAGACTGTCTGATATTATATAAAAAAAATAATTTTTGCTCCCTTACACCCCTATTTTTTGTGATTATTTTTATGTCATACTAGTACTAGCGGTCTCAGCATGCTACCGTATAAGCGACAAAGAGGCTCAAAGACCCCTCTGGGTTTTATGAATATTTTTCTTCAAGACTGTCTGATATTATATGAAAAAAATAATGTTTGCGCCCTTACACCCCTATTTTTTGGGAGTATTTTTATGTAATACTAGTACTAGCGGTCTCAGCATGCTACCCTATAAGCGACAAAGTGGCTCAAAGACCCCTCTGGGTTTTATGAATATTTTTCTTCAAGACTGTCTGATATTATATAAAAAAAAATAATTTTTGCTCCCTTACACCCCTATTTTTTGTGATTATTTTTATGTCATACTAGTACTAGCGGTCTCAGCATGCTACCCTATAAGCGACAAAGTGGCTCAAAGACCCCTCTGGGTTTTATGAATATTTTTCTTCAAGACTGTCTGATATTATATGAAAAAAATAATTTTTGCGCCCTTACACCCCTATTTTTTGGGAGTATTTTTATGTAATACTAGTACTAGCGGTCTCAGCATGCTACCCTATAAGCGACAAAGTGGCTCAAAGACCCCTCTGGGTTTTATGAATATTTTTCTTCAAGACTGTCTGATATTATATGAAAAAAATAATTTTTGCGCCCTTACACCCCTATTTTTTGTGATTATTTTTATGTAATACTGGTACTAGCGGTCTCAGCATGTTACCCTATAAGCGACAAAGTGGCTCAAATACCCCTCTGGGTTTTATGAATATTTTTCTTCAAGACTGTCTGATATTATATGAAAAAAATAATTTTTGCGCCCTTACACCCCTATTTTTTGTGATTATTTTTATGTCATACTAGTACTAGCGGTCTCAGCATGCTACCGTATAAGCGACAAAGTGGCTCAAAGACCCCTCTGGGTTTTATGAATATTTTTCTTCAAGACTGTCTGATATTATATGAAAAAAATAATTTTTGCGCCCTTACACCCCTATTTTTTGTGATTATTTTTATGTCATACTAGTACTAGCGGTCTCAGCATGCTACCGTATAAGCGACAAAGAGGGTCAAAGACCCCTCTGGGTTTTATGAATATTTTTCTTCAAGACTGTCTGATATTATATGAAAAAAATAATTTTTGCGCCCTTACACCCCTATTTTTTGGGAGTATTTTTATGTAATACTAGTACTAGCGGTCTCAGCATGCTACCCTATAAGCGACAAAGTGGCTCAAAGACCCCTCTGGGTTTTATGAATATTTTTCTTCAAGACTGTCTGATATTATATAAAAAAAAATAATTTTTGCTCCCTTACACCCCTATTTTTTGTGATTATTTTTATGTCATACTAGTACTAGCGGTCTCAGCATGCTACCGTATAAGCGACAAAGAGGGTCAAAGACCCCTCTGGGTTTTATGAATATTTTTCTTCAAGACTGTCTGATATTATATGAAAAAAATAATTTTTGCGCCCTTACACCCCTATTTTTTGTGATTATTTTTATGTCATACTAGTACTAGCGGTCTCAGCATGCTACCCTATAAGCGACAAAGTGGCTCAAAGACCCCTCTGGGTTTTATGAATATTTTTCTTCAAGACTGTCTGATATTATATAAAAAAAAATAATTTTTGCTCCCTTACACCCCTATTTTTTGTGATTATTTTTATGTCATACTAGTACTAGCGGTCTCAGCATGCTACCCTATAAGCGACAAAGTGGCTCAAAGACCCCTCTGGGTTTTATGAATATTTTTCTTCAAGACTGTCTGATATTATATGAAAAAAATAATTTTTGCGCCCTTACACCCCTATTTTTTGTGATTATTTTTATGTCATACTAGTACTAGCGGTCTCAGCATGCTACCCTATAAGCGACAAAGTGGCTCAAAGACCCCTCTGGGTTTTATGAATATTTTTCTTCAAGACTGTCTGATATTATATGAAAAAAATAATTTTTGCGCCCTTACACCCCTATTTTTTGTGATTATTTATATGTCATACTAGTACTAGCGGTCTCAGCATGCTACCCTATAAGCGACAAAGTGGCTCAAAGACCCCTCTGGGTTTTATGAATATTTTTCTTCAAGATTGTCTGATATTATATAAAAAAAAATAATTTTTGCTCCCTTACACCCCAATTTTTTGTGATTATTTTTATGTCATACTAGTACTAGCGGTCTCAGCATGCTACCCTATAAGCGACAAAGTGGCTCAAAGACCCCTCTGGGTTTTATGAATATTTTTCTTCAAGACTGTCTGATATTATATGAAAAAAATAATTTTTGCGCCCTTACACCCCAATTTTTTGTGATTATTTTTATGTCATACTAGTACTAGCGGTCTCAGCATGCTACCCTATAAGCGACAAAGTGGCTCAAAGACCCCTCTGGGTTTTATGAATATTTTTCTTCAAGACTGTCTGATATTATATGAAAAAAATAATTTTTGCGCCCTTACACCCCTATTTTTTGTGATTATTTTTATGTCATACTAGTACTAGCGGTCTCAGCATGCTACCCTATAAGCGACAAAGTGGCTCAAAGACCCCTCTGGGTTTTATGAATATTTTTCTTCAAGACTGTCTGATATTATATGAAAAAAATAATTTTTGCGCCCTTACACCCCTATTTTTTGTGATTATTTTTATGTCATACTAGTACTAGCGGTCTCAGCATGCTACCCTATAAGCGACAAAGTGGCTCAAAGACCCCTCTGGGTTTTATGAATATTTTTCTTCAAGACTGTCTGATATTATATAAAAAAAAATAATTTTTGCTCCCTTACACCCCTATTTTTTGTGATTATTTTTATGTCATACTAGTACTAGCGGTCTCAGCATGCTACCCTATAAGCGACAAAGTGGCTCAAAGACCCCTCTGGGTTTTATGAATATTTTTCTTCAAGACTGTCTGATATTATATGAAAAAAATAATTTTTGCGCCCTTACACCCCAATTTTTTGTGATTATTTTTATGTCATACTAGTACTAGCGGTCTCAGCATGCTACCCTATAAGCGACAAAGTGGCTCAAAGACCCCTCTGGGTTTTATGAATATTTTTCTTCAAGACTGTCTGATATTATATAAAAAAAATAATTTTTGCTCCCTTACACCCCTATTTTTTGGGATTATTTTTATGTAATACTGGTACTAGCGGTCTCAGCATGTTACCCTATAAGCGACAAAGTGGCTCAAATACCCCTCTGGGTTTTATGAATATTTTTCTTCAAGACTGTCTGATATTATATGAAAAAAATAATTTTTGCGCCCTTACACCCCTATTTTTTGTGATTATTTTTATGTCATACTAGTACTAGCGGTCTCAGCATGCTACCGTATAAGCGACAAAGAGGCTCAAAGACCCCTCTGGGTTTTATGAATATTTTTCTTCAAGACTGTCTGATATTATATAAAAAAAAATAATTTTTGCTCCCTTACACCCCTATTTCTTGGGATTATTTTTATGTAATACTGGTACTAGCGGTCTCAGCATGTTACCCTATAAGCGACAAAGTGGCTCAAAGACCCCTCTGGGTTTTATGAATATTTTTCTTCAAGACTGTCTGATATTATATGAAAAAAATAATTTTTGCGCCCTTACACCCCTATTTTTTGGGAGTATTTTTATGTAATACTAGTACTAGCGGTCTCAGCATGTTACCCTATAAGCGACAAAGTGGCTCAAAGACCCCTCTGGGTTTTATGAATATTTTTCTTCAAGACTGTCTGATATTATATAAAAAAAAATAATTTTTGCTCCCTTACACCCCTATTTTTTGTGATTATTTTTATGTCATACTAGTACTAGCGGTCTCAGCATGCTACTCTATAAGCGACAAAGTGGCTCAAAGACCCCTCTGGGTTTTATGAATATTTTTCTTCAAGACTGTCTGATATTATATGAAAAAAATAATTTTTGCGCCCTTACACCCCTATTTTTTGGGAGTATTTTTATGTAATACTAGTACTAGCGGTCTCAGCATGCTACCCTATAAGCGACAAAGTGGCTCAAAGACCCCTCTGGGTTTTATGAATATTTTTCTTCAAGACTGTCTGATATTATATAAAAAAAAAAATTTTTTTGCTCCCTTACACCCCTATTTTTTGGGATTATTTTTATGTAATACTGGTACTAGCGGTCTCAGCATGTTACCCTATAAGCGACAAAGTGGCTCAAAGACCCCTCTGGGTTTTATGAATATTTTTCTTCAAAACTGTCTGATATTATATGAAAAAATTAATTTTTGCGCCCTTACACCCCTATTTTTTGGGATTATTTTTATTTAATACTAGTACTAGCGGTCTCAGCATGCTACCCTGTAAGCGACAAAGTGGCTCAAAGACACCACTGGGTTTTATGAATATTTTTCTTCAAGACTGTCTGATATTATATGAAAAAAATAATTTTTGCTCCCTTACACCCCCATTTTTTGGGAGTATTTTTATGTAATACTAGTACTAGCGGTCTCAGCATGCTACCCTATAAGCGACAAAGTGGCTCAAAGACCCCTCTGGGTTTTATGAATATTTTTCTTCAAGACTGTCTGATATTATATGAAAAAATTAATTTTTGCTCCCTTACACCCCTATTTTTTGGGATTATTTTTATGTAATACTAGTACTAGCGGTCTCAGCATGTTACCCTATAAGCGACAAAGTGGCTCAAAGACCCCTCTGGGTTTTATGAATATTTTTCTTCAAAACTGTCTGATATTATATGAAAAAATTAATTTTTGCGCCCTTACACCCCTATTTTTTGTGATTATTTTTATGTAGTACTAGTACTAGCGGTCTCAGCATGCTACCCTATAAGCGACAAAGTGGCTCAAAGACCCCTCTGGGTTTTATGAATATTTTTCTTCAAAACTGTCTGATATTATATGAAAAAATTAATTTTTGCGCCCTTACACCCCTATTTTTTGTGATTATTTTTATGTAGTACTAGTACTAGCGGTCTCAGCATGCTACCCTATAAGCGACAAAGTGGCTCAAAGACCCCTCTGGGTTTTATGAATATTTTTCTTCAAAACTGTCTGATATTATATTAAAAAAAATAATTTTTGCTCCCTTACACCCCTATTTTTTGGGATTATTTTTATGTAATACTGGTACTAGCGGTCTCAGCATGTTACCCGATAAGCGACAAAGTGGCTCAAAGACCCCTCTGGGTTTTATGAATATTTTTCTTCAAGACTGTCTGATATTATATGAAAAAAATAATTTTTGCGCCCTTACACCCCTATTTTTTGTGATTATTTTTATGTCATACTAGTACTAGCGGTCTCAGCATGCTACCCTATAAGCGACAAAGTGGCTCAAAGACCCCTCTGGGGTTTATGAATATTTTTCTTCAAGACTGTCTGATATTATATAAAAAAAATAATTTTTGCTCCCTTACACCCCTATTTTTTGGGATTATTTTTATGTAATACTGGTACTAGCGGTCTCAGCATGTTACCCTATAAGCGACAAAGTGGCTCAAAGACCCCTCTGGGTTTTATGAATATTTTTCTTCAAAACTGTCTGATATTATATGAAAAAATTAATTTTTGCGCCCTTACACCCCTGTTTTTTGGGATTATTTTTATGTAGTACTAGTACTAGCGGTCTCAGCATGCTACCCTGTAAGCGACAAAGTGGCTCAAAGACACCACTGGGTTTTATGAATATTTTTCTTCAAGACTGTCTGATATTATATGAAAAAAATAATTTTTGCTCCCTTACACCCCCATTTTTTGGGAGTATTTTTATGTAATACTAGTACTAGCGGTCTCAGCATGCTACCCTATAAGCGACAAAGTGGCTCAAAGACCCCTCTGGGTTTTATGAATATTTTTCTTCAAGACTGTCTGATATTATATGAAAAAAATAATTTTTGCTCCCTTACACCCCTATTTTTTGGGATTATTTTTATGTAATACTAGTACTAGCGGTCTCAGCATGTTACCCTATAAGCGACAAAGTGGCTCAAAGACCCCTCTGGGTTTTATGAATATTTTTCTTCAAAACTGTCTGATATTATATGAAAAAATTAATTTTTGCGCCCTTACACCCCTATTTTTTGTGATTATTTTTATGTAGTACTAGTACTAGCGGTCTCAGCATGCTACCCTATAAGCGACAAAGTGGCTCAAAGACCCCTCTGGGTTTTATGAATATTTTTCTTCAAAACTGTCTGATATTATATGAAAAAATTAATTTTTGCGCCCTTACACCCCTATTTTTTGTGATTATTTTTATGTAATACTAGTACTAGCGGTCTCAGCATGCTACCCTATAAGCGACAAAGTGGCTCAAAGACCCCTCTGGGTTTTATGAATATTTTTCTTCAAAACTGTCTGATATTATATGAAAAAATTAATTTTTGCGCCCTTACACCCCTATTTTTTGTGATTATTTTGATGTAGTACTAGTACTAGCGGTCTCAGCATGCTACCCTATAAGCGACAAAGTGGCTCAAAGACCCCTCTGGGTTTTATGAATATTTTTCTTCAAAACTGTATGATATTATATGAAAAATTTAATTTTTGCGCCCTTACACCCCTATTTTTTGTGATTATTTTTATGTAATACTAGTACTAGCGGTCTCAGCATGCTACCCTATAAGCGACAAAGTGGCTCAAAGACCCCTCTGGGTTTTATGAATATTTTTCTTCAAAACTGTCTGATATTACATGAAAAAATTAATTTTTGCTTCCTTACACCCCTGTTTTTGGAGATTATTTTAGTGTAATACTAGTGCTAGCAGTCCTAGCATCCTACTCTTTGAGCTAAAAACGGCTCAAAAACCCCGAAAATTCCATTACATTAACGTGTATGCCGCCTTCATAAAATAGTGTTCAGAATCGTTTCCGTTGCTAAAAAATCGTTGCTAACTTCACACCGGTTCGAAATGTTGGGATCATCGAACAAATTACAGAAAATATCCATTTTCTTAACTCTCGATTTCCACATTCTCACAATAAAATATACTTTAGTTTCGAATATAAAATTAATAAACAACTGTTTACTATATATGAATAACAAAATAATAAATATATACGAGGGTCGTTCAATAAGTCCTTAGAAAATCTAAGAGTTGGCACTCGTAGCATAGATAACGTTTTGTTTTTACTAAACATCATCACTCACCCGGCAGCTGTCAAAGTTTTAGTTATATCCATCACGTGGTTTCACTTTTATTGTCGATTGAAGCAACAAACTTTTGCTTATTTAAAAAAAATGGAAAAAAGTGAATTTCGAGCGGTGATTAAACACTTGTATTTAAAAGGCTTAACACCGAAAGAGATCAAAGCTGAGTTGGATGAAGTTCATGGTACATCTGCTCCTGTATTTGCAACTATTTACAATTGGGTAAATGAGTTTAAACGTGGCCGTACGTCCACAAAAGATGAACAGCGTTCGGGACGTCCTGTGGAAGTCACTACTCCTGAAATGATGGATAAAATCCACGATATGATTTTGAGTGATCGACGAATCAAAGTGCGCGACATAGTTGAAGCTACAGGCATATCGCAAGGTACAGTGTTTTCAATTTTGCACGAAAAATTGGGTGTGAAAAAAATCTCGGCGAGATGGGTGCCGCGTTTGTTATCGGTGGAGAATAAACGCAATCGTGTGGTCGACTCTGAGGCTGTTTTAGCGCTTTTTCGTCGCAATCCTGATGAGTTTTTGCGTCGATACGTAACAGTAGACGAAACATGGATACACCACTACACGCCAGAAACCAAGGCACAGTCTAAACAGTGGGTTTTTGAAAGCGAACGAGCTCCGAAAAAGGCGAAGACGATCAAATCGGCAGGCAAGATTATGGCCACGGTTTTTTGGGATGCACGCGGAATCATCTTCATCGATTACTTGGAAAAAGGAAAAACAATAACTGGAGAATATTATGCGTCATTATTACATAGATTAAGCGAAGAAATGAAGAAAAACGTCCTCATTTGAAAAAGAAAAAAATCCTCTTCCATCAAGACAATGCACGGGTACACACCTGCGCTGTTTCGATGGCCAAAATTATGGAACTAAAATTTGAATTACTACAACATCCACCGTATTCACCAGATTTGGCTCCTAGCGATTTTTTTTTATTTCCAAACTTAAAAAAATGGCTCGGTGGACAACGGTTTACATCGAACGAGGAGGTCATCGCTCAAACAGATGCTTATTTTGAAGATCTTCCGAAATCCTACTTTTTGGACGGCTTAAAAAAGTTAGAGAAACGTTTAGAAAAGTGTATAGAGCTAAAAGGAGATTATGTTGAAAAATAAAAAAAAAATTACCCAAAATAATTTGTTTTTCTATCTTTTTCTAAGGACTTATTGAACGACCCTCGTATATAGGCATATTCCATAAATCTATATTAAAATTAATAGTAAATCTAAGAAACTGTGAAGAATTCGGTGATTTTGCTCTGTTTAATGTTCGCTTCCTCTCCCTTTTTGGCTCATTTTTACCTTCCGTCACCTTTAGGTAAGGAAGGTATTGTCTTTGGTCAAAAAATTCGATGATGAGTTTTTAATCAATAAGCACGTTTTAGGGTCCCTAGAATACGAATTTACTATTTTTACGATGATGTCTGTATGTGCGTGTGTGTGTATGTGTGGATGTGTGTGTGTGTGGATGTGTGTGTGTGTGTGTGTGTGTGTGTGTGTAACAAAATTTTCGTCTGCGATAACTCTAATACTACAGTTACAAAAATTATAATTTTTTCGTGTACTTGTTCGTTACATCCATATGAAGAGCTGATTAGATTTTGGTTACAATTGGTCAACCGGAAGTACCATCATTTGAAGATTTTAACAGTTTTTCTTGAAAAAACTATGTTAAATATGATTTTTCACATTTGATGTTATTATAAATATTAAAGAATATATTATTCTCTATACGATTTGACTGCATTTTATACTTAATATTAAATGGATATAGAGTTAAAAAATTATAAAGAAATTAAATTTCATAAAGTAGCCATAGCTTTGGAAACAGCTACTATATTAAGAAAATTCTGATTGAAAGATGTCAGTGTCAAGTGAAATTGACATAGTGTGTTTGTCTTATAATTTTTACTGGAAATATAGGATCTTTTGCTTTCTGTATGGAATTTGTATAAAATACATACAACTGCTTTAAGGTAATGTATGAGAAATAATAATAATAATAAATATTTTATTTCTGCAGATACATTACACTGTATATAGAAAACGTCACAAAATAATAATCTTCTGTATGAAATTTGCATAAAATACATGCAACTGCCGGAAGGTAATGTACAAGAAATAGAATATTTAATTTAGCAAGGAACTTTCCGTATGAAATTTGTACAAAATACATAGAACTGACGGAAGGTAATGTGCTGGCCACATCAGATTTTTTTCATTTGCGGTAGAATTAAAATGTGGTGTTCCGATTCATAATTTTCTTCAGCCCACTTCAAACACGTTTCAAAACTTCTGCCTCTTTGTGCTTTACATGTCCTGGTATCACTTCTACTTCTTCGTCGGAGCTTGATTCATTCTGAATATGGTCCAAAATATCCATATCACTTGTGGATTCATTCCCATGATTCTTCATGTCCGATAGCCCATTCAAGAGCTTCTTGTCGTATGACATCTTCAGAAATTTGGTATATTAGCGCAGTAACCTCGTTTATTTGTCTTTTTATACCCTCCAACTCCATTCTGTCCCTCCACCACATCATCAAGAAGTGGTTTTAAGAAGTTTAGTCCAGGACTTTTGGATAAGTCCCATCCTCTTGATAATCCAATAACAACATCTTTCAAATTAACTTTCTTCAGTTCTGCAGAAATACCTGCACCTTCGGAAGCAACAATTTTTTTTAAAACCCTCCTGCGGTAATTTAACTTGATCACTTGAATCACATTTTGGTCCATCGGTTGCACTAAGGGAGTAACATTTGGCGGCAAAAACATTACAATAATTTAGGTAGCAGAATACATGAATCTACGGGATTCCCTCATTTAGGTAACAGGAATCACTTTGTTCTGTGGATTAACGAGGCGTTGTTCGGATTATAGCTCCGAGTTGTCACTGTTCGGATTAAAGAGGTCATACTATATATCATTACATATACAAATTTTACTAAATCAACTCGGTTTAATATAGCAATTTTTCTAATATTTTGGTAGACAAAAGAGGCAAAGTATAAAAAAATAGTAAATGAACTTGGACTTTCTTCTGCAATTGTTATTTAGAAAACTCACCAAAGAACGTTTCCTAATTTTGACGCGTGCGAAAAAAAAAAACATGTCTCGTGGCCTAGTGCTTGAGTGTCTGGTCGCGAATCTGGGGAACCGGGTTCGATTACGACCGACGCCGAAATATTTCGAATTTTAAATGGCACAAAAGTGACCTCTGTGATGCACTCTCCACGCCACAAATAAGTGCCCGTGTGGTGACATCTGGTAAACGGCCTCACACAAAGCAGATTGGCACACCCAGCAATGGGTAATATGCTGTGATGATATATTTACATATTTATACATATTTCAAAATCAGTAAAATTGGAATTATGCTTTATGCCATCGATTTATCATTTATATTCGTTTGAATTTGATAAGAACACAGCGAATGCACTTTTCTGGAAACAGTCGGGTATTTTTATTATTCGCATTATTCCCAGGAATATTAACTATGATAATATCGCGTGAAATGTCAACGCTTTCAGATTTTGCGGAGAAATGCATTCATTTACATATTACATAAATTCCACGAATGCTCTAATATCATAACCATATAAGTAATTACTTACAAATGCCGCTATACTTATGCAAATTTCATGCGAGGTATTATCTTCCATAATTTATTTACATATTAAGCTAGGAAGCTGTCAAACTTCAAAGAGAATTACTCGTGTAATAATTATAAGTAGGATTCTGAAAATTTTGAACTTTCTTGAAGACTTTGATAACTTTGGAAATTAATTTCCGTGGGCTTACTTTAAACTTTTATTAAATACCAGGAAAATCCTGATAGTCTACGAGTATAAATTAGAACTGTTGATATAGCTTATCAACTCCAACTATGTTTAATTAAAGTTCCTTCCTTAGAAGATCTAGGTACTAGGTAAAGGGTAAATAAAATTCAGGATAATTTCTAGCGGATTAGGACTGGTACGGTGATGTTATAGTTGTCCCAGCAGGTAACTTCGTTACCCCGTAACTTATCCTTTACACGTGGAAATAAAAATAAATCATTAGGTGCCAGGTTTGGCTATACGGCGAATGACCCATTATATCAATGTTTTGGGTATTCAAATAATCAGTCGTTCGAGCAGCAATCTGCGACCGAGCGTTGTGTTGATGCAAGATAATCCTTCCCTGTTGACTTTTTTGCGAACATTTTATTCCGGGCGGAGTTTAGAATAGCTTTAAAACTGCTTTTTTTTATTGGACTCTATTCTTTTATGTAAAATATCATATAAAATTAGAGCTCGGACACATGTTTTAATTTTATTAGTTTTTAGGTTGTATTCATGAGAAATGTGACTTTTTCGCTTGCAATTTTATAAAAAAAAAAAATACTAACAATAACAATAACCTACCGCACAGAACTCAATTTGACGAAACTCGGGTGGTTACATTCTTTTTATATGAATTTAACAGTATTTTTTTTTCAATAAAAATACCAAAATCACTATAAATATTGCTTTCCGCGGCCAAATTTTGGTTTATTTTATTGAATAGAAGGCTAATATACCGATATTTAAACGTATTTTGAATTTGGACCCTATTCTATACTTTAGCCTTTATTCCTATGTTTAGTTATATATAATGAAGTTGTACACCAAATGAAACGATCCATTGTCAAAGCGATCTAGTGTAGAACTGCATCATCCCAAACGGTTGTCTTTTTGACTGAAGTCAAATTGTAGGGAATCCAACGAGAACAAAGCTTGCGTACCATCAAATGTTGGTCTAAAATGGTTTCAATTGCTTTCACACTAATCTTTAAAGTTGCTTGAATATTGCTGACAGTAATATGCCGGTCCTCTTAAATCATGTTTTGAACAAGACCAATATTCTTTTCGGTAACTACCGTTTTAGGCTTAGGAGCTCGAAAACTGTCATTTAAGATAAGTCGGCCACGTTGAAATTCATTGTACCACCGCTTTCGGTACCTAAGGAACACGACTTGTCCAAAACACTCGATGGGTTTCCTCAAAATCACAGCTCAATAATGCTCTGTGCTCAATTCAATAATTTCTTGGAGAATGGATTACTTAAAAATTATGTATTTAAACAACATTCAATTATATTTAACAACCGTCACTATAATGAACCTTCTAAACAACTAGATTAAAATGTCAACCAAAATTTCGGCCTAATTCTCTAAGCAAAATTGTTAAAATTAACAACCATTTTCAGTTGTTAATTTCAATGTCAGTTGCTAAGTTCAAAATCCCAATTCACTATTACATTACAAGTTGCTAAAATTTAACAACTAGTCGTTACGTCGAGTTGTTAATCTAGCAACTGCATTTCTCTTGTTGTTAGTATTGAACAATCGTTGGTAAATGGTTTCTCTTGAAAATTTTGTGTAAGGTAATAAACTTTTACTGTAAATAGAGGGACGACAGAAAAGGTAAACTAATATATACCTACAGGCCCAATGATTATATACATTTTTAAAAAAGATTTTAGATTTATGCAAAGAAATTTGCGAGATGTTAGTTATCCATTCCCGATCCTGATATCGGGAAAACTATATTTACAGAGATATTCAAACTCAGCAAGTGTCGTTTAATTCGTGAATTGGATGGTTTCACGCTTCAAGCATACTGAGTCAATATATGCCCGAAGGTCTCTTGTTACAGGATGAAGGGTTTACATTTATTCCAAACTTAAATATTTTAATTCTTAATATTGAAAACACTTTCAGATTCTCTCCCAAAAAGATTTAAATTTAAAAAACCATTTCAACAATGTCAAATTTATATTATTTTTACTGCTAAAACTCCTAGACGATGGTCATGTGTCATTCCTGACGATAAGATTCTTGAAATTTCGAAATCGATCAAATAGAATTGAATAAACATACTAAACTGGAGAACTTCATCAGATTCTCCCAACATTTAATTTCTACGCCTAGCTATGGGTCTTGTAAAGAGATTACATGGCAAGATTTCAATTTTTCAAGTCATTCAACCATTTGCAAATTTTCCAACTTGCAGTTATCAAAACTGAAATGCAAAACTAGCTTTGTTATTTAATTAGTTCAAAATTATCATACAATCTACCATTAGCGAATATTGTTCCGCGGAACATCTTGCACCCCAAATTTTCTTATTACTCATTATTAAAAACTCAAATGTCAAACGAATCAAAATCTGTCATTTTAGGTTGTCAATAGAGTAGAAATATGTACAAATATTGAGAATCGACATGCCTTTAACTCACTTGTTAATAACTTCACTGCTATATTTAACAACGATTGTTCAGAACGACCGTTTTTAACAATGTCGTTAATTATGTATTTACTGAATACCAATTGAATGGCAGTTGTTACAAGAGTTGCTAAAAATCGTTGTTAACTCTCAATTGTTACTTAACGACTATGTTAACAACTATCTTAGTGAATTAGGCCGTTTGTTCCAAAATATCATAGCCTGCTAGGTAGGCTCAGTGGAAAGAGAACAGCCCTCGTATTAATATATTAGGGGGTGCCGTGGCCCCCATGGTACCCACCGTGCGCACGCCTAGGTATATGTGGAGACCATGGAGTGCAAATAATATTTGTGAAGACGAAGAAGAGTGTTTAAATAAAAAAAGAGTGTATTTGCCGTCAATGCAAAGCAAATTATTTTAAATGTCTTTAACTCACTAAAATCTCATCCGAACGAAAGTGCGCTCATTGCGAAAACAGCAACTTTAACCAAAGTTCCTTATTCATCTATTAGAGATATTGTAACTCCGAAATATCGAGCAAAGAAACAAAGGTTTAATGCAGGACAAACACGATCAGTGAGTAATTTCGAAGCAGATGTCATCCTTAGAAAAATTTACACACTGTATAATGGAAAAGAGGTTCCGTCTATAGAAATTTTACACCAACGGTTATTATACAAAGTGATAATTGTGGTATAAATTGTTCAGTACGAACTTTAAACAGAATCCTCTACAATATTGGATTTAGTTTTAAAACAGTAGAGAAACGTCAATTCATTATGGAAAGCAGACGAATGTTCGTTTTGTAAATAAATGTAATTGTTTGTGTACCTGTATTATTTTTGACTTTAATGTTAAATTAAATAATCTGAAAATCTGAAAAACCTAATAATTTTATTTAAGTACAACCCTTATTCTTATAATCTTTTTACAACTTTCCAACTGTTTTGGTGTAATGCAGTCAAAAGCGGTGTATCGTGGCAAGTTTTTACCTCAATGTTCTTCGAGCATAAGCAAAATTAATTGAAACTGATAAAAAAAAACGTAAAATTTAAAAAAATATGCACATCGTTTTCAAATATGCAAAAGATACAATATATAATCCGAGCTTTATATGTGTCTCAATAATTCTACCGCGTCTTATAAATTCAAAGCTTAGATAGTCATCCCATAAGGTATGACTTTCTTTGTTACTGATGAATATCTGTATCTGTCAGTCACACCATCTGCGTGTTGGCCTAAATGCCCCACGCGTCTCTCTGGCTGCACCAGGTGTCAGTTGGCGTAGTAGTGCCCGGCCCTGGAAGCGAGGCGGTGCGTAGGACTTCACATTCACAACTCAGCAGGTTGCATTCACATACTAAGCCATTCAATTACATAGAGTATTACAGATACAGACAACGTTGTGGTTAATGATAATGACTGAGTCTTACATACTATTAATTTCTAAGTAATAGTTTTTGGTAGGATATCTTGTTATTTCATTTTGAATTTAAATCTACCAATCTTGCGAGTTTTTGGTAATGTACTGCACTGTTGAAATATTCGACTGGTCTTACAAATTTCTTAAAGCATCGAAATTCATAGCTTTTATTTATCTTCTATTGTGATAAACTTCGAGTAGCTACTACTTTTATTTAATTCCTGAGATAACTATGTTGCATAGAATTAGCAGTATTCTAAGATACAAACCGCGTTTCAAACAAGTAAATTTTGGTTTGGTATCAATAACGCATACGCGAAGTATGCATTGCAAAATTAATGAATTTAATTATTAAATTTACAAATTGATAGAAAACTGCATGTATATTATATTAATAATATTTTACAAACTATAAGTATTATATTTTCGAACAGTTTCTTTGTTGTAATCAAATCAAATTAATAGTGATATATAGATTGTCCCAAATTAATTGGGTCACCATTGGGATCTCCGAAACTATAATAGCTACGAGCAGTGGCGGATTTGCAGTCCTAGCCGCTCTAGGCCCCAGGCCATGTGCCGCCCCTTTCTCAGCACCCATCATATAGACTAGATACATAATTAATGAATTTACTTTATTATTTATTTATTCAGAAAATTGGTTAATGTTAACTAAAAGCTGCTAGTTTATAATATTTTTCGAGGTTTCAGGGATGATTGGACATTTAAATAAAACATTTAAAACGGTTTTAGGTTTTGTTTATTAATCTGGACTAGATATTCATTTTGTAATGTTTTTATTCTATCAGGTTCCATGATATATAATCTCTTGTCTAGCTTCTTATAACAAAATCCCATTGATTTTAAACATAAATACAATGAAGTTCTTCCATAGGGAAAATTTATAGTATCTTTCAATTTGACGAGAAGTTCAGACAGTGTTAGGACTCTATTGTTAACATATTCTTCATAAATTAGTCACTCAATGACTTCTTTTTCAAAATTACCAATTTTTGAAAGTACAGAAGTAGTCCTCTTCCGTTTTTTAACTGGAACTCCTCGTTTTACAATGCGACGAACGGATGCGAGAGACGTTTTTGTCGCAATCGAAGTTCTTTTCAGAGCATTCGTTTCACCCACTTCTACAAAATGATTATACACATTTAATATAACTTGCTGCGTTTGTTAGTTGATGAAATATTTAAAACAATTTGTGTCTTCATCACTTTGCACAACGTCGGCATCGGTGTCACAGGTATTGACTTCGTCACTAACACTGGCAGAAGCATTGTCGACATCCCAGGGCCTCCACATTTCCATATTTAAAATTTCACTTACAACCGCTGCTAACTAATGTTACATGTAAACTGATTTAAGACGAAAGAAAACCAGGAACGAAATTCAATCAAGGGTGACTTAAATGAATAGTAGATAAAATAATTCCTACAAATTATGATGATGGCCAAACCCGAAAACAATGTCATTAGCCGAAAACGTCTTTCCAGGTAATTCTTAATTATACCTATTCAATGATAATACCTAGCTGTAAATACATTTCAAAATAATTTCAAAAAATTCTCTTAAAAATTTACAAACGCATATATCAAAACGAACTGAATACAATCCTTGTTCAACACTCCATTTACAACTGACCGCCGTTTGATGAACAAAGGCTCAAGAAAGTGGTTTATGGTTTGTGGTAATAACTATTGGGGTAATAAATTATCGGCTTGATTTAGCTAGAAGCGAACAGACTATACCTACCTATTCTTCCTAGATCACTTTATATTAAACTAAACGTACGAACTATTTTATATGTACGAAATTATTTATACTTTGAATACGCAAAAATAGTGATTTAGGAAGATTATAATCATAAGGTACGCGAGCCTTTAATATATTAAGATACTTTGCATTTGATTTATTTCTTGTTAATCTTGTTATCATCAGTGAGTTTTTTTGGCACGATTTGCCGCCCTTAATATCTGGCCGCCCTAGGCCCGCGCCTACTGGGCCTTAGGGCAAATCCGCCACTGGCTACGAGGTCGGTTTAAATCGTTGAAATGAATCGTTTAGACCTACAAAAATTATGATTTTAATGGCCGGTTGCACCAACATAAGTAAAATTTAATCGTTCCTTAAATTGACAATATTACGTCTATATGAAATGTCTAGTGAATCTTGGAATTAATATGCATTGTTGTTTCTATTTGCATATTTTTGTCAATGGGTCGCTTAAAATGTAAGCCTTGTTGGTGCAACTGGGCATCCCAAGAGTTAAAATAAAAAAAATTGTTATTAAAATGAAAGTTGCAGTATTTAACTCCAACCTGATTTTGTTTTATGAATAGTTCTCATACCAAATTTTTTTACTAACAATAAAAATAGAGTTAGTTAACTTTGAATTTAATCTTTTTTATGAATTTGCTAATGAAAGTCGATATGAAATATCACACAAAACTACAAATAATTTAAAACCCAAATTTTATATCTATGTACTTGTAGATTTTGCCCATGTCCATTGAACACTATTTCTAGAATACATTGGTTAACGACCGATGTGACGTCTACCTTGGGGTGAACACAGGGATAGAAGAATGCCTACATTAGCATGTAGTTGTCTTTCGACTTACGCTTGTTCTCTGCTTAAAGCCAAACTCCAGAATTACGTTGTACACTTGATCTACAATCAATTCTTTAAGATATTTTTTATTTTTATTATACTAACAATATTAACTATGAAAGCTACAGGTTTAGTTTGAACTGGGCCCTTTCGCTGGTTGGGCCTGTGGCGATCGCCAAATCGACGCTGCCTAGTTATTCCCTTTAGGAGGGCCAATTTTACAAAATCCAGTCAATATTTTAACTTCCAGATAAAAAAATCTGATGTGGCCAACACATTACCTTCCGTCAGTTCTATGTATTTTGTACAAATTTCATACGGAAAGTTCCTTGCTAAATTAAATATTCTATTTCTTGTACATTACCTTCCGTCAGTTGCATGTATTTTATGCAAATTTCATACAGAAAATTATTATTTTGTTACGTTTTCTATATACAGTGTAATGTATCTGCAGAAATAAAAGATTTATTATTATTATTACTATTATTATTATTATTATTATTATTATTTCTTGTACATTACCTTAAAGCAGTTGTATGTATTTTATACAAATTCCATACAGAAAGCAAAAGATCCTATATTTCCAATAAAATTATAAGACAAACACACTATGTCAATTTCACTTGACACTGACATCTTTCAATCAGAATTTTCTTTATATAGTAGTTGTTTCCATAGCTATGGCTACTTTATGAAATTTAATTTCTTTATAATTTTTTAACTCTATATCCATTTAATATTAAGTATAAAATGCAGTCAAATCGTATAGAGAATAAAATATTCTTTAATATTTATAATAACATCAAATGTGAAAAAATTATATTTAACATAGTTTTTTCAAGAAAAACTGTTAAAATCTTCAAATGATGGTACTTCCGGTTGACCAATTGTAACCAAAATCTAATCAGCTCTTCATATGGATGTAACGAAGAAGTATACGAAAAAATTATAATTTTTGTAACTGTAGTATTAGAGTTATCGCAGACGAAAATTTTGTTACACACACACACACATCCACACACAGACGCACACACACACACATACATACATACACACACACATACAGACATCATCGTAAAAATAGTAAATTCGTATTCTAGGGATCCTAAAACGTGCTTATTGATTAAAAACTCATCATCGAATTTTTTGACCAAAGACAATACCTTCCTTACCTAAAGGTGACGGAAGGTAAAAATAAAACCAGGTATTTTTATTTCTGATTTACATTTATTGTAATGTCCAATTGTAATACTCATATTTTGCGAAAGCGGCTCGTCACTGTAACACGTCTTTCAATATATTATTTCGACATTTCTAGTTTTTTTCTTTTTCATCGTAAGATATCAAATAAAATCAGTTCATATTTTTCAAAATCACTTATAAGAGCACTAGTGAAGCCTCTGATAATTTGATGCGTGATGCCTCAAGTTCAGTGACTGTTTTAAGACAAAATTTCCAGAGGCATGTTGTGTTGTATACAGCTGCCATATGGCGTTTATGTTGTTTCTTAGTAATTAGCGAGTGTAAAAACTGTCCAAACTGCTGGGAGCGCTCAGCGCACACCACCCGACAAATTGCTGCCTAAATGCAGGTCTACCTGCAAATCGGTCCGTCACACAATAACAATTACTTAAAAAAGAACGCATAGGAACACATAATAATGAATTATACAAGTATATAGAACGGTACGGTAGTATATATGAGTATACAGGATGTTCATGTTAAATGGGCCATTCGAAAATTCATATCTCGCTTGCTAATTTAAATTTTTACATCGCGTTTTACCAATAATACCATATTTTTATACAGGGTGTAAATGAAATAAGTGCATTAAATTTAACCAGTAATGTAACTCGACGAGAGCAACAATATTTCTTAATAACTTTTTCTCGAAATCGCATATTTTTTTAGCATTTTTACCACCCCGTAAATTGACGAGTCGTTCCACGTATTTTTGTAATAATTGAATTCAGTAGCAATAGCTATGAAAAATTTTGTTTTAGCAATTGACAGTTTTGTCAGTTGTTGCAATTATATTTTGGCATTAGTAATAAACTTGTTTATCAGGTAAAATTCTGTCAAAATGCTTACGTTTACAAATAGCGAGTACACAGATATTGTAATTACTTACCTATGGTTGATTTATTTATTCGTATCTGTACTACATTTTAATTTGTGGTTGATATAAAGACAGTGTTATAGAGTTACCAACGCATTTAGACGGAACGTTTCCAAATCATACTGTTCCTCATATTCGCACATTTGTTAATCTTGTACATCTTTATCACAATACGAAGTGTCACATATGACAATTTTAAATAAAGCAACAGTTGTCTCCATATCATGTGCAAAAAGATCAATGTTTTCAGCAGACTTCGATTTTGGGAATGGCTCATAATGTTCATTAATGAGACTGAATTTACTTGGGAAGGTGTATTTATTATGTACAATACACATTTCAACAGACGAAAATGCTGTAAAAATTTTCATTAAAAAATGCTTGAGCGGGAACAATAAATGGACGACTAATTTTTGGTACTCATGTACCTCGTTTAAATGGACAAAAGTTTGTACTTACATTTATTGAATAACATATTTAAACTATTATGATTTGTCGACGATAAATAATCATCTCATAACCTAATAACTATCCTTTTGCACTTCCTCCTCTCGTTCCTCCTTGTCATCCTCTATTCACACGTGATTAAAGCCTGGTTTAATACAGAACTTAAATTTCTTTATTTTAAAAATTGTACTATTACGAATTAATTAATAATAAATGTTATTTCCGTTGATTCGTTTATTAATTACTGTGACTGCAAGTGTAACCGATAACCGACAATTTTTGAGCTGTTTGTATGCAACTTGAATACGGCTGCAGCCATTTGTTCTCCATGGGCGCGCGCCGAAATATGCAGCAAATTTTTAAAGAATTTTAACTCAAAATCTAAAAGACTTAGAAAAAAAAGTTATTAAGAAATATTGTTGCTCTCGTCGAGTTACATTATTGGTTAAATTTAATGCACTTATTTCATTTACACCCTGTATATACGGCCTAATTCACTAAGATAGTTGTTAACATAGTCGTTAGGTAACAACTGAGAATTAACAACGATTTTTAGCAACTCTTGTAACAAATGTCATTCAAATGGCATTCAGTAAATACATAATTAACGACATTGTTAAAAACGGTCGTTCTGACCAATCGTTGGTAAATATAGCAGTGAAGTTATTAACAAGTGAGTTAAAAGGCATATCGATTCTCAATATTTGTTCTACTCTATTCACAACCTAAAGTGACATATTTTGATTCGTTTGACGTTTGAGTTTTTAATAATGAGTAATAAGAAAATATGGGGTGCAAGATGTTCCACGGAACAATATTCTCTAATGGTAGATTTCACGATAATTTTGGACTAATTAAATAACAAAGCGAGTTTTGCATTTCAGTTCTGAAAACTGCTAGTTGGAAATTTTACAAATGGTTGATTGAAAAATTGAAATTTTGCCATGTAATCTCTTTATAAGACCTATAGCTAGGCGTAGAAATTAAGTGTTGAGAGAATCTGATGAAGTTCTCTAGTTTAGTATACATGTTTATTTAATTCGATGCGATCGATTTCGAAATTTCAAGAATCTTATCGTCAGGAATGACGTATGACCATCGTTTAGAAGTTTTAGCAGTAAAAATAATAAAAATTTAACATTGTTGAAATAGCTGTTTAAATTTAAATGTGTAAGATAAATGAAAATAAATTTCGAAACATTTAATTTAGATCTTTTCGGGAGAGAATCTGAAAAATAAGAATTAAAATTGAAGCATGAGACCATGCAATTTACGAATTAAACGACAGTTGCTCAGTTGGAATATCTCTGTAAATATTTTTTTCGCGATATCAGTATCGGGAATGGATTACTAACATTTCGCAAATTTCTTTGCATAAATCTAAAATCTTGTTTAAAAATGTATATAATTATTGGGCATATAGGTATATATTAGTTTATAAATAGTTTACCTTTGCAGTTGTTCCTCTACTTCCAGTAAAAGTTTATTTCCTAACACAAAATTTTCAAGAAAAACCATATACCAACGATTGTATAATACTAACAACGAGAGAAATGCAGTTGCTAAATTAACAACTCGACGTCATGACAACTTGTTAAATTTTAGCAACTTGATGTAATAGTGAATTGGGATTTTGAACTTAGCAACTGACATTAACAACTGAAAATGGTTGTTAATTTAACAATTTGCTTAGAGAATTATGCCGATAATTAGAAAAAATCGTTACAATACCCCATTGCAGTACCAAAATAGGTTTGACGGGTAACTACATCGACAGTGGCGTACCTAGGGTGGGGCAAACAGGGCAGGTGCCCTGGACGCCAGAACCAAGGGGGCGCCGCTTGGAGCCCTTGGTATCCGTATATAACTTGGGTGCCAGAATTTGAAGTGTAAAAACTGTTGATTACTGTGCATATTATCATTTTTCGAACTGTTGAAGCTCTCTATCTGTTTTTTCATCGTCTTCTCAACGCTGGGAAATACATAAAAATGTTTTGCCCATAGTTATTAAATCTGAGTCTAAAACAAGATGGAGTGCAAAAGTGGAAGCTGTGAAGCCCATAAACAACTACCTTGACGGCATACTCCAAGATCTTGAGACTATAATGGATGATGCAAATGAAACGAGTTAAACAAGAAGTGATGCTAGGCAATTGTACAACCGTATGTAGACACTCGATTTTCTGACTCTACTTGGATGTTGGACGAGAGTATCTACTCATTCCTGTTTATAGAGTTCAGGAAAGACTGCAAGATATAAATATGAACTTTCATAATTATTTTCGCAATGAAAGAGAAACTTTGGTGACTGAAGCTCTGGAAATTGGACATAGTCTCTGTTAAAACTGGGATGTTGACCATTGCAGTTTCCATCACTAGCTGTGAAAGATATTTCAGCAAATTAAAACTGATCTTAAATTATCTGAGAGCCTCCATGGATCAAGATCGATTAAGTGATCTTGCTTTGCTGAACGTTGAAAGGAAAGAAACGGAAAAGACCGATTTCGAGTACGTTATTAATGCCTTTGTATCAGTGAAGACAAGGAAGATGCCAGATGTAAAAATCATGCTGACCAAATTCGTGGATATGTATTGTTAGACCTCGTTGTGCCACTCGCCGTCGCCGAATATGTTAATTAGCTATCCATTGATGAATAAATTTTCTTTTATCATTTTTTTAAATTCCTTCGATATCTCCGAAACAAAGATGAATTCACCTATAGGTCATATAACATTTTTTGATCGTAATATATGGTATAAGTTTGTCGGTCGAGTCGCGGAACACCCGTATATTGATAGTTATTTTGTTATTGTGCTGATTCATTCATGATTGAAGTTACTTTATAATATATATATATATATATATATATATATATATATATATATATGGATATTCCTAAGTAATTTCAACTACAATACAAATGCCACATATCTCGCTACACTAAAGCGAGAAAGAAGTAATCTTGATTTTACATTGTTGACAGAGGGCGCAATTACGACCCTTGCCCTGGGCACCATTTGACTTAGGTACGCCACTGTACATCGAAGTACATGTTGAGGCTCAAAACTTTCAGACAACCCTAGTAATTATTGTACAAGTATTTTAATGCCTTTCGTTATCATACCGGCATTAAATTTCCATTAAATATTGAATTAAATCCTTCGCAATCCCTTAATCCACTTCTAGTTTAATACCATCCACTCGAAAGTTTATAACGCTCCAAAGTTTATTATAACTCGCTGTTTATACCTCCATCCTACACGCTATTACATAATTCCAGTAAGTTGTTATCTGACGGGCATTGTATTAGATTCTATGAAGAATCAATAGCTTTCGTTATACCCTGAAGCACCAAATGATAATCTGGAAAATTCACCGCCCACAAATCACCGCGGAACATTCACCACTGGGAACATTCACCACTGGGAACATTCACTGCTGGGAACAATCATTCACATTCACATTTTGAATTTTATTTTTACCTCCCGTCATACTGTAGGTAAGGGAGGTAATATTATCGGTCCAAAAATTCAATAGTGAGTTATCAGGGCATAAGCACATATTATCAGGGTCTCCATAACACGTTTTTATTATATTTTTTTATGTATGCCTGTTAGTCTTTGTGACGATATTTTCATTGACGATAACTCATAACAAACTTCTATTTTTCGTATTTAAGCTTTCTGCATTTATATAAAGATTTTGGGTAATATTGGACAACCAGAAGTAATACTTTACTTGAAGTCCATAACAGTTTTTAATGAAAAATCATATTAAAATATAATCCAAAACTTTTCATTTTTAGTATTTAAGAATTTCATATCAAGGAGAATAACATATTAGAATTTGGGTAAAATTAATAAACCGGAAGTGATACTTTACTTGAAGCTCTAAATAGATTTTCGTGATAAATATATTGATATACAATCCAAAACTTTTCAAATTTGGTATTTAAGACTTTTACATATTAGACGTTTTTTTCTAAAATTGATAAACCGTAAGTAGTACTTTACAGAAAGCTATAAACAGATTTTCTTAAATATATTTAAACATGATCCAAAACTTATCAAATTTAGTATTTAAAACTCGATTTTAACTATACTTATATGATAAACCGGAAGTGGTACTTAATTTGGAGCTCTTAACAGATTTTCGAGGAAAAACATAATAAAATATCCAAAATTTGGTATTACAGACATTTCTATTTATTAGAACGAGAAATTAGATTTTGTTTGCAGACGATCAATCGGAAGTGCTCATTGCTATTTTAAACATGGAATTGACGGGAGGTTATGTGCTGGCCATATCAATTTTTTTTTAATTTAATTAATTTTGTGTTACGACACATCTGCAATTTTACTTCGCCTACTGACTAAAGTTGTTTATATCTGTCAATGTCATTAATTCTGCCAAAAATTGATGTCAAGAAGGATTAACTAGTGACAGCTGTCATTTTCAGAAAACTATAGTTGTACCTTGTCAAAGGAAAAATCTGTTGTTATGAATATTTTAAATAAATATGATTTATTTTAATAAAAATAATTAATGTTTCATGTAAAATAGAACTACATATAAATATATGGATTTTATTTTCACAAGTTGTGAATATAATTATATTCTTTTCGCTTGGTACACTGATACAAAAATACAATTGTGACTTCATATCGTTATAGTGCTAATTTTTTTTATTAAAATTATGAATGAAAAGTTTTATATTTTAAAAATATTTTTATACAAAATCATTTAAAATTAGTCATATTTTTATATGACAAAAAGGTAACTGCGACTACGTTAAAACTTTACAGTGAATTTTCCGCGGTTATTTATGAACGATGAATAATCCTAGAACCGCAGTGAAAGAAATGTATTGACCAGGAAGAGAAGAATACAGACGTTACCTTATGCTTCATAAATTTCCAGTAATGATTTGTTGGTATAATACTAATGGAAATATAGTGAACAGTGTTTAGTCTATGTAGATAGATAAGTAATGTTTGAAGCATATAAAGGTTTGACTGTCTATAGAACACGTGTCAAAACATTGATGGTATTAATTTAATCAACAATTACACATTACAAGATCTTAGAAAATAATTATAGAAGATTAACATTGCTGCAAGCTACAGGCTAAACAATGTAATTTTACTTAGCCCAGCCCAAAAACTGAAATGTTGAAGCTATGACAATCAACTCGCGAGACATCTTGCACTCGTATAATACATTTTGAATTTGCATTGTAAGCTCGTGTAAGATTCACTTTTCGGTCGCCACTGCCAGGCAAAAACACTTAACCATCCTAAATACAATAACTACCCCGGCCCTTGGATGGTTAGGGCTAGTTTTAGTTGGTGTGTGCTAGCTAGCAATCATATACGGACGTGGGTGAAACTGTGAATAGTGTCAATAAAGAAAAGATTAGCTGCTTGCAGTAATTATAGGTGAGTGGTATAACTCACTGTCATTCTAATTATTATACAGGTATAGTGTGGTGTGGATCACCAGATGCTTGATTGATATACACTGCTTGTGTATTTGATATGCATGGTATATGTGAAATACATATTTGTATTATTAGTCTGTGGCCGCAAACATATGTAGTAGTTTCCTAAATATCCGAAGAGTTGTCTGGGACAACTCTGGGTCCATGGAGCTATATGCTCCGAGGTGTGAGAAACACCAACTAAGAGGCTGAGATACACGAGAACGTCTGGGACGTAAAAGATAAATCTGGGGTTTATCATGATAGGTCTGGGACCTACACACGTATGACCGTAAGCTAAGCTCTCATAATGGGTTGGGGCCCATTGAGCTATGGGAAGTCGGAGTTCTGGGAACTCAACATGTCTGGGATATGCATATGTGGCTATGGTACCGCTAGTGGCTCAGAAATGACTATTCACGAGCGCCGTATTCCAGCAATTCGTCCAATCCACGAGGTGTTAGGCCTCATTTAATATGCGGGGCGCCTGTCCAAGTCTGGGACTTGGGAGCAACCTTATTCCTGCCCCCCCCCCTCTCCTGTCTATCTTATTAGATGATAATGCACGCCTGTGATAATTGTTATAAATTGGAATGACAATGTGTATTTTATCCCACTTAGGGAAACGTGTCCTAGAGGACCAGTCCGTCGCTGACAAATTTGCGTGTGTGGAAGAGAACGCCGATAACAGGTCAAAAAGGAATGTGAATTGTATATATTAGATTAATGCATGTATTATCGCCCATATATTCTTGTTAAATAATAAATGGAAAAGATTATTCAAAAACTATATCTTTTGCTCGTTTCTGTTACTTTACAAATTGAAAAGGTAACTTCTTTATTGATAATGTCCCTCCCTACTACAAATTACTCGGAAACATATTGCATTTCCTCTTCATGTTCTCCAATAAAACATATTCAATTACCATATCTTTACCCCCTTTTTCCTATCCCTTTACCCACCTGGCATCCTGTACACCCGTGTACACCCTTTCTCTTTTTATACATACATACATACATATATTACACCTGTTGCTTATACATAAGTTAAGTACTTACCATAGACTTCTAGATGTAAGGTGTGTGTTCGAACGTGCGTATCATTTCTTAACAAGCAGGTGTAGTTCCCTGTATCCGAGGAAGATACGCTCTGAGTGTAGATGGTTTGATTGGCGGACTCTGGGTAGAGAATTAAGTTGGATACGTCACTTGGCCAGGGGTATGGTTTGCCATCCTTGTACCTAAAACAGAAAGAGGAAATTATGAAATTATATAAAGCAATACTTTAGTGGAAGAGACAAAAATATGGTGTTCTTCACACCTCACCAGAGAATGGTTTTGAGCAATAATGTTTTGTTTATAGATTGGTTTAAATCGTAAAAGTTAATTAATGAAGAAAGATTTTGTGAAAAATTCATGGACTTCACTGGGATTTGAACTCTGGACCTTGCTATATCTAGTAGAATGCTCTAACCAACTGACCTACGAGGCTAGCACCGAAAGTTTCTGCAAACTAACATTCGTTTTCCGGGAATGGACTGTGGCATATTTTGAGTCAGAGCTCAACGTTTCGCCCGCAGTCGTATGGGGCATCTTCAGGAGCAAAGGGGATAGTACTGTCTTAAACAAGGTTACCCGACGTGTCAATCACGCTAGAGGCCGAGTTTAAGCAACAAAGGGGGAGACTCAGTTTACAAGGTTACCCGACGTGTAAACCACGCTAGAGGCCAAATAATCCCCTTGGTCCTGAAGATGCCACATACGACTGCGGGCGAAACGTTGAGCTCTGACTCAAAATATGACACAGTCCATTCCTGGAAAACGAATATTTCTCATGACTCAGACTGTGAAAGCCTACGCAATTATTTCTGCAAACTATTGATAAAAAACAAAATTTTCCAGAAATAATTTTTTTATTGTTTTTCTAATTATTCTCCTTTTAACTCAACCCATTTATACATTCGATAAAACCAATAGTTAAAACAAGAAATCCATTCTTTTTGAGACACTTGAGAGATCATGTTTTCGAACAACCGCTTCATTTGCACTTGTATATAGGAAACCACACATTATTTCCTTTAATTTAGGAAATAGGAAGATATCATAAGGTTCAAGGTCAGGACTATATGGTGGGTACTCCAGTAATTGATTCTTTTAAATAGGCTTTAGTTTGCGCAGCAGTATGTGAGGATGTTTACTTCGAGGCCTATTTTCACGCATAAAACATCCGTGGAAAACAAATTTTTATGTACCAATTAGATAATTAGAAATTATTGTTTTCCTATCTTCTAATGCAATATTGACAGTAGGACCGGATTTTGAGAAAAAGGAGGCAATCATTTTTGTACCTTCGAACTCGTTTTACTTTGACAGCATTGGGGTCTGTTGGAAAGACCTATTGAGCTGATTGTAGTTTTGTTTCAGGTTTAAATGCATTCATCCATAATTCATCACCAGTTATAATATCATACACTGCTTTAGATTTACCTTCGTTACCTTACATTATAATTTTTCTTGGAAAATTCGTTAACGGTTCACATGAAACCCATTTTGTGTTTTCAGAAGCCTTTGGCATATCGTCTAAAATGTATACGCGATATTATGCATCCATTAAATCCATTAAATACTGAAGTTATTAAAATGTTGTTCGTGATTTTACATTTAATTTCGTAGAATTTATGCGAAGTTGGTCATCGATTGTTTCTGGTTTAGTTTCGACTGTTTTTAGGATATTTTTATTTTTTCAGATTTTTCGCTGTTGTGTAACCGATGAATTAAAAGTTTGATAAAAAAATAACAAGATTTTTGTTTGTTATGCCAACATTGTACAACGTTTATTTATTTGGACGAATTGTAAAAATCAGAGAAATATTAATAATTAAAATAATAAAAAAATAAACGATAAATAACTAAGAAAATGGTAATAAGAATAACCAACACTATGCATAAACAATTATAATTACTAATTAAGGATTTTAACAATTAACATAATGCACTATTTATTTACACGATATTTATTTCACCATGTTTATATCACTAAATTGTTATTTCGACTCCCTTGCTGGACTGGACTGGACTGAACTGAACTGACTACGGTATTTACTCAAGTGACTGCACTGAGTCGCGTCACCTTTTATATACTACTCTGCATTATTCTAGAACATTTCCAGTAACGTTCGAATAACTTCAAGAGCGAACAGGAGTTGTTTACAAACACGGTAATTACGCTTCCGACAGGTCTAGACTCGCCTGACCAGTGGCCAGTGTACAAGATCATTTTCTTTGGCGAAAAAAATACTATGAATGTACACCCGCCATATTCATCTGATTTGGTAATTTGTGGCTTTTGAAGAGGAGACAAATAAGTACATATTTGATCACGGCATATTGCCATTGCTGGGTGTGCCAATCTGATTTGTACACATCGATAATGATGATATATTCGTACCGTATGGACGTTTACCAGGCGTCACTTTACAGACATTCATTGTTGCCGTGGAGAGTGCACCACAGGTATCATTTTTGTGCCAAGTGAATATGTATTCAATATTGTAAAAAAAGTATTATTGTTGAAATAAACTACATCTAAAATATTAAAATAAAATTCAAAAAAATATAAACCGTGTGTATTTTTCTCAATAATTTTAGCGTGACCCCTATTTAATGGAATTTGCAGATAATAATTTAATATTATGATGTGAAAACAAGTTATAGCATGCTTGAACATCTGCGTTATATTTCCGTACTTAGCAAGAAAGCCAACTTATCTTACATCTTGGAATATATGCTTATAATTATAGACTAATTATTCTTAATCCCAAGTTCAAGTATAATTTTAATTATAGAATAAAGAGTAATAATCCAATCATAACATTTCATACATCATTACCTAACCTTACATGGGGTCAAGCGATAAGCAAGTCAAACAAAACACTATCATCATCAAAAAGGAGTGTCAGCAAGAGCAACAACATTATAAAATTAGCTATGATTACGGTATAATGGAATTTATTTTTCTTTTTGCGCTGCATACAAAAATAAAAATAATAAGGGCTCAGATGACTTGCACTCCATTCTTTTACCAACATTCTCACTAACCGTACATCTTGATATAGCAAATACACGGGTAGCACCGAAAGTTTCTGCAAACTATTATTAGAAAACAAAATTTCCAGAAATTATTTTTTTGTTTTTCGAAATATTATTTTTTAACTCAACACATTTTTTATGCATTCGATAAAACCAATCGTTAAAGCAAGAAATCCATTCTTCTTGAGACACTTAAGATACCATGTTTTCGAACAACCACTTCATTTGCACTTGTATATCGGAAACCACACATTATTTCCTTTAATTTAGAAAATAGGAAGAAATCATAAGGTTCCAGGTAAGGACTGTATGGTGAGTGCTCCAGTAATTCCACCTTTGATTCTTTTAAATAGGCTTTAGTTTGGGCAGCAGTATGTGAGGATGCATTGTCCTGATGCAATATTAATTTACTTCGAGGCCTATTTTCACGCACTTTTTCAAACACCCGTGTCAAACAAATTGTTATGTACCAATTAGAAGTTACTGTTTTCTTACCTTCTAATGCAATATTAACAGTAGGATCAGATTTTGAGAAAAAGGAGGCAATCATTTTTGTACCAACACTTGTTTTACTTTGACAGGATTGGGGCCTGTAGGAAAGACCCATTGAGCTGATTGTCGTTTTGTTTCAGATTTAAATGCATACATCCATGATTCATCACCTGTTGTAATATCATACACTGTTTTAGATTTACTTTCGTTGTATTTTTTTAATGTTTGAATGCACCATTCCACATGATGTTGCTTTTGACCATCATTTAAATTATGAAGTATCCAACGGAAATAAATTTTCCTGCCTTTTAGATGATCGAGCAAAATTTTATTTATAGGGGTCATTCCAATGCCCTAAGTAGCCCGTATAATTATGTATGTAACACGGTTGTCTTCTTTAATCATTGTACGAATAGAAGCTATGTCTTCATCCGTAACTCGATGAAATTTAAATTCATTGTACCAGCTGTAAACAGACCTGATATAGTATGACTAGCGAATGAAAGTTGACATTTAAATTATTTAATGGATAAGGCTTCTTTTCAAAACATTCCCCTATATTTGATTTGAGAGGAAACTGACCCTTATGTACTCCGTGACAGAAGATTAAAATTGTACTCAATATCGGGAGGCATTTAAAATGACTTTAGCAACAGGATTCAGGGATGTATTTAAAAAATTTAATACCGCAAATTCTAGTTCGTTCGTCTCAGGTGTAAGTAACCCTCGAGTCGGAATTATTGTTAGAGGAAATTAAAAATAATCCTATTACATAGAATTGCCAAACTAAATAGTTTAAAGATCAAAATATTTTGTTATAATCAACATGAACGAAAAATGTTTAAAATATTTTAAATGCACCCCTGTTTTGATATTCAGTTACCCTAGTCGGCCATCTCTTTTCAACCAGATATAGTAATATATGTCTGTGCTTTCATAGTCCAGTATTTAAATGGGTTCATGCAAAAATTTCATACCT
Organism: Harpalus rubripes; assembly: GCA_963082715.1. Taxonomy (NCBI): domain Eukaryota; kingdom Metazoa; phylum Arthropoda; class Insecta; order Coleoptera; family Carabidae; genus Harpalus; species Harpalus rubripes. The sequence continues at coordinate 14,403,690 of OY720460.1, forward strand.
GAATGTTTCGTACAATTCCATTCTTCTCAAGGGTTTAAATAAAAGCCACATCTATAAAATAATTTAAACGTCAACTTTTATTCGCTAGCACTCGCTAGTCATACCATATTAGGTGCTTTATTTCCAAAAGCATCCCGAAGATTTTCGATGCATTGTTTTGGAGACAGCGAACTTTTAAAATCGTAAAATATCTTGGCTAGGAAATTTTCTGTTGTTAACTTCATTTTCAGTACAACGTGCGTACTTTAAAGCTGCATGGAAAATTACTGATAACCGATAACGTATTGTTACAAGAACTGCCATGCTACCTAAGAATGTACTTTTGTTTTGTCATGCATTTATTTTTCGTTGCTACCTTGGTTATATAAGAGCCGCTTTCTTTTTATCAAGAAGATCAACTCCAACTCCGAGTAGCACACATCTACCCTAAATCGTTCTTTATAAAAAGGGATAAATGGTCTTGTACTACCCAGTTTCTTTGTCCCCGCCCCCGCGAAGCACCACCTTTGAAACAGGATCATATAGATCCTGAACTGATCCCGAATGTCAATGTCACGTCCACATGACTGACTGCTATGTATTTTGTCTTTTTTGTAAGTATTTGATATTAAAATGACATGAGGTACGTTCTATCGGTGTCAGAAATATTCCTACTAGAATAAGAATATTCTTAAAGCAATAGAACGCTCAGTAGCAAATAACTGTCAAGTGCTGTCAAGTAAAAAAATAAATACAATAGAACAGTAGCAGTGGTTATGTGTTATTGTTAGTCAACAACTAAAGATAACTTTGTTTGTTTATTTTGGATCTTCAAAATGTTGTTATGCAAATATTACAGCGATTATAATTATATAAAAATATCTTAAATAATAAAAACGTAAAGGAGGTATTTTTGTTGAGCACAGTCTATTCTAACCATTCACAAATGTGACAGAAATGTAAGCGCGACAGTCGGCTAGTAAAATTTTGAATTTATCTCCACTCTATATAGGTATCTTCCTACCAACGCTTCCAACTCTGAAGTTAGAATGATTCGTAGGAATATTTCGATTTTTTGGCGCAAAAGACCGACCATTGATGTTCTACTAGAAGAAGTAGGAAGATTTCTGACACCAATAGAACGTACCTATTGATAGAAGAAATTAATTAGTTTGAAACGTTATATCATGTTTCATTACCATAAGAAATACATCCATATTTAAATACACAAACGTAAAAGAATTTAATATGTCAAAATCAAATCAACAGACTATAACTTTTATTTATTTTAAAAAAATATACTGTTCTTTTTAGGAGTAGTTCAGTTCAGTTCAGTACGAGGTAAGATCAGTTCATTTTCCCCCTAAAAAGAAAGCGCCTCTGTTTGCAGAAACTTTCGGTACTACCCTCGTAACACAATCACACTTACTTCGCCTTGATCATATTCAAAATCGCATTCATACATGCCCTTCTTCTCTTTCAATTTAGAAACTTTGTATTTTGTATCCACTACATTCTCTATAAATCAGTAACACGCATTCATTAACACATTGTGTATAATCTTTCTCTATATTATAGTTTTAGAGCTGTTACTACGTTGATAAATGTGTCTCCCAACGTGGCATAGTGCATTGCAATGTTGTGTTGCACTATCATGGCTCCGGCACGGCTAATGATTCGAGGAAATAATTAGCTGTTATCGGGTCGGCAAGTGCTATTGCCACAGCTTCTGCAACTGTCACGCCGACTTCGTTTCACCAGCAATTTTTCACTGCCTACTGCCATGTCACTTGGTATAGGTTATGCACTATCGTTCCCAGAAAATAAATAAATAAAATAGACAAGAATCACTGTATCACTGATATGATGTACAATAAACACAACAAAAAGGGGATATGTGATTTGTGATTTTTATTTTCTATACGAGGATCATGCTATAATTATTGAGCATTTTTCAGAATTTTATTTTAAATATGTTCAGCAGTAACGTATGGCTCTAAAGTTTTGAGAAAATTTATGGATGTTAATTTTATTTATACCAAATAACGTTTAATCAAATTGTCGCTGGAAACAAAATATCACAATTAACTTGTTTTCATTTTGAGTTTAGTTTTTTCGATTTGATGCAGCAAAATGTCATATAAGCTTAGCTATTCGTAAAGGAATTTACAATCTTGTTGGGCGAATACCTAAGTGTGATATTGTTGCAGTTTATCGCAAGCACAATATCTCTGTGACAACAATTTATCGGACAATAAAAAATTGTGAAGAAGGTGTACCCTGTGTTAATTTGCTCAAAAATGGTCGACCAAAACTTATGAGCCACATGAGAGAACAAAGATTAATTGCAGCGTTAAAGACAAAGTTGGAGTGTCGCAACGAACTGTAGCCAGAAGATTGGATGTTTCAAAAACCACTATTTTTGGAACATTTTCTCGAAATGACGTGGTGTTTCGAAAAAGAAGAAAGGCACCAAAATATACCGTGGCTCAATGGGCTACTTGCGTGCCATTTTTTTATTTAATATTTTTGATGAGACGATAAAAACTTACTACCCATATTTTTTCTTTTGACAAAGTTTTCATTAATTGGCCAGAAAAAAATTAATGAAATTTTAATATTTAAATTACCGCCATGTATGACGTACAATTACGCCGAACCAATGAATGGCCGTAAAGCAATAACATCGGTACGTCCAATAGCAACGGCATATGCGGGTAATTTAAACATGACAGATCATCTGTTTGACGTTTGAATAATAGTTTGGAGGTTAATATTTTCGTTTGTCATTTTAATCTTGTACCAGTATAAGCTAAGTTAAAATCCTTCAAAATCCTACTTAACAAATCGAAATACGTAATAAAAGTAACAGAAACCACGCAAATTGTAAATAACAAAGATGAGAGACAGTGACAAAAAAATGAACTAATGTCAAAATCAAATTAAAACTCGCACTCGCTCGCCATCTACAGGTTACATTCTTAAATATGCATCCCTTTCTCCAGTTCAAAATAATGACGTCAAAGAAAATCTTCTTTCTTAATTTATTAAAAAACATATATTTTTTTTAAATAAAATTTATATTTTTATATACGTTTTCAACTTCACTTTAGGTATTAATGATATATATCAAATTTTCAGTACCACGCAAGTAGCCTATTAGAAAGAATCCCTAGATGTTGTCGTGCGTTAAGGCGCATTAATTTTCTCAATAAACTTATTGTAATGGATGACGAGAAATATTTTACTCTATCCCATTCAGAATTGAAAGGAAACGATGGTTTTTATATTAATGACATGAAAAACACACCAGGCAATGTCAAGTTCAAAGGTAAATCTAAATTTGAGGATAAAATTTTAATATGGTGTGCCATTTCTGAAGCTGAATATATCTCGCAGCCGTACATTTGTCGAGGAGAAGCCTTAACTGCACAACTTTATATTCAAAGATGCCTCTCTAAATTGCTTCAATTTTTAGATACACATCACGCCAATGATGATATAATAGGCGCTTTCTTTTTAGGGGGAAAATGAACTGATCTTACCTCGTACTGAACTGACTACTCCTAAAAAGAATAAATATATATATATATATATATATATATATATATATATATATATATATATATATATATATATATATATATATATATATATATATATATATATATTTAAAAATAAGAAGTAGAAGATAAAAACATATATAGCGCTATATATAATATAATAATATGCTGAATTTGCTTGTGATTATAGTCTGTTGTTTGATTTTGGCATATTAAATTATATTATGTTTGAGTATTTAAATATGGATGTATTTCTTATGGTAATGAAACAGAATATAACGTTTCAAACTAATTAATTTCTTCTATTCATGTCATTTTAATATCAAATACTTACAAAAAAGACAAAATACATAGCAATCATATTGACGTGCATTGACATTCGGGATCAATTCAGGATCCTGTTTCAATGGTGGTGCTTCGCGGGGGCGGGGACGTAGAAAATGGTTAGTACAAGATCATTTATCCCCTTTTAAAAAGAACGATTTAGGGTAGATATGTGCTACTTGGAGTTGATCTTCTTGATAAAAAAGAAAGCGGCTAATGTTTTGGCCTGATCTAGCTTCATGCCATTACGCCAGAATAACTAGATGTAATAATCTCTTTTACTAATAGAAAACATCTTATCTATTCTTTTTTCTTGTTGCTCCATTAACAAGCTTGTATAAATTGTAAAGTAACACCATCTCTAAGTATTTCTGTAGAACGCTGTTGTTTAGCTAGCAAATGGCTTGAAGTTCTCATCTGTCGATTTGCAAATAGTGCAGTCTGCTTTCTTTTCTTGAACTTGAAGATAAACACTATAGTCCGGTGCTAACACACAAACAGGCCAGCTAGTATTTGTTCAGTTTTACGATCCTCACAAAAAGCATACAATGTTACAATAAGTGTTTAAACGTTTGTAGATACAATCTGTTAAATGTATTGCAAACAAGGAAAAGAAAGAGTAAAGAATTTAAAATTTCTTGGGTAAACATATAAATGAATTTTTAGATTGTGATTCTTTCTTTTCTTTAAACCTATGCTTGCCTCTCAGGCCCAGTCGCAGTTATAGGGTTAAAAGTACACTCTGAAATATATGATCACGGTATATTACTAGCTTTCCCTCACGGGCACTCATTGCTGGCGTAGAGAATGCACCACACGGGTCAAATTTGTGCCATTTAAAATTTGAAATAATTTTGTGTCAGTCGCGATCGAATCCGAGTCCCCAGATTCGCGACCAATCACTCAGACTCGCTAATATTAACAAATAATTCATCTTATTCTGTATTTCCTTTTCTTGTGATTTCTCAGGCGAAACCAGGAAGTCGGTGTTGATTTTTCAGCAGGAAACTTCATATCAAAGAGAAAGACAGATCGCCAGCTCACAGCCTGCAAAAGTTCTTGCTACCACCCACTCAATAACAGTACAAAGTTATACGCTTTATATAACTGTCAGCAATGAGATCATACTCTATTATTTATCTTAGTTCACTGTCATTGATTATATATACAGCTACTGTACTGATCACAAATCGAAGATTTGTCATTGTAGACGACAGATTTCAGATAAAATAGTCAAACGAAAAGAAAAAATCAATTTGGTGTTATATATTTCACTGTCTAATATGATTTATCAATTACCATTTTGAATTCGATTAACCACTATTTTTTGCTTTGAAATATATATATATATATATATATATATATATATATATATATATATATATATATATATATATATATATATAAAGAATTGTCACATGTTAATAACAAACTTCTAATTCGACATTTGACGATGACTTTTTCCATTATAAATGAGTAATAATGGCTAATACAGAATATACTCAAGCTAAGTCGGACAGTTTACCGAAAATCGAAAGCTGGATGATGGCTGAATTTAAATCAGAAAACGACTGTTTTACTGTTGTCGAACTAAGATGTGTTAAAGAGTTAAGGTAAAATAAAACGTATAAATCCAACCATCAGCTATTCGACCTACTGCTTCCAGCCACAATTTTCTTTTCTTCGCATCTTTTGGTATATTTATAAATTCAATAGTAGGTTTATTCCTAGCGCATTTTTGTAAGAAGGTACAATACAATACTGTAAATTACTCATTTTATATTGAATTTTGTATTATCGAACACGAACCAAACTCAAAAATTTGACACTTGTTAGACAACTTTGACAATATATTTATCATAACACTTGTAACAAAACACAAAGAATTGACACTATAAGGGACCAATTGGAGCCGATGAAGATGTATGTGTTGTGACGTCACATTCTGTTTCAGATCATGAGACTTTTTCAAAATATTCAAATTTCAAAAATTAATTGTAAAATATCTAATGGATATTTGGTAATATTTTCAAATTTGAGGCTATTTAAATAATAATATCTGTTTTTAATTTAATACTTAGAATGAAATATAAAAATTCTTGCAACAGCTCTATTCTGCAAGAATGTTGGCTGGTAAAAAGATAAGGAGAGGAAGACAACAAATTAACAAAATGAGGGCAGGTAAGAAACGCTTATTACGATAAAAATGGATTTTCCACGGTACAAATAAAGAGACTACAGCGAAAATAGTATATTGTGTGATACACATGATATTTTTTGTCCAACTTGCTCAAAAAGTGACGTTTTCAGTACCTGTTTTGCGTACGCAAAACATACACGAAAAAGGTCGCTTTTTGGGCAAGTTGGACAAAAAATATATTACCAACCAAATCAGAGAGACTGGAACATACAATGGCAAGAACAACGATGTAAGATCAACAATTCGAGTTACAACAAACGATATAAATTAATACAAACTATGTCAATACCACGATATATACTGGATGAAAATAAAAACATCAAGAAGATTACCAGATTCAGATGTGGTAATGAAGAGAGAAATAATAAATACTGGTTATGAAGTGAGGAGAAAAAGTGCAGGCTATGCATGAGAAAAAAGGAAATATTTAGGCATCTAAGGACATCGTGAAGGAAGTTCAGAAAAAGCACAAGACGGAATGAAAAATCAAGAAACAGGGGGTTCACTTGTTAAATATAAAATATAGATTCTAAGGCAATTCGGTAAGAATAAATATATGTAATAGTAATAATAATCATACGTCAGCCGATACTTTATAAATAAAAGGCTCTAATTCATTTGCTGACCAATATTTTGAAACTGTAGTTTTCATTCACATAAGATATTATTTCAAACAAAAATAGTATTTATGTTAGGAACCCTAAGATTATTTTACTATACAGAATAGGCATGAAATCCATTAAATGATTGTTTTCATTCCAACAGAGCGGCACAAATATATGCAACTTTTTTTTAGCAGGGGAGACCGGTGTCAATTCTAACAGGTGTCAAATGTAACAAGGGTAGATAACAGTGTCATCTTTTCGAAGTAGATTAAAACGCGCTTGCAGAGTGAAGCAGAAAGAGTCATAGTTCTTTGGTATTTAGTGCAAGTACTTACGCGCAAATACGACGTCTGTTTCTGACGAATGTCTGTAAATCGACAAAAAAGTAAATACAGGTAGTGACACACATTGTTTCTAGAACACTATAAGTGCTCTGCTCGGAAATATTTCAAGTTAAGGATCAGTTTGTGAGGTATATCTGCTTTTATTTTTCATTAAAAACATTTCGAATTATTACCTAATAAATACAAAAAAACAATTAATATCTTTATAGGTTAAGCGGTGTTAGTTGTAATACATGCCACGGTGTCGATTGTAACGTGTTTAATAGTGAAGTACAGTATTGATCATGATAAAAATTAGAAGAAAAAACCACTGCTATCGAAAACATACAAGCAGAAGAGCAAAGAAAAGAAAAACCGTTCCGAAAGTAACAGTTGCAGATTACTCTTCAGATGATTCCGATGAGTAATATCTCTGATATATTTTTTGAGCACAATGAGATTGGTTGCAGTGTCGAAAATGTAAAATCTGGGCACCGGGCACGTTTAAATTGTACGAAGAAAGACCTATTTTATGTTTACCTAAACTGCAATTTCGTTAGCGACTAAAGGCATTGGTCAAAATGGTCCATATCACAAGCAGAATTCTGTTAGCTTTTGTATTTTTTGAGGTGATAAATAAATGTTTTTTTTTCAATAATTTTTTCTTTTATCTGTTATTTTATCTTATTACATCACTGTTAAAATTTGTTACAATTAACACTGGCCCTGTTACTATTGACACCAGTTAGGTGGAAATTGTAACATTTGTAATGCCTAAATAAAAATCCGTATACTTTTATATTTGTCACATTTTTAAAGGTTTCAATTCAAAATAGTATTCAATAAGGTGGATAAGTTCTCAAATAGGTAATTTCAAAATTTCGAAATGCAACGTTAACTCGTGAAAAATTAAAAATAAAATTTTGTAAAAATTGACACCCCTACCAGATAGTTTTATTGTTGGACCCGACAGTCAATTTTTTTGACTAAGCTTACAATTTAAACAACGAATGATCAGTATCTGTGATCTTCTCTTGGTTGCTTGTGTCTGTTGATGTTTAGTGCAAAGCATACAGTTCATTGTGCCTTGGTATAGTCGTAGTCGTTGGGATGGCAGGAAAAACTGGGCCCGTTGTCCGCGAGATCTCACCATAATTGCAGCGCGTCGCTACTCTATGTCATGCGACCTGTACCCGCTGTTATATCCGACGAGTATATTCCCACGGACCTAAGATTTATGGCCAAGACAACAGGAATTCATATCAACACATCATATCGAGATGTTCACATCATAATAAAAACATATACGAAATATATTCATTATTATTTAAATACAAAAATAATAATAAATAATAATAAATTCTTTAGATAGTTTAGTGTTAAAGCTTCTTGGCAAATTCTAATAAATTCCCCTTTTTGGAAATCAGAAACATGATGTGGCACAAAATTACTAAGTAAGCGGTACATTTTAACCAGGCTAAGTTCTAACTAACTTCACTTTCTCTTAATTTAATTTTAAATAACTGTTTAAAATGATGGTGCAAATTTTGTTATCCATGGCCTACCTGATTTTCTTATTCTCAATAATTCTATTGTGACATCAGTATAGACAATATAGTAAAAAGTAACAATTTGTAATAAGCGTTGTAAATAAAATAAATAAATATATCATCATGGCATATTACCCAGTACTGGCTAATCCAATCTGCTTTGTACGCAGATTTCGGTAATGATGATGACATATTTGTACCGTGCGGGCGTTTATCAGGCGTCATCTCACGGGCACTCATTGTTGGTGGGGTGCCAATTAAAATTCGAAATATTTAGCGTCGGTCGAGATCGAACCCAATTTCCCAGATTCGCGAACAGACAATCAGGCACGCGGCCACGAGACCCCATAAGCGTTGTGCATACATTGTATTGTCGCTAACATACAAAGCTTCGATCTGATCTCTGGTCATTATGATAATCAGCTCTGCGGCAGTTATGTTACGTGTGCTAATTACACATAATGCCTAATAATTAATCCGTTTCCAAGTAAACGCTCATACATGGAATAGAAATACAAACGATTATGCCGTTGCTCTATATGTAAAGTACCTATATACGTATTTATAATTTCCCGAACAGACCTTTTCCGATGTAGGTAATGCAAAATACTTGTACCATCCAAATTGTGATAGGTATATTTCTTTTAAGTAACTGTAATGGTAATGAAGACAATAGAGCCACTTATATAATAATCGAGACAATAATAGAGCATCAACCAAAGATTGGATCTTCAGCTATGAATAAAATCATAAACGATCACCTACCAGTTGATTTTTGCCATATCACTCTTCTGCATTTCAAAAAGCGGAACATGTAGGAATTTGCCAAGAAATTTTAATAAGTACTATAGAATAGTAGCAAAGACCAGATATTTTAAAAAATTGTGACGTGATTATTTTTTTTGACATAAACGCCAACAGATCGTGTATGGTAGGAGTCGCAAACTGGCGGCCCACGGGCCATACACGACCCGCCAAGACCCAAAAACGGCTCGCAGCCTTAACCATATATTTTTCAAAAATTTCACTTATGACTAGATACTAGACTAGATGATTTATGCCCGGTTGCAGAAACGTTAATCAACGCGTTGTTCGGTTAGCGGTTCATCAAAACGAACAACTGCAACGCGATTTTTTGACAGCAATGATTTAAATGTCATAAGAACAAGGAAACTGATTCGAATTTGTTCGATTTGATGAACCGTTAATCGAACAATGCGTTGATGAACGTTTGTGCAACCGGGCATTAATTTAATATAATTTTATAAATACGTGTGGTCAGCTAGGTAGAAAAGGACAAAATAGTCAGCTCTGCTAGTGTAATAAGATGAGGGTAAGCGCAATAATAGATAAATAACTTTTTATAAACTCTTCTAAATTATAGTTTCGATAATCATATTTTAACTCTGTTTATCTGTTTAAGTTATAAATGTCAAAATTCAGTTTAGAAATTCTTTTCGTATTATGATAGTCACGACATTTATTTGTTGATCTTAAGTCTGAAAATTATCATGTATACGTGCGTGACTTTGGAAGCTCTAGCCTATGCACCCCGTCCCCCGAAGATAATCCTGTCCTGAAGATAGCGTTTTGTTTTTTAAAAGGGAGTCGGATTAGATACTCGTGAGAGTTAACATGTTTTAAGAGAGTCGAAATTAATTTGTCGCGTCGGGCAGACGTGTCTTGTTTTTGGACATGTAGTGTCTTTTAGTTGTGGGGTGACGCCCTCCCGCTGAGTTACAGAATGTAACTTATTAGTTGTGTTAGTTATAGTTCTATTAGTTTAAATGTAAATAAATTTATTAGTTATTAAAACACAAGTATTTGTTCATGTCCGTAGTGTTCATCAGTGTAGAGTTCATAAAGCGTAAGTGAAGTGTCTGTGTGTTCTTCCTTCGGCACGAAGTCGTGGACGCCAATCATCAGAGGCGTCCACCAGTAAGTGAAAAGTGTATCATCGTTGGAGTAAGAAGCATTAGTAAGCAGTGGATCATCGTTGGAGTAAGAAGCAGTAGTAGCAGTCATCTTTTCGTTGGAGACACCCTCGTGTTACACTAGTAGTAAGATGGCTACAGTTAATGTTGTCAACACCTCAACGTCCCTTACCAACCTTACCATTACCACCTTGCCTCAACTGCCACGAATCGTTTGCTGAGCTTGTAGCGTTACCAGGCGTCACCTCACGGGCACTCACTGCTGGCGTGGAGAGTGCACCACAGGGGTCAATTTTGTGCCATTTTAAATTGGAAATATTTGGCGTCGGTCGGGATCGAACCCGGTTCCCCAGATTCGCGACCTGACACTCAGGCACGCGGCCACGAGACCCCAACATGCTATCAATATTTGGAAGTACTTACGTTTATGAACTGCTATTCTCTATTATGAAACTGAATAGTTAAAATACCCCTCTCGAATAAAGGATTCCAGATTAACTGCCGTACTACACGTTGATGCACGGAGTACTGAAGCAAATTTTGATATGTTAGTGCAGAGAAAAAGGTGTCAGGTCTCTTGATCAAAATTATAAATTAACCCTCTGAAGTTCATTTTTGCAAAAATAAACACTATTGAACCATTTTTGATCTCACATTTTTGGCCGGGACTAAACATGTACACGTGCATTTTTGGGGGCTCATAACTCATGAATTGTATGAAATATTTTCAAACTAACACTAAAATCGTGTTGTATGGGGTTAAAATATGAACCATGTGTCTTGTTCTTAATATTCTAGTGTGACCCTCCTACTGTTCATTCTGAAGTGTTACTCTTTGATGTGCAGATGTAACCAGATCCATGGTTTTCCCTTCTTCACTCTCTAGAGGTTTAAGAGTTAAATTGTGTTTGCGTTCGTAATGCACGCATACATGCACTCACCCTGAGACGCTTCAAATGTAATGTGTTTCCTGTACAGTATTTTTCTCTTTTCTTTTCCTTTTGCCTTCGCAGAATCATCTTTAGCTAAACTTCACGGAACTTGCATTACTTTAATTAAAATGGAATTTTCGCTATGTGGGAAATGTAGTTACAGATCAGTCTTATTATGTCATGCATAAGATACTTCAGGACAAGAATGAAAAAACTACATAGCTTACATTACATAGATAGATTTTAAATAATAAAAAATGAGGTGTTCCATTTAAAAAACCTTTTAAACTTCAACTTCACGCACACGTACAAATTACATTTTTCTTCAAGCGTATTATAATACAGTGGAGCCCTGGTAATCCGACAAACGTTTTGCAGGGCAGTGTCGGACTATCGAATTTGTCGGATTATAGAGTATTGCCTAAGACCCCCTATAGTCCGGATTTTTTTACAAACGAGTACCTTGTAATCCGACAAATTACAGATCCAGTGATAAGATTCTATAGGGCGTGAGCAGACACGTGACTCGAACAACCTTGAAATGCTTTTAATCAGCTGATTGGTGTGCGCATTAAAATTAAACAACACAATAGAGAGCTTACGTTTTATTATGAAATTAACGTCATTAATGCTATAGAACTTACAAACAATTTTTACATTAGGAAATATGTAATTGCTATCACATGTAGTCAAATTCAAACTAAGCAATCAGAATCAAAACAATACCTACGCGTCGAGCACATTAGTGGTGGGGTCATGAGGGATTACAGAGGGTGCTGGATTAGACAGGGGCCGGATTACCGGGGGTCCACTGTATTCATATTACAGTAGACCCCCGGTAATCCGGCCCCTGGCTAATCCGGCACCCCTTGTAATCCGACATGACCCCACCACTAATGTGCTCGACGCGTAGGTATTCATTTGATGATGATTGATTCATAGTATGATTTTTATTCGTAATTTTTGATTATTTTAGTATGTACAGTTATTATTGTTTGTAAGTTCTATAGCATTAATGACGTTAATTTCATAATAAAACGTAAGCTCTCTATTGTGTTGTTTAATCTACTAAATTTGACATAAATAATGAAGTATGATTTGTACTTCAGAGTATAACATATAGAATCTTATCAGTGGATCTGTAATTTGTCGGATTACAAGGAACTCGTTTGTAAAAAATTCCGGACTATAGGGTGTCTTAGGCAGTACTCTATAATCCGACAAATTCGATAGTCCGACACTGCCCTGCAAAACGTTTGTCGGATTACCGGGGGTCCACTGTATGCTCCTGTACACACACTATAGAAGATGTTCATTGTCTTACTAGTACAAAAATGTTGTTATTGTTGTACTAGTAAAAAAATGTTGGTGTCTTAGTTCACCGCTGGCGGCGGCAGTTGTCACAGCAACACATATTATTTTGAAAATTGTTATTTGGCAGTTGTGTCGTTTTTGTTTTGTATTGTACATAGCCAGCTTTGGCTGAAATTGCAAACACTACAATTAAAAAATTCCAAAAAAATGTCAAAAAATTCTTTGAAACACTTGAAGAAAAAATAGTATATGTCATTTGGAGTAAAACGCCTTTTTTGTGTTTTACCCAGCTTGCCTAGCCTCTTCTAGCGCCTCGGCCGCAATAGCTGGGTTCAACACAAAAAGACCGCTTTCTACTCCTAATAACATAATATACTATTTTCAAAAATTGTCGATTATTAATTTATATTACTGTAAACAAAAGCTTTTTTTATAAAACTGTTTTTACAGATTATAGAAATTTGGTTCCATTCTCCAGGCATGGAGTGATAAAGAAGTGGCCGTTCTTACAGACAAAATCAAAAAAAGGTAAATTACGTCGGAAGTAGTTGATCATAAGTAAAATATTTTTATTTTTTCGTATGCACAATTTTCCAATTTTCCGCTGAATTCAATGATAAAAAATATAGCATTCCATTTAAAATAAGTAAGTTAGGGTCTACTTCCGGTCTTATACCGGAAGTGCTACTGCTTTGAGAATATTTTAGTTCAAACGGGCATGTAGAAAAACCCCTAGATACAAAATTTCGTAATATAATATTTAGTAGCTTTTTAAATAACGACAGCGTAAGCTCGTTCTGGGACAGCCTGTATCTGTGTATATATATATATATATATATATATATATATATATATATATATATATATATATATATATATATATATATATATATACAGAGTGTCCCATTTAAGGTACGAATGTATTGGGATCTCGAGAACCGTAAGAGCTACGAGGTTGGTTAAATTAGACAAAAGTTGCCCCATTAGGAGACCATTTTAATGGTATTTTGTTATTTGCGAAAAAATGCATAGGTCACTAGATATAGGCGAAAATGTAAATTTTGCAGTTTTTTATTTTTGCGAATAACTTCGAAGTGTGAAATTATACCGGATTTTAGTTTGCACATCTTTAGGGCACTTTTTTATGTTCTTTCGACTGGCGATGCTCAATTTTTTTTATCAATGTTGGTTTTCGAGGATTGATGTCAAAGTTTTAATTTTTATATGGACGCCATATTGGAAAGTTACGCCATTGAAAAAAGTATTTTTTTAGCTTTACAATGATATAAAATAGTAATAATTTATTTTTATAATTAACAGAAAAATTAACAAAAAATGTTATTAATACTAAAATTTAATTGAAAAAAGTAAATCGAAGGCTGCTGTTTAAGAAAATAACTATTTAATAAACAAATAATGTTAAAAATACACCAATAATTTACAAAACTTTCCAATAAATTTTCTATTAACCCACCATTTCGTTCTACGCACTTCTGCGCCCTTCGTTCTGTTCCTTCTATAACTTTTCTCAGCATTCTTGGCCTAATTTGATTTAGAATTCTTACTGTGGCATTTCTTAATTCATTTTCCTTCTGATATTTCCGAATAAAAAGTTTATTTTTTAAGTATTGTACTGTAAATTTTAGTATTAATAACATTTTTTGTTAATTTCTCTGTTAATTATAAAAATAAATTATTACTATTTTATATCATTGTAAAGCTAAAAAAATACTCTTTTCAATGGCGTGACTTTCCAATATGGCGTCCATATAAAAATTAAAACTTTGACATCAATCCTCGAAAACCAACATTGATAAAAAAAATTGAGCATCGCCAGTCGAAAGAACATAAAAAAGTGCCCTAAAGATGTGCAATCCAAAATCCAGTATAATTTCACACTACGAAGTTATTTGGAAAAATAAAAAACTGCAAAATTTACATTTTCGCCTAGATCTAGTGACCTATGCATTTTTTCGCAAATAACAAAATACCATTAAAATGGTCTCCTAATGGGGCAACTTTTGTCTAATTTAACCAACCTCGTAGCTCTTACGGTTCTCGAGATCCCAATGCATTCGTACCTTAAATGGGACACTCTGTATATATATATACAGGGTGTAAATGAAATAAGTGCATTAAATTTAACCAGTAATATAACTCGTCGAAAGCAACAATATTTCTTAATAACTTTTTATCGAAATCGCATATTTTTTAGCATTTTTACAACCCCGTAAATTGACGAGTCGTTCCAAGTATTTTTCTAATAATTGAATGCAGTAGCAATAGCTCTGAAAATTTTTGTTTTAGCAATTAACAGTTCTGTCAGTTGTTGCAATTAAATTTTGACATTAGTAAAACTTGTTTATAAGATAAAATTCTGTCAAAATGCTTACGTTTACAAATGGTGAGTACACAGACATTGTAATTACTTACCTACGGTTTATTTATTTATTCGTATCTTTACTACATTTTAATTTGTGGTTGATACAAAGACAGTGTTATAGAGTTGCCAACGCATTTAGACATTTCCAAATCATACTGTTCCTAATATTCGCACATTTGTTAATCTTGTACATCTTTATCGCAATACGGAGTGTCACATACGACAATTTAAAAAAAAGCAACAGTTGTATCCATATCATGTGCAAAAAAATCAATGTTTTCAGCAGAAATTTTGGGAATAGCTCATAATGTTCATTAATGAGACAGAAATTACTTGAGAAGGTGTATTTATTATGCACAATACACATTTCGACAGACGAAAATGCTGTAAAAATTTTCATTAAAAAATGTTTGGGCGGTAACAATAAATGGACGACTAATTATTGGTACTCATGTACCTCGTTTAAATGGACAAATGTTTGTACTTACATTTTTTGAATAACGTATATAAACTATTATGATTTGTCGACGATAAATAATCGTCTCATAACCTAATAACTATGCCTCCTTGTCTTCCTCTATTCACAGGTGATTAAAAGTCTAGTTTAATACACAACTTTATAATTTTGTTATCCAAAATTTAAATTTCTTTATTTTAAAAATTGTACTATTACGAATTAATTAATAATAAATGTTATTTCCGTTGATTCGTTTATTAATTACTGTGACTGCAAGTGTAACCGATAACCGACAATTTGTTTGTATCCCACTTGAATACGGCAGCAGCCATTTGTTCTCCATGTGCGGGTAACGAAATATGCAGCAAATCTTTAAAGAATTTTAACTCAAAATCTAAAAGACTTAGAAAAAAAGTTATTAAGAAATATTGTTGCTCTCGATGAGTTATATTACTGGTTAAATTTAATGCACTTATTTCATTTACACCCTGTATATATATATAACCGATGTTCTAATATTTACTGCGGTGGTAGAACCCATTACCTATAAAATGAATTTAATTTCAAACTTTATAGTGTCTGTAACTTTTGTAGTGTTTACATATAAACAAATATGAAATATTGAACGCAATATAGTTAATAGTTAATTAACACAAAATTTAATAATGCTATTAATAAAGTTACTGATAACATTGCAGTTTTCGCTACAATAAAAAATGTAATTCTCTGAATAATTATTCAATGTTTATTTATATTAAATTTCTTGTTAAGCGATTAATTACAAGTCAATAAAATTGCTCCAATATACACATGTAAATATTTTATTTGTAAACGGTTACTATGTTTCCATAAACACAAGATAAGCGGGTGAAGGAATAAAACAAATGCATAATTATCCAAATGAATGTACTAAATTTAATCAGCAAGGAGCATAAAATTAGCGTTTTACTGTTTGGCAAACATTTGATAATTTTGTTTTTGTTTAAATTTAGCTGCTAATTAATTATTTAATTGGTTCATTTTAAAGGAATACGTGGAAGTGTTCTATTTTTACTTATGATTAAGTACAATTTTTTTAAATAAAAATTTGCAACATTAAATGGGTCATACCAACCACATTTTCCAATTATATTTTTTTCTAAAAGTACACCTAAAACTAGTTATATAAATATATATTTCAAGTAATATGTTTCTAGATTTACAGAAATAATTTCCAATGACGTCACAATTTTGCGACTTTGTGTAGTCTCTCCCGTGCTGTATGTACAAAATTATGATGTCACAACATTAGATTCAGAATATTTTTAAAGAAAACCATGAATGAAAAGTATAATAATATTAAATATTTTTGATGAATATATGCATAATATACGCAAATATTTCATTTATAAAAAAAATCAATATATTTTTACCTTCCGTCACTTTTAGGTAAGGAAGGTATTGTCTTTGGTCAAAAAATTCGGTGGTGAGTTTTTAGAGAATGAGCACGATTTAGGGTCCCTGGAATACGATACGATTTCACTATTTTTACGATGATGTCTGTATGTGTGTGTGCGACGATTTTTCTTTTTCTCTAGGTATTATCCAATTAAAAAATCGGATGTGGCCAGCACATTACCTTCCGTCAGTTCTATGTATTTTATACAAATCCATACAGACAGTTTCTTGCGAAAGATTATATATTTCCAGTATATTACCTTCCCTCACTTCTATGTACTTTGTACAATTCCGTACATAAAGTTTCAGAATTGATGAAATTATAACATAATATGCCAATCGCACTTGACATTGACATCTGTCTATCAGAATTTTTTAAATTATATTAGTTGTTTCCAATATTATTGCATAGCTGACTGCATTATGAAATTTAATTTCTTTATTATTTTTAACTCAATATCCACTGAAGTATAAAATGTAATCAAATCGTATAGAGAATAAAATATTATTTAATATTTATAATAACATTAAATGACAAAAAAATATATTTAACAGCGTTTTTTCAAGAAAAACTGTTAAAATCTTTAAATGAGCGTACTTTCGGTCAACCAATTATAACCAAAATCTAATCAGCTCTTCATATGGATGTAACGCAGAGGAATACGAAAGAATTATAATTTTTAGAATTGTAGTGTAGGAGTTATCGACGGAGAAAAAATCATCACACACGCACACACATACACACAAAAATCATCACACAGACATCATCGCAGTGATAGGAAAATCGTATTCTAGGGACTCTAAAACGTGCTTATTAAATAAAAACACCGTCGAATT
The DNA here is from genome assembly GCA_963082715.1 of Harpalus rubripes. Lineage (NCBI taxonomy): Eukaryota > Metazoa > Arthropoda > Insecta > Coleoptera > Carabidae > Harpalus > Harpalus rubripes. The sequence continues at coordinate 14,421,528 of OY720460.1, forward strand.
TTTTGACTAAAAACAATACATTCCTTACCTAAAAGTATGACGGAAGGTAAAACAAGATCAAACTGCACCTATCTTCCCATCACTATTTTCTTACGTGAAATGAAGTATAGGCCTTAAACCTATACAATTGATGGTCTAGCAAGTAAAAAATATTATTATTTTTAATTATATTAAATAATGCTTTTATACAATTTGAATAAAAAAATTACAATTTCCTTGATGACAATGTAGAGGCGCTTTCATTTATGGTAATTAAACTAATTTCCGGTGCATTGATGTGTTGTTAAAAACTGAAATGTCAGTTGTTCAAGGAGTGCATTACGTTTGCAGCGACATAAGAACTGGACTAAATTATACCTGACTCTTGTGTTCACACGGTGACAATACACCCACAGACAGAGCAGGACTTATAGAATTATACAAAGGTACAAAAGGCGCTATATGATAACAATCAACATACAAAGACATCATCGTAAAATGGACATTTACACCAGTAGGTACAATTTGCAATTTCCAAATCCATTTAATATGAAGTATAAAATGCATTAAATCGTATAGAGAATAAAATATTCTTTAATATTTATAATAAAGTTAAATGTGAAAAAATGATATTTAACATCGTTTTTTCACGAAAAACTGTTAAAGTATTCAAATTAGGGTACTTCCGGTTGACCAGTTATAACCAAAATCTAATCAGCTCTTCATATAGATGTAACGAAGAAGAATATGAAAGAATTATAATTTTTGGAATTGTAGTATTCAAGTTATCGCATTATAAAATTTTGTCACCCACACATACATACACACACATACAGACATCATCGTAAAAATAGTAAAAGTGTATTCTAGGGACCCTAAAACGCGCTTATTCATTAAAAACTCACCACCGAATTTTTTGACCAAAGACAATACCTTCCTTACCTAAAGGTGACGGAAGGTAAAAAATAATGTAAAAATCTGGTGATGGCAAACACAATACCTCCCGCCATTTACAGCACGAGTCACAAAAAAAGATTAAGTTAATTCTTATTTTTGGATTAGCGAATTTTACTCTAATTTTGACAGTTTATTTCGTAAAATATAGTCTAATCTAATCTAAGTTACTACCTTTTTTTAAACCCCTCAACAGGATTAAATCCCAATTACAGAGTGGGTTCACATTCACACACATCCATGCTTTAGTTGGAGTCGAACCCAGAGCCCCGAGGGCACTCACGACATGAGGCGTTGCTCTAACCATTGAGCCACCGAAGCTATAATAAAATGAAGATTAAATTTTAAATACCGGGATAGAATAGAATTCAAAAATGAGGATTAGCTTAACCATTTTTGTGAATCGTTAATTTTTATTAATCTAAATACATACCTACATATTTACTTACGCTGGAAACTGTATTGAATTCCTTTCCTATTGTTCTATTTACTTTTTTCTTTTTAAAATGTTACTAATATTATTTTGAAATGATTAGTTCTTTGATAGTCACATTTATCTGTCAGTTACATACATTTGAATAACTGCGTTCTGTTTGTTTAAAACGTAGGTTCTGGGATTTAAATTATAGATATTTTTATAAATGTATTATTAAATATATAAAATATTATTGCAAATCTATAGAAAATTTAATAATCTTAAATTTTTATAATAACATTAATCTCGAAAAAATAACATTTAAAGGTATTTTTCTATGAAAAACGATTTTGAGCTTCTAGTAAAGTGCGATTTCTGGTTATCTGATTTTCACCAAAATCTAACGGGCTCTTTCCAAAACAGAAAAAGTTCGAAATACAAGGTTTCAAAATTTTCTGAATGATAGTATTTGAGTTAGAGTAGAGGATCCACACATACACACAGACATCATCGTGAAAATGTTATAATTGGATTCTAGGAACCTTACAACGTGGTCATTTACCAAAATCTCGATATGCGATTTTTAGCATGATCGCTATACCTCCCTTACCAAGGGTAGCGGGAGGTAACATGTTAACTCCTATGTTAGGCCACGAATTTTTCAATTTACCCTCATAATGCATAAAAATTTCCCAATATTGAAGTCCAATCCTGTCGTTTACTTTATCCTTTCCCACCTTCACCTTCCTGTTTCCTGTGGAACCTGTCGTGAGACAAAGCCCTGTTCGTAATGAGCTCCACACACTCACACTAGCCCCGTTAGTACATTGTGTCTTGTATTCATTGTACGCTACGTACAATGTAGATACACCATCCCGCATGTATGTTTTGTATGTTCCTCTAATCATTCGGTTTAGTGTAGTATATATTTGTCAAACATACACCATGCGGGCAAACACACAAGAATAGAGGGTAAACAAACTGAAGAGATGGATAGATGTATGGATGGCAGAGATTTATAGCGTGAGAATTATAACAAGAAGAGTTTATGGGTAGCACATTGAGCTTATTTCACATTTTTTAAAAAGTATTTTAAATGAGAGTTTATGCAATATTTTTCTTAATAATAATTATTTTTTTAAAATGTTATTTTCGTATATAATTAAATACAAATATTGGCGCCAAAAATAGTAATGAAAAACAACCCCCCACTGCTGTGTCGTAGAAGCACATACATTACGTCATTCACAGCCAATAGAAAAACAGTTTTTCCATCACTTACATCTATTTTTGTTATTTAGATAAATAAACGTAGGCGATAGTTTGTCACATGTTAATAACAAACTTCTAATTTGACATTTGACGTTGACATTTTCCATTATAAATGAGTAATAAAGTAATAATGGCTATTACAGACTACACTCAAGCTAAGTCGGACAGTTTACCGAAAATCAAAAGCTGGATGATGGCTGAATTTATATCAGAAAACGACTGTTTTACTGTTGTCGAAATAAGGTGTATTAAAGACTTAAGCATAAGACATAACTTTAATACATAGTGCTAATGTGTAAGGTTAAGAAAAACATAGCATTCTCTGCAACAAAATTTAATTGCTAATTGACATCTGTATTTATTCAAATTACCTGTCAAAATAGAAGTTTATCATAGCAGGAAAGGATTGCTAAATGTATTTCCTTGTTTAATTTTATTTGAGCACATGGTACTACAAATGTAGCACTAGATGCAGCTATTTGTTTTCTTTGAAATTGAATATTTTGAGATTTCTCGCAAATTCATTTTGACAGCTGTCACAAATTTACTTAATGCATAATACGTAATGCATGAAAGTTTGGAGTTTGCAAACATTTGTTGCTATGCATTGTGTTTCTGCATTATGCGTTAATATTAAAACTAGCTGTGAATGGTCCTGTGCGTTGTGTGTTGCCATATGACAAATTTCGTTACGCATTATCTATTAGCACTATGTATTAACGTTATGCATTAAAAAAAGTAGCTGTGAATGAAGCTGTAGGGTAAAATAAAATGTAAAAACCCAACCGTCAGCTCTTCGACCTACTGCTTCCAACCATAATTTTCTTTTCTTCGCATCTTTTGACGTATTTATAAATTCAATAGTAGGTTTGTTCCTAGCGCATTTTTGCAAGAAGGCACAATACGATACTGTAAATTACTCATTTTATATTGAATTTTGTATTATCTAATACGAACCAAACTCAAAAATTTGACACTTGTTTGACAACTTTGACAATAACATTTGTAACAAAACACAAAAAATTGGCACTATAAGGGACCAACTGGAGCCGATGAAGATGTATGTGTTGTGACGTCACATTCTGTTTCAGATCACGTGACTTTTTCAAAATATCCAAATTTCAATTAATTGTAAAATATCTAATGGATATTTGGTTATTTCAAATTTGAAGCTATTTAAATAATGATATCTTTTTATTACTTAGAATGCATATAAAAATTCTTGCAACAGCCCTATTGAGACCGGCCGTGTGTCGTATAAAATTTTTCTCTATACTCAACAACTCCCTATTTTGAATTTGAATTTACACATTATACCGTGTCTGTCTTAAAGGTGTATATAGGAGATTAACACGAGAAATCAGTTTATTGCAATCTTTTTAGAATTTTTTCATCTAATTCTTTTATTTATTAAAAAAAACTTCATTGTAACAAAGCAACGAACATTAAATTTCATTTACTTCTTTTTTACCATTTTTCGATATTTCATATTTCAATAGCGACTCGTATCGTATAAATTCCAGGATAAAAGGAAACCACAGTCACAGTGAACTGGCAGTAATTCATGGAAATGATTTGCGGTTGCAATGGACACAATATACGGAAATATTTCCGCAAATGTTGCTCCATGCATGACAAAGCAAACTACAAGGAGAACCGAGATATTATCTGGTGGAAAATGTACGTTCAAATCAAATATAAAAAATATACGTTCGAAGGTAAATATTCAATTCTTGGAAATCAATTTTTCATTGACTATTTCACTCATAAATATATAAACCAATCCAAATTCAGGATTCTACCTAGTTACCAAGTTTCACTACGATAAAACACTGTCACAAAATTTTTTTCGTACCCTTTAAGCCAATAAGATGTCGTATTTTTACAAGTAAGTGAGTTTTGATAAGCGAAAATTTTTTGACGTTTTAGAAATATATTGTTTACATACCTGTCAAAGTCTGTATAATTTCAGTGTTATCAGTTTTTATTAAAAACGAGTCTATTCGGACAGGAATCTATTTAAAACGTTGAAAAAGCAAACTGAAACATAATACCTCTAAACACACTAAAAATTATAAGATTTTTGTCAAGATAAAAATTATATAAATGATTACCTGATTTTTATTTTGGAAATAGTCATCCGAATACCATTCGTGGTTAAATTTTATCCTGGAAAATTTTTCCGATTGATTTACTCGAGCCTGTTGCCAATTTATCTCGTGACATTGATCAAAAATCTGAAAAAATTTTTTTTGTCAATGTCACTCAATAAATTGCTAGGCAACTAGCTCTCGTAACAATCTGAAAAATTTTCCAGGAAAAAATTATTACCACTTATGATATTATATATGAGAAAAAGTGTCCAATTTCAGAGAAAAATGTCTCAAATAAAAATTGAAGATAATTAAATTCTACCATTAAATCACTAAACAGACTTTATTTTGTACGTAACGTGTAAAATTGAATTTGTATTTTTATGGGATTTTCGTGAATATCTCGGTTTAGATCAACTATTTCACTCATAAATTTATAAGCCAATTAAATTCAGGAATATTCCTAGTTACCAAGTTTCATTTCGACAAAATACCGTCAGAAAAAAAATTTCGCACCCTTTAAGCCAATAAGATGTCGTATTTTTACAACAAAACGCAATAAAAATTAGAATATTTAAGCCAAGAAAATATATATAAATGATTACCTGGTTTTTATTTTGCAAATAGTCATCCGAATACCATTCGTGGTGAAATTTTATCCTGGAAAAATGTAATTTATTTGCTGGTTCTAAAAAGACTGCAGTACGTGTACTTCCCCTGTACTAATAAATTATAAAAACATAGCCCACGATAATTTGTTAACATAATTTTAAACCGTCAAAATTTATATGCTTTGATATTTTAATATTTGTATCTAGTCTTATTTATTACCTACAGTATCAGAATAGTGAATCCCGAAAGGGGCGGAACCGCCTCTTAAAATATAGACTTGTTCTTTGTCCCTATCATGAGCTTGTCAAAGTTAGAATTTAATTTACTTATATTTCTAAGATATATAATGGTCATATTCTGAATAAAAATGTGTGAATCAGTAAATGTATAATAGTATATTAAAACATAAGTTTAAAAAGGCAAGGGAAATTATTTATAGAATTATTTAGTTGATGATAGTGATTTGTGTTTTTACCTTCCGTCACCTTATAGGTAAGGAAGGTTTTGTCTTTGGTCAAAAAATTCGGTGGTTAGTTTTTGATGAATAAGCACGTTTTAGAGTCCCTGGAATAAGATTTTACTATTTTTACGATGATGTCTATATGTGTGAAAGTGTGTGTATGTGTATATGTGTATGTGTATATGGGTACATGTGCATGTGTGTGTATGTGTCAGTAAATTTGTACAAAATACATGGAACTGACGGAAGGTAATCTGCTGGCCAGATCAGATTTTTTCAATATGGCGGCAAAATCCGGAATCGCTAGAAAGTGCAAAAATATTATGTTTTATTGAAGGTCCAATTTTAGAGAATAAAATTTATTCCAGCTTGCCACCATTTATACCCTTTGACGACTGGCCTACTATATCTAAGATATTTTTTATTTTTTTCTAACTTTATTACTATATTGTTTCTCTTCTTCTTATTTTTACATTTAAATTATAAATTATATAAAAAATAAAATCCTAAATAATCATTTGTGTTCATCTATATAACGAGTGCTGTAAGCTGTAATAGCTTTTTTAGACGCAAAATAGAAAAAAAATATTAAAATTGATTAATTGTTAAAACGAATTTCAAATGAATTGAAAGGAAAAGTGTCTGCTTCAATGATGGAATCTACACCGTCATTCTTGCACGTATGTAACGTGCATATGTGCATACCATTATAAATACAGCCAGTGTCTTCATATCCTTTTATATTGTTCCAGTGTTCCAAAGAGAATTTAACAACAGAGACATTCTTAGACATTTATTAATTATTTCACTCTTGTCTCTAAAAGTTAAAAATTCTTCATTATACTATACAATTTATCTGATATATCTTAGAGATTATGCCTGTATATCTACCAATATGAATACCATCTTCTCTTAACAATAGGCATAGAATCTTGTATGTAATGAACTTTCAATAATATTCATAGTAACAATAGATTTTTAGTTGCATAGGTATATGTTTTTCCTAGAATTCATTTTAAATGGAAAAAAGAAGAATAAAGAATATTTTGTATGTGTAAGGGCAAGGGCTGGTACTTGATCTCCTGGTAAAGTGTCAGTTAATTTAACTGCGAGATAAAATGAAAATATCGTATCAATATTAGAGCAGAAATTCCCAAATTCGCAACCAGACACTCAGGCACACGGCCACGAGATCCCATAATAAATAACTTGTAATTTGTAATATTATAATTCAGAAAATAGTAAACGTTGTTCTATAAATCATCAAAATTTGGAAAGCAGTATACAAATTAAAATTAATATCTTTGGCTAACTTCCAATTGCAAAACGTTTCTTAGTATATTTCATTAAGTAATGTCATTTTCTATATTTACACACAATTTCTATAATTAATTTTGTTTTATTTGGATATTACAAACAACAACCTATCACAACTAACTATAATTCCTTAAAGAAATAAATATATCATCACGGCATGTTACCCATTGCTAGGTGTGCCAATCTGCTTTGTACACAGATTTCGGTATTGATGATGACATATTTGTACCGTGCGGGTGTTTACCAGGCGTCAACTCACGGGCATTCAATGCTGGAGTGTAGAATGCACCACACGGGTCAATTTTGTGCCATTTAAAATTCGAAATATTTGGCGTCTGTCGGGATCGAATCCGGTTCCCCAGATTTGCGACCAGACACTCAGGCACAATTTATTTATTTATTTAAATTAAATATAAGCCGCTTACTTTTTATCAAGAAGATCAACTCCGAGTAGCACACATCTACCCTAAATAGTTCTTTTTAAAAGGGGATAAATGATCTTGTACTACCCAGTTTCTTCATCCCTGCCCCCGCGAAGCACCACCTTTGAAACAGGATCATATAGATCCTGAACTGATCCCGAATGTCAGTGTCACGTTAATATGACTGACTGCTATGTATTTTGTCTTTTTTGTAAGTATTTGATATTAAAATGACATGAATAGAAGAAATTAATTAGTTTGAAACGATATATCATGTTTCATTATCATAAGAAATACATCCATATTTAAATACACAAAGGTAAAAGAATTTAATATGTCAAAATCAAATCAACAGACTATAACTTCTTATTTTAAAAAATATACTGTTCTTTTTAGGAGTAGTTCAGTTCAGTTCAGTACGAGGTAAGATCAGTTCATTTTCCCCCTAAAAAGAAAGCGCCTATAGTTTCCGTAAACCACAGTATCGTTCATTCAAAACTTTTCCATCAATTTATGTGACATATATGTTAGATTAAATGTACTTACCAAGTAATGGAAAATCTTTATACCTGATGTCTTCGCAAGAAAACGTATTTACACAAATTTTCGTATATCACTTAATGTTAATTTGTACATATAATTTAATACACAGAAATATTGGAGCAAAGTTGCTCTGTTAGTAGGCCATTTTAAGGTTGTATTTGTTTTTCCCGAAAAATTCATATCAAATTTTGCTGATTTTTACTTTAACATATAACTTCTAAATGTGAAACAATATGGAATTTTGGTTTGCACTTCTTTAGGACACTTTTTTATTCTTTTGAACGACTATGCTCAATTTTTTTTATCACTGTTAGCTTTCGAGTTATGAGGTCAAAGTTATGATTTTTATATGGGCGCCATATTGGAAAGTTACACCATTGAAAGAAGAATTTTTTTAGGTTTCCAACGATGTACAATTTATTGATATTCATTTGTTTTAAACAGCAAAAATGCAATAATTAAATTTTATAAAAAACAAAAAAAACAATGATTGTGGCAATGAAAACAATTATTTTTCAATATGGTCCAAGCCTACTATGAGGTCCATATAAAAATATCAAAATTAATTGAATTGAATAAAATTTCAGATCTAAATTAGGAAATTAGAAATGAAAATAAAAAATAATCGGTTTACAAGGTTAAAAATTTCTTAGAGAGTGTCTTTACTCACATCATAAAAATATGTAATTATTATTTTAATGTTTGTATAAATATGACAACATTCTTCAATTTACTGTCTAACATTCCATTCTCCTCGATTACCTATCTAATAAATACAAATGTATACTAATGCGAAATATTTTTGTTAAGATACCACAAGATATAGAAAAGCTGGAAGTAGTTTGCAGCAAAGACTGAGCAAATCAGCTCAAGAAGAATGCAGGATATAATAAATACAAAGCACGTAGGGCATTGTATAAGACAGACAAGATTATCATCATCTGTAGACAACTCCTGCAGTGAAAGAAAACTTTTTAACATATTACTTCAAGAAGTTTTCTCTCTAGTTATTACAAATAAAGAATAAATATCTTGCATCTTGCACAAATTTTCGCTCTTTTCTTATAGTTGCAAAATGAGTCAAAGTGCGTCAAAGATATTCCAAGGACGTCATCGCTTAAAAGTTAGGGATATTATACAGGGTGCGGCAGAACCAATTGAGCAGTTTGGTCGGGCAGGGGTTCGGGCGGTGACGGGGGTGGCAGCTGCACTACGTCTCCTTTTGTTCTGTCGGCATCCCCATTTTAATATCCAACATGGTTTGGACCGAAGTACATCGTGGCTTTGCCGTGCGTGCGTTTTATGAAAACAACCGATCTGTGATTGCGACGCAAAGAGCTTTTCGGCGACGGTTCAACATTCCGCGAAATAATGCTGTTCCTACTGCGAACACAATTCGGTCCTGGATTCGGCAGTTGGAGGAAACTAAGAATAGGTACACATGGCCGACGAAGACCCATCAGAACACCAGAAAATGTGGAGCTAGTGAGAGCAGCAGTCGAACAATCGCCATACGTTCTGCTCGAAGGCACGCTATTGCATTGGGGGTTTCAGACCGCAGTTTGAGTAGGATTCTACATTTAGATTTGAATTTCCATCCCTTCAAAATAATGATGGTTCGGGAATTGAACCCAGCAACGCAACGCCAACTGCCAAAATCTGTGCGAGGAAATTCTTGCAGCGATCCCTCCTGAGGCAGCATTCTTCAGCAGCGACGAGGCACATATTCACCTAAGCGGGATTGTGATTAACAAAATTTTCGCTACTGGGCTGAAAACTACCCCCAAATTGTTCACGAAAGACCGCTACATTCTCCGAAACTAACGGTGTGGTGTGCCGTATCACAATTTGGCGTTATAGGCCCGTACTTTTTTGAAGAGAGAGGCGTGACCGTGAATTCCGGGCATTATGTTTCAATGTTGAAAAATTTTCTGCAGCCCCGATTGGAAGCGATTGTTGAAGAAGAGGGATTAGGGGAACAAGATGGGTTTACAGCCCACACAGCCTGAAATTCTCTAAACGCTTTAAGAGAAATGTTTCCTGGACGTCTAGTGTCTTTGAGAGGAGACGTGGGGTGGCTTGCGCGATCGCCCGATTTAAGCATATGCGACTTCTTTCTGTGGGGATATCTAAAGGAAAAAGTGTTTTAAACGTCGCCCCCAAAACCTGCTAGAGCTAAGGGAGCAGATTGTTGAAGAAGTAAACGCGATACTCCGCGAAATGTGTCAACGGGCTGTTCAAAACTTCAGAAATCGGCTCCAGCAATGTATTGCAGCTAACGGTCGCCATTTTAAAGACATTAATTTTCAAAATTAATGAGTATAAAATGGTAAGTCCTACTGATTTCAAAAATAAAAACATTTTTTTCATATATCCTGGTTTCTTTTTTATAACTCTTCAAAACTGCTCAATTGGTTCTGCCGCATCTTGTTTTAAGCGTCAATGGCAACCAAGACAGGTGAATATATTTCTCCGTGAGCCAATTTCTCTGATTGTCTCCTCTCTTAATTCTCTCCTCATTCTCTCCTCGATTCCGATTCTGTAGTCATATCATGTTTGCAACTGCAAAAACACGAGTATCGCATATTTCACGGAAACGCCGGCTACTTGCTCTCTCTCTTTCTCCTACCGTCTCTCTCCTATGTCTGCTTTCTTGTGATATGCCGACAGCAGGACTTGTTTCTCTCTCAGCAGGAATGGTCTGTCTAGAGAGGAGCGGAAAGACGGTGCTTAGACACACTAATGTCCAGTTACGAGAACTAGATTTAATTAGAGGAATAGGAACTTTTGCAAAACGATAGTAACAAATGAAGAGCCAGAGAAAAAAGATGTCACAAAGTGTCTTTTTTCAATACACGAATTTGAAAGTTATGGTAGCAAGAATGGAGACAGACTATTAAAAAATATAATTATCGCCTAAGTTTACTGGCAATTTGCTGAAGCAAATTAACATTTCTTCGTTTATAGCTGTTTGATAGGCAGTCATTACACATTCCTGATGTCTGTTTTATACCTTCCGCTGCTGTGTTACTGAAGATTATTTGCAAGTAGCAATATATTATATAACGTATGGTCCTAAAGTTTTGAGAATTTTTTTAGATGTCTTGTATGTATACCAAATAACGTTTAATCAAATTGTCGCTGGAAACAAAATATCACAATTAACTTGTTTTAATTTTAACAGTTTAGTTTTTTTCGATTTGATGCAGCAAAACGTCATACAAGCTAAATATTCGTAATAGCTCGTAGAGCGACGATTTTAAGACATCTAAGGCTTGTTATGATTCATAACATTCGTGGTTTATTCAATAGTTTATCGGTTTCAGAAAATTAAGACTTTATTGATAAATATCAGTTTTTGAAATTTTCTCATTAATGCTACTTTCAGATTGCTATGGTTAACAGAACAAGTATTTTGACATATGTCAATATGACAAATATTCAAATTATGTGCTTTATTCTTCATGTTTATTACTTTAGAATAAAATAGACTGTATTTAGAACGATAGGCTAACGTTATCTGTATGTATTAATGAAGAGCATTATATTTTCATTTTATTTTCATTTTGTAGACCGTTGTCGGCAAGTCAGTTACAGATAGTTATTACTTAGTTACCAGCCTATTTTTGTACATGTAAACAATTGAATAATATCCTGAAACCGGTAAAGGAATTTACAATCTTGGGCGAATGCCTAAGTGTGATATTGTTGCAGTTTATCGCGAGCACAATATCTCTGTGGCAACAATTTATCGGACAATAAAAGATTGTGAAGAAGGTATACCATGTGTTAATTTACCCAAAAGTGGTCGACCAAAAATTTTGGGCCACAAGAGAGAACAAAGATTAATTGCAGCCGTTAAAGGCAAAGTTGGAGTGTCAGAACGAACAGTAGCCATAAGATTAGCTGTTTCAAAGACCACTGTTTTTAGAAGGAAGGCATCAAAATATACCGTGGCCCAATTAGAAAGAATCTCTAGATGTTGTCGTACGTTAAAGCACATTCAATTTCTCAATAAACTTATTGTAATAGATGACGAGAAATATTTTGCTCTGTCCCATTCAGAGATGAAAGGAAACGATGGTTTTTGTACTAATGACATGGAAAACACACCAGACTTTGTCAAGTTCAAAGGTAAATCTAAATTTGAGGATAAAATTTTAGTATGGTGTGCCATTTCTGAAGCCGGATATATCTCGCAGCCGTACATTAGTCGTGTTCGAGGAGAAGCCTTAACTGCACAACTGTATATTCAAAAACCCCTAGATATCAAATATCGCAAAATAATATTGAATAGTTTTTAAAATAACGATAGCGTAAGCTCGTCCTGGGACACCATGTATAGTTTTGCATTTAGGATTCTATCATCCTTCCAATTTGTATCGTATAATCCTATTGGATTAAAACAGTGATGTTGCAGAACTGACTATATTCGTATAATATATTTCTCATATGTTATGTAATGTTATTTTCCTAGCGCAAAACTGTATCTTCCATTTGTATCGCATGGAACGTTGCTGTACCTTTACCACATATGTCTCTGTTGCGATACAGTAATTACTCACGTGTTTACCGTACTCTCTGGTCTCCGTTCAAACCAGATTCACACGACCTCAACAATGTACACACAAGAAACTAAAAATATCTTCAATTCGACGTTAAAATGTTACTAATAACCATAGGCGTGCGCACGGTGGGTGCCATGGGTGCCACGGCACCCCCTAATATATTAATATGAGGGCTGTTCTCTTTCCACTGAGCCTATCTAGCAGGCCATTATATTTTAAAAAAAATTTTGTTTGACATTTTAATCTAGTTGTTTGCAAGGTTAATTATAGTGATGGTTGTTAAATATAATTGAATGTTGTTTAAATACATAATTTTTAAATAATCCTTTCCCCAAGAAATCAGTGAATTGAGCAAAGAGCATTATTGAGCTGTTATTTTTTACAATTTCAAGTGTGAATTAAGCCATCAAGAATATTTTGAGGAAATCCATCGAGTGTTTGGTGACAAGTCGTGTTCCTTAGGTACCGTAAAGCGGTGGTACAATGAATTTTAGCGTGGCCGACCGAAAAAAATATTGGTCTTGTTCAGAACATGATTAAAGAGGCCCAGCATATGTTACTGTCAGGAATATTCAAGCTACTTTAAAGATTGATGTGAAAACAATTGAAACCATTTTAGACCAACATTTGATGGTACGTAAGCTTTGTTCTCGTTGGATTCCCCACAATTTGACTCTAGTCAAAAAGACAACCGTTTGAGATGCATTAGATCGCTTTGACAATGGATCGTGTTTCATTTGGTGTACAACTTCATTAGAGGTGACGAAACATAGGTATATTGCTATGATCTCGAAAAAAATCAACAGTCCGCAGTTTGGGTCTTTGAATGAGTCGGCTCCAACACAAGTTATTCGCGAAAAAGGCCGAAACAAAAAGTTGGTCGCCATATTTTTTGGAATTATTGTACATGTTTGCACTGTAACACTGAAGGATCGTCGTACTATTAATATTGAATGGTACACTACCGTTTGTTTGCCTTAAGCTCTCCAAAAGGTTCGCGAAAAACGTCTTGCATCAAGACAACGTTCGGCCGCACTCTGCTGCTCGAACGACTGATTATTTGAATGCCCAAAACATTGAAATAATGGGTCATTCGCCTTATAGTTCAAACCTGGCACCTAATAATTTCGTTTACGTTTTACATCGGCCGAAGAAGCTGTTGACGCTTTTAAGATTGGTTTTCACGGATGCAGAAATGTACACTCTCAAAACAGAAGAGCGAAAAATTTTATCTTCTACAGAGTCAAAACTTTTTTAGTTAAATTTGAGTATACTTTCATCTACTTGATTATAATCTAATCGAAATGAGTAAAATATGAGTACTCAATTGAAGATGAAAATATTTTCATCTTTAAGTGTAAAATTTTTACACTATATGAGTATATTTGCCTGTTATCAAATGTCGATTAAAATGTACTTGTTTGATTGGTATAATTTTCTCTTCATTAAAGTAAAATGTACACTTTAATAAAGCAAATTGTACTCTTATTAAATTAATTTAAATATTTTACTCTAATATTTGTTAAAATTTACTCTATAAAGAGTGAAATTAGCGTTTTAGATTATATAATAGCTATATTTACCCAATGAAGTGTACTATTCGCGTTTCACGCATGCGCCGTACGCTGTACGCATGCGCCGTATATTTGCTTTCTGTTATTCTGTTCTTGTACTGCACTGCGTAATGTACGCGATCTTCCTGTTTTAACGGGTTTGTGAAATGGTGGAAGTTAGAGACGAAGTAAAATGAATGTCGAAGAATTAAAAGACTTTATAATGGAAAATAGTGTGGACGAGGCAACAGCTAGCAGAATTGAAAATAAGTTGTATTATTTATATTTATTATACGAAGTTTACACTTGCTTTACATGTACAATATAAAATGAACTTTACCTGTTCATATTCATATATACATAGCGTGTACGGACATGCAAGAACTTGTAATTTTGTGAAAAATATATTCGTTTGTGTGTTCCAAACCGGCTGTTGTGAACTTGTAATTGGCATTATCATTTTTCCAAAAATCGAAATCTATTCTAAATATGAATCAAAAATTAAAAGAAATGTTTTCTTCTAAGAGATCAACATGAAAAATTCACTTTTGTGGAGAACTATCTACACCTTTAAAGAATAAATATCACTAAAACAAAGAGTATTTTTTTGGCAAAAAAGGTTATAATTCATACTTTTGTGTAGAACTACATACACCTTTAATGAACAAATATCACTAAAATAAAGAGTAATTTTTGACAATAAAAGTTTATATTTCACACTTGTGGAGAACTATTTACACTTTTAAAGAATAAAAATTTTCATCGTTTAAGATTAAAATGTAATTATTAAAAGATTAATTATAAAAATACTCTTCTAAGAGTGAATTTAGTTTAATCGTAAAAGAGTAATAAAGAACTCAATAAGAGCGATGCATTTTCAACACTCTACTCGAGTTGAAAATCACTCTATTTGGGCAAGATTCTCATCGTCTGTTCTGAGAGTGTATTGATTGTGGAGGGGAATACATTGAAAAATTATAAATAAATGTGTTTTGCAAGCAAATTGTGTATGACTTTACTAGGCTCAGCGGAAAAAGAACACCCCTGGTAATATTGAAAATATTAAAATAATAATGGTAAAATAAATTATTCCATTTACATTTATTACTTTATTTATAATAATAATTATATACATTTTGGCACCCATAAAAGTAAAGTTCTGCGCATGCCTATGCTAATAACTCTAAAACAGCGGCGGTACGATATGGATATAAAAGAGAGTTTTCATATAATAATAGTCATCTGGGCCTCAATTCTCCAAATCTTTCGTTCGCATTCGTATACGTTCATGAACGTATAGTGCCTAAACGTATACGTTTCAAAAATCCTATTCTCCAACGGTGTACGTTTGCCTCGCTCGTTTTACATTCGAATACGTTTGAGTTTACTAAAGGCACGTTCCACTTGTCTTTTACATTTATGAACGGACCAATCAGACGGCAGTACCTCGCTGCATATAGTAAGCTATGGTACAATGCGTTAACTTTCAAACATTTGACATTTATGTTTAATCCGTGTAATAAACTGAACTTAAAACTGACCGATAAATATAAGTATGGAAAAACCACAGAAAAAAAGTTCTCCTTTCGCTGACGAACAAAAAAAAATTAATTGTAGAGTTCATGGATGAACATCCACATTTAGTGAGTGGAAAATTTGACACAAATTTTACATATAAGAAAGCACGCGAACTTTGGGAGGAATTAACATCAATGTTAAATGCTATTGCGGGACCAAAAAATGACTGGAAAAACTGGAGAAAGGTAGTTGGGTTTCTAGAAACATGTAAATTTGATTGATTTTAGACTTGGCACGATATGCGTTCGAGAGCAAAAGGGAAGCAAGCTAGACTTGCTAGACATGCCCGAGGAACAGGCGGTGGACCAATATGTGATGAAGAACTGAACACAACGGAATCAAAAATTGTTACATTTATTGGAAATACTGCAATTACTGGCCATACAGAAGTTGATGAGAGTCAAGTGGCTCTGATTGCAAAACTTTAAGAATGCCACAGCCTTAATAGTCTGAATAAATGTCTTTTTGTCGCTCCAAAAACCTTCCACGTTATTATAATATTATATAAACAACTTATTATTTTTAATTTGCAAAATATACTTACCTACTACAAAATAATAATAGAAATCAACAATAAATAATTTTATAGTAGTATTATATTCCCAATAGTAAAGTATTTTTATGTTAAACGAATGAAAAATTCACTGAACGAATGGTTAGACCCCGCTCGTTGTCAAACTAGTGATGCACGCGAGGCGAGACAAGACGAGAAATATAAAATATCGATCTCGTCTCGTTTTCGGATCTGTAATCTCGATCTTGCTCTCGTTCTCGCACATTTTTTTGGGTCTCATCTCGTTCTCGCACGAGTGTCTCGCGAGAGTCTCGCTATAAAAATACGCGCTTGCGCACTACGTATTTACGTAACTGTTTAACTACAAGAGACAAGTTCGCACCAATAGCACCGTCTTCCATGTATTTGCAGTCGTATAATTATAATAAAGAGACGAAACACTAAATTCTGGTCACCAAATTATTTCAATACGAACATAATGTTTATTCATTTACTGTCACCAGAAAATGTGATAAGTTAGTAAATAATTTAATTTACCTATTTAACTATGTCAATACGAACACCTGTTAACACATTCTGTCATCAGTAAAACGAATTAAATATTAAAAAAATATTTTTTGTAACTAAAAGTACCTACATTTTCATTAAATATATGCCAATATTTAAGTAAGATTAAGTCATGAAAAACCGCTACACTGGTCTGGAAACCCGCCGGCAACCAATCACTCCGCTTCTCTCCCTGTTGGCTCCCATCGACGCTTAATATAACATCCATTAATTTTCAGGGGCGACAAGAGTTTTATTAACCGTGGTTTTAACTGGGGTGAATTATAGGGGCTGAAAAATTGGAGAAAACTAATTCTATTGAATGTAATACCGATTTTGTTTTTATTTTTTGCATTTCCTCGCTCTGGGACCGATACTAATCGACTCTAGATAGACTCAAAAAATATAGTGAATTTATATAATTTTCACATTTACCTGTTCTATGCATGAATTAGCGTTGACTCCACTCCTTGTACGGTGCATTTTTCATTGAATTTATGAATCAAAGCTATAAAGTTACAAAAACTTTTTATTGCGAGATTCTCACGAGAATCTCGTGAGATTTCTCGCTTCTCGCAGTTGTTATATCGATCTCGCCTCGAATTTGAAACTGAAATCTCGCTCTCGTTCTCGTCTCGCATAATGCAACGAGACGAGATGAGATGCGAGAATACTCTCGCCTCGTCGTGCATCACTATGTCAAACGTATGAAAGTTGTACGTTTAGAAACGTATACGTTCATGAAACGGACGCTGGAGAATACCAAAATCTCATTTCATACGTTTCGAGCACCGCAAACGTATACGTTTAGATTCGAGAATAGAGGCCCAGCTCGCTAAACTCACTCAATCAGTTGTTCATGGTGAGCTTCCTATAAGCTAATCTGTTAAAATTAAAATTAATTTACTACCAACAAATAAAGAAAAACAACCTTGTTGTTACGATACTTCATTTTTGTCAAATCCTACCGTGGACATGTACACATTATCGTCTATCATACTTGAAGACCAAACACAACGATGATGAAGACAGGAAATAAAGAAAAGAGAGAACATATATACGAACACAAAAAGAAGTCTTGCAACCATGAGATCCAGAAGTTCAGATCAAGACTTGTTTCATTGCATTGAAGATGAAGATACGTATATTGTTTGTTACAGAAAATAATATGATTTTATTTCACAAATTTCCGTGAAATTATTTGTAATGTAAATCAAGAAAACAAATAATTAAAAACAGGAAGTCATCAAGGTTGTATCTACAAAAATAATTAATGTAATACAAATATGCTTTTTGCTGCTGTATTGACAAAATCTATTGCAAGGTTTGTGTTAAAACAATATTGAAAACACCAATTGTAAGCAAAAGTTTCTATTGAACTAAGGAACCAGAAAACTGCAAGGTTACACATAAAAATAGATCAATTACATAATATTACATAAACATTATACAGGGTGATGAATTTTAAATGGCACAAAATTGACCCCTGTAGTGTACTCTCCACGCCAGCAATGAGTGCCCGTGAGGTGACGCATGGTAAACGCCCGCACAGTACAAACATATCATCATCGTTACCGATATCTGCGTACAAAGCAGATTGGCACACCCAGCAATGGGTAATATGCCGTGATGATATATTATTATTATTATTATTATTATTATTATTATTATTATATATATATATACAGGGTGATTCATCGGTCTGTCCTCTCTTTATAACTCTTTTATTTTAAGTCAGATAGAAAAACTCTTCAAATATAATTTATATGATATATTATTGTCTATCTAGGTACCATGTGCATTTGTATACAGGATGCTCCGTTTAAGCGCAACAATATGTAACTTTATATTTTTTAATGGAACATCCTATATTTACTTATTTATTTTGATAGTAAATTAGATTCCCTTTAAAAAAGTATTAAGTAATAAGGGGTCTAAAATTATAAATTAAGAAGTTATTTACGTTCATAAAAAATAGTAGTTCAGAGTGGAAAAACCCATAATATAATACAAAATTTTGATCCTTTTTTATTAATACTTATTTTAAACATTACACTAATTCCAAGGAAGCTATTAAAATTTTGTGACAGACTAAATAATGCAAAATTATAATAAATGCTCGAAAACTTGTACTTCAACTTCAATAGATTTTTCTATTATAAAATATTATATTAACCATCTCATCTTTACTAAAATTTGTATTATTCATTTTCACATCAACATCAACAATGATAAACTAAGAGTATTTGGACAACTTGTTTGTTTAAATTTGAAACAATTGATCAAATTATCCATAGGTTACTTTGTTAATAATAACATGATAGAAAAATATCACTCAACGAATAAAGGTAAATAACTTCTTAATTTATAATTTTAGTCCCCTTATTACCTAATACTTTTTTAAAAGTAATCGAATTTACTATCAAAATAAATAAAGAAATATAGCGTGTTCCATTAAGAAATATAAAGTTACATATTGTTGCGCTTAAATGGAGCACCCTGTATACAAATGGATATGGTACGTAGATAGATAATAATATATCATATAAATTATATTTGAAGAGTTTTTCTATCTGACATAAAATAAAGGAGTTATAAAGAGAGGACAGACCGATGAATCACCCTGTATATATATATATATATATATATATATATATATATATATATATATATATATATATATAGTTGTGTTTTAAACCAGACTTTTAATCACCTGTGAATAGAGGAAGACAAGGAGGAACGAGGTAACGAGGAAGAGCAGAAGCATAGTTATTAGGTTATGAGATGATTATTTATCGTCAACATATAATAATAGTTTAAATATGTTATTCAAAAAATGTAAGTACAACCTCTTGTCCATTTGAACGAAGTACATGAGTACCAATAATTAGTCGTCCATTTATTGTTCCCGCCCAAACATTTCTTAATGAAAATTTTTACAGCATTTTCGTCTGTCGAGATATGTATTGTGCAAAATAAATACACCTTCCCAAGTAAATTCCTCTCATTAATGAACATTATGAGCCATTCCCAAAATTGAAGTCTGTTATGTGCTGAAAACATTGAACTTTTTGCACATGGTATAGATAACAACAGACCTTTTCAATTTAACAGCTATCTCTTTCTATCGCTGCAAATAGTAAGTAAAATGACGCAAACAATTACCAGTTGGGCTGTCAAACAAAACATCAAAAATATTGCAGTCATTAAAATACCTGAAAATTGCATCTTTAGACATTTTAGCTTCAATGAAAGCTTTTGTAACTTTTTTCAACGAGTTTTTTAAAATCTGAGACTTTTCTCACATTTTACGTCTAACTTTTTTAGAAACAAACGCCACTGATCTCATTTGTTCTTACTATGCGCAAATCCCTATTGCGCACATATTCTATCTCTTTAAATTGAAAAGCTCTTTTATGGACGTTACACTGAAATTTCTTTGATGGAAAGATTTATTACTTCAGCACATTTTCAAACGAAATATATATATATATATATATATATATATATATATATATATATATATATATATATACCGTGTGTCTGTCTTAAAGGTGTACATAGGAGTTTAACATGGGAAATCAATTTTTTGCAATTTCCTGCTCGCCTAATTATTTTAAGCAAAAACGCGTCAAATAAAGGGCATAAAATTCTGCATCTAAATCAAAAAACAGAATTACCTTTACATGCTTTGTAACGACAGAAATTAATTATGAAAATGTCGAAAATCATGTTGAAAATATCGACAGCCATGGAATTAAACAAAAAATAAATAAATGCTTGACGTTTTATCAAATTGTCAGAAACATCAAATAAGTTAACTTAGGTTGTGACAGATAAAACGTCAAGCATTTATTTATTTTTTGTTCAATTCCATGGCTGTCGATATTTTCAACGTAATTTTTGACATTTTCATAATTAATTTCTATCGTTACAAAATATGTAAAGGTAATTCTGTTTATTGATTTAGATGCACAATTTTAAGCCCTATAACTTTTATTTGACGCGTTTTTACTTAAAATAATTAGGCGAGCAGAAAATTGCAAAAAACTGATTTCCCATGTTAATCTCCTATGTACACCTTTAAGATAGACACACGGTATATATATATATATATATATATATATATATATATATATATATATATATATATATATATATATATATATATATATATATATATATATATATATATATATATATATATATATATATATATATATATATATATATATATATATAAGAACTATTACATGGAAGAATGCATTCAAAATTCATTAAGATGTCAGTACCACTTATTTTTCATAGAATTTGTAAGAAGAAAGTTCTTTGTTAGTATAAATATTTCCATGAAAGTCAAAGTCAGACAGGAATCTTATTCTTGTTTATATGTAAACCACGGCCTAAAACTGTAAGTAACGCGGTGCATATCTAACGACTATGTATAGTGATAAATGTCTTCAAACGCGTCAGGTAATAGCTACACGTATCTAATAAAACTAACACACACCATAACTTATATTTTACCTACACCATATAATATCTCGTAAAGATTTTACTTTTCAAAACATCTTAAAGTGACACTCAACAAACTTATTGGACATACAGGGTGTTAGGAAACAAATCGAACAAATTTATAGGACATAAGGGAAATATGACAATTTCTCGAAAAACAAAAGAACTCCAATAAGTACGAATAGCGGCACCAAATCAAAAATCGGAACTAAGAAAAGTTGTTCGTTTTAATGAGTTCTAACTACCATTTTCGGGTGTGACGACATAGTATTAACACCCTATATATATGAAGCTAAAATGTCTAAAGATTATTATTATTTATTGGAGATTTTTCGTCAAAATACACAGCAAATGACTTCCGAACAATATTTTTACCTCTCGCTAAGAGAGGTATTGTATTCATGCTAAAAATCGCATATCCAGATTTTAATGAATAAGCACGTTTTAAGGTCCCTAGAATCCGATTATAACATTTTTACGATGATGTCCGTATGTGTGTGTGGATGTGTGTGTGGATGTGTGTGTGTGTGTGGATGTTGGATTCACTTTATCTCAAATACTATAAGACTTAAGACATTTTTAACTACGGATTCCTCAATCTAACAATAATCGGAAGAGTCCAGTCAGTTTTGGTAACAATTGGACAACCGGAAGTAGTAGTTACAAGAAAAAAATTATCTAAATATTATTTATCGAAAATTTATGTAAATACTTATATTAAAGAACGTTAAATTCTTTATTCGATAAATATAAATTCATTATTATATCTTCTATAGATTTAGAGATAAAGAAAGGCATATAAAATAATTTGATGTAAAAAATCTCAGATCAAACTACTACAAGGCAAGAAATTCAAATGTTTGTAATTGACACATAAATGTCACTGTCAAAAATATTTGTATGCCTCTGTCAAAAATATTTGTACATTATTATGAAGATTATGTAAATAAAAAAAGTCAACAACGCAAAAGAATATACGTAAAAAAGAATATAAAAGGAATTTGCGAAAAAATGACGAATATAAAGAAAAAGAAAAGGAAAGTAGAAAAAGAAAATTGCAGGATATTGAATATAAAGAAAATGTATGTATTGTACATAATTTATATTAAAATAATTATTTTGTAGTCAGATATGAATATATGTATTTGTATTTAAATATATTTTTCGTTTTAGGCGTACAACCAGGTAAAATATTTGGCGAGAGGTTATGTGTTGGCCACATCAGATTTTTTTCTAAATAGATACTTGCTATATTTATGTTTGTATACCAGGTATAACACGAAAAGCGGGCCATAGGCGTTTAACATGGGAAAATAGTTTTTCCTTGAGCAATCAAAATCAATTTTAGACAATAATGCTTCAAACAAATGTTTTGCGCAAGGAAATACTGATTTTCCCATGTTAAACGCCTATGGTCTGCTTTTCGTGTTACACCTGGTACATAAACATAAATATAGCAAGTATTTAGAAAAAAGTATTGTTCGCTAAGTCATTTGCTGTGTATTATGACGAAAAATCTCCAATAAATAACTTTTGAAAAAATCGCTATTTTGTCTGCCTTGAATCTTCGAAATTATTAGTCCTACAAAAAAAAAATAAGACCATTTTTGTAGGAAATTTTATCTATTTGAATTTTGTATATAAAGTGTTTTTTGATAGGACCTATAGTTTCGGAGATTTTTGCAAATAACACCTTTATATAAAGATTTGTAGATCCGAAATTAACACTTGTTTTAATTAGAAATCGTACACTCGTATCACGTATTTGGTGGTGCCTTAGCGCACAGGTGGTACAGGAAGTTCTCCAGGTACTTCCGGTTCTCAACAGCTCGTTTCCAACCTACACACGTACACATATACACGTGCAACACGTGGTCGCTACGATACACCTACTATTTCATACAATAAATGCTCTGATTCGATACCTAGTCCGTCATACAAAAGGTCACAAGTCGATTTTTTTAATGGGCTACTTGCGTGCCATTTTTTATTTAATATTTTTGAAGAGACGATAAAAACTTGCTACCCATATTTTTTCTTTTGGCAAAATTTTCATTAATTGGCCAGAAAAAAATTCATGAAATTTTAATATTTAAATTACCACCATGTATGACGTAGAATTACGCCGAACCAATGAATGGCCGTAAAGCAATAACATCGGTACGTCCAATAGCAACGGCATGTGCGGGTAATTTAAACACGACAGATCATCTGTTTGACGTTTGAATAATAGTATGGAGATTAATATTTTAGTTTGTCACTTTAATCTTGTACGAGTATAAGCTAGGTTAAAATCCTTCAAAATCCTGCTTAACAAATCGAAATACGCAATAAAAGTAACAGAAACCACACAAATTGTAAATAATACAGAAGAAAGACAGTGACAGAAAAATGAACTAATGTCAAAATCAAATTAAAACTTGCACTCGCTCGCCATCTACAGCTTACGTTCTTATATATGCATCCCTTTCTCCAGTTCAAAATAATGACGTCAAAGAAAACCTTCTTTCTTAATTTATTAAAAAACATATAATTTTTTTAATTAAAATTTATATTTTTACATACGTTTTCAACCTCTAGGTGTTGAGTGATAGATATAAGATTATCAGTACCACGCAAGTACCCTAATCAAACAATAAATTATTTTCAGTAGTTTTAAAGTAACAATACAATTTTTCAATGAGTTTCAAAATAATGTCTCATTTGATTAAGGATGTCACGAATGAACTACCTTAAATGAGTTTCATATTGTTTGGTTAATAAACGAAAGACATAACGTTGCTTTGTTGTGTTTTGTAGTTTCTCCTACATATGTTGTAAAGATGTAAGGTGTGCTGCTGCATACAGATTGCGATTCGGTAGATAATTAAACAGACACATCTCGCAGAACAAAGCGACCGACAATGACTACGCTTTCTTCTCTATACCGTAACGGTAATGTACCATATAATGAGTTACGTACGTACAACAGAGTACAGTATGTCGCAACACATAAGTTTTTTTAAATACTGACGAAAGATTTTTGAGAAAAATTAATGGACTAGCGATCTAAACTACTAACTTATGTAAGGTTTACAACCTTTTTTTGGAGAGTTGGGAAACTTAATAGTTTCTGCAAACTATTGATAGAAAACAAAGTTTTCAAGAAATTATTTTTTTATTGTTTTTCGAAATACTCTCCTTTTAACACAACACATTTATGCATTCGATAAAACCAATCGTTAAAGCAAGAAATCCATTCTTCTTGAGACACTTGAGAGACCATTTTTTCGAACAACCGCTTCATTTGCACTTACATATCGGAAACCACATAATTTCCTTTAATTTAGGAAATAGGAAGAAATCATAAGGTTTAAGGTCAGGACTGTATGGTTGTTGCTCCAGTAACTCCACCTTTGATTCTTTTAAATAGGCTTTAGTTTGCGCAGCAGTATGTGAGGATGCATTGTCCTGATGCAATACTAGTTTACTTCAAGGCCTGTTTTCACGCATCAAACACCCGTGGCAAACAAATTGTTATGTACCAATTAGAAGTTACTGTTTTCCTATCTTCTAATGCAATATTGACAGTAGGACCGGATTTTGAGAAAAAGGAGGCAGCCAACACTTCGAACTCGTTTCACTTTGACAGGATTGGGGTCTGTTGGAAGGAGCCATTGAGCTGATAGTCATTTTGTGTCAGGTTTAAATGCATACATCTATGATTCATCACCTGTTATAATATCATACACTGCTTTAGATTTACCTTCGCTATACTTTTTTAATGTTTTAATGCACCATTCTACACGATGTTGCTTTTGACCATCATTTAAATTATGAGGTACCCAACGGTATCAAACTTTCCTGCCATTTAGTTGAAACAAGCACAAAAACGACGTTTCGTTTTGATGACTCTTTCAACACTGAAAAATGGTTTAGCATGCATGTACCTCAAAAGAAAATTTCCAGAAACTATTTGTATTTAAAAGTTACGTTTGAAATTATTGTAATCCTTAAAATATTTTAATCTCTTTTCTATTTTAAGTTCTGGTTCCTTGAACTACCAAGTGTATCGCGCAGTTAGATGAGTATTCAATTTTTCAAATAAGAGAGTGTATTAGTTGAAGACTAGTAAAAGTCAGGTAAAGTTGGTAGAGCATCATACTATAGCAACATATTATAGACGTAGGAAAGTCCTGAGTTCAAGTCCCAGTGAAATCCATGAACTAGGAATTTATATTAATTTACCTTTAATGAATAACATAAATCTTACCATAAAATAATATAAAAAGAAAATTAAATATAATACAATACAATGAGAAATACACAATTCTATAAATTTATTTGTTTTCCCATTTGACAATAGATTAACTTCATAGTCGTTCAATCTGTAGTTCAAACTTGCCACCATAGCGTTGCGATCTTAAAAATACATGTCAATGAAATGACATGTTATAGTGACATTTATAATGCCGTATGGAGTATAGATATATTTAAAAAAAGTTTCTTTTTTGCACCTGGTTACAGATGTTGTCGATTCACTCCCTAAATACTGCAATTTCGCTGCACTAAATTACAACGTATTGCAACGTACATGCAATACAGACAATACTAACTTAATATTATCAATTACGTAATTATTATAATACAATCCAGGACGGACTATTATACAAATTGAAGGTATACAGAATTTTCACGGGCATAAGTTTATTAAATATAATAATTTGTATTTCATAAATTTCTTAATTTGTAGGTACATTATTTGTATCACCAAACATTTTCCATGTTTTAAAATATGTTCACCTAAATTTGAGGAACAAGTAAAGACTAGTTATAAATGGCATAAATTCATAAACAACCCAATTTCCACTGCAAGTGCTAATTAGGTAGGATCTAAAATAAGTCAGTCGTTCCTCATTTGACCAAAATGACGTCATACGGTCCACATCCAAAACAACAAGTCTGTGATTCAGATATTCATAATGTAAACAAGTTGGTAACATGTTAAGACACGTTGATACTTGTTAGGACGTGCAGAGTTACGTGGAGGAGACTTGGGAATATGACATATGATCCGAGCAGTTAACTTGACGACGCACTAACTGGGGGGTTATGTTTTGTCCTTTGGGTATACTTAGCTTTTAAGCTTCTGAGGAGGTGAACATATGAGAAGACTAAAATGTTAAGAGCAGTGTAAATATGTATGAGAATTAGTTTTAATACATAACGTATGTTATATTACAGTGCCGACTTAAGATATTTTGCCGCCCGGGGCTAATTTTAAAAAACCGCCATTCTCAACAAAGAAAAAATTGTTTTTCCAACATCAAACTGCCAAGAGCCAGGGGAAAAAAGATAAATATTACAAATTTTGTTTTTTCATTACGCGAATTTTAAAGTTTGAAACCCCATCTAATGTTTTTGGAAAGACAAAGAAACTCAGATTGGTCATTTCTTAATTTTTTATACCCACAGATGGGTCAAGTTTCAACTTATCTGGGACCTAACAGAATTTCTTCGTTATTTTTGCCGGTTTACGGTTTTCGATTCAGCTCCGGTTCGAAGTCCTGGTTTAATGAAAGGTCTCGTGGAATAGACTATAGGTAGAAATTATGAAAGTATATTAACTCCCATATTTTTGAAATTCAATGACAAGTTATTTTCGAATTGGTTTTGAAACGTTGGTTAATAGAACATTTCAAATGTTCACAGGAAAAATCTTCACCAGTTTCACGACTTTACAGTCGGAGCTTTTTCACTACATCAGTCACTCGTCCAAACTTTTTGCGTCGTTTGTTGGTTTTATTAATTGTGTAATTCAGTGGTTAATTTTTAGCAACTGGTTAAAAATTGTATCCAATTGTTCGTTATATTTACTGTGTTTACATGCAGTTTTCAAACCGTTCTCAAAACGTTTTTAGTTTTGAAAACGCCATGTATACAGTGTCAAACCGGTTTTGATTTATCTCAAACCAAAACTAAAGTTCGTGGGTTTGACTTGAAAACTAGTTTCCAAACTTCCCATGTAAACACTTAAAATTTAGTTTCGATAATGCGCATGTGTACATAGCATAACGTTTCTGTAGCTTTGTGTTATTTGATATTACTAACCTACAAATAAACTGACAATTGTGTAGTTTTAGTGCGTAGTGGTACAAAGTAAAAAAATAATTGGAATAATTGCAAAACGAAGAATTTGGAGTGAAGAGGATCTGTCACACCAACCAAATGCGCATGCGCCGAAACTGTTTTCAATTCAATCTGGAAACTTGTTTTGAAAATTACATGTAAACAGTTCCGCGTAATTTTAACTGAAAACTGAAACTATTTTCAAAACTGCATGTAAACGTAGTAATTATGTCAACATATACTACGTTTACATTCAGTTTTGAAAATGGTTTCAGTTTTCAGTCAAAATTATGCAAAACTGTTTACATGCAGTTTTCAAAACAAGTTTAAAAATTGATTTGAAATCAGTTTCGGCGTATGCGCATTTAGCTGATGTAAGTGACAGATCCTCTTCACTCCAAATATTTCGTTTTGCTATTATTCCAATTATTTTTTATACTTCGTACCACTACGCACTAAAATTACACAACTGTCAGTATATTTGAAGGTTAGGAACACAAAGCGACAGAAACGTTATGTTCTGTACGCATGCGCAGTATCGGAACTGAATTTTAAGTGTTTACATGAGTAGTTTTGAAATTAGTTTTCAAGCCCAACCCATGAATTTTAGTTTTGGTTTGAGATAATACAAAACCGTTTTGACACTGTATACATGGCGTTTCCAAAACTAAAAACGTTTTAAAAACGGTTTCAAAACTGCATGTAAACTCAGTAATTGGTAACGTTTCTTTTAATATTACACATATAAATTGACTGATTTGAAATGTAATCCATAGAATTAGTATCCCCGGGTAAAGATACAAAATTTCAACTTATTTTGCACTGGGGAGATATTATTCAAAATTAACTGATTTTCCATGTTAATCCCCCATGTGTCTATTAGCCTAAGACTACTAATTAAACCGGAAGTGCTACTCCTTTGAGAATATTTTAGTTGAAACGGGCATGTAAGAGAACTCCAATATACCAAATTTCGTAAAATAATATTGACTAGTTTTTAAAATAACGATAGCGTAAGCTCGCCCTGGGGCACCCTGTATTCTTGCTAAAATTTACTTCATATTCGTGTGAAGAATATTAAATTTAATTTGTAGAAAAAAATGAGTTCACAGTTTCAAGAAGCATTAAAATTAAAATCCACTTAAAACATTTTTGCACAGGAAGCGAAACAAAAGATCACCATCAAGTTCTCTGAAATATTATTATGAATTTGATGGGTCATCCTCCTACGAGGATCCATCGACCTCTAATATCGATTTTAATGATCTAACATATGCATGACCGGCATGTATAATGACAATGTATGTATTGTATCACTTAATATTAATATACCTCTATCATTTCGCAATTTATCAACGGTATAATTAAAATAGATGACAATATAAATAGCTCACCACAGTGATGGAGGACAAGGAAACTCAGACTCACCTGGAACAAGAAAAATAAATTAGTAAAAGCCCTTACATAACGTACTCGTATGCAGTGGCGGATTTCCGCAAAGGCTGCCTCAAAATTTAATTGCGCTTGGAGCAAAAGTTTCGTGAAAACTTAGGCCTCTTCATCAAATTTTATTGAAACATTGATAAAAAGGGTTGCTCCTATAAACCTCTCTCTCTCTGTGTTTTCCTATAAAATGTTGGCGCCTTCACGCTCTGCAGTATCTGGAGATTCACTCCAGCTGAGTCGCGGTCTATTTGGTTACATTGTTCCTTTTTTAAAATTTCATTACTGTCAAAGTTGTGCTAACAATTATTTTTAAAATTCCAAATCGTCGAGTTAATTTGCGTGATGACTTTCTTACTTTGTCTTAAGCATTTTGAATGAGTCTGCTGATTCGATTTGAGGGCAAAAGTTAGGGTCGCCCACTTTTGGTAAATTAATATACAGGGTGTAAATGAAATAAGTGCATTAAATTTAACCAGTAATGTAACTCGATGAGAGCAACAATATTTCTTAATAACTTTTTTTCCTAAGTCTTTTAGATTTTGAGTTAAAACTCTTTAAAGATTTGCTGCATATTTCGTTACCCATGGTCCCATGGAGAACAAATGGCTGCTGCCGTATTCAATTGGGATACAAACAGCTCAAAAATTGTCGGTTATCGGTTACACTTACAGTCACAGTAATTAATAAACGAATCAAGGGAAATAACATTATTATTAATTAATACAATTTTTAAAATAAATAAATTTAAATTTTGGATAACAAAATTATAAAGTTGTGTATTAAAACAGGCTTTTACTTACCTGTGAATAGTGTGAATAGAGGAAGACAAGGAGTGACGAGGTAACGAGAGGAAGAGCAAAAGCATAGTTATTAGGTTATGAGATGATTATTTATCGTCGACAAATCATAATAGTTTAAATACGTTATTCAAAAAATGTAAGTACAAACTTTTGTCCATTTAAACGACGTACATGAGTACCAATAATTAGTCGCCCATTTATTGTTCCCCAAACATTTTTTAATGAAAATTTTTACAGCATTTTCGTCTGTCGAGATGTGTATTGTGCATAATAAATACACCTTCCCAACTAAATTCAGTCTCATTAATGAACATTATGAGCCATTCCCAAATTGAAGTCTGTTATGTGCTGAAAACATAGAACTTTTTTTTATGGATATAACTATTGCTTTTTTTAAAATTGTCATATGTGACACTCCGTATTGTGATGTGATAAAGATGTACAAGATTAACAAATGTGCGAATATTAAGAACAGACTGATTTGGTGATGATTTGGAAACGCTCCGTGTAAATGCGTTGGCAACTCCATGACACTGTCTTTATGTCAACCGTGATGTCAAGTAAAATGTAGTACAGATACGAGTAAAAAAATAAATAAACCATAGGTAAGTAATTACAATGTCTGTGTACTCGCATTTTGACAGAATTTTACCTTATAAACAAGTTTATTACTAATGTCAAAATTTAATTGCAACAATTGACAGGACTGTCAATTGCTAAAACAAAATTTTTCATAGCTATTGCTACTGCATTCAATTATCACAAAAATATTTGAAACGACTCGTCAATGGACCTTTCCAATTTAAGGGCTATCTCTTTCTATCGCTGCAAATAGTAAGAAAATGGCGCGAACAACTGCCAGTTGGGCTGTCAAACGAAACGTCAAAAATATTGCAGTCATTAAAATACCTGTATTCTCAGTGAAAATTTGCATCGTTAGACATTTTACCTTCAATAAAAGCTTTTGTAACTTATTTCGATAAGATTTTTTAAAGTTATCTTACATTTTACGTCCAATTTTTTTAGAATCAAACGTCATAGATCTCAGTTGTTCTTACTATGCGCAGATCCCCATTGCGCATATCTTCTATCTTTTTAAATTGGAAAGGTCCATTTACGGGGTGGTAAAAATGCTACAAAAATATGCGATTTCGAGAAAAAGTTATTAAGAAATATTGTTGCTCTCGATGAGTTATATTACTGGTTAAATTTAATGCACTTATTTCATTTACACCCTGTATACTGTAACGTTTTTATTTAATTAGGAAATGTAAATATTAAGAAGATAATAACAATGACGATTACTAAACATTAAATAATTATTAAATGCTATTTTAAGACTACGAATATAACTAAACTCTAACAATATTTATTTATTTAAACAATTAACAATGCACTATTTATTTACATGATATTACTGATTAATTTCCACTATTTATGTCACTTCACATTCAACTGTCCGACCTACCGACCTCCACAGCGTCTGTATATTGAACTGCTCGGACAGACTTCACACCTTTCACCTCAGTCTGCCTATTTATCTAACTAACTGGCGAATAAAATTAAGCCGGAGCCATCTAGTGGCAAAATAAAAACTATTTGTTGTCGTACTCCACTAAAAACACTATTTGGGCTAGTGTTATTTTATTTGGTTGTTGTTTGTAAACAGTAAGCTTTTGTTTTATTATTTCTATTTTACGTGTTCATTCACTACTTCAATACATAGGTATTGACCAAAATCAGACTTTTTGAAGACTACTTTCCAGTTTAAATCTGTTTCATCCTTAACCTGTTTCACACTTTCCTATTTAATGACTGTTAGTTTCCTGATTCTTTCTTCATTTACTCTATTTTCTACTTAAAATTCCTTGAAGAATTATTGGAATTTAAAAATTTTAATAATTCTCTTTATGAGAGGTGAAGATTATTTCCCAAGAACATTGTCATATTTATCTGCAAATAAACAAATTTTGAAACGTCCATGCACAAAATTGAAATAATAACATTGAAACTTAATCTTCAAACGTATCAGTAAGTAAAATAAAACCTGCCTAAATATTTTAATAATAGAATAAAGCACTCTTGAAAACTGCGTTTATAACATGTAAACAAGCACGTTTGAAAATGATAGTACGACAATCATCCGACATCTTGGTTGATAACAGCGCCACCACCGGTGATTTTATTCGCGAATTGTTTAACTTTCACAGCCTCAGTATCACCGACTGCCCGTATGTCACAGCTCTTCGACTCCACTGCCGAGTATCCACTTCCACTCGCCGTTACTATCCTCGTATACCTAGCTTCCCAATACTCTTCAAAACTACCAAGTATTCACTTTCACAGCTATCCCAATATACCAGTAACTTCCTGAGTATTACAATATAGTAAAGTAAAGATACATCACAGAATATAGATAATAAAAATCATATTCTTATTTACAACACATGCCATTTTGAATAACTTTTAACACACAATTCACCGATTTCGAAACACCTTTCCACTTCTTTGAACCACAGTTCACCCATTCATCACTAATATTCCCCTTGTCACTTTGTAAGATTTACGACAAAGCAATAACTTGAAGATGACCGCTATATAGGTATGCACACGGACCTTTTGGCCGTTGAGCCGTCATCCTTTTTAAACAGAAGTCATAAACTTCTCGTCTCTGAAGGATAACGACCGTATATAGCTGTAGGAATTGGACCAAGAGAATGAACGAGAGGTATAAATGGTTCCGGGTATTTACCTGCGGCGTTGCCCAAAGGAAGTTTGGCAACAAAGCGGAAAGAATTAAAAGGAAAGTTGCAAGAAGGTGATAACGGAAAAGCAAATATTGATATTTGTAGTGTATATTTGGATTAGGTGTATTTGCTAATATTAATATAGATGTAAATATATTTATTTTGCAATACAACATAATAATACGAGGGTTGAGCTGAAAATTGTTAGTTATTAAAAGACCGTTACATTTTTAAACAAAAATCTTTATAGTTTTTCAAAATATTTTCCTTTCAGACTAATACACTTGTGCATTCTTTGAAACCACTTTTTAAAACAATCGGAAAATTCATTTTCTGAAAGTGTCTCAAAAATTCTTTGAAATTCGGTAACTGCTGCAGCTGCGCTGGAAAATCTTTTACCTCGCATCATTTTTTAACAGTTGGAAACAAGAAAAATCGCACGGCGCCAGATCTGGGCTATACGGAGGATGATTTACCAATTTAACTCACGAATCTTACAAAAAATTTAATGTTCTGGCAGCAGTGTGGGAGGATGCATTGTCATGATGTCACTTCGCAGTACCAGTCAGAATTAACAGTTCTGGAATCTTCAAGTAGAATAACAGCAACAGGACCACTTCGGCGAAAAAAAAACAGCAATTATTTTCTTATTGACGCTTCTGCCACGAATTACTTTTGTGGGCAAGTCTTCATCTTCGAATACCCAAACATTAGGCTGCTGTTTCGTTTCAGGGTCGTAGCTGTATACCCAAGATTCGTCACCTGTTACAGTGTATACCACGTACTTGGAAGCTCCTCCGTCAAATTTTTGCAATAAAATTTACACCAGTCTACTAGATCCTGTTTTTGACTTTCTGAGAGGAAATGCGGTATCCAACGGCTTGCTAGCTTTCTTACCCTAAGATGATTATGCAAAATGGTATTCACAGCCGAGGAGTCAATCTTCATTTCCTCCTGAATTTCTCTACAGGGTGTCTCACAACTCGTGCCCCAGAGTGAATGAGGAAACACGAGACTGCACTCGGATGTGTAATTTCGAAGAAAAAAAAATATTGCTTAAAAGATATTCGAGAAAAGACGTCTTAAAATTGACCAATCAGAGACCTACACCTTTAACGTGTGTTTGCCGTAATTTTACGTAACTATGGTTTTATACAAATCAAATCTTCTTTAAAATGTGTGGGCGACTGTAGTTTTCGAAAAATGTCAGTGTCAAATTAAATTTGACAAGGTGAATAAAAAAAGGCAAATTCTTACCATGTATTCAGCCGCTGATTACTTAGAAATGATTATAATTTTCGGAGGACGTAACGCCAGAGAGGCAGCACGAGTCTATTCGGAACGTTTTCCGGATAGAAATCTTGTGGATCATAAAGTAATATTGAGAGCCATCGCAAGGACGCAGGAGACCGGTCAAGTTATGCCAGATCAAATGACAATAATATTTTCGTTTAACACATTTTACACAGCTGCTACAACACGTTTTGCACTATACGATATAAATGATGATCTCGGATAACACCTTCGGTAACCTAAATTTGTTGACAGTAAAGAGTCAATTCTAAAGTGTGAAAATTACAGTAAGTTAAACAAATTTTGTAACTCACTAGTAGTATTTTTAAAACCTAGCAACCAGTTTTATTTTGTAATAATATCATCACACCTCAAGATATCCTTCCGGGATTGGTGGATTAAAAAGTCTTGTAACTCCGTTATGCAAGCAGCCCCAAATTATTTTCTTCTATTTGTTGGCAACCTATTGTCGTCGGCAAGTGTCAGTTTCGTCTGGGGCGCGAGTTGTGAAACACCCTGTATAAGTAATATTTCGATTGGACTGAATGAAGCTTGCCACACGAACAACATTTTCTGAAGAGGCAGCATCCGGAGGTCTTGCTTCGTCTTCTAGGAGCTCTCGCAAAACCAATGACTAACAGCGGATAATGATGGGGCAGCATCGCCAAAAGCTGCTGTCAATTTGCTGGTATCCTAACTGTCTTTTATAGTCATAGAAAATCATAGCTCTAAAGGCAGTTCGCGGAATGTTCATTTTAACTGCATTAAAAATGCAAAACTGTACTTAACTTACATAATTAACTACGCTTCACAAGGAAATCGGAACGTTTGACAATTGTGGGTAACGAATGTCAACTAATGCGACATTCAATTTTTGCTGTGTTTCTAGCCAATTGAATTTCCATGGCCTGCTACTAACAATTAACAGAGCATCCCTCGTAAAACAGACACCATCGAAGCAAAACTTGGGGACATTATCTTATCTATTTATTTTCGGTTCGTTGAGCTTTATTTCCCTATTTCCTAGTATTCAAAGTTATTAGGCCGCGAACTTTTTGAATGACACTCGTAATCTGCATAAATGTTGATATAGGTGTGTAATGTAGTTTTAAAGAACAGGTGTTCTAAGTAGAACTAATTTGCGGCACACATGAGTTGTACAAGTACAACGTAGTTGGCTAAGTACTTCCGTTCCTAAGAAACGATTAGCACTTAACACTTCCACACACGCAATTTCACAGAGACGAGATAGCTGTTACTTCGCACTTACGCTAGTTTATTCATTTAGGGCCACTCCTTTTTGTTTTATTCATAAATGATATTACTGAGTGCTTGGAATATTCAGAATCACTGCTATATGCTGATGATTTAAAATTATTTATAGTGATTAATTCAGTTTCTGATTGCCATCAGCTTCAGAAGGATATTGATAACCTTCTAGCTTAGTGCTCATCTTCACGTCTTTTCTTTAACGTCTCAAAGTGTAAAGTTATGTCTTACTCAATGAAGCATACTACAACTATTTCGTCTTACTGGATTGGTGACCTTAGTCTTGACAGAGTTAATACTCATAAGAACTTGGGAGTTATATTTGATCCCAGATTACATTTCGGTCCTCATTATGATTATTTAGTAAATACATCCTATAAAACATGGTTTCATTATTAGAAATTCACGTAACTTCACTAATATCACTGGTTGGAGTCACCAGGGCAGAGACACTCAAGGCTCTTCCTAAATGAACCAACCAAGAAAAGAACGGAACGTTTACTCCTAATGAGCAAACAAGACGTTAGATTAATAACTAAACAAACACCTACACACGGTGGGACTATATCCTGAGGGCAGAAAAGATCCAGCAGGATATGCTAAAAGATTTAGATCTGAAGAAAACCCTGGAGTTTATTAAACAAACAGGACTCCTAGAATAGGAGTAAATCTGGAGGGTACAATAGATCTACAGGTCGCAGTACAGGGATCCACAGGAGACCACCTCTTGTAATATAATATAATAAAATATATAACTCTCAAGTCCTTATACTTTTCCCTAGTTAGATCCAAGCTTGAGTATTGCCTGGATTGTCTTGAATCCCATGTATCATACTCATAGTATCAAAATTGAATGGGTACAAAGAAAGTTTGTACGATATTGCGCGATAAAATCTTCCCCTCTTATTAATTCATTTACTTACAGTTACTCCGCGATTTTATCAAATTTAAATATGCAAAAATTCTGGACGTAAGATTCGCTCATGCTTATATTTACATGGGTTACTGCGAAATGTTATAGATGACGATAATTCAATGAGCCGTATACAAATAAATAATCCTTGGTTGGCATCTAGGTCTTATATAACGTTCTGCACTAGACTATATAGGAAAAATAATGAAACTCGAGATCCAGTTAGACGATTATGTCTAATATGCAGTGTATCCTTTAAAACAACCAGCGCTTTTTTGGGCGAACTAATGACTTTAGAAAAAAATGTTATATACAAGAAATGATCAAGAATAAGGGGATAATACCATGGGCGCCCATACAATGTTGTTCAAGGGGGGGGGGGGCAAAGTCAAGAATACAAAAATATAATATACTAAAAATAAGTATGTTTTTAAAAATATAAAACAACAAAAATATTTATGGAAAAAATTACAATACAGTAATAGCACATTACTAACCGAGGTGGAAAGTGTTTCATTACTGTCGAGGGCGAAGATAGCTGACAAGGCGCGAAGGTTAACAATAACTAACTTCCCAATTTTTTTAAAGTCAGTAATCGTTATATTACCAACTGATTGTGAATAAACATTACCTACTTATTCTTTTTCCGAAAATGCTAATTTAAAATTCCTTGGAAAATTTATTTAGAACTTCGTCTATATATTTTTGTTTATTTTCGCTTATGTAATCGCGATGGAGGCTCATCATACATAAACCGTCTAGCCGATCTTCGCTAATAGTAGATCTAATCCATGTTTTCACTCTTCTTAGAGTGCTAAAAGATCTTTCCACTGCGCATGTAGTTGGAGGAAGACAAATTAAAATTTCTAAAGCTTTTGAGATGTTGTAAAAGTTCTGTTACAGGAGTTTCTTTAGTAATAATCATTTCTTTATTTGAAACCCAATATTCGTGCCATGCTAAAGCTTCTTCAAAAAAATTGTTAATTTTATAATATGAATGAATCTCTTGAGCTAGTTTAGTAATATTATTATAGTTTATTTGTTTTAAATTAATCGGATGCAAATTATAGAGCAAAAAGGCAACATTATCATCTTTTGAAAACCGAGAATTTAAAGAACTAATTAAAAAATATAAGTAATTTATAAAAATTGCTTTTTTAAAATATTTTCGCACAGAATTAGCTTCGTAGTTTGCACGGTGAATTTGTCTTCCACCACTAGCGACTCTCGGCATTTTTAATTCAAGATCAAAATTTTGTGCAACTTCTTCAGCGCTATTAAATAGTTCAATAAAAATTATTTCTAAATCAGAGTTCCTATGTTTATTAAATATATCCAATAAGTGATTAATATGTTTCTGTACAGCTAGCATATCAACAGAAATACCCTGCAAAATATTTGTTACGGGTTCCAGAAGTGCCGAATATTTAGAAACTATTTTAAGGGAAATAATAAAATAGCTCTCAACAGTAGCACTTGATAGTTGTTGTGCTCCTAATCTAGTAGCACGATTAACTTCAGCTATGGTATTGGTAATATTTTTTATTTATAATTTGTACTGCGGATGTATCTTTTAAATTATGTGCGCGCGAAGCTTATGCTAACTTCATGATGAAGATTTGAACGTTAGGAAACAGAACGAAAGAAGAAAACAACAGGGCGATGTAAGGACATTAGGATGCGACATAAGTAGCCGTGGCAAAACAATTAAAAATGGTAACTTTGCTTTTAAAATTCTTAAAATTAGAGAAAAGCCCCCTCTTGCCCCCCCCCTATGGGCGCCCATGGCTAATACAGCTTTTAACATATTACCACATATTTACCTGTTACTAAAAAAACAAACTTATCTACCTTTCTGTATGCTGCATAGTTTATTTTCGTCTATTCGCCGTCGATTTTCCCTGAATTATAATCTCTTTCTATAACATCCACCTACACACTAAAGCTTCCCGATGTGATTTCAGTTGTAAGCTTTGAAACTCTCTGCAAACAGTCTCTGAGAAGCTCAAGCTTACAGCGCAGCTTCGTTTCCGATAAGCTTAGCTTAGGATATTGGATACCGCACGTCGTCATATTTGATATTTCTATTGATTTGCTTTGGAGAATTGAGACTGTAATCTTGTTTGAAAAGAGATTGAAGGTAAGAATATTAAAAGTAATATCTCCTTTCGAATGAGATTTGCAAAGAAAGAATATAGAATCTAATCCAATAAAAGAAAAATAAGATATAAACGCATGGAATAGTTCTTATACAGTTCCCCAACCACAAAATCTAATACAAATATATAATAGTTGGCCGGGTATTTCTTTTGTCTAAAGGTCTAGACAAGTGTCACTCATTAATTTATAGGTTAGCTAACATTTTTTTATAGGTTAGGAAACAATTCACGGTAATTTTGTCTGAATCATCGCTCGTGGTCAACTTCAAACCGGAAATTTCGATGAAGAAGATAACGTAAGGCTTTGTTTTTGTCAGTTTGAGGGTCATTACAAATCTAGACTAAAATCGTTAGTGTTTGAGGTTAGGTTATTATTATTATTATTAATGTAATGGGTGCGTTTATGTGTGGATATAAATCAAGATAAAATTGTATAATATAATGCGATCCAACTGATGAAATTTCTGCGAAATGAATTGTGTTTTATACACTGGTGAATTTGCAGAATATTTGATAATTCTGTGAACTATATTGTGTGGTTTTTATTATTATAATAATAGTAATAATACAGAGAGAGAAGTTTGAAGTTTCATGGTCGTGTATAGTTTGTGATGATTACATTATTATTATTTAAACATAGACTAACATGTTACATTCCGTAACCCAGCCGGGCAGGCGTTCAGCACGCGCCCCAAAATTAAAGAACACTACATGTCTAAAACAAAACACGTCTTCACGACGCGACGAACTCAACTAGACTCTTACATGTTTACTCCATGGGTAACTAAATTCGACTGTCTTAAAAAATCAAGCACTATCTTCAGGACAGTATTATCTTAGGAGGACGGGGTGCATAGGCTAAGGCATTCAAAGTCACGCGCGTATATATAATAATTTCTAAACCTAATGATAAACAAAAAAATGTCGTGACCATCATAATACGAAAAGAATTTCTAAACTGAATTTTCAACATACATACACATGTAATGTACATTAAAAGGAGGCTATGTTTTAAAAACTAATAACTTTTTTGAAACTTACAAAGCCCCTATGGGATAGTTTTAACGTCTAAGTCATTGTAATAAACTTTACAAAATTTGCATATTACAACTTATGCGTATGGAAATAAAACAAATATTTGCATATAAATAAAACTTTTCAACAAAATTTCCGTGTTACTTTATTCATATAAAGGTAAAGAAACAGTATTTACTACAGGCTTACCTGCAACTCATTTACATATACGAGTATTTTCCGTCCAATGACTAATGCTTTTCACTATATTTATAGAACATATTCTCATACTGATACTTAACTCTCCTTTTACTTCCAAATCAATTATTATGTACAACTAATGAAAAATATTGTTTCTTTAATAAGTCACGTATTATTTATAATCGCATTGATGGTATTTATCAATACATATTAGAATAAATTGGAGCAAACCAAGAATAATAATTACTTGGAAAGAAGATACTAAAATGAAGTTTTATGAGAAACATAACTTTTGAAATGATCGGAATATTAAAGTTTATGACTTAACCACTTAAACTATACTGTTTTATTATTCTCCATATTTTGAGAAGTAGGACACTATTAGAAGACAAACAAATTTGGATCTTCAATCATAGTAACATACCAGAACATGTACCAGTTATGTTAAAACTAAACATCGAAATAATATTAGGTCTGTTCCATTTTTTACCTCCCGCTACCCTTGGTAAGAGAGGTATAGGGATCGTGCTAAAAATCGCATATCGAGATTTTGGTAAATGACCACGATTTAAAGTCCCTAGAATCCAATTTTAACATTTTCACAATGATGTTTGTGTGTATGTGTGAATCTTCTACAAAATAAAAATAAATAAATATATCATCATGGCATATTACCCATTGCTGGGTGTGCCAATCTGCTTTGTACGCAGATTTCAGTAATGATGATGACATATTTGTACTGTGCGAGCACTCATTGCTGGCGTGGAGAGTGCACCACAAGGATCAATTTTGTGCCATTTAAATTCGAAATATTTGGCGTCGGTTGGGATCGAACCCGGTTCCCCAGATTCGCGACCAAACACTCAGGCACGCGGCCACGAAACCCCATGTGAATTCTCTACTCTAACTCAAATACTATCATGCAGAAAATTTTGAAACCTTATTATATTTCGAACTTTTTCTATAATGGAAAGAGCCCATTAGATTTTGGTGAAAATCAGATAACCGGAAATGGCACAGTATTTTATGGATAAATTTATAAAATTATATATAATTTAAATCCCAGAGCCTACGCTTTAACAAACAAAACACAGTTAATCAATGTATGTACCTGACAGGTAAATGTCACTATCAAAGAACTAATCATATCAAAATAATATTAGTAACGTTTTAAAAAGGAAAAAGTAAAAAGAACAATAGAAAAGGAATTCACTACAGTTTCCAGCATAAGTAAATATGTAGGTATTTATTTAGATTAATAAAAATTAACGATTCACAACAATGTTTAACCTATTACTCATTTTTGAATTAGTGAATTCTATTCTATCCCGGTATTTAAAATTTAATCTTCATTTTATTATAGCTCCGGTGGCTCAATGGTTAGAGGGCTCTGGGTTTGAATCCCACTAGGGCATGGATGTGTGTGAATGTGAACCCACTTTGTAATTGGGATTTAATCCTGTTGAGGGGTTTAAAAAAGGTAGTTACTTGGATTAGATTAGACATATTTTAAGAAATAAACTGGCAAAATTAGAGTAAAATTCGCTAGTCGAAAAATAAGGATTAACTTAATCTTTTTTGTGACTCGGGCAGTAAATGGCGGGAGATGGCCACACCAGTTTTTTTTTTTTTATTACATATAGTCAAGAATACAGACGTTTCGCTGCTCCAAAGTGCGCGTATACACATAATATATTGAATGAAAAAACTTCTCTTCGCTGCGCTTTGCTTTTGTCGCTCAAGTGTGCATTAGCCTTAAGTTTGATATTATTCAGCACGCAGAACAGAAAATTAATTACATACATCCCAAAACTATCAAACCTTCTTTCTCTCCAAATAATTTCAATAAGAAATTTTTTGCTGCAAACTAAAAAACTTTGCAACTTCACTGTTTTTCTCCACATTTATTTTTATTGCAGCTCCCTTTAAAGTTGGCGTGTAATAAAGCATTTAAGCTTTTAAAGAGATGAGATGACTTTACGAGTGGATGTAAGAGTTCGGAAAACTTTTGTAAGATTTCGGAATTGCAAGGCAATGTAATTGAACCACTGGGAAAACACTGACACTAAAATCGCAGGAGATTTTTCAGAATTTAATGATTTCCGCTTCGTGACGTAAATGGGAATTTTCCTATTTGCTAATGGATTAAAAAGAGATTAGATCTGTGGCCATCAAACTGTTCCAGGTAGAGGACAATTACTTCTATTTGAAGAAATTTCAACTTTTCAAAAAATATTTTTTTAATAATTACATTGTGAGATATTAGAAATATTTGTCACTGTGACGTCACACTATTGCTGTCTTTATCACGCTACCTATAAAAGAAATTGGTGCGAGAAAGAAAGCATAGGTGCCGCTAAAAAATGCAGTTCAACTAAAAACAATTATGACTTTGTAATACTACGAAATGCTTCAAAATAAAACAAACTTTTATTTAAAATAATAAAAAAATCTGATGTGGCCAACACATGACCTCCCGTCAATTCCATGTTTAGAATAGCAATGGTTTTAAGTAAAGTATCACTTCCAGTTGATCGTTCGTGAACAAAATCTAATTTGTTGTTCCAACAAATAGAAAAGTCTGTAGCTAATACCAAATGTTGGATTATATTTTATTATGTTTCAAATTGTACACGTGTTTTAAATACTCAATTTGAGAAGTTTTGGATCATGTTCTAACATATTTTTTCAAGAAAATCTATTTACAGCTTCCGGTTTATCAACTTTAGAAGACATCTAATTAATATAAAAGTCTTAAATACCAAATTTGAAAAGTTTTGGATTGTATCAATTTATTTTTAACGAAAATCTGTTCACAGTTTCAAATAAAGTATCACTTCCAGTTTATCAATTTTAGTCAACATCTAATATATTGCTTCCCGTTATATAAAAGTCTTAAATACTAAATTTGACAAGTTTTGGAATATAGCATA
The DNA here is from genome assembly GCA_963082715.1 of Harpalus rubripes. Lineage (NCBI taxonomy): Eukaryota > Metazoa > Arthropoda > Insecta > Coleoptera > Carabidae > Harpalus > Harpalus rubripes. The sequence continues at coordinate 14,463,752 of OY720460.1, forward strand.
ATATATTTTTCACAAAAATCTGTTCAGAGCTTCAAGTAAAGTAGCACTTCTGATTTATCAATTTTAGAAAAAATCTAACATGTCATTCTTATTAATATAAAAGTCTGAAATACCAATTTGAAAAGTTTTCGATTGTATCAATATATTTTTCACGAAAATCTGTTCAGAGCTTCAAATAAAGTATCATTTCCGGTTTATCAATTGTATCTTATATGTTGTTCCCTTTCATATAAAAGTCGTAAATACTAAATTTGACAAGTTTTGGAGAATATCATAATATATTTTTCACGAGAATCTGTTCAGAGCTTCAAGTAAACTATCACTTCTGGTTGCTTAATTGTAGCCAAAATCTATGTTGTTTCCCATGGTATAAAAGTTTTAAATACTAAAATTGAAAAGTTTTGGATTATATTTTAATATAGTTTTTCATTAAAAACTGTTATGGGCGTCAAGTAAAATATCACTTCCATTTATTCAATTTTACGCAAAATCTAATCAACTCGTTATATGAATGCAGGAAGTTTAAATACGGAAAATAGATATATTTGGAAGTTTCTTTTAAGAGTTATCGTGGAGGAAAAAATCGTCACACACACAGATATCATCGTAAAAATAGTAAAAACGTGTTGTGGGGACCCTAATAGGGGATTACAGCGCAGTTGATTTAAGAGAAATTAGGAAAAAATATTGAAAGTATATGCATAATAATAAATATTAATAATGAAATAAAACGACATAATTAAAATACTTCGGAAATAAGGGGATTTTTGTTATAACAGCCCGTCACTCATATGAAACCCAAATATATTATTTTGATTGGCGACTCAAAGACGGCCTATAAATGTATAACGAATACCCAGTTAGGGGCGGAGCCTACTGCCAATGGAAGTGGAGAAATTCAAATAACGGAGGCGTGGCTATCAGTCCAGTAGTGCAATTCTCAAACAGTTTTTATTTTAATATAAATATTTTGTATTAAACTTAATATTTTAAATACATTTCCACTTATAAATCATGTAGACTTGTACAATATATAATAATATTAATTTATTTTTTATAAATTTAATTTAGAAATAGCATATATTTCAAGAACATTTAGGTCCACGAAGAAAATAGTTTCATATAAAAACTTATATTCGTGACGTCACATCTATATTTTCAAATTTCGGAGGACTATAACTCACTTAGTATTAGGAATTTTTTCACCGGATTTTCACCGACAGTCTTAGTTTTACTTATACGTTTAGATGAAATTATAATAAAAAAAATGGTGGAATCCCCTATTCGTACTTATTTACTGAAAACTTACATCGAATTTTCGGCACGATTACATTACCTCCCTTACCTACGGTATGACGGGAGGTAAAAATAAATAAGTGCTTTGAGTAAAAACTTACCACCGAATTTTTTTACCAAAGACAATACCTTCCTTAGGTACCTAAAGGTGACGGAAAGTAAAAACATGGAAGACCTCATTAAAATTCCTTAAATCTCCTAAAAATATTTCTTGATACCTACCTACATGAAACATAGTACATTGTCTGTATGTTTAAAGCATGTGTATGAGAGAAGGCAACGCAATTATTGTCACGCTTGTCCCATGAATCATAGCGTCAGGTGTTCACTGGACATTACATTGTAACATTTGTAACCCGCTCCGTTATAATATTACATATGTATGTATGTATGGGGCGACACCTGAACATTGCCTCAACTCAAACAATGCGCAACAGATGTCCAGAGAATTGATTTTTATTATTATATTTAGTACTTCCTTTAGAAATACATATTTTTATATTCATAAACAAAACAATATAAATAATTGTTTGACGTTTATACTTTGTTTCAAAAAGAACTAGAATAATAATAAATCAGTCATTGACATTCCAGTGACGCGTTAGTTAGTGAGTTAGTTATATTGCAACACGAGGGGGTGGATCTGGATGATGATGATGCTACTTAACTGATGACTGCAACGATGATACACTTTATCTTACTGGTGGACGCCTTTAATGGTTGGCGTCCAACATTTCGTGCCGAAGGAAGAACACACATACACTTCACTTTCCACTCGTTTGATGAGCACTTCGGACATGGACCATACTAGGCTTTTATTAACTAAACTAAACCAGGCTTTTAATCACCTGTGAATAGTGGAAGACAAGGAGAAACGAGGTAACGCGAGGAAGAGCAAAAGCATAGTTATTAGGTTATGAGATGATTATTTATCGTCGATAAATCATAATAGTTTAAATACGTTATTCAAAAAATGTAAGTACAAACTTTTGTCCATTTAAAAGAGGTACATGAGTACCAATAATTAGTCGTCCATTTATTGTTCCCCAAACATTTTTTAATGAAAATTTTTCAGCATTTTCCTCTGTCGAGATGTGTATTGTGCATAATAAATACACCTTCCCAAGTAAATTCAGTCTCACTAATGGACATTATGAGCCATTCCCAAAATTGAAATCTGGTGTGCTGAAAACAGAACTTTTTGCACATGTTATGGATATAACTGTTGCTTTTTTAAAAATTGTCATATGTGACACTCCGTATTGTGATGTGATAAAGATGTACAAGATTAACAAATGTGCGAATATTAAGAACAGAATGATTTGGTGATGATTTGGAAACGCTCCGTGTAAATGCGTTGGCAACTCCATGACACTGTCTTTATGTCAACCGTGATGTCAAGTAAAATGTAGTACAGATACGAGTAAAAAAATAAATAAATAAACCATAGGTAAGTAGTTACAATGTCTGTGTACTCGCATTTTGACAGAATTTTACCTTATAAACAAGTTTATTACTAATGTCAAAATTTAAATGCAACAATTGACAGGACTGTCCATTGCTAAAACAAATTTTTTATAGCTATTCAATTATCACAAAAATATTTGGAACGACTCGTCAATTTACGGGGTGGTAAAAATGCTAAAAAAATATGCGATTTCGAGAAAAAGTTATTAAGAAATATTGGTGCTCTCGCCGAGTTATATTACTGGTTAAATTTAATGCACTTATTTCATTTACACCCTGTATGTATTTTTTTGTAATTAAAAATATGTTTCGTTTTATGCGTACAACCATGTAATATATCTGGCTAGAAATTATGTGTTGGCCACATCAGGTTTTTTAATTTTATATTTGTAAATAAAAAGCATATTTTATTGTGAAAATGTGGAAATTTTTAGAGAATTAAGAAAATGGGTATTTTCTGTAATTTGTTCGATAATCCGAACATTTCGATAATCCGGATCAACTTGTGCAATTATTAGTTCGGATTAAAAAGGCCCAACTGTACTATTCTTGCAAATTTTGATTTATTACACTAGCTAGCTCACTTTGAAAAAGCAGTATAAATCATAATCATACATAAAACTGGAAGAAGCGTAAAATAAACAATATTTATTGAAGCAATTCAGAGAAATGTTTCTCATAAATTAACAACTATTAATTACCCTATATTAGCATTGTTTCAATTATCTTTATTTGCATACGTGCATTTATGTATTGTAGCAATGTAGGTATTCATAATATAGTGTTATCGCAAAATAGGCAAGTAGGAAATGTTCATAATGGAATAAAGGAGAGATAAAACGCGGTTTAACGTGGGATTAATGCATAAATCATCGTTAAACCCACGTTGTCAGAATGTCAGAATCGCATTATAATTGAAATGTTCCTGAAAACTAGACACAATGATTATAATAGTTCGCTTCAAAGTGCGATATTTAATAATGGTCAATGTTTCACAATTTTAGTAACTTAAAACTGAAAAAATAAAATAGTTAAAAGCCAGGACTTGCAAAGCAATTTTTGGACGTGTGATACACAAGATTTTTTGTGCCGATTTCTCTATATATAAATAAATAAATATATCATCACAGCATATTACCCATTGCTGGGTGTGCCAATCCGCTTTGTACGCAGATATCGGTAATGATGATGACATATTCGTACCGTGCGGGCGTTTACCAGGCGTCACCTCACGGGCACTCATTGCTGGCATGGAGAGTCCACTAGAGAGATCAATTTTGTGCCATTTAAAATTTGAAATATTTGGTTACGCAGTTATTCAAATGTATGTAACTATCAAAGAATTAGTCATTTCAAATTAATAATAGTGACGTTTTAAAAAGAAAAAAGTAAATAGAAAAATAGCAAAGGAAACCAATACAGTTTCCAGCATAAATAAATATGTAGGTATGTATTTAGATTAATAAAAATTAACGATTCACAAAAAAGTTTAAGCTAACCCTCATTTTTGGATTAGTGAATTCTATTCTATCCCAGTATTTAAAATTTAATCTTCATTTTATTATAGTTCCGGTGGCTCAATGGTTAGAGCAACGCCTCATGTCATGAGTGCCCTCGGGGCTCTGGGTTTGAATCCCACTAAGGCATGGATGTGTGTGAATGTGAACCCACTCTGTAAGAAATAAACTGCCAAAATTAGAGTAAAATTCGATAATTCAAAAATAAGGATTAGCTGTAGTTTACTGTAGTATTGTGTTGGCCACACCAGAGTTTTTTCAGCCAATCGTATTTAATACGTGTGGAAGTGGTTGATGAAAAATATAGAAATGAGCCGATTTTCAGATGTTTAAAATTTTAGAGGAATTTCTTGTAAGTTTAAGTTGTAAAACGCGAACCACTCATCGGCAAAAATCGTATAATACATGATATGAAAGAGAATTTCATGCTGAATTCAAAATTTCAAACTGCGTTATCCTACATTTAATAAAATCACAGTGGCGGATGAAAAAATAAAAATTTATACAAAGACTGTTAACAATAGTTATTTGTATATCAAGGCCGCGAAATCATTCTTTAGCGTACTGAGAGAAAAATTGTCGCCAAGGCCGCTTGCGGCCGAGGCAAGACAATCTCGAGGGCGCTAAAGGATTTCGCGGACAAGGTGTACACAATATTTTTTGTGCAACCGTAAAAAGTATGTAATTACAAATTTTATTAATTTTAAACAGTTTCAATGTAAATAGAAAGTTAGCTTTCAAGGTGACTATGGGATTGACATTTGATAAACAAAACCAAGCAATTCTCAAGTGTCAAAGTGATTATTTACCTAATTTCGCGGCCGTTACCATAACAACGGTTGCGAAATCCAATTTCGCGGCCTGTATTACGGCTGCGAAATGCTTATTTCGCGTCCGGTTGCACAAAAAAATTATTTTAAAATCATTGACGATTTACTTCTTTCGATTTTTTTGACAATTAGCAGAAGTAGGATCGATGAAGACTTTTGACATTTCATTTATACTGGTATATTTAAAATCTGTATCAATTTTTAGATATATGAGGATTATTCATAAATTGAATGTCTATTTTGACTGGATCGTTAACCATTATTTCAAAATGTCAAAGTGTGCCATCTGCTTCTATTCTCAGATTTCGGTAATGACGACATATGTGTACTATTGAGAGCGTTTAACAGGCGTCACCTCACAGACTCTCTAAAGCTGTAGTGGGAGAGTAACACAGGGGTCATTTTTGTGCTATTTGAAAATTGTAAATAACTGGCAAGTTTAAAGATTGAAGTCGGTTAAAATCGAACCCGAGCTGTTCGAAACATAACCGGTCGCAATGCACTTGCACTCATATAAAATATAGCATAAGTACTTAGTGCAAAAAGTAAAAAAATCCTAAGCTTGGTAAATGTCCTCTACTAATAATAGCAGATTGACGTACCCAGAAATGAATAAAAAAACTGTTATTGTCATTAGCTTTGTGTCACTATAATCCAACTCTTTTGTACGTTTCCAGTACATATGTGTTTTTGTACATTAATCCGGATTCCGGGAAGCCAGCACAGTTAGTTTCCGGGAAGTTTCCGGTGACGCGGACAACACACGTGACATCTTGGCAGATCTAAATCATATTACGATTTCAACGTCGCCCCCACTTAATTAGAGACAAACAGCCGTATTCATAGTAATTCTGACGTGGTTTAAACCAGGTCTATCTTAGGTCTAAGGTTTTTTTTTTATTCATAGTAACGGTTGTCTTAGATTTAGTTTAAACCTAGTCTAAAATTTAGACCGAGCGTACCCCTAGTTTAAACTAGGTCTAAGTCCTGTCATTGTAACGAATATATAGTGTGCTTTAAAAAAATTGCATTCGTAAGACAAAAAATATTTATTAATTGTCAAATTGACAATTTTGATTTGATTTTGATATTAAATGAATAAAATTGAGGATATTCAAGATACGTGCAACATAAATGATGTAGAAGATGAAGAAAAGATCACATGTCAATGTTAAAGGTACTTTTATCATACCTGCAAATTTGATATACATAATTGAAATTTGTATTTAATTTTAGAAAATGAATGAGAGACAGAGATTCAGATGAAGATAATACTGAATTAAATAATGTTATATGTAACGAAGCATATTTAGACAAAATCACAATAGGCCCGGAAACGAAAACACTTCAAACCTCACATGTAGTTGTCAAAATATTTTTATATAAAAATTAAAGTGTTAGACAAATTTGGAGTATAAATAAATGATTTTTAGTTAATTTCATACGTTTCCTGTAAATTGCCACCAGTTTCATACCCAAATAAAAGTTCTGATATATCGTCAAAACCAGCACCGCCGTTAACCTCGAGCAATTTTATTTATTAAATATTCTTATTTTAATTTATAAATTTTTTCTTCCCATTTTTCCTCATGTATACTCGTACATATGAATACACGCTTCTATAAACCTATTGTTGTACTACATACTATTCTTATTTTAGATAATATTAAGTATTAATTTTTACACTGACAACTAAATGACATTTGAAAATATTCGAATATTTATGTCTGAAGCTTACTTCATATTCATCGCAGACCATGTCCAGATGGATACAAGTGCTAAACTCGGTCTACGTAGACTGGATTTAAACTGGGTCTAACATTTACTATGAATAAGTCCAGGGTGGTCTAAGTTAGACCTAGTTTAAACCTAGTCTACTTAGACCTAGTTTAAACCGGGTCTATCTCAGTTACTATGAATACGGCTGAAAGGCTTTTTCCTTTCATGTAGGTAAGACAATAAAATAAATATATAACGGCATATTACCCACTGTTGGGTGTGCAAATTTGCTTTGGCCACAGATATCGGTAATGATGATATTTGTAGCGTGCGGACGTTTGCTGGATATTAAATAAAGTTTTCCCACTCCCAATATCGTAAGTAGGCTATTAGGACATTGTTTGTAGGGATGTATGTTAATTTTACTATCAAGATATCGGTATCTATTGTGACAAGGCGAGGGTAAGCACAATAACAGATAAATAACTTTTTATAAACTCTTCTAAATTATAGTTTCAATATTCATATTCTAACTCTGTTTATCTATTTAAGTCAAAATTTAGTTTAGAAATCCTCATCATATTATGATAGTCACGACATTTATTTGTTGATCTTAAGTCTGGAAATTATTATATATACGAGCGTGACTTTAGAATGACCTCGCCTATGCACCCCATACCCCTAAGATAATCCTATCCTGGAGATAGCGTTTTTGTTTTAAGGGAGTCGGTATTAGTTAGCCATGGGATAAAAATGGGAGAGTCGAAATTAGTATGTGGCGTCGGAAAGACGTGTTTTGGTTTGGACATGTAGTGTCCTTTAGTTTTGGGGCGACACTCGTCCGCTGGGTTACGGAATGTAGCACTTGTTAGTTGTGTATGTTAGGCTTAGTATGAATTAATAATAATGTAACCATGTAAATAAAAGTTTTAGTTATTAAACCAACAAGTATTTGTTCATGTCCGTAGTGTTCATCAGTGTAAACTGTGTAAAGTGTAAAAAGCAAAGTGTCTGTGTGTTCTTCCTTCTCACAAGCCGTGGACGCCAGCCATTAAAGCGTCCACCAGTCAGTAAGTGTATCATCGTTGGGAATCATCGTCCTTAGTAATCAGCATCATTACCATCAGCTTCAGAGACCCCCCCTCGTGTTACACTATTAGCGACGGGAAGTAAGGATTGTCCTTACTTCCCTACAACTGAACTTACCTCCCTCTTTGTGAAATACCAACAGTTTGATATTTTAAGCTTGTGTCAAATATTTATTTATTCTTATAATTTAAAATATTGAATTCAATTTCTATCAAATTGTCGTCATTTCATAAATATTTCCATTGAAAAGTCACCGTTGACGTGACAAATGTGACAGATGACCGCGTTTTTCTTCTTAAATTTTCCATGGAATACTTAGATTCTTTTTTTTAATGTATCAATATTAACTGTATTCCTTCACAGCCTTGACAAATCTGGCAGTGAAAATGAACAGGTAAAAAATAAATTATGGGGAGTGGAAGAAATCTTATATGCAACACTAGATGTACGTACATTTGACCACTCTCGAACTTATTTACTAGCCCTCGCTATCGCTCGGGCGCAAAATCGTCCTCGATTAGTAATTGGTACCTACATCTCTTGTAGTAAAAGTAACTATTTTTAAAACATATTCTGGGTTTGAACCAGTACCGGAATGAAAATGTGAAGGACATGTAACCGCATTCGTGACAGTTTTGGCGTCACTGACTTTATGGAATATCCACAATTAATTCTAGTAATTGTTACGTAAACTATACACAGAATGATCTAGCAAGAAAAATCTCTGAATCTAAATTTATTTTCAATACCACTGAAAAACATGTAACAAACCGCTGATCACAATGCAAAACTTACATAAATAAATTAATAAAAAAAATAGTTAATATTAATTTCTTTGCTTTGAGACGTACCGTAGTACCTACAATGGGCTACTTGCGTGCCATTTTTTTTATTTAATATTTTTGTAGAGACGATAAAAACTTGCTGCCCATATTTTTTCTTTTGGCAAAAATTTCATAAATTGACCAGAAAAAAATTAATGAAATTTTAATATTTAAATTACCGCCATGTATGACGTAAAATTACGCCGAACCAATGAATGGCCGTAAAGCAATAACATCGGTACGTCCAATAGCAACGGCATGTGCGGATAATTTAAACAAGACAGATCATGTGTTTGACGTTTGAATAATAGTTTGGAGGTTAATATTTTCGTATGTCACTTTAATCTTGTACGAATATAAGCTAAGTTAAAATCCTTCAAAATTCTGCTTAACAAATCGAAATATGTATTAAAAGTAACAGAAACCAGGCAAATTGTAAATAATAAAGAAGAGAGACAGTGACAGAAGAATGAGCTAATGTCAAAATCAAATTAAAACTCGCACTCGCTTGCCATCTACACGTTACATTTTAAATATGCATCCCTTTCTCCAGTTCAAAATAATGACGTCAAAGAAAATCTTCTTTCTTAATTTATTAAAAAAACAAATATTTTTTTTTAAATAAAATTTATATTTTTACATACGTTTTCAACTTTACTTTACATATTTAGTGACATACATCAGATTTTTAGTACCGCGCAAGTAGACTATAGTCAAAATATTCCCCATTACATTCAATATATTTTTGCACTCAAAAAATACAATTTTCTAAAGTACGAGATGGGTGGGGGGTTAGGAAGGGGGGGGGGGGAATAAATGTAAAAATGTTGTATGTTTTCAATAAAACCACTTACAATGCCAAAAATTACAAAGAAAAGAAAATTCAGAGATTAAGAATGTATTTACTCATTACAAAGAAAACCTTCTTCCTTCAAATCTGAGTGACATTAACTTGCATTATTGTGAGGTGTATGTAATAAATAAAAAGTACATGACGTGTTCAAACATAAAGGTCACTGTGGTTGGGATCTTTGTGTCTCTGGTATGTACTAGAAACCAGCGGAGATCGAGTAATGAGAAACTAACTAATGTCACAAACGTAGAATGTAAGAATACATCTGTTTTTAGAAGTTACAGATGTAATACAAGGCTTGATGCTGATGCCGAATAAGGTAAATATCACATTCGTAAGATACTAGTCGGTGATCTAAATAAGAACACATTGGTATACTACAAAGTTGCAGATTTATACAAGTAGATCCATAAATAAATACATAATCACGGCATATTACCCATTGCTGGGTGTGCCAATCTGCTTTGTTCGCAGATATCGGTAATGAGGATGACATATATTTGTACCGTGCGGGCATTTACTAGGTGTCACTTCACGGCACTCATTGCTGGCGTGAAGAGTGCACCACAGGGGTCAATTTGTGCCATTTAAAATTTGGAATATTTGGCGTCGGTCGGGATCAAACCCGGTTCCCCAGATTCGCGACCTGACACTCAGGCACGCGGCCACGAGACCACAATCAATTCACCATTTAAAAAATATTGAACAATTATTATTTAGCGTATTTTTTACCTCCCACTACCCTTGGTAAAGGAGGTATAGGGATCGTGCTAAAAATCGCATATCGAGATTTTGGTAAATGACCACGTTTTAACGTCCCTAGAATCCAATTTTAACATTTTCACGATGCTGCCTGTGTGTTATGTGTTTGTGTGGATCCTGTTTACGCTCTAACTCAAATACTAGCATTCAGAAAATTTGGAAACCTTGTATTTATACCTTTTTCTAAAATGGAAAGAAGCCATTAGATTTTGGTGTAAATCAGATAACCGGAAATGGCACTTTACTTGAAGCTCAAAACAGTTTTTCTCCGAAAAATACCTTTATTGTTATTTTTTCGAGATTTGTATAATTATAAAAATTAAAGATTATTAAAATTTGTATCGGTTTGCATTAATACTTTTTCTATACATTTTATGGATAAATTTATAAAATTATCTATAATTTAAATCACAGAGTCTACGCTTTAAACAAACACAACTACTTGATTAGACAGTTCATACCTCAAATGTATGTAACTGACAGATAAATATCACAGTCAAAGAACTAATCATTTCAAATTAATAATAGTAACGTTTTAAAAAGAAAATAGTAAATAGAACCATAGTTAAATGCAGTGTTGTGACAGATCAAATTATAAAGGATCTAGACCAAGATCAAGATCTATATAATTCATATGTTCTAGATCAGATCATAGGTCAATTTCTGCAATCGGATCTATTTTACAGATCAGATCAGGAATTTGGAATCTGTTTTTCTTAGATCATAAAAAAGATCAGTAACGATTTTCATATGCCTCTTATTTCTTTACAAAAAATTAATTAATCACAAAGAATATTCCTAGCCTTATAGCGTACACCTGGGAAGAAAAATGAGATACTCACTTAAGGTGCATTCATAAATGAAAATTAGGTTTAGATTTATGGTTTATACTTTAAATTTAAAGACTTTGGCTGCATATTATGTAATGACTCCATTCACACTTCAGAATTTAGGGTCTCTATATCCAAATCATAAAGCTAAACATTGCAAGGTCCAAACTTTAGATTTATGATTTAGTTGACGTCACAAACTTCACCAATGAGAACGAGTCTGAAATGATATAGATATATACACCCATCTTTATTTATAGCGTTTTCAGCTTACTCAGTGCAAGTGCGCACTGAGTGCAACATATCACGTGACCACACTGAACGAGTTATGCCCTCATTCGCCATATTTGCACTGACACTATTGCACTTGCCTAGGGAGTCAGTGCACAAAAGTCGCACTGAGCCAGTGCACGGTGCAACTTTTTCTTAAGCTGAAAACGCATCAGCTGACTAATTTTTGCACTCAATGATAAGCTGAAAACGCTCAGTGCAAAAAAGTGCGCACCAGTGCGCACTCGACATGTAAGCTGAAAACGCTATTAGTATCCATTTGGTGGATTCGGCTTTTTAAACAAATGCGAGAACATGAAGACTTAATTGCTGAAATATAACCAATAATGCCAAGCGAATGACAGTTTCACGGCGCACAGGTGTCAAGTTGAGTATTGCTCTACCGATATTTTAATCTTGTTTTTGAAGCATTTACACAGGTAATTTAAACTTACATTTATGAATGACTTACTTAAACCTAAACAAAAACCATAAACCTAATTTTCATTTGCGAATGCACCTTTAGTTTTAATAATACTAAATTAATGAATAAAGTAGAAACAGAAACAATAATAATTTTAAATAGAATTGTTGAATTGAACAGGCCATTAATTTTCGTCTTCTCCAATTTTATTTAAGCTTACTTTAAAAATATTCAAAAGATTCAAATCTACTGTCACTTAATTTGCATCTTCTAGGAACTAATATTTGACTGTCAACACAAATTTTTACAAAGTTCCAATGATGCAGATGACGGTAGGGTAGTATTGTATTGGAGATACATGAATTTTATATCAATAAAGTCTCTATTATTATTATTATTATTATTATTATTATTATTATTATTATTATTATTATTATTATTATTATTATTATTATTCGAACTTATTAATTCTAAGGCTTTTATTTGATCTTTTTTTAAGATCAGAGATTATAGTTTTTAGATCTAGATCCAGATCAAGATCTGATTACGTAAAAGGATCTAGATCAGATCAAAAACCATACTTAATGAGCTAGATCAGTGATTTAGTTTAAATGATCTAGATCAGTCACAACACTGGTTAAATGTAATGGATTTTAATACAGTAAGTATGTATATTTAAATTAATGAAAATTAAATAGCGGAAGGTGTTGTGTTGGCCACATCAGATTTTTTCTTTCTACGCATGTTGTTAATGCCTTCTTCGTATCTCCAGTGATTCACTGGAGCCTCCGGCAAAACAATAACATAACCTCGACAATATACTCTTGACTACAAAAAAACTCACTGCGACATTGTTACATGACTCATACCATGCGGTTTACTATAATAATAGGTAAATACTTATATTGACAAAAAATATGCATTGTAATAATAAATTACGTAGGTAACAGGATAATAATCAAAAGAATTCTAAAGAAATATCATAAATATAAAAATATATAAGAATGCGGAAAAGGTTTGCAAAATATTTCATACGGAGTATTAAAGATAAAGGGATCGCAGTCTGGTCCCGACTTCATCGTTTCCGTTTCATTCGTAACGACATAAATAGTAGGGATGAGGTTTTTATATGGACGTAGCTATACAGTGTCCCACACTCTATGTTCAGTGTAGGGTCTTATGGAGTATAGTCTGTCTAGAAATCTACCGTTATTACCCTCTCAGCAGGTCTATTGTTAGGGATTTAAGCTTGATTTATAGCGGGGAAAGGACAGGTACGTATTAAATGTTTTCCTGTTTTATTTTACTTTATTTTGTAATAATGAAACAAATCTTTTTATTTTTTTAAATAATAATGGAACAAACAATACATAAAAAACAAAATTAAATACATAATATAGTAAAAAAAAAAACGAAAATTCTTACTTAAAATTATAAACTGCGGAGCGAATGGTAACTAGCATTATCCATAACAATAACACTATTTTTTGGCAAATTTGGCAATAAATTCTCACTAAACCACTTTTCAAAAATATCTGCAGACATATTGTCATGGTAGTCTAACAAAATATTTTTTGTGTTATGGCCAGCTAAAAATCGCGCACCATTTATCCACCCTTGATCACTTCCGGCATGAAGTATAATAAATCGTTTTCCTCGTGCTGGTGGAACATTGACACTACAATCCTTTGAACCGTCTGTCCAACTTTTTGATACTGTGTCGTGACTATCATACCAAGTTTCGTCTAAATATATTATCGGACGTTTTTCAGCACGATATTTCTTTATATCACGTAAAAATTTAAAGCGCCATTCACGTATTCTTCTACTCTCCATTATAGTTTGCCGTTTATTAATTTTTTTAAATCGAAAACCCATATTACGATTTTCATCTTCATTATCTTTTAAATAGTTATACACATTTTTAATTATTTCTTTCGCTTCTAGCGGCAAACACGTACGTTTAAGTTTTGCACAGCGATCTTCTTCAACGGGTAAACTATCATTATCATCTTCAAATGGTCGCCACATAGTAAGTGTCTATATAATTGCTCTCAGTACGAAAAGTAAAGTAATACTGATTTTAAAATTTTGAAAACTCATTTATATACGTTTGGTACGTCATTGCTAATCTTATTTTCCCTAATTTTAATCTATGGTCACAGCATGTTTCAACAAATCTTATTTGTTCCTAATTTGTAACAATGGTCAAATACGTAATTTGATTCTGTGAATTCATTAGCTAACAATTTTGAAATTTCGTAATGCATAACAAAGATTAGCAAATTTAAATTTTTCGGAGTCCGACCCTTACGCCAGGTAGTGCTACATCCCGCTGTGCCTGGTCTACCACAGGCTTAGTAAGTCAAAGCAATAACGGTAGAATTCTGTACAGACTATACCAGGTTGCCATATTTACCTGTTGTAGGTCTACAAGATAGAAAGAGCAAAATAGATGCCCAAAAAGAGATTAAATATTCTGGGTACTTCATTGAATGTATTTATGACTGGTGTACTTTCAGTGTATCTAAACAGGTGGGTGAAAAGAAAAAATAAATAAATAATAAACTAGAGACATTATTGAAGACTTTTTCTGGGAAGTACATTTAATATTTCTAATTTTGTTATTAATTAAATATTAAATAGATACATACATATGTATAATACATATACCCTTCAGAAATATCGCCAATCTCATCAATGAATTGGAAGAATCTCGAACATTAGAAGAATAAAAGGAAACTTGTTCATAGAGTGAATTAAAAAATACAAATACATATAAAGAAGATATGTGTTTTGTGTGTACCAGACATGTTAAATATATACTATACTTATATAGCCTAATATGAAAATTGCGAGAGGTCTTGTGCTGGCCACAACAGATTTTTTTATTTAACTTATATCTTATTTGATAATTTACTAATATTTAGGCTTGATAGAAATACTGCATATATTTTACATAGTTCATAAGTCTTTCTTTATAATCTCCAAATTGAATTTATAATATTTTAATATTCTAATCTCTAATGCATTTGATCGAGATTAGTATGCCAGGCGATTTTAAAATATTGTATTGAAATATTACTTATTACAGGTACAAATAGCTTCAGCATGTTTTTTACACCCCGGTTCCAACGCATCTTTTCGCGGGCCTGTATTTAAAACTATTTAGAACTGCAGACAAATTTCGGGAGAATGGTGAATACAATAAGCCCTTGGGTAAATAACAGACCCTCATAAACTAATTAACTAATTTTGGTATAGCAATGAAAATTTATGAATGTTTCAATATTACATTACATTGAAAAATTGGCAACATGGTACAGAAAACGTCCATAAGAAGAACATTGGCTATCTCCGCCACACTGAACATAGAGTGTGGGTCACTGTATAGAGGCCCGACCGCGGGATCGTGTTCAAAAAATTAAAGTCATTTTATTAACTAAAAGGTAGTTACTTGGATTATATTCGAGTATATTTTAAGAAATAAATTGCCAAAATTAGAGTAATATTCGCTAATCCAAAAATAAGGATTAGCTTAATCTTTTTTGTGACTCCAGATTTTTTTTATTAGCCATCCAGTATTTAGAGAAATATACCATTTCTGTTGATACAAATGAAACGCTATAACTGAAGTCGGGACCAGACTGCGATCCCTTTATCGGGACGGTAGTGCCAGCCAATAAAAAAGCAAATAACATCATTCCACAATGGGTAATAAGCCATGATGATATATTTATTTATGATTCATTAATTTATTAATAACAGTTAATTTCCTATAAATGAACTCGTTAATAATTTGAAGGTCTTCAAGATATATCTCAATGGCTTTTGAATATCTTTCATTATTATAATTATGAATGATAATCTCGCTAATGAATATGAATAAAAACTTGAAACCGTTATGAATTATACAGAGAACAGCAATTTCTTTAATCACAGAATACCAAAGCTTTAACAATTACAGTTATTAACTTATAAAACAGTTATAAATTATGATTTCATATCGAAAGAGATATGTCATCAACAAATTATTCATATATAACAGACTCTGTTATTTCATATTATAATATGAGAATTTTGGAAAATCCTATCGTAATGATATATTTATTTGTATAGTGGTTGAATGCATACTATGTATGCAGTAGCGATTTAGTTCTCAGAAATATATATTTAGATATATTAGATTTGATTTGTATTTGGATGGACACGAGAATTGGTGACATACAGGGTGTAAATGAAATAAGTGCATTAAATTTGACCAGTAGTATAACTCATCGAGAGCAACAATATTTCTTAATAACTTTTTCTCGAAATCGCATATTTTTTTAGCATTTTTACCACCCCGTAAATTGACGAGTCGTTCCAAATATTTTTGTAATAATTGAATGCAGCAGCAATAGCTATGAAAAATTTTGTTTTAGCAATTGACAGTCCTGTCAATTGTTGCAATTAAATTTTGACATTAGTAATAAACTTGTTTATAAGGTAAAATTCTGTCAAAATGCGAGTACACAGACATTGTAATTACTTACCTATGGTTTATTTATTTATCTTTTTACTCGTATCTGTACTACATGTTACTTGACATCACGGTTCTCATAAAGACAGTGTCATGGAGTTGCCAACGCATTTACATGAAGCGTTTCCAAATCATCACCAAATCATTCTGTTCTTAATATTCGCACATTTGTTAATCTTGTACATCTTTATCACATCACAATACGGAGTGTCACATATGACAATTTTTAAAAAAGCAACAGTTATATCCATACCATGTGCAAAAAGTTCAATGTTTTCAGCACATAACAGACTTCAATTTTGGGAATGGCTCATAATGTTCATTCATGAGACTGAATTTACTTGGGAAGGTGTATTTATTATGCACAATACACATCTTGACAGACGAAATTGCTGTAAAAATTTTCATTAAAAAATGTTTTGGGCGGGAACAATAAATGGACGACTAATTATTGATACTCATGTACCTCTTTTAAATGCACAAAAGTTTGTACTTACATTTTTTGAATAACGTATTTAAACTATTATGATTTCTCGACGATAAATAATCATCTCATAACCTAACAACTATGCTTTTGCTCCTCTTCTCTCCTTGTCTTCCTCTATTCATACTATTCAAAGGTGGTTCAAAACACAACTTTATAATTTTGTTATCCAAAATTTAAATTTATTTATTTTAAAAATTGTACTCTTACGTATTAATTTATTAATTACTGTGACTGTAAGTGTAACCGATAACCGACAATTTTTGAGCTGATTGTATCCCACTTGAACACGGCAACAGTCATTTGTTCTCCATGAGCGGGTAACGAAATATGCAGCAAATCTTTAAAGAATTTTAACTCAAAATCTAAAAGACTTAGAAAAAAAAGTTATTAAGAAATATTGTTCCTCTCATCGAGTTGCATTACTGGCTAAATTTAATGCACTTATTTCATTTACACCCTGTATATGTTTAAGGCGGTACTATAGCTAGATATTCGTAATCTTGTTGGGCGAATGCCTGTGATATTGTTGCAGTTTATAGCGAGCACAATATCTCTGTGGCAACAATTTATCGGACAATAAAAGATTATGAAGAAGATATACCCTGTGTTAATTTGCCTAAAAGTGGTCGCTCAAAAATTTTGAGCCACATGAGAGAACAAAGATTAATTGCAGCCGTTAAAGACAAAGTGGGAGTGTCACAATGAACTGTAGCGAGAAGATTCGATGTTTCGAAGACCACTGTTTTTAGAACACTTTCTCTAAATGACGTGGTGTTTCGAAAAAGAAGAAAGGCACCAAAATATACCGTGGCCCAATTAGAAAGAATCCCAAGATGTTGCCGTGCGTTAAGGTGCATTCATTTTCTCAATAAACTTATTGTAATGGATGCCGAGAAATATTTTACTCTGTCCCATTCAGAGATGAAAGGAAATGATGGTTTTTATATTAATGACATGGAAAACACACCAGACAATGTTAAGTTTAAAGGTAAATCTAAATTTGAGAATAAAATTTTAGTATGGTGTGCCATTTCTGAAGCCGGATATATCTCGCAGCCGTACATTGGTCGTGTTCAAGGAGAAGCCTTAACTACACAACTTTATATTCAAAGATGCCTCTCTAAATTGCTTCAATTTTTAAATACACATCACGCCAATGATGATATAATGTTTTGGCCTGATATAGCTTCATGTCATTACGCCAGAATAACTAGAGACTGGTATAACGAAAACTACGAGACAAACTCGACCAATAGAAGAATTTTGGTCAATATTGACCAGAAAAGTATACGACAAGGGATGGAAAGCTGCAAATGAAGAACAACTACGACGTCTTATTTACCAAAAGATTAGAGAAATCGATCCAGATGTTGTCCAGAGGATGATGGGGCAAGTCAGAAGAAAATTAGGGGCCATTGAAGATAATGGTCCATTATCAATAATTTGAATGTTAAATATTAATTGTTATACTTATTGTTAATTGTTGTAATAATTAGTTTAAGAAGTAAAAAAGTTTTAAAAAAGTTATTAGTATCTAAAAAGTTTCTCAAAACTTTAGGACCATACGTTATCACAAATTGTCGTCTCACAATGCTCGTCTAATTTGTTTCAGGATGTTATTTAAGGTCGTATAAAAAATCTTGTATGAAATTCAAGTGTAAACAAGTTTTATGATGTTCGGTCAATAATTTTAGTATATGAAAGCTTATGTTTACACTCATGTTGCAAAAATAACAATTCTTGAATATACTAAATGTTTTTTGTTTTTATTTTATATGATAGGTATTCACAACAATTTAATTCTCTTAATAATTCTATACTATTAAAAATTTAGAATATCTATCTATGTATATAAATTATTTTACTTAGGGAAACTTTTGTATGCTTGTCATAATAGAACAACCTTAATGTCTATATAGTTTTTGACATTGCCTGGTAATAAAGTTCATGAACTCGAACTTGTACGATTCTTTTCACCCGTCCTTCGTTGTATATCATTTTTGCATTGTTGTGCGTATAATATATTGATTCTGGTGGCATGAAGCCAGGGTGTTTATAGTTGTGTACCCCAGTTGTCAGTATTTGGAACATTGAACTTCTATATTGATTGATGACATACTTTCGTTACTACGTACTCATTTACTCTCTTCTCGGAAACCAACTATGTTTTTAAAATTATTCAGAAATATCGATTGTTGGAAAAATAATAAACCGTAAGTACAATAAAACGACTAACCTTGGGCATTTTTTTAAATGAATTGAAGGTGGGTGCTCAAAAATTTAAGAATAAGAAATAAGAATAACAATATTGGTAAAGTTAAATCAGTTATAACATGCGAGTCGATTTATGCTGCAGAAATAAGAATAAGGCATTAGAAATAAAAATAAGAAATAAGCCAAAGTTCGTTAACTTTTAACTTTACGCCTTATTCCTATTCCTGTTAGCGAAGTGCGCATGCGTGTCAACTGTCAAATATTTCAAACAGTCAAACAACACATTTGGGCGTAATATATCGGTGTTGGCAAGACATAAATATTAGATGTGCCTGTTATGGATAATAATTTGATTGTACTCCATACTAACAAATTGGAAAATAACAAAATAAAAATTACAAACGTCAAATTAACACTGCTACCAATATCAGAATAATAAATGTAACCACTTCACTAACCTAAAAAATGTTATATCACTATTTTATTCTTACGCTTATTTTTGAAAAACTGGCAGCATAAACACCACTTCTCGTTATGTTTAAAATTATTCCTATCTCTATTCTTATTTTTATTTCCATTCTTAAATTTTTGAACATAAACCCACCTTTAGACATCACTATTCTCACAAAATTTGAAATTTACAAGCGGGTTTTGACAAATTTTTAGCCTCAACATGTAAATGTCGTTAATCATCATAATTATTCTATACAGTGTTTCACAAATATGCACATCGCTATAAGATATACAAAAGATACCCACATGAAACAGGTAAAATATGCAAAAAATGTAAAAGTATAGATTTTGCATATAATCCGAGCTTTAATAATAATATTATCTGAAGAATTGGGCATGAGAAAGGTGAGTGGGCATTGGGCGCTGCAACTGTTAACTTTGGACAAAACAAATGAAGAATGAACATTTTAATTAAATATTATCAATTAATCTAATGATTAATATTCTTAGGAAATCAATTGAACGATACGAACAGTGTATATTTGTATTTATTATTTCTTGGAATTTCTTCTATTGTTCAAAAACTATGCAAATAAAAAACGTGTTCTTTGTTGAGTCATATTGAAATACAAAAACCATGATGTTTAAAAAGTGAACAACCTTTTGTTAGTAAGATGAGTATTGATGAAAAGATAAGCGCAGATGGAAATAGCTAATTAGATTATGAATTCTAGGAAATATTATAAATATTCTAATATTAACGGCTGCCAAAAATCTTTCACTCTTCATTAGTTCATATAAACTAGCAATATTCATAAGCTAACACGCAATTTTTATAAAATTTGTAAGTCTTCAAAGAGTCTCCAAGAAATTCATTACGTCTAAACAAATTTCAGGAAATTAAATTCGAAGTATAGTTGATAGTTACATTTATAAACTTTTCTATTTAACATAAAATAAAGAATTGGGAAAGTATAATGTTTTTACCTCTCGCTAAGAGAGGTATTGTATTCATGCTAAAAATCGCATATCCAGATTTTAATGAATAAGCACGTTTTAAGGTCCCTAGTATCCGATTATAACATTTTTACGATGATGTCCGTATGTATGTATGTATGTATGTGTGTGTGTGTGTGTGTGTGTGTGTGTGTGTGTGTGTGTGTGTGTGTGTGGATGTGTGTGTGTGTGGATGTTGGATTCATTATATCTCAAATACTATAAGACTTAAGACATTTTTAACTACGGATTCCTCAATCTAACAATAATGGGAAGAGTCGAGTCAGTTTTGGTAACAATTGGACAACCGGAAGTAGTAGTTACAAGAAAAAAATCATCTAAATATTATTTATCGAAAATTTATGTAAATACTTATATTAAAGAACGTTAAATTCTTTATTCGATAAATATAAATTCATTATTATATCTGCTATAGATTCAGAGATAAAGAAATGCATATAAAATAATTTGATGTAAAAATTCTTAGATCAAACTACTACAAGGCTAGAAATTCAAATGTTTGTAATTCACACATAAATGTCACTGTCAAAAATATTTGTATGCCACTGTCAAAAATATTCGTACATCATAATGAAGATTATGAAAATAAATAAAAAGTCAACAACGCAAAAGAATATACCTACAAAAGAATATAAAAGGAATTTGCGAAAAAATGACGAATAAAAGAAAAAGAAAAGGAAAGTAGAAAAAAAATTCAGGATATTGAATATAAAGAAAATGTATGTATTGTACATAATTTATATTAAAATAATTATTTTGTAGTGAGACATGAATATATGTATTTGTATTTAAAAATATTTTTCGTTTTATGCGTACAACCAGGTAAAATATCTGGCGAGAGGTTATGTGTTGGCCACATCAGATTTTTTTTTTGCAGCTGGAAACTATTTTGTCGCAGCGCTGTGTAAGCGTCTCTAAGTTAATCGATGACGTAATCGTAGCGAACAAGTGGCGAAGTAAACAAACAAGTCTCGACCTGTTTAATTATTTCCGGTCGCCTGAAGCTTTTGTATTCGATGGAATGTTCGAGAGTGCTCCAGATAGTAATGGGCAGCTATCGGGACAAAATGAAAGGGTATATAGTACTGACCAAAATGAGTAATAAAGGCTTAATCAACATGGGTCTAAACTTCAATTGTTTCCGAAAAAAGGCCATTTACTATTAGTATCGAAGAAAATTGACAAAGATAGTGATTGAATAAAATTTTGTCTACGTCAGTAAATAGACTATAAAAAACAATAAAATTTTATATGAAACATTTTTCTCAATTTCTAATAGTAACGAAGTTATTTGAAAATCAAATATTGGCCAAGGTTGCCACAACATATAACTTAGTACAATTATTTGATTTAAAAAAAAACAAAAGCACATCTAAGTTGACATCTAAAAGGTAAACAAAAAGTCTTATTTAATCGAAGTCGTAACTCTTATAGTTTTCGAAATAGCAGAGGTAAGCCCCGTAAAAACTCATTTTTCACTACCTTATATCTCGGAAACTATTGAAGATTGGACCCATGTTGAATAAGCTTTTTGTACTCATTTTGGTCAGTACTATACGTCCTTTCATTTTGTTCCTTCAGTTCCTAGAGAGGCTGTCAGAGCGCAGTTCAGTTCAGTTAGTGAATTCTGGCAGTTCCATAGACAGTTAGTGAATTTAGTAGCACAGCAGTGTGCGTATGCAGTATAGAGTCGATTGGAGAACTCGGGAAGTTATTGATATAATGGGATAACTGTGGAAATGAAGAGTTGTGGCATACGGACAGTTGGTGATACTGGATTGGAAGTCATTCCTTCAGTGGAAGGAAAAGAGTTCAGAAAGAGAGTTGAAAGGAGTAAATTCTGTCCGGGCAGTTGAGTATACAGACGCTGTGGAAGTAAGTTGAGTAAAAAGACGCTGTGGTGGTCGTAGATACATAATTCATTCTCCATTCTACTTATTTAAAAAAATCAACGATGATATCATTTCTGGCGAAACCGTAAGCAGGACCTTTTTACACCAGAAAGTAGTATTTAAGTTTGTCCTTAATTTTGTAATATAAAATATAGATCTAAAATTAATAATAAAGAAATTAGGCATTTGTCCCTATTTTTTCTATCACCTGTATATCGTCATTGCAGAATAGATATAACTAGTCCGTAACACTTTAACTTTTGACATATAAAATAACTACGTGTACAATTATTTAAGACGAATCGCAACGTGATATATTTAGATATAATGCAAGTGTTGACTGACCCTGACATTTCCCATCACCAGCACTACAAATAAAACTATCTGCTGCGATGCACTTCATTCTTAAAATTGTATTTGCGCCGGGAAAATATTTGCTATTTACTTCAAACTACTATAAATATAAACTCCGTTATTGTTTAATATTTACTGATACAACAGCAGTATGTATGTTTACATATAAAATAACAAAATAATCTCCAACTTCTATTTCACCGAATTAATATGGAGGAAAGTTTTCGAATATGCGCATTAGACACAACCAGACAAGGAATCAAAGATGTATATTTATGTTTCTTACCCAAACATCAGACGTACGTACACTTAGGTAAAAATATCTGTTAGAATTAGAGGTGTATCCACACTTACCTGTAACAGAAAGAAAATACATAAATATAAATACAGAGACATTTTCTAAAACAATGTGAATATATTTTTTGATCAAATGGGTACTTTACACGTTCAAATTATATGAACATTAATTGCTTATAAGTGAGCTACATAATTTTTTTAGTTTGGTTTGACATTTCACACGATACTTGTACAACAAAAAATAGAACTGGCGAGAGGTATTGCACTCCAGGTTTTTATTTTATTTTGTTTCCAAAAATCATGCGACATTTTACATTTTGCAATATAGCAAATTATACAGCAGAGCAATGAAGCTAGTCAACTCCGTCGTTATTTTGATGAAATAAGTTCGTTTCTAGGAACAAACATCAGAGCGTCACGCCTACAGCTAAACTTCGTCGCTGAGGTCCCGAATCAAGAGCACTTCAAGAGGAAATGCCGAGCAAGGCATTCACCATGCAACGAGCTATGTAGTGTAACAGCGGTTCCCAGAAAATAGCATTATTTATTCACACGGGAAGGTTTTCGCCAATGTGGTATTACAGATTACAGGAATATTCTAAGGAGGGAGTAGGGGAAATGTCACTTCGAACTTCGGGTATATGTATATGAAAGGTCCGGGAAAGAATTAACAGAGAGTTAACAGTCTTTATAGAGATACTCAGAGCTCGTATATATCGAGTGTCTACTTTTTTTTCCAAACATAATTTATGTTTGTTGTTTCTGACATATCTGACAAATTTGAGATTTCTTTTGATTTTCTTTAATATAAGAATTTGTAAATATAGTTTATTTTTTCTTCTAGATTCCTATTATTCTAATAATAATAAATTCAAAAGAAATGTCAAATCTGTCAGATATGTCAGAACAACAAACATAAATTAAGTATTGTTTTATTTTTCATGGCACTCTAAAGGTGCATTCACAAATGAAAATTAGGTTTTTGGTTTTTGTTTAGGTTTAACTAAGTCATTCATAAATGTAAGTTTAAATTACCTGAAAATTAATTTTGATATGTACAGACATCTATGTAAATGCTTCAAAAACAAGATTAAAATATCGGTAGAGCAATACTCAACAAGAAACCTGTGCGCCGTGAAACTGTCATTCGCTTGGCATTATTGGTTATATTTCAGCAATTAAGTTATGACAGTCTCCATGTTTTTCTCGCATTTGTTTAAAAAGCCGAATCCTCCAAGTGGATAATAAATAAAGATGGGTGTATATATCTATATCATTTCAGACTCGTTTTCATTGGTGAAGTTTGTGACGTCGAAACTAAATCAAAAACCTAAAGATTGGACATTGCAATGTTTAGCTTTATGATTTGGATTTAGAAACCCTAAATTCTGAAATATGAATGGAGTCATTACATAATATGCGGCCTAAGTCATTAAATCTAAAGTATAAACCATAAATCTAAACCTAATTTTTATTTGTGAGTGTACCTTAACAATTGCCTTAAATCATGCAATTTTGCTTCTAGCTCGTACATAAAAAAAATGAACGACAACCTTGGTACTTAAAAGGAAATGTTAACCCTGTACTAAAATATGAAGCGAAAATTCAAATAAATTGTTGTACTAGAATTATTAAAATTTTAAAATATTCAATACACGACACGCGAACTTCCGATATTAACCTATATTTAAAAAAAAATATTGAAACCTATTAGTATTTGACTTTGATTTTAATGGCAAAAAGAGAAATGCTATTGAATTTTGGTTTTGTCATGAAAATCAAATTTTTATTTTAAAATGCAGGTCAATATATGTTTGTTGAATTTTTAAAAATGTTAATAGTTATTATTTAAATTATTCCTCATCTTATACCGTATTCTGAAGTCCAGACCAGCTGAATACGTATTCAGTCGGAATAAGACAACATAGCTGACAAAAAGTAATGGCGATTATCTTATCAAATTTCCACAGATTCTCTAATTTCTAGTATCTACTTCTTAAAGCCCACAACGACTATTTCCAATTAGTTTAGCTATTGTCTTGATTGTGTTTTGTTACCTGTGCTTCTGAGAATTAGATCAGAACAGACTAGACCAAACCTGTTGGTGCTTGTTAGTGCCTGCTGTCAGATTAGGGTCTAGCATGTTCGACATTCCTGGCTAATTTCCCACCCTTCAAGACCTTGGAAGATTGAGTTGTAGGTTGTAAAATATAATACAGAATGAACTTGTTTGTACTGGTTTACAAATGACAAATATTTACAGTAAAGAAGGATAACATACACACGATTATTTTCTGGTTAAAAATGGGGTCTACTATTTTTTTAATGAAAGTTTATAGTAGTGTTGCACGACGAGGCGAGAGTACTCTCGCATGTCGTCTCGTCTCGCTGCATTATGCGAGACGAGAACGAGAGCGAGATTGCAATTTACAATTCGAGGCGAGATCGATATAACAACTGCGAGAAGCGAGAAATCTTGCGAGATTCTCGCGAGAGTCTCGCAATAAAAAGTATTTGTTACTTTATAGCTTTGATTCATAAATTCAAGGAAAAATGCACCATACAGGTAGTGGAGTCAACGGTAATTCGTGCATAGAACACGTGAATGTTAAAATTATATAAATTGACTATATTTTTTGAGTATATCTAGAGTCGAATGATATCGGTCGCAGAGCGAGGAAATGCAAAATAACGACTAAATCAGTTTTGCATGTAACAGAACTAGTTTTTCTCCAACATTTCAGCCCCTAATTCATCTCAGTTAACACTACGGTTAATAAAATTCTTGTCGTCCATGAAAAGTAAAGGATCTTATATTAAGGGTCGATAGGAGCCAACACGGAGTGAAGCGGAGTGATTGGTTGCCAGCGGGTTCCCAGTGTAGCGCTTTTTTATGAGTAAATCTTACTTAAATAGTGGCATATAGTTAATGATAAAGTGTAGAAACCTTTAGTTACAAAAAATAATTTTTTTAATCTTTAATTAGTTTTACTGATGACAGAATGTATTAACAGATGTTCGTATTGAAATAATTTGGTGACTAAAATTTAGTGTTTCGTCTCTTTATTGTAGTTATACGACTGTAGATACACGGAAGACGAAACGATTGGTGCGAACTTGTCTTTTGTAGTTCAACTGATACGTAAATACTACCGAGGTAAATACGTAGTGCGCATGCGCTTATTTTTACAGCGAGACTCTCGCGCGAGATCGAGACAACTAGACAACACACAAAAAAATGTGCGAGAACGTGAGTGAGATTGCATATCCGAAAACGAGACGAGATCGATATTTTATATTTCTCGTCTCGTCTCGCCTCGCGTGCATCACTAGTTTATAGTCTCTAACAATAATCTTTAAAATTCTAATTCATCGAATTAATTTGCGCAATGACCTTCTCACTCTGTCTTGAGCACTGTGAATGAGTCTGCTGATTCGATTTAGGGGAAAAAGTTCGTTCGCTTTTTACGTACGTTAAATGTGTCTAATTTGTTCGTATGGTGCAAGATTACATTCTCATTGTCATTTAGTTCTTTTCTATTCATTGGTGATTATATACAATTTCCACAATAACATCGCATATGGGGTGGGGTTTATACAAAATACTAGGAAACAACTTCCTGAATTGTCTGTATGACAATCTACATCGAAACTGATTGGCCAATTCTATGAAGCAAGTATGTATGTTTCTACGAATTTGCTAAATATACACGGCAGTAGTTTTTAGTTTGCTGCAAGTACAAATCAAGTAAACCACATTCAGTGTCGCATATGGTATATACAAACGCGATTATATGTCATAGCTTCTGCTTTAGAAAGAAATGATAATATAGCTGTGCTATTAGAGTAATTGATGCATTGATGGTATAAGTATGGAGTAAAGAACAGATTATAACAAATTATTTTAAAGTGTATGTTGATTTTCCAAGTTTCATAGGTAGAAATTGCTTGCGAGCTTACGTAGAATGACAGTTTTAAATTATGATTTACAGAAGATACAATTTTGTATTACGGGGAAAAGCTAATAGTGTGTCATTTTTAATTTTCCGATTAAACTGTCCTATCATAAAAGTCTCCCACAAAAGTTTTTCAAGTAAAACAATTTATACGTAGATATTCTAAATTTCTAACGGGCGTGGGGTCCTGCACCTTAACAAAAAATAATAAAATGTACACTTTATACTTAACGTATCACTCAATAAATAGCGATTAAGATGAAAAAACAATTTTTTATCTCCCGCTACCCTTGGTAAGGGAGATATAGAGATCGTGCTAAAAATGGCATATCGAGATTTTGGTAAATGACCACGTTTTAAGGTCCCTAGAATCCATTTTTAACATTTTTACGATGATGTCTGTGTGTATGTGTGTGTGGATGCCTCTAACTCAAATACTATCATTCAGAAAATTTTGAACCTTTGTATTTCGAACTTTTTCTGTAATGGAAAGAGCTCATTAGATTTTGGTAAAAATCGGATAACCGGAAATGGCACTTTACTAGAAGCTAGAAAATAGCTTTTCTTCGAAATATACCTTTAAATTGTTATTTTTTGCATTTGCATTAAAAGTTTTTCTATATATTTTATGGATAAATTTATAAAATCTATAATTTAAATTCCAGATCCTACACTTTAAACAAACAAAACGCAGTTATTCAAACGTATGTAACTGACAGGTAAATGTCACTAGCAAAGAACTAATCATTTCAAAATAATATTCGTAACGTTTTAAAAAGAAAAAAGTAAATAGAACAATAGAAAAGGAATTCAATACAGTTTCCAGCATAAGTAAATATGTAGGTATGTATTTAGATTAATAAAAATTAACGATTCACAAAAATGTTTAAGCTATTCCTCATTTTTGGATTAGTGAATTTTATTCTATCCTGGTATTTAAAATTTAATCTTCATTCTATTATAGCTCCGGTGGCTTAATGGTTACAGCAACGCCTCATGTCATGAGTGCCCTCGTGGCTCTGGGTTCGAATCCCACTAAGGACATGGATGTGTTTGAATGTGAACCTACTCTGTAATTGGGATTTAATCCTGTTGAGGGTTTTGAAAAAAGGTAGTTATTTGGATTAGATTAGACTATATTTTAAGAAATAAACTGTCAAAATTAGAGTAAAATTCGCTAATCCAAAAATAAGGATTAGCTTAATCTTTTTTGTGACTCGGGCTGTAAATGGCGGGAGGTATTGTGTTTGTTCAGATGTTTGAAATTAGAGAAAAATACATGTATTGCGTAAGTAACTGCAAAAATGATAACCATTTCTTAAATGATTTGCACAATTTGGAGCAGACAAACCCGTCATTGTAGATAATTTCTAAGATTAATAATTCTGTAATACTGATATTGAATGATTGAAGTAATGGCGGACGAGTCAGGTATAAGCAGAATAATAAACATGTCTCTCTTTCACCTCAATTTTTAAGTGTCTTAAGTGACCCTACACTTGTTTCTTAACACTCTGTATATTATTTTTAAGCATACTTATTGTTTTTTACCTTCCGTCACCTTTAGGTAAGGAAGGTATTGTCTTTGGTCAAAAAATTCGGTGGTGAGTTTTTGATGAATAAGCACGTTTTAAGGTCCCTAGAATACGATTTTACTATTTTTACGATGATGTGTGTGTGTGTGTGTGTGTGTGTGTGTGTGTGTGTGTGTGTGTGTGTGTGTGTGTGTGTGTGTGTGTATATGTATGTATGTGTGTCTGCGCGCGTGTGTGTGTGTGTGTGTGTGTGTGTGTGTGTGTGTGTGTGTGTGTGTGTGTGTGTGTGTGTGTAACAAAATTTTCGTCTACGGTAACTCTAAAACTACAATTCCAAAAATTATAATTCTTTCGTATTCCTCTTCGTTGCATCCATATGAAGAGCTGATTAGATTTTGGTTATAATTGGTCAACCGGAAGTACCCTTATTTGAAGATTTTAAGTTTTTCTTGAAAAAACGATGTTAAATATCATTTTTTTCATATTTAATGTTATTATCAATATTAAAGATCATTGTATTCTCAATACGATTTGACTGCATTTTATACTTAATATTAAATGAATATGGAATTAAAAAATTATAAAGAAATTAAATTTCATAAAGTAGACATAGCTATGAAAACAGCTACTATATTATGAAAATTCTGATTGAAAGATGTCAGTGTCAATTGACATATTCGTAGTATATTTGTGTTATATTATAATTTTACTGAAAATTTAGGATTTTTTGCTCGAAATTTTCTGTATGGAATTTGTATAAAGTACATACAACTGTCGACAGGTAATGTAGGTATAAGAAATTTAGA
This sequence comes from Harpalus rubripes, assembly GCA_963082715.1. Classification (NCBI taxonomy): domain Eukaryota; kingdom Metazoa; phylum Arthropoda; class Insecta; order Coleoptera; family Carabidae; genus Harpalus; species Harpalus rubripes. Next base: position 14,493,166 of record OY720460.1, read on the forward strand.
ATCTTTTACAAGGAACTTTCTGTATACTATTTTATAGAAAATACATAGGCATTTACGACGAAAATTCTACCGGTAGATACCGCATCTACCGACTGTGTTCGAAAACACGACTGGTAAAAAGTTACCGTGTTCGAAAATTGTACAATATCTACCAGATCCATCTACCGGATTCATGAAGAATCTAATCTCAAAAAAAGGTAGTGATGCAAAGCGAAGTTGCACGCGTTAGAAGTGGAAATGTGTTCAAAGTATGACTCTGCTCAGTTTGTTAACTACATCAAATTTCTAATCTGTTTCAAATTTTTTTCTAGGTTATGGATCTACCCTGTTTACCACTTGCGTTCTTAAAATATTGATTCCGTATGTTATAACCTGATAATCAGCTGTTTACTGGTAACAGTTCACCGGTAGAATTTTCGTAAATGCCTCATATAACTGACGGAAGGTAATGTGCTGGCCACATCAGATTTTTTTAATTTTATAAGATATTTACAACAAACTAGTTTTCTTAAAACTATTAAAAATTAAGTATATCTATTTTTATGAATTTTTTTACTTGGTAAAATTTTAGTATGAGACTATCATGATAGAACCACCTTAAAACCCGTGTTAATTTATTACAAGTTCATGTATTTCTTCCCAAAAATCCGCATCACCAAAGTTTCCCAACATTCCAAAAGCGGCGCCCCTTTTCCCTTTTTTGTGAAGTGTCATCCGTCTACAATATATCACTAAATGTCATCCCTCGTTAACGGCTTTTTGGCACGCGGCATGGGGTGTGCTTACCTGGTTCCCAGAAGTGAGAAATGACAAGCACCCTTACAAAACACAATAGCGGGATAAGCAGAAGGGACACAGGGTGTTAAAGCTTATTTATACCTGTAGTAGGTAGAACCACACGGTAGTATGGGATGGGATTTGGGTTGGTATTCAAGTGGCTATGAAAATTATATTAAGAGATTATAGCCGCAAAATTAACTGTCGCAGTAAAACTATAAATATTGGAATTTAAAGTTATTTTTTTAAGTTAAGCTATATTAATAATTGTACAGTTTGTTCATAGATATAAGAAAATTTACCTGGGTCACTAATGACTGTGGCAAACCGCCCCACAACATGCGGCCCAAGCACCGATTGAAGGGGCCGGATTACAGGAAAAATGAACTTTACTGTTATTTTTCGTAATTCGGCAATTAAAATTAAAAATTTCTATACTTAACGGTAATTCTATCTTTAACATAAAACAAGATTACTGTTTAACCAACCATAGGTTTTGATTAGAATCATACAGCTACATAGATAATCCCTTTTCTAAATTATTCCTTTATAAAGGGTAAGTGAAAAATATGAGTTCAGTTGAATCGAATCTGTTTTTGAAACGTGGTGAAAACGAAACCTACTTGTAAAAGATACGTTTGTGATGAACTAGCTGCAACTTATGGACATACTGTATTGCGTTCACCCCCATGTTATTGTATCTTTAATCCTATTGAACTAATTTGGGGGCATATAAAAGCAAATATTAGAAGAAACAATGTGTCACCATCAAATTGCCCCAGTGTTATATACTTGATTAAACGAGAAATAGAAAACATAAGTGAAGAAAGATGGACGAAATATATTCGACATGTTATTGATATTGAAGATCAATATATTAATATAAATAATATTAATGACGAGTTCATTATTAATCTTAATGAATGGTAGTAGTTCTGAAAGTGAGTTAGATTTTTGTAATGACAGTGACATATAGGTTCATAGTAGATTGATAATTCTAAAATTGTGTTATTTTTATGTTGATTTTTAACATTATAAAATATTATGTATATGACAGTGACATACATGCAATAGCAAATAAATAATTCTTAGATTGTTATTTTTATATTGACTAGTAACTTTGTTAATAAAAAAAAATGTGTATTATTATATGTTGTGTTTTATTCCAAGAAAATCAACAAATTACCTCGGGAAAATAAATTTTCAATTATTTTAAATCCATTACTGGAAATTTTGACATTTTTGCAACCAAAAATTTTCTTTAATTCACTTAGGGTTTACTCACTCCAGGGGTCTAATGGGAATTGTTTTCTTATATCTATGAACAAACTATACTTATACTCTATCCGTTTTAACTATAGGCTAGATGGCGTAAATAATGAATTCAAATTTTGGCGCCATTTCTGGATTTAAAAAAATTCTTTCTAATTGACATTTTTTCAGTAATTTTGTCTTGTACGTGTATGTGCTAATCTATTTCGTGTTTTTATGCATATGCTTATTTGTAATCTCCGTACCTTTCTCTACATTTCGGCGAAAGGGCACGCATAAATGTAAACCACATTATTAAAATAAATTTTAAAGAAAAGCATCGTAAAATAAAAATATAATTCGCCTTTGAAATATAAATATTTACTCTCTGAAATATATACATCATATGTATATAATATACAGGGTGTAAATGAAATAAGTGCATTAAATTTGACCAGTAGTATAACTCATCGAGAGCAACAATATTTCTTAATAACTTTTTCTCGAAATCGCATATTTTTTTAGCATTTTTACCACCCCGTAAATTGACGAGTCGTTCCAAATATTTTTGTAATAATTGAATGCAGCAGCAATAGCTATGAAAAATTTTGTTTTAGCAATTGACAGTCCTGTCAATTGTTGCAATTAAATTTTGACATTAGTAATAAACTTGTTTATAAGGTAAAATTCTGTCAAAATGCGAGTACACAGACATTGTAATTACTTACCTATGGTTTATTTATTTATCTTTTTACTCGTATCTGTACTACATGTTACTTGACATCACGGTTCTCATAAAGACAGTGTCATGGAGTTGCCAACGCATTTACATGGAGCGTTTCCAAATCATCACCAAATCATTCTGTTCTTAATATTCGCACATTTGTTAATCTTGTACATCTTTATCACATCACAATACGGAGTGTCACATATGACAATTTTTAAAAAAGCAACAGTTATATCCAAACCTGTGCAAAAAGTTCAATGTTTTCAGCACATAACAGACTTCAATTTTGGGAATGGCTCATAATGTTCATTCATGAGACTGAATTTACTTGGGAAGGTGTATTTATTATGCACAATACACATCTTGACAGACGAAAATGCTGTAAAAATTTTCATTAAAAAATGTTTTGGGCGGGAACAATAAATGGACGACTAATTATTGATACTCATGTACCTCTTTTAAATGGACAAAAGTTTGTACTTACATTTTTTGAATAACGTATTTAAACTGTTATGATTTCTCGACGATAAATAATCATCTCATAACCTAACAACTATGCTTTTGCTCCTCGTCTCTCCTTGTCTTCCTCTATTCACACTATTCAAAGGTGATTAAAAGCCTGGTTCAAAACACAACTTTATAATTTTGTTATCCAAAATTTAAATTTATTTATTTTAAAAATTGTACTCTTACGTATTAATTTATTAAATACTGTGACTGTAAGTGTAACCGATAACCGACAATTTTTGAGCTGATTGTATCCCACTTGAACACGGCAACAGTCATTTGTTCTCCATGAGCGGGTAACGAAATATGCAGCAAATCTTTAAAGAATTTTAACTCAAAATCTAAAAGACTTAGAAAAAAAAGTTATTAAGAAATATTGTTCCTCTCACCGAGTTACATTACTGGTTAAATTTAATGCACTTATTTCATTTACACCCTGTATACACCGTTAAATATGAACAATATAAACATAATTTCTTTGTTCCTGGGGTGATCCGAATGACCCATTTCCCTCATGTTCTTTTATAGCTTTCCAAATACTACATCGTCCTATGCCCAGTTCTGATGCCACAATTTGGACACATTCTGATTTGGAATATGCGAATATGCATTCGTGGCACGATGTGTGCAGTATAAATTATACGCCATTTTTTTGCTCGCTTCGGAGGACCTTTCCTTTTGGATATTTTAAAACATTGGCAGGTTCAGGATTTTTATCCATAATATTAACAAAGAGAACAATAACAAAACTAACGAAAAACTAAGAAAACGCGCACAACGAAAACTATGTAATATGAAATATAACGACAAAACACTATGAAAATAATATAAACGAAAAAAACAATGATATACTTAACAAACAGAACTGAACAGAATAGCTATTTGTGTATTAAGAGCGCAAAATGGAACATTGTTGATTGAGAGGTTGTTGACGCGCGACGCAGGAGCGCGGCATTTTCTCGAAATCGACAATGTCCATTTGTGCTCGAAACACACACAAGATTTTTTCTACAGTCGTCACAATGGGGTCCTCCATCATAACAAAAATTTATTTGTTTCAAGTACATTAAACTAGGCACTGAAAAAGTGGGGGCGTTCATGCCAAACTTTTGCAGGTGGCAACACAACTGTTCACACAATTTATTTTATTCGTTATTTTCCATTTTTCTTGAGCTATTGCTTCAATCTAATCTAAGCATTTTATACTTTCGTTTTTAGAAATGAATGCCTTATTTTATTTTCACAGCAGCGCGACATTTTATTTGGTTATGTAATATACCGACAGAGCAGTTATAATATATCAGATTGACTTGTGTTGTGAAGATGGTAAATGTGTAACTACAGTGCTATTAGTTCCTGACTAAACGTTTCTATTAAGAATGTAGACAAGTGACATTTCTCACCACTGTATAGTTAGAAGTTTGGACACCGAACGTTTTTTCTACTTTGTCGCGCTAGAGCGGCAAAGTGACATTTTGCGTTGACAAATGAGAGCGCAAATGGCTACTTTGTATATAGACTGTAGAAAAAATAATATGTAATAAATCGTGTACTATTGACTTTGTTGACTTTTATTTATTTTATGTCAGTTTGCAAAATAATTGATACAGTTGTCAAGCAAATTTAAATTCTGCGTCAATTATTTTACTGTGTAAACTCGGTTCACGTTTGAACCAATCAGAGAGCTAGAATCTTAGGTCCTATCTCACCCAACGCTCTATAGTTAAAACGGATAGAGTATAGTAATATCAACATTTTTGCTTATCTATAGGTACCTAGGTATATTTAATATTTCAAATAAGACTTGAAAAATGATTTATATTACTTATTGAAAATGTTGAGCCACTCACGCATATTATCGCATTGCAAAGTTTCGCAAACAATATGTGTTATCAGAAATGCATATGTAACCTGAATGTGATTCGGAGAAAAATATTATCAAGTGTGTTTTTATTGGAATAAAAACTATAGATTCTTGGAAACTTATCAAAACTCAAGGTTTTATATTAATTCTAAATCAATACGTTTCTATATGAATGTACAAAGTTGAATAAATTCTCGATTAATTTCAAAAGAAATCTGGAAGCTGTATAAAAAAAATCGGATGTGGTCGCAGGACATCACCTCCCGCCAATTACATGTTTAAAATAACAATGAGCTTTTAGGAAAGTATCATTTCCGATTGATCATTTATAAACAAATCTAATTTGTTGTTCCAATAGATAGAAAAGTCTGTAATACGAAGTTTTGGATTATATTTTATTATGTTTTTCCTCCAAAATCTGTTAAGATAAGAGCTCTTCTGGTTTATCATATACATATAATCAAAACCTAATATGTTGTTTCCCATCATAATAGAGTTATAAATACCAAATTTGAGAAGTTTTGGATCATATTTTATCAAAAAAAACTGTTCAGAGCTTCAAGTAAAGTACTACTTCCGGTTTATCAATTTTAGCCTAAATCTAATATGTTGTACACATTGATATAAAAGGCTTAAATTAAAATCAATTATGAGCTACAAATAAAACCTAATAATCTCTATATGAATGTAGAAATCTTAAATATAAAAAATAGAAATTTTTCGAAGTTTGCTATAAGATGTATCGTGGAAGAAGTGTTGTGGGGACTTTAATTCGTGCTTATTTACTGAAAACTCTCTACCGAATTTTTGGGCCGAAAACATTACCTCACATATAGTCCGTGCCAAACGTCATGAGCTGTTGCGTTCTCTCTCTCTCCTATTACCTGACCTTTCTCTAGCTGTCTCTCTTCTTAAACTGCACATTTCACAGCTCATGACATTGACCTATGTACGTAGGTTATATATCATCACAGCATATTACCCATTATTGGGTGTATTCGTAGCGTAAGGGCATTTACCAGGCGTCACCACAAAGGCACTCATTGATGGCGTAGAGAATGCACCGCAGGGTCTTTTGTGCCATTTAAAATTTGAAATTATTTGGCGTCGGGATCGAACCCGGGTCACCAAATTACTCAGGCACACGGCGATGATCCCACAAAATAAATACATAAATGGAGATGAACAATTATATGTATATAAAATTTTGCATTTCTCTAAAAATAGTAACATTAAATTTGCATGTTAGAAGGCTACAGATTTACAAAAATACGCAGAAATCTAAAAATATATTTATTTCATATGCACTAGATTTGGTATACGAAGGTTACACTATATAATTATTGAAAATAAGACAGGATTTATAATTTTATTTTAAATTTTTAACAATCATATATACAAACATTTTTCTCTTCACTTTTTAAAAGCTAAAGCTCATAATCACAATCAATCTTCTTTTGGAATACAATATTTTTCATATTGAAATCAAGCTGATATATTAGCTGTATTTTTTTTTTACTCAGTACACAACTGAGTTGAGATGAAGTGAGCTGTGATATGTGCAAAAGAACAAGTTTAATTCTTTCTTATCACTTCCTTCTTTACCAGTATTTGCTCTAGCGGCTGTCAAATTTATTGACTTATTTTCTGATCTATGATACGGTTTATAAACGAAAAATGGATAATGTTGAAAATATATTACTTGTAAGCAGTGTTGTAACAGATCAATTTAAAAAGGATCTAGACCAAGATCAAGATCTTTACAATTAATATGTACTAGATTAGATCATATGTCAATTTCTGCGATCGGATCTATTTTTCAGATCAGATCAGAAATTTGGGATCTATTTTTCTTAGATCATAAAAAAGATCAGTAACGATTTTCAAATGCTTTTCATTTCCCATTAATTAAATAGGAATACAAACAATATTGAATTACAAAGAATATACAGTATGTCAAACAAATCCTCACTCGGAGTAGGCTATGAACTAAGAAATATATGTCTTAATTTAAAAGTGTTAAATTAAGTGTCTTTTGAATTGAATAATGTTGAGACATACGCGTCCCTGTTCATAGCCCACCCCGAGTTAGGATTTTTCTGAACACACTGTACCTAGCCTCTTATATATAAAGTATACCTTACTCATGGAAGAAAAATTAGATACATACTAGGTTTTATTAATACTAAATTAATGAATAAAGTAGAAACAGAAACAAAAATAATAATTTTCGTCTTCTCCAATTTTATTCAAGTTTCCCTTTAAAAATATCAAAGATTGATATTTATTGTCACTTAAATTGAATTTCTAGGAACTGATATTTGACTGCCAATACTAATTTTCACTAAGTTCCAATGGAGTAGATGACGGTAGGGTCATTCGAACTATTTAATTCTAAGGCATTTATTTTATTTTATTTGATCTTTTTTAAGATCATATATTATAGTTTTTAGATCTAGATCTAGATCAAGATCTGAATACATAAAATGATCTAGATCAGATCAAAAACTGTATTAAATGAACTAGATCAGTGATTTAGATCAAATGATCTAGATGTCACAACATTGCTTGTAAGTATATCTGTATAAGTGAATATAAAATTTGTTGTATTATATAACCTTACAATGTAAACTGAGTGTTTCAAATCATTTTGAGTTTTGTAAACTGATAGTGTAGCATCGGAAAGGGGGGAAGTGAGTTTACTCATAACTCAGATCAGTTTTGTCAAAAAGAACAACGATTTCCTGAGTTTATCTGAATGATTTAAGATGAGCTGAGATTTTGTCCAAAAAGAATACAGCTATCGACTCGTGTACTACGGACTTTAGAATAAATTTTACCAGATTTAATACAGAGTATAAATACTTAATATTATTGATGGCAAGTTCTTTGACCTATGGTAGTTATGTTGGTTAGTAAGAAAGATGTCGAAATGGTCGAAAGTGAAATTTTCTTGTCTACAGGGATATTTTATTCATTATGTTGGCAGAGTGAGGCGCTGTCACGTGACTCAATCTCACGATATGTCACGATCGGATAGATGTAGTACTGTAGCAATAATTATTTGGAATAGAGTAGTTAAGGGCATTAAAAACCCTTGATACTTTTTACTACAGTGGAGAATCTTATTAAACCACTTCAATTATCTAATTCTATATAATTATTACTGACTCTAAGATTATAAAATTATCGACTGTCATTGATCTTGGCTGTTAAAACCTTGACCGTTGCTCTGCCTATAGCTTCGGTACATTTTCATAGGTTTGACGTACGAGCGTTTCGCGTGATTTTTGTATCGTTAGGTGTGTTTAGGTGTCATAGATTCCGGGAATCCCTGTTTCTTTCATGAGCTATCGCGTCGCCTTGTTAATGTTAGAGTAGCTTAATTGATTTCTACTACTAGGAAACATTCAATGCCGAAACATATCCATCATTGTTCTCTATTCTTTATGGTTAAAATAAAAAAAATATACTTATAGACAAAGCAATACGTTGCAATAAATTTTGGCAATTTTTGAAACGTCAAAAAATCTCTACCACCACATAATATACATACAAGGTGTAAATGAAATAAGTGCATTAAATTTAACCAGTAATGTAACTCGACGAGAGCAACAATATTTCTTAATAACTTTTTCTCGAAATCGCATATTTTTTTAGCATTTTTACCACCCCGTAAATTGACGAGTCGTTCCACGTATTTTTGGGATAATTGAATGCAGTAGCAAAAGCTATGAAAAATTTTGTTTTAGCAATTGACAGTTTTGTCTGTTGTTGCAATTATATTTTGATATAAGTAATAAACTTGTTTGTCAGGTAAAATTCTGTCAAAATGCTTACGTTTACAAATAGCGAGTAAACAGATATTGTAATTAGTTACCTATGGTTTATTTATTTATTCGTATCTTTACTACATTTTAATTTGTGGTTGATATAAAGACAGTATTATAAAGTTGCCAACGTATTTAGACGGAGCGTTTCCAAATCATACTGTTCCTAATAGTTGCACATTTGTTAATCTTGTACATCTTTATCACAATACGAAGTGTCACATATGACAATTTTAAATAAAGCAACAGTTGTATCCATATCATGTGCAAAAAGATCAATGTTTTCAGCAGACTTCGATTTTGGGAATGGCTCATAATGTTCATTAATGAGACTGAATTTACTTGGGAAGGTGTATTTATTATGCACAATACACATTTCAACAGACGAAAATGCTGTAAAAATTTTCATTAAAAAATGTTTGATCGGGAACAATAAATGGACGACTAATTATTGGTACTCATGTACCTCGTTTAAATGGACAAAAGTTTGTACTTACATTTTTTGAATAACGTATTTAAACTATTATGATTTGTCGACGATAAATAATCATCTCATAACCTAATAACTATGCTTTTGCTCTTCCTCCCCTCGTCCCTCGTTCCTCCTTGTCTTCCTCTATTCACAGGTGATTAAATCCTGGTTTAATTCACAACTTTATAATTTTGTTATCCAAAATTTAAATTTCTTTATTTTAAAAATTGTACTATTACGAATTAATAATAAATGTTATTTCCGTTGATTCGTTTATTAATTACTGTGACTGCAAGTGTAACCGATAACCGACAATTTTTGAGCAGTTTGTATCCCACTTGAATACGACAGCAGCCATTTGTTCTCCATGAGCGGGTAACGAAATATGCAGCAAATCTTTAAAGAATGTTAACTCAAAATCTAAAAGACTTAGAAAAAAAAGTTATTAAGAAATATTGTTGTTCTCGTTACATTACTGGTTAAATTTAATGCACTTATTTCATTTACACCATGTATATTCAACTTTGCTTGCCGTCAAATAAAAATGGACTGGAAATTTCTACACTGTTGCCAATTCATATGGGCAATGTTAAAAATGCTAATTTATGAAAAAGCGGCAACACTGTAGTGCAAGGGACAGAGAGCGGAAAGGGGAAAAAGTTGAGCATCAGTCCATACTAATTTGACGTAGAGTATAATTTAAATACGTGTTCAAAAAAATTCACGTAGTTATTATCATCCTATATATAATCCAGTTTTCTTGTACCTTCGAACGATACCACATCAATTTTGAATCAGAGACAAGAAATAATCTTGTCAAACTTGTAGCCCATGTTTTTATGACGTTTTCCGTGAAATCCCACATGTGCAGAGACGGAAAGACAGTGTAATTATAATAATAGTGTGTAATGTTTTTGCCGATACTAATTTGTTGACATTATACCATAATGACTGTGTATTTTTATAGCATAACGGATATAACTAATTATACGCCAATAAAATAAAACCAATTCCGACAGAATGATGTTTTATTGGTTTATAATTATTAATAGAAAGAGAAACGATAGTAAATGAAAATTATTTCCAACAATCTTGATTTGAAATAAAATAAAATTTTAATTTTAATTATTTGGGGAATGTGGAGTACTAGCTCTATATTAAACATGAATGTTAAAGCTTAAGGTATGTTAAGTATTGTAGTAGTCAATCAGCTAATTCAATATACTGACCATAATACCGTCTATTCAAAATTTTCCGAAAACATGTGTTAAGAAAACAGCCCTAATAACGTATGGTCCTAAAGTTTTGAGAAAAAAAATTGATACTGATACTTAACTGTTCTTAAAACTCTTACTTTTTAAACAAATTATTACAGCAAGTAACAATAAGTATAACAATTAATATTTAACATTTAAATTATTGTGAATGGACCATTATCTTCAATGGCCCTTAATTTTCTTCTGACTTGCCCCATCATCCTCTGGACAACATCTGGATCGATTTCTCGAATCTTTTGGTAAATGCGACGTCGTAATTGTTCATTTACAGCTTCCCATCCCTTGTCGTACACTTTTCTGGCCAATATTGACCAAAATTCTTCTATTAGTCAAGTTTAAAGTACATTAGGAGGATTGTCCAATTTCGGAACAAAGTCTACGTTGTTCTTTTTATACCAGTCTCTAGTTATTCTGGCGTAATGGCATGAAGCTAGATCAGGCCAAAACATTATATCATCATTGGCGTGATGTGTATTTAAAAATTGAAGCAATTTAGAGAGGCATCTTTGAATATAAAGTTGTGCAGTTAAGGCTTCTCCTCGAACACGACCTATGTACGGCTGCGAGATATATCCGGCTTCAGAAATGGCACACCATACTAAAATTTTATCCTCAAATTTAGATTTACCTTTGAACTTGACATTGTCTGGTGTGTTTTCCATGTCATTAGTATAAAAACCATCGTTTTCTTTCATCTCTGAATGGGACAGAGTAAAATATTTCTCGTCATCCATTACAATAAGTTTATTGAGAAAATGAATGCGCCTTAACAACATCTAGGGATTCTTTCTAATTGGGCCACGGTATATTTTGGTGTCTTTCTTCTTTTTCGAAACACCACGTCATTTCGAGAAAGTGTTCTAAAAACAGTGATCTTCGAAACATCGAATCTTCTGGCTATAGTTCGTTGTGACACCCCAACTTTGTCTTTAACGGCTGCAATTAATCTTTGTTCTCTCATGTGGCTCAAAATTTTTGGTCGACCACTTTTGGGCAAATTAACATAAGATATACCTTCTTCACTTATTGTCCGATAAATTGTTGCCACAGAGATATTGTGCTCGCGATAAACTGCAACAATATCACACTTAGGCATTCACCCAACAAGATTGTAAATTCCTTTACGAATATCTAGCTTATGTGACATTTTGCTGTATCAAATCGAAAAAACTAAACTGTCATAATGAAAACAAGTTAATTGTGATATTTTGTATCCAGCGACAATTTGATTATTTGGTATAAATACAAAACATGTAAAAGTTTTCTCAAAACTTTAGGACCATACGTTATAAGATTTTCTACCCAAGAATATTTTTAAGGGCGATAAGAACTTCTATTCACGTGCGGCTGAATATAATAGCCTGCAAGTGATAAATAATGTATATATCTTTACCTATATGATCACAGGCACATCTATGCGAGACTACTCGGCGACACAGTGAAAATATGCACAACGCGCACGAGTACAAGTTTAGCTTGCATTAATATTAATGCTTGTCTGGCCAAAGGAATGCGATTGTTTGATTTCAAGTTATTAACACTTGCAATGCGATGAAATATAATGCAATAAAGTGTGGTTGTTATTAACTGATAAGCATTTTAAAGCATTCATTCTTGGACATTATCGGAACATGAATTCAGGACCTTCTATGAGCCTAGGCTCTGTTGTATAGTCTGTACAGAATTCTACCGTTATTGCTTTGACTTACTAAGCCTGTGGTAGACCAGGCACAGCGGGATGTAGCACTACCTGGCGTAAGGGTCGGACTCCGAAAAATTTAAATTTGCTAATCTTTGTTATGCATTACGAAATTTCAAAATTGTTAGCTAATGAATTCACAGAATCAAATTACGTATTTGACCATTGTTACAAATTAGGAACAAATAAGATTTGTTGAAACATGCTGTGACCATAGATTAAAATTAGGGAAAATAAGATTAGCAATGACGTACCAAACGTATATAAATGAGTTTTCAAAATTTTAAAATCAGTATTACTTTACTTTTCGTACTGAGAGCAATTATATAGACACTTACTATGTGGCGACCATTTGAAGATGATAATGATAGTTTACCCGTTGAAGAAGATCGCTGTGCAAAACTTAAACGTACGTGTTTGCCGCTAGAAGCGAAAGAAATAATTAAAAATGTGTATAACTATTTAAAAGATAATGAAGATGAAAATTCGGCCTTAACCAAAACATGTGAAATGACGAAAGTGCCGTATAATACTGTTCGTGATATAATAAGTGGTGAATTGAGACCAAGAAAGAAAAGACGTGACGCGGGTAAGTCGAGAGTAGTGAATTCTTTTGAAGAAGATATAATTCGACGTAAAATATATACGATGTATACTGAAAAAACGTTGCCGTCTGTACGTACATTGTACCATTTTTATGTATTGTTTGTTCCATTATTATTTAAAAAAATAAAAAGATTTGTTTCATTATTACAAAATAAAGTAAAATAAAACAGGAAAACATTTAATACGTACCTGTCCTTTCCCCGCTATAAATCAAGCTTAAATCCCTAACAATAGACCTGCTGAGAGGGTAATAACGGTAGATTTCTAGACAGACTTTAACCGGGACCTATTACCTTTAGCACAATATGAAAAACTTATTTTAAACTGTCCACTGTATACTAGTTTACGTTGCTAGGTCTATAGTAAATATAAGGAACTGTGAAAAATTCGGTGATTTTGCTCTGTTTAATGTTCGCTTCTTCTGCCTTTTTGGCTCGTTTTTACATCCCGCTACCCTTGGTAAGGGAGGTATAAGGATCGTGCTAAAAATTGCATATCGAGATTTTGGTAAATGATCAAGTTTTAAGGTCCCTACAATCCCATTTTAACATTTTCACAATGATGTCTGTGTGTATGCGTGTGAATATGTATGTGTGGATCCTCCACTCTAACTCAAATACTATCATTCAGAAAATTTTGAAACCTTGTATTTCGAACTTTTTCTGTAATGGAAAGAACCCATTAGATTTTGGTATAAATCGGATACCCGGAAATGGCACTTTACTAGAAGGTCAAAATAGTTTTTCTTCGAAAAATACCTTTAAATGTTATTTTTTCAAGATTAATGTTATTATAAAAATTAAAGATTATTAAATTGTCTATAGATATGCATTAATACTTTTTCTATATATTTTATGGATAAATTTATAAAATTATCTATAATTTAAAGCCCAGAGTCTACGCTTTAAATAAACAAAACGCAGTTATTCAAATGTATGTAACTGACAGATAAATGTCATATCAAATGGTTAGAGCAACGACTCATGTCATGAGTGCCCTCGGGGCTCTGGGTTCGAATCCCACTAAGGCATGGATGTGTGTGAATGTGAACCCATTCTGTAATTGGGATGTAATTCTGTTGAGGGGTTTAAAAAAAGGTAGTTACTTGGATTAGATTAGACTACATTTTAAATTTTAAGAAATAAACGGTCAAAATTGGAGTAACATTCGCTAATCCAAAATTAAGGATTAGCTTAATCTTTTTTGTGACTCGGGCTGTAAATGACGGGAGGATTGTGTTGGCCACACCAGCTCTTTCTTTTCCAATAGAATTATAATGTGGTGTTCCGATTCATCATTTTCTTCAGCCCACTTCAAACACGTTTAAAAACTTCTGACTGCCTCTTTGTGCTTTACATGTACTGGTATCACTTCTACTTCTTTGTCGGAGCTTGATTCATTCTGAATATGTTCCAAAATATCCATAACATTTGTGGATTCCCATGATTCTGCATGTCCGATAGTCCATTTAAGAGCTTCTTGTCGTGTGACATCTTCAGATATTTGATTTATTAGCGCAGTAACCTCGTTTATTTGTCTTTCTATACCCTCCAACTCCATTCTGTCCCTCCACTGTAATAGTGGAAGATTATCGTCTTCAGTCCAACCATCATCAAGAAGTGGTGAAAGAAGTTTAGTCCAGGACTTTTGGATAAGTTCCGGCCTCACAACTTCCCATCCTCTTGATAATCCAATAACATCTTTCAAATTATCTTTCTTCAGTTCTGCAGAAATACCTGCACATTCGGAAGCAACAATTTTTTTTAAAGCCTCTTGCGGTAATTTAACTTCATCGCTTGAATCACATTTTGATCCGTCGGTTGCACTAAGGGAGTTACATTTGGCGGCAAAAGAATTACAATAATTTTTATATCTTCAGAACATAAGTCTTCAGATTGTCTTGGGGCATTGTCTAAAATTAAAAGTGCCTTGGCTTCTCAATTCAACTGTTGCATTTTTTTTCGCACTGCTGGAACAAAATCTATGTAAAACCAGTCCTTGAAAATTTCTCTGGTAACCCAGGCCCTTTTCTGTTCTTGGTACCTCACCGGCAGCGGTTCATTTCCAAAAGCTTGTGGCATAAATGCAACTCGGTCCTTGCTCATTTTTCTATCTGAAGTTGATGTTTCAGCTTGACGAGCAAGTGTTTTCTTGAGGAAGTAATTTCCAGAAAAGTCCGCTTTCGTCGGCATTGTAAATTTGATCTGGACACAACTGCAATTCTACTATTTTATTTCGAAGCGCGTTTTTAAATGGCTCAGCGGCAGCCTCATCACTTGATAATTCTTCTCCTGTAATTGATAGTTGTCGAATTCCGTATCTGTTTTTGAACTTATCAAGCCATTCGGAGCTAGCTTTGAAATTGTTATCGTTGTGAGTCTGACCATAAAAGAATAGTGCTTTTTCACACAAAATTTCTCCCGATATGAGCACACCGAAAATATTTCAATTTTGTGTTAAAAAAAAATCATACATAATTGCGTAGGCTTCCACAGTCTGAGTCATGAGAAATATTTGTTTTCCGGGAATGGACTGTGTCATATTTTGAGTCAGAGCTAAACGTTTCGTCCGCAGTCGTATGGGGCATCTTCAGGAGCAAGGGGATAGTACTGTCTTAAACAAGATTACCCGACGTGTCAACCACGCTAGAGGCCGAGTTTAAGCAACAAAGGGGGAGACTTAGTTTACAAGGTTATCCGACGTGTAAACCACGCTAGAGGCGAAATAAACCAAGTGACGAAGGAAGGCCGAGAAGACAGTTTGTTGCTTAAACTCGGCCTCTAGCGTGGTTGACACGTCGGGTAACCTTGTTTAAGACAGTACTATCCCCCTTGCTCCTGTAGATGCCCCATACGACTGCGGGCGAAACATTGAGCTCTAACTCAAAATATGACAATATTTCTCAAATCATACATATGTACATAGATCTAGATCTTTGCTGTATAAACCAGGTATAAACGGTTTTTATTTTCAACGTTTTTCGTTTATTGATCAAAGAACTGGCTGTGGTGCCATAGGATAGAATACTCGTCTTTTTTTCAATAAACTGGTTACTGTGGTACCCGCCTCTAAACTTTTAATAATCTCGATTTTTTTTTAATTGATAAAGTAACGTGTTTTCTTTTGGAAGTCATTTTAGCTTTAAATTGCAGTGCAAACTTAACTCAGTAACAGACAAAGATCTAATGAACAATGAACAGTAAACAGAGCAGTTCTTAGAGAATATGAAATCAAGGGATTCCCTCATTTAGGTAGCAGAATAAGAGAATATGAAATCAAGGGATTCCCTCATTTAGGTAGCAGAATAAGAGAATATGAAATCAAGGGATTCCTTCATTTAGGAAGCAGAATACATGAATCTACGGGATTCCCTCATTTAGGTAACAGAGAACATGAAACCAAGTGATAACCTCATTTAGGTAGCAGAAATCACTTTGCTGTTCGGATTAACGAGGCGTTGTTCGGATTATGGCTCCGAGTTGTCGCTGTTCGGATTACTGGAGGTTCGAATTAAAGAGGTCTTTGGGCTCGCACAAAAAGATATATTTGGTAATTTGACGTATTGTAACATATTTTTCAATTCTCCAAAGCTAACCATGTCCCACTTAGATATTTTCGTTATCATTTCCACAGAACAGATATGAAATAAACAAAAAAATTATATGGAAACCTTGTATAAACATTTGCAGTCATTGAAACCGCACTCAACGCATCCTGAGAACTAGAATTCGACGTTCGGCGCAGTTTTATAAACACGGGTTTATTTTGCTTCGTGGAAACGGAAACAAAGTCAGCCTACATGCAAGAGGATTACTCATAAAAATTCACTGAACTCTCCGGGTAAACACAACACTGTCCACAATGCGAAATGTGAGACTCGGGATTATCACTATGCGGTGAGAGAAAAGATAATGATAAAGAATATTTATATATTTATATTAGAGAAGGGGCATTTCCTAATATATAAATTTCCTCCAATAATAATGAATCATTAAATTTTAAATCGTCCAATAAAATTTAACTTTGTATTAAATCGAAAAGTTTTGAGTTTGGTATGGGACTAAGATCTGCGTTCATCAAATTATTTTTATATTTATTTAATATTAAACTCTCGTATGCATCTAAATATCTATCATTATTAATATGTTTTAAAAGTTTAATATTAGAATTGTTAACTTTGTGATTATTAATGAACATATGTTGAGCTACGCTAGATTTTTCTGGATTACCGCTTTTTAGATGATAAAAATGTTCTTTAAACCGAGTGTCAATTTGTCTTTTAGTTTGACCGATGCAAACTTTATTACAATCATTGTAACTAATTTTATAACTACCAGATTTTTTGTTATTTGATTTGTAAGTTACCGTTAAATTTTGATTTTTAAAAATTCTATTTAAACTTTTGGAAGCTTTAGCGTACGGTAGTTATGTATTTATTGTTATTATTTTTATTATTAGATGGTATTATTAACGTAGTAAAATTAGAAATGGATTGGTAATTTTTAAATTTATGAACTAATTTATCGACAGTTTTAACCGGGAAACCGTTATACTTAGCTATTTCTTTAATATAGTTTAGCTCGGTTTTAAATCGTTTTTGTTTAAAGAAAATTTAGTCAATCTGTTTATTAAAAAATTAAACGAAGCTAATTTATGTTGCAAAAAATGATTGGAGTCAGCAGTTATAAATCTGTTAGTGTTCGTGTATTTCCTATAGATATCAAACTAATTTAACTTATTTTAAGGTTAAGGGGTAATTTTATTAGTTTTAGTTAAATTTAACCTTAGACTCCATCTATTTTTAATTTTAAATAAATAAATATCTATTTCTGTAAATTATTTTATTTGACGAAACTTTCGTATGAGACTGTAATGAAAGAACCATAATTTTCAACTAATAATGATCTAATTTTATATATAAAAAAAATTAAAACAAACACATTTTCTAAATCATGCTTACAAGTATTTATTCACGCAGCAATTTGCAATTTGTTATTTTTCTTTTATGTCATTTAAAAACTATTTGTTTATGTTCTTGTTAATTAGTTGAAAATAGTTGGTACAGTAATTTTACAAGTGTTTTATGATGCACTAAAGTTTTAAATTGCATTTACAAATAAAAATTTAGTTTATGTTGGTATTTATGTTTTAGTTCTTATATGACATTGTAACAATTTTAGATAAAATAGTTTTAGCTATGTGTGTGTCCTTGTTATAATTAATTATTAATCATCAATGATAAAAAAAAATATAATAAATTATCAAGGGAGAACTAGATTAATGAAAATAAAATGATGAAGGTGTGTACATGTGTGCAGAAGTGTAACAATATATACCTTGACTTTCAGGTGTGAAAATTCAATTCGTTACGAGCTAATCAAGGTTCCTTGTTATCAAGTGGAATTTTATGTGCAATTAATAAGTCATAAGCTACATGAACACCTCGTAACTATGCTTGTTACTACTGCATTGCAAATAACATATGTAACAAAAGTTTTGAGAAAAAGTGAGACCATTTCAACAAATGGAAAGAAACCTTTAAGCTGGATTTATAATGACGCAACGTAAGAGGTAACGTGAACGCAGTAGTTAAGGTAAAAAGATGATCATGTGCTACAGCTATGGATGATTTATATTGAAGTAAAGTAAGCAGTAACGTAACAGCCACAACGCGAGACTTTACCAACTTTTATCTTTCTGCGTTGCTTTACCTAAACTTCTCTACCGCTGGCTAATCAGAAGTCAGCATTTTAAATATTGAGCTGCGATCGAGGGCGTGATTTATTTTACCGATATTCGATTTCGACTCATCTGTCAGAATTGTTTGTTTGACATAGATATGAATAGGAAAAGAATTCAAGTTGTCGAAATAAATCAAATTTTATACGAAAAATCGTCCAAAGATTTCAAAAACAATAAATAATCTGATGTGACCAGCACATTACCTTCCGTCAGTTCTATGTACTAATTCCACACAGAAAGTTTCTTGCAAAAGATTCAATATTTCCAGTACATTACCTTAAGTCAGTTCTATGTATTTTGTACAAATTCCATACAGAAAGTTTCTATATTTCCAGTAAAATTATAACACAAACATACTATGTCAATTGCACTTGACACTGACATCTGTCAATCAGAATTTTCTTGATATAGTAGATGTTTCCATGTTTATAGCAAAGCTGGCTGTTTTATGAAATTTAATTTCTTTATAATTTTTTAACTCTGTATCTATTGAATACATAGTATAAAATATAATCAAATCGTATAGAGAATAAAATATTCTTTAATATTTATAATAACAATAAATATGAAAAAAATATATTAACAGCGTTTTTTCAAGAAAAACTGTCAAAATCTTCAAATTAGGGTACTTCCGGTCGACCAATTATAACCAAAATCTAATCAGCTCTTCATTTGAATGTAAAGAAGAGAAATACAAAAAATTATAATTTTTGGAAAGGTGATATTGGAATATGCGATCCGAAAGAATCGTCAAACACACACCAAAATCTAATGGGCTCTTTCCATAATAGAAAAAGTTCGAAATACAAGGTTACAAAATTTTCTAAATAATAGTACCTATTTGAGTTAGAGTGAATGATCCATACATACATATACACACACACATACACACAGACATCATCGTGAAAATGTAAAAATTGGATTCTAGGGATTTTAAATCGTGGTCATTTACCAAAATCTTGATATGCGATTTTTAGCACAATCCCTATACCTCCCTTACCAAGGGTAGCGGGAGGTAAAAAATTCTGACAGACAGATGTCAATGTCAAGTGCGATTGACATGTATGTTTGTGTTATAATTTTATTGCAAATATAGAATCAATTCTAAAAAACTTTCTGTATGAAATTTGTGCAAAATACATAGAACTGAGGGAAGTTAATGTACTGGAAATATAAAATCTTTCGCAAGAAACTCTCTATATGGAATTTGTATAAAATACATAGAACTGACGTAAGGTAATGTGCTGGCCACATCAGATTTTTTGAATAGTTATTATTCTAAGTTAAATTTAGTTATTTTATAGCCACGGCTCGTATTATTGCAACTAGAAGAATTGTCTTGCAGTACCTCATTTAAAGAATTTCCTTTTTGATTATTTGGCATTTATCAACATATCTACGATTACATAGCACTGTTATATATCTAACATCTCCGTTATAATGTAATTACAAAACTGTGCTGAGTCCAGTCGATGTAACAGCGGTATGTGTAAATGTAAACAGTTTGCACAAGAGCGCATCACATCTTTCAATTTTCTTAGAATAACATCCCATTGCAGTTCACTGAATGTAACGAATACTGCTCAGCATCTTTACAAGAGAATACTCGTATGTACACATATAGAGCAATAGCTAGCATATGTACATACATATAGTTTACATTTTACTTGTACTAAATAACTTACAAACAATGACTTACAAATGGAGATAGTGGAGCATATATGGACACTGGACTTACCTAAAACAAAACGAAACAATTATTAGTTAATTAAAATTAGAAATTTGTAAAATGAGATGAATCAATAATAAGATTTTTACTCAGTTTAAGTTTGTTCCAACAAAAGTTCAGAACTGTTCAGAACTTTATTTAGTTTGCGCAAAGACATTTTATCGTCGAATTTAAAATTCAGAACTTATAGTTGTATGGTATGACTAGCGAATGAAAGTTGACGTTTAAATTATTTTATTTTGGAATCATAAACTTGTTTATCCGCTCTAAAAAACGGGCCCAATTTAGCATTAATCGCCCGAGAGCTTATAACGTTGCCCAGCAACAGCTATTCAAACGTCAAAATAGTCGTTATTATGTAAATGTCAGACAATATAATAAATTCGATAAATCACATATTTTGAACACCGCTGCTCGTAAAACTATTCGTATCCTTTCTCGTATACGTCTTTTCTCTTCTGTGGAACCTACTTGCTCTGGGCAACGTCAATTTCATTCCATATTTCTTTTAAAAAATCAATATCTTCCATTTTCATTTGACAGTAATTTAAAATTTGTTATAAACAAACAATATAGCGAGAAACCACAGCATACTTAAAATTCACAACGCCAGCACAACGATACCGAATATATACCCATTGAATCTTTGAATTTCGAGAACCAAAATAAAATAAAACATTGTATGTAGCACGGGCATAATCAAGATTATAGCACTCGGGAAAATTAAAACTCTCCGCTGCGCGTCGAGCTTTAAACATTCCCCCGTACTACAATCTTTTGATTATGCCCTTAATACATAAATAACTATTATAGATATGGTTTCTTTTGAAACCCTAGAAGAATAGAATTTTACGAAATATTCAGGTGCCCATTTAAATACTGGACTAGGAAAGCACAGAAATACATTACTATGTCTGGCTGAAAATAGATGGCCGACTAGGGTAACTGTATATCAAAACAGGGGTGCGTTTAAAATATTTTAAACATTTTTCGTTTATGTTGATTATAACAATATATTTTGATCTTTAAACTATTTAGTTTGGCAATTCTATGAAATAGGATTATTTTTAATTTCCTCTAACAGTAATTCCGACTCGAGGGTTGCTTACACCTGAGACGAACGAACTAGAATTTGCGGTATTAAATTTTTTAAATACATCACTGAATCCTGTTGCTAAGGTCATTTTAAATGCCTCCTGGTATTGTGTACAATTCTAATCTTCTGTAACAGAATACGTAAGGGTCAGTTTCCTTTCAAATCAAATATAGTAAAATGCTTTTAAAATAAACCATATCTATTAAATAATCTAAACGTCAACTTTCATTCGCTAGTCATACCATACTAATTTGTGACTGTCTCATGCTGCTTCTTTATCTTTATATAAAACTGCATTTAGAAATTAAGTTGGTGAATTAGAACATACATTGATCTATAGATCAACTTAATTCCTTAATCAACTGATTTTTAATCAACGGATTATTTCGACAAAATTGATGAATTAAATTCTTGGTTAAATATTGCGTGATTTTATGTATGTATGTATGTTAAATATTATTCTTTTCAATAATACTAGCGTAACCCTGGCATAAGTATTTCTGAAAAATGTATCTTTAAAATGTATTTACTATCTTAATTACAAAAGATAAAAATAGATATGACGATTTAAAGAAACAATGTAATTACTTACACGAACGAATAATCCTAATTACTTTCAAATAATTACATCATGATAGTTTTTGTTACAATGTAAAAAAATCTGTCATAGAATACATCTCCTATCCTCAGTAAATGTTATTAGTAAATTAAAAAGACAGAGAATATAAAATTTATTATAGAAAGAATAATATAAATAACATACAGCTATTACAGAAAGACGTAATAAAATAATAATAATAATAATAATAATAATAATATAATAACAGAAATATTGCGTGTAAAATGTAATAGAGATTGAGAAATTCCAAGAAACTGTTTGTAACTAAATTAAATGATTCCAACATTGAGCAATCTACAATACACTATGTGAATAACTAAAACAAATACGCGGTTAGAAAAGCGAATTTAAACATAAAGACCCGTATTATCACATGTAATATAAATTGTTGAAAATTTTTGGAATGTACGATACTGTGGTTTAAAAAATGTAAGTTTGTTATATCTCCAAAATTTACCGATAGAAAAATTATATTCGTATGCCACTGGATAGACAATTTTTTTTTTATTTGAAACATTTTTCTCGATTACTGATAGTTTAGAAGTAATTACTTCCTTGTACAAAGTAAAAAAATTTCGGTTATCAGTTTTCAACGGAAATATCCACTTTGACCATCCCTGAATCCATTTTGACTAATTTCGTCGTGACGTCTGTACGTACGTACGTATCTCGCATAACTCAAAAACGGCAAGCCGTAGAAAATTGAAATTTTGTATTTAGGACTGCTATAAGCTATAACATCTAGTTGTTCACCTCACTTTTTGGTCATTACATAATTTCCAGAAATGGTACTTTATTTAAAGCCTATAATAGATTTTAATGAAAAACTATTTTAAAATAAAATCCAAAACTTTTCAAATTTGGTATATAAGACTGTTATATCAATTGGAATAACATAGCAGATTTAAACAGGCTAACCGGAAGTGATATATTACCTGAAGTTGTTAACAGTTTTTCATGAATAAAATGGTTTCATTTTGATTTTAGAAATAAATGCTTCAAATAAGAGTTTGAGAATTAAATTCTGCGTCTATCACATCAAGTATTATTAAATTAGCCCTTTGTATAAGCGAGATATATAAATTTAAAACATATATACTTTTTGGTTTTTGTAATGAAGCTTACTATGGATTAGGACAAAAAATAAAAAATAGATGTCAAATTACGTCAAATACGTGCAATTTTATAATTGAGTCTATACTTCATATTAGTCTTGCGTACAAGGAAGTCGTGTGGTGTCCACATCAGATTTTTTTTAATAAAATGGTTTCATTTTGATTTTAAAAATAAATGCTTCAAATAAGAGTTTTAGAGAATTAAATTCAGCGTCTAGCACATCAAGTATTATTAAATTAGCATTTTGTATAAGCGAGACATGTAAATTTAAAACTTATATCCTTTTTTGTTTTTATAGCTTGCTATGGATTAGGACAAAAAATAACAAAAAAATAAAAAATAGATGTTAATGTCAAATTACGTCAAATATGTGCAATTTTATAAATGGGTCTATACTTCATATTGGTCTTGCGTACCAGGACGACGTGTGGTGTACACATCAGATTTAAAAAAAATGATAATATGGACCAAATTCAGTTTTTCGCCATTTTCGGGTAACCTATGAAAATTTTTGTCAAAACAAAAGCACATCTAAGATAGGTTGAAACTATTTAAAGACTTTTTAGTATCATTTTATGTAAATATGTAACACACAAATATGTAAAATACAAATATATTTTTATCTTTTATCTGAATAAAATTTAGTATCATGTTCCTAACCTAGTACACTAGTTGCGTGTCTTGTGACTCATCTCTTTACATATGAAAGTATGCGTGAGTGAGTGTGTGTGTATGTATAAGTGTGTGAAGAAAACTTTTGAACATCTGGGATTTATTCAGAATTCAGATATTAATATGTATAGGTCTACGTGAACACCTGTACTACATACGAGTAATATAGTAGTGAGTGACTGAGGAACCAACTGATTTTACTTTTAAATTAGTTAAAGTATGTTTACATTATAGAGTAGAAAGTACCCATGCTAAATCAAAATTATTTATATGCGAAATTAGCAATATAAAAATACAGATAATAATCATTATTGCATTTTACCCATTGCTGGGTGTGCAAATCTACTGTATAAGCAGATATCTGTAATGATGATTCAAACTAGGGGTCGCGACTCTTCCCGAAAAAGAATTTATTAGATTATTAAATAAAATAAAAAGTTTCATTTTAAATTCGTAAAATTAGATTTTCTAATTTGCTAGTGTTTGTTATCTCCCGCTACCCTTAGTAAAGGAGGTATAGGGATCGTGCTAAAAATCGCATATAAAGATTTTGGTAAATGGCCACGTTTTAAGGCCCTTATAGAATCCAATTTTAACATTTTCACGATGATGTCCGTCTATCATTTAGAAAATTTGTATTTCTACCTTATTCTAATATAGGAAGAAGCCAATAGATTTTGGTGTAAATCAGATAACCGGACATGTCACTTTACTTGCAGCTCAAAATAGTTTTTCTTTGAAAAATACCTTTAAATGTTATTTTTTCAAGATTTATGTTATTATAAAAATTAAAGATTATTAACTACAGGTTTGCATTAATACTTTTTTGTATATTTTATGGATAAATTTATAAAATTATTTATAATTTAAATCCCGGAGCTTACACTTTAAACAAATACTTCTTGGTTACACAGTTCATATCACAAATGTACGTAACTGACAGATAAATGTGACTGTCAAAGAACTCTTCATTTCAAATTAATAATAGTAACGTTTTAAAAAGAAAATAGTAAATAGAACCATATGGAATTTATCTTAATACAGTTTCCAGCATAAATAAATAAATATATATATATATATATATATATATATATATATATATATATATATATATATATATATATATATATATATATATATATATATATATATATATATTGTGACGTGCACGCGACGTCGTCCTTCCGCAAAGGGGTGAGGAGTCCGGCTTCTCAGTCGAGACGGGGGGTTCGTAATTTTAAATGAGGGCGCCACACCATTCTGAGCAGTGCGCTCACCCAACCAAATGGTGATGGCCGTCAGGACACGTGACCTTGAAACGTAAGTGACCCAGGGACTGCGACTTGGGACAAAGATGGCTGAAAATGCTGAAGACTGGAGTGAGAGTGCGGAGGTAAGGTTGGTTAAATAAAAGATCCGGTTGAACTTAACTATTTGGTTCACTATTGCAAGAATTGTACACACATGTAAAAAAAAAAAATAATAATAAATATAAATGTGAAAGGCACAATGTCTCGGCGAAGTTAGTCGTAAAAATTGAGTTCTCGGTAATAAAATTGGAGCACACGGTGTCCGAGCTTGATACCTACTTGCGCGATGACAAATTAACAAAACCTCCACCTTGAACTGTCCGTAGCGCGCCCTCCTGGGCACGGACACCCAACGCACACCTAGCGTATCGACTTCGCGGACTACAGGTTGATCAACCGAGAGGCGAACCGGGTGTCCGGAATTAGGGGTACGCGGAAAAACAGTGCAACGCGATCGGTGAGTACCAACAATGTACCAATAAAAGGAATGCACAATCAAAAGTAGCAAGTTCAAGACAAAATGTCCCCTTACAAAAGTACAAAATACCATAAACAAAATATAAATACTTGAACTCAATTGCTCAGAATATACCACTAACATTTGACTGCCAACTCCATAAAATTGCGCTCAATTTTGACAATTGTTACTCTAAATACTACAATCAAATAGTTACTTAACATTAACCAAAAAAAAATTGTAAATGAGAGTTCTTAAAAAAAAAATCCACGTAAATAAATTTTAAAACCAAACTGACTCAAGTTTACTCAAGTTCTAAACGATGCGCACAAATTTCAGCAAACCAAAGTTATGAAATGTTACACTTAGCTGCACTCTGCCGTAACGAAGAATGGACCGCAAGGGTAGATGGACTGGAACCTTCCTCAACTCTCACTCTGTTGCGATCCTGGTGGTCTGGGCGAAGAGAAACGGGGTGAAGGCGAGCTCCGTCTCGAACCCTTCGAGACGCACGTAGATGAAAATAATCACTCGACGATGCCTTCAGCCCTTGGCGGGATGGTGGAAAGTCTATAGAGGTTGAGACACGAACCACGGGCACTTAAACTGATCCCCACATGGGAATTCCGACGCAGGTTATCCAAAATTAACCGAAGTCACCCAAAACCGTACAACGGAATATGTAATTCGGCGAACTAATCCCCCAAACACGGGTAATAATCAACTAGAATATTTAACACTCGACCGAAATTACTTAAAAGCGCCGTAAGACTCGCTACTCAGAAAACTCTCGCCAAAAGATGCCCGTTCACTTGTAACGACTTACACCAAGTGCCCGATTTTTCACTTAAGACTTGTAAAAATCCGAATATTCAAAGACGAAAAAAAAGAGAGAGAAGATATTCAACCTTGCACTTAAAGTACACCCCAAAACTATTTAAATAAAACACGAAATATTACATTCATAATTTTTAATATAGGATAGGGTTAATCTAAGGATAATAGGATGGTTGAATCATGGTAAGTAATTGCCCTAAATAATTAAATATAATTTACTTATTTGCACTTCAACTTTAAAATCTAACATAGTGTCGCCACCTGGCGGCATAACGAAAAACGACACGGGCGGTCAATCCAATGTTACTAACAATTAACACATGTCAAACTGTAAACAAATGTATGAAATAAAACTGAATATAATAAACTGAAAATGGAACTATTTAATTTTGAAACCAAAAAGCTACAGGGTTTAAGAAGAAAAACTGAGTAAGTGAATTTAATATAACTATGAAATAATTAATGATAAATTTATTACAACAAAGTATACTATTTTAGGTTAGAATGCAGATACGCGGACAGGAATGGATAAAATGAGGAAATTAGGACGAAGGACAAAATTAGAACGTAACAATATATATATATATATATATATATATATATATATATATATATATATATATATATATATATATATATATATATATATATATAAATTAATAATAATTAAATGGCGGGAGGTATTGTGTTGGCCACATCAGATTTTCTATTTTTATTCACATTCTTTAATTGTGTGCCGTAATATATTTTTCAAATTTGTCACTGACCAATAAAGAATATTGACTGAAATCTGTTCCGAAGGAGATTTAAAAATTGTCTTTTTATATTTTGCGTCCATAATGAAGTCATTACGATACGCAATTGCGTATCGTAATGACCTACATTTCAATACGCAATTTTTTGTTTTAGACGGTTGGTCCTAGATGACGTTTCTTTAACCCATTTTTACCTAATTTATTTTTAGTTAATTGACAATTCATTTTAATAATATAATGTCGAAATTTTTATTTTTTTATTTAGGGACAATTTTAAGGAATGTTTAATAATTAATGTATCCGTTGGAATATTTTGATGAAAATTGGTAGACATGTTTTTTGGTACGAGAAATTTACTGGTGAGGTCGTTGAAGGTGTACCACACACCCATTTTTGGGTATGAGGATGGTGTGGTTTAAAAAAGAGTGGAAATTTTTAAAAAATTAAAAATTCTGAAAATTTGTATTTAAGTAGTTTGAAGGGTGTAGATTTAAGATTTTAAAACCACAGGTCGATATCTCCTTTCGTGTCCGAGATATTCGGCCTCAAAACTTTGCTCAAAAATGTCCATTTTTGGGTCATCTCCCAAAAATGGTCAATTATACACCGCTGGCGATATCACCATTAGATTCTACGAGAAAAATTACATAAGCATACCAATTTTCATAATTTTTGAACACCTATTACAATCTCCAGAAGGAAAAGTCTGAAAATGACCAAAAATCGCAAAAAATCTAAGGTGTACCCCTTGCGATTTTTTCAGTTTTTGACAATTTTAAGGAATGTTTAATAATTAATGTATCCGTTGGAATATTTTGATGAAAATTGGTATACTTATGTTTTTTGGTACGAGAAATTTACTGGTGACGTCATTGAAGGTGTACCACACACCCATTTTTGGGTATGAGGATGGTGTGGTTTAAAAAAGAGTGGAAATTTTTAAAAAATTAAAAATTCTGAAAATTTGTATTTAAGTAGTTTGAAGGGTGTAGATTTAAGATTTTAAAACCACAGGTCGATATCTCTTTTCGTGTCCGAGATATTCGGCCTCAAAACTTTCCTCAAAATTGTCCATTTTTGGGTCATATCCCAAAAATGGTCAATTATACACCGCTGGCGATATCACCATTAGGTTCTACGAGCAAAATTACATAAGCATTCCAATTTTCATAATTTTTGAACAACTATTACAATCTCCAGAAGGAAAAGTCTGAAAATGACCAAAAATCGCAAAAAATCTAAGGTGTACCCCTTGCGATTTTTTCAGTTTTTGACAATTTTAAGGAATGTTTAATAATTAATGTATCCGTTGGAATATTTTGATGAAAATTGGTATACTTATGTTTTTTGGTACGAGAAATTTACTGGTGAGGTCGTTGAAGGTGTACCGCACCCCCATTTTTGGGTATGAGGATGGTGTGGTTTAAAAAAGGGTGGAATTTTTTTAAAAATTAAAAATTTTGAATATTTGTATTTAAGTAGTTTGAAGGGTGTAGATTTAAGATTTTAAAACCACAGGTCGATATCTCTTTTCGTGTCCGAGATATTCGGCCTCAAAACTTTGCTCAAAAATGTCCATTTTTGGGTCACACCGCTGGCAATATCACCATTAGATTCTACGAGCAAAATTACATAAGCATACCAATTTTCATAATTTTTGAACACCTATTACAATCTCCAGAAGGAAAAGTCTGAAAATGGCCAAAAATCGCAAAAATCTAAGGTGTACCCCTTGCGATTTTTTCAGTTTTTGACAATTTTAAGGAATGTTTAATAATTAATGCATCCGTTGGAATATTTTGATGAAAATTGGTATACTTATGTTTTTTGGTACGAGAAATTTACTGGTGAGGTCGTTGAAGGTGTACCACACACCCATTTTTGGGTATGAGGATGGTGTGGTTTAAAAAAGAGTGGAAATTTTTAAAAAATTAAAAATTCTGAAAATTTGTATTTAAGTAGTTTGAAGGGTGTAGATTTAAGATTTTAAAACCACAGGTCGATATCTCCTTTCGTGTCCGAGATATCGGCCTCAAAACTTTGCTCAATAATGCCCATTTTTGGGTCATATCCCAAAAATGGTCAATTATACACCGCTGGCGATATCACCATTAGATTCTACGAGCAAAATTACATAAGCATACCAATTTTCATAATTTTTGAACAACTATTGCAATCTCCGGAAGGAAAAGTCTGAAAATGACCAAAAATCGTAAAAAATCTAAGGTGTACCCCTTGCGATTTTTTCAGTTTTTGACAATTTTAATGAATGTTTAATAATTAATGCATCCGTTGGAATATTTTGATGAAAATTGGTAGACTTATGTTTTTTGGTACGAGAAATTTACTGGTGAGGTCGTTGAAGGTGTACCACACGCCCATTTTTGGGTATGAGGATGGTGTGGTTTAAAAAAGGGTGGAAATTTTAAAAAAATTAAAAATTCTGAAAATTTGTATTTAAGTAGTTTGAAGGGTGTAGATTTAAGATTTTAAAACCACAGGTCGATATCTCTTTTCGTGTCCGAGATATTATTTTTTTATTTATTTATTTAGGGAAGATTATTTACATGAAAATGTACAAATAGTTACAAATATAATCACAAATTGAGTAAGTAAATGTTATTGTAGAAGGCGCAAAATATAAAAAATAGTATAAAGAACTCATTATAAGACTTTCTTTCGCACTTGTCAATTAGAAAACTTGCTGACGCTCGTTTTCTAAATTTTGACGCGTGCGAAAAAAACATGTCTTATAAAACACGTTCTTTAATATACTATTTTACAATTTTTGGTTGAAAATTCGAAAAGAATTCCCAGAATTATCAGATTTACGCCGCTGAAATATAAAATTGTTGTGCCAAAAGTAAAGGAAAAATTACCCTTAAAATACCAGGTGAACAACTATTTTCACCCGACATTTAGCCCACAAGTTTTAAGACTATATTTAAAATAGCCGAAAGAGTTTTGTAGATTTTATAATTTGTAGAAGACTATTTATAAATTTTCGTGTAAACAAATTTATACAAATATATGTATGTTTTTAAGAAAGCCCTTTTTTGTAGGACGTAGGTTCAGAGAAGATGGTAGATAAGAACAAAGAATGTGAAGTATAATAGTTGTGACGTTTTGACACACGATCATCTCTCTCTGTCCATCTCTCAGATCTTATAGTCATTTATCTTCAAGGCTTTATGTTTCTACTATTGTTATAATATGTGCCCGAAGCTAAAATACCTGAACCTCAGAAATTCTCACACTTTTCACTTCATATCTCGAGTGGCGGTTGGTATTAGATAACAAGCAAAAATGCGTGAGATCCAATTCCATTTCTAACAATATCCAAAAACATTTATGCATTCGATAAAACCAATCGTTAAAGCAAGAAATCCATTCTTCTTGAGACACTTGAGAGACCATGTTTTCGAACAACCGCTTCATTTGCACTTGTATATCGGATACCACACATTATTTCCTTTAATTTAGGAAATAGGAAGAAATCATAAGGTTTAAGGTCAGGACTGTATGGTTGGTGCTCCAGTAACTCCACCTTTGATTCTTTTAAATAGGCTTTGGTTTGCGCAGCAGTATGTGAGGATGCATTGTCCTGATGCAATACAAGTTTACTTCGAGGCCTATTTTCACGCACTTTTTCAAATACCCGTGACAAACAAATTGTTATGTACCAATTAGAATTTACTGTTTTCCTATCTTCTAATGCAATATTGACAGTAAGACCGGATTTTGAGAAAAACAAGGCAATCATTTTTGTATTAACACTTCAAACTCGTTTTACTCTGACAGGATTGGAGTCTGTTCCAAAGACCCATTGAGCTGATTGTCGTTTTGTTTAAGGTTTAAATGCATACATCCATGATTCACCACCTATTATAATATCATACACTGCTTTAGATTTACCTTCGTTGTACTTTTTTAATGTTTTAATGCACCATTCCACACGATGTTGCTTTTGACCTTAAATTATGAGGTAGCAAACGGTAACAAGCTTTCCTGCCTTTTAGATGATCGAGCAAAATTTTATTTACAGCGGTCATTTCAATGCCCAAAGTAGCCCGTATAATTCTGGATGTGACACGGTTGTCTTCTTTAATCATTGTACGAATAGCAGCTATGTTTTCATCCGTAACTGCAGAAATTGGCCGATCTTAGGGTAAATCGTCATTGAGTCGATGACATTTAAATTCATTGTACCATCTGTGAACTGACTTGATACTAGGTGCTTTATTTCCAAAAGCAACCCGAAGCTTTTTGATGCATTGTTTTGGAGAGAGCAAACTTTTAAAATCGTAAAATATCAAATTTTCTCTTGTTAACAGCTTTTTCAGTACGACGTGCGAACTTTAAAACTTCATGGCAAATTACTGATAATAGATAACAAATGGGCTACTTGCGTACCATTTTTTTATTTAATATTTTTGAAGAGACGATAAAAACTTGCTACCCATATTTTTTTCTTTTAATAAAATTTTCATTAATTGACCAGAAAAATAATAATGAAATTTGATTATTTAAATTACCGCCATATATGACGTAGAATTACGCCAAACCAATGAATGACCGTAGTCATAGCATAGGTACGTCGCATAGCAAAGGCATGTGCGGGTAATTTAAACATGCCAGATCATCTGTTTGACATTTAAAGGTTAATATTTTAGATTATCAAAATCCTGCTCAAGAAATCGAAGTACGTAATATAAGTAACAAAAACCACGCAAATTGCAAATAATAAACAAGGGACAGAGACAGGAAAATGAACTAATGTCAATATAAAATTATAACTCGCATCCGTATGCCATCTACAGGTCACATTCTTAAATATGCTGCCCTAGCTCCGGTTCAAAATAATGACGTCAGAAAAAATGTTCTTTCTTAATTTACTAAAAAACAAATAATTTTTTTTAAATGTAATTTATATTTTTACATTCGCTTTCAACATATTATTAGGTATATAGTGATGGATATCGGATTTTCAGTACCACGCAAGTAGCCCATTGTAATAACTGCCATGCTACCTAAGGATGTACTTTTGTTTTGCCATGCATTTATTTCTCATAGCTACCTTGGTTATATTTGTTTGCAGAAACTTACGGTACTACTCTCGTATTAAATGGCGGAATATTTGATTAGCATATTCATTTTTTATAAATAGTCGAAAGAAATTTGTAGAAATTTCTCACCATTTGAGTAGGTTTTATAATTTGCTTTTTGAAAATGTAAACCGCCTGAAATATTACGGGTTTAGGTTCGAATACCTGTACGGGAAATGGTGTTTACTAGGGTACCTTTATAATCAGGGTATGGCCATGGCGTGGCTCACGTTTCGTCCGCCATTACCGGGACATCTATTATATGTGTTGTTCTTGCGCAAAGTATTATGTATTTTCATGGCTATTTGTTTTATTTTAATGAAAAACACATTTAATTATCATTTTAATATGTATTTAAAGTGTAAGTAATATATTTTATCTTATTTACTTGTGTAGTTTGTTAAGATACCCATCACGATTACTGTCACTGAAAACAACTAAAAATTACCAATATTAAGCACAATCATTTAAATTTTTAAAAGGTAAGTTTAGAATATATATTTATTATGTAATTAAGAACTAGTGATAATAAATTAGATGTGATAATAACAACACATATCATATATTCTACATAACCTATAAATGTATGTCTTAATAATAATTGTATATATCTTAAATAAATTCATTTTTCTATTTCGGTGTTCTTATGTTTCTATAAAAGCACTGTTTTTCACTGTAAATACGACGTTTAGAAAATCTATAAACGTACTGTTTTTGGCGCCTTTTGTATTGTAGAGGTGGTAGTCATGCTTTCATAACTGACAGATAACCTCAAAATGGTAAATTGTTTGTGTTAAAATATTATTTCTAATTGAGGATTTTTATCCTTTCTCTAGGTGATAGGACTAGAAAGAAAAGAAATTTATAGCTATAGCTGTGTTAGTTAAGAAAGAATAAGAATCTGTGAAGTTAAAATTTCAACTAAAAAATTATGAAACAAGAAACAATGCGCTCAGGTTTACTTTGTCAAAATAATTAAAACGGTAAGTTTTATTTATTACAATTTACATTTATGGTAATGCAATTTTGAATTGAATGTATTGTTATTCCATGCAGATTATGAAATGTATGATGCACGTTATTTGAAAATGTTGACACTGTCTACTCAATTTGTGGCGGCTACTAGCAAACAAATATGAAAAGTTGACGTTTTAATCCATGATTTCCAGTTCGACGTTGTGGCGAACTATCGAATATATGCCATATATGTTTTGTATTAAAAAGTGTAAGAACAGCTGTTGCCGTTATCTGTGCAACTGAGCAGTGAGTGTTGACAAAATAGTGGAAAGTAATTAATAAATAATAAATTGTTCATTAAAGTATTTCATTATTTAAAGAGTTTTATTTATATGTTTTCTCAATAAAAAGGCTCGATGGTCCACATAACGTCCTTCAATCCCATATTCAAGTTTTATTTATGATAGTAACCAACACGAACCACCGATATCTCAAATCAGGATGGTTCATTAATAAACCTTGGAGTTCATTGTATGTATTGGTTTTCCTATTTCATAATTGTATAATGCTTGATACAATGTTTTAATGTAAACAATCAGACAAAATCACACGATACACAAACTGTCAAAATGTGAAATTTCAATTTTTAGCGGGAAGCGCTACCAACATAACTGATAAAAAAACACCAACTCATACTTTTGACAAGTCCTTTTTTTAAAAATCTAATTGTAAAATTACCTCAATAGAAAAAATAGTATAAAAAACATGTATCATAAGGCCTGTTGACGCACTCGTCCTTTGTAAAACTCGCCTGGCGGCTCGTTTTCCAAACTTGGACTCGTACGTTAACAGATTGCCTTATGATACTTGTGTTTTAATGTACTATTTTATTACCTTTTTAAATTCACAGTGTGATTATTTAATATTATTTTATAATATAATATCACATTTATTACAAATAAATAGGAAAATCAATTACCGATAATGGCGGCGATCTTGGCCCATGGCCATACCCTGGTTATAAAGGTACCCTAGTGTTTACCAGGCGTCACCTCACAGGCTTCCAAAACTGTCGTGGCACATAAAGCAACCTCCCAACACTTGCATATTTTATTACCGCAAATATGCATTATCGGTAATATCCTTTTATGCGTCGATTTTCGCATCAATAATAGCATCATTATCATTTTTAGTGCCACCATGCAATATCTTCTTTATGACCGGCCTCGCATCTCGCATCTATTCACTGATAAGTTAGAAGCTTGTGCTTGGCTTGGCATGAATGAATCGTACTCCCGCCTACACCAACACTAGACTAGCTGGCTTGGTTATATGCGAAGCCGTTAACGTGTGTTGTGTTGTGTATGTGTGTGGCATTGGACATAACAAGACACAAGACTGTGAGACTGGAAGCAGCAGACGATTCGTCGCGAGATTAGAACCGGTGTCGAGACAACACGCTCGTTTTCTTTCCTCTCCGTAGACTCAAAGAGTTGTTATATGTATAAATTTAAGGTGGTTATATCATGGAAGTATTTACAATAGATTGAAATGAAATTTATTTTTTTACACAAGTATGCGAAATTGTAAAACGGTTTACCACCTGTGGTATACAAAGGGGGAGTTTTTACCTTCCGTCAACTTAAGGTAAGGAAGGTATTGTCAAATAGTAGATTAAGATGAATGTAAGTGCTATTTTTGTAAATTATTTAATTCAAGAAAAGAATGCTAGCCGGCGGGATTTGAACCCACGACCTCAACATCTGTACTGTTGCGTGCTACCAATTACACCACAGCCGTAGATATACCCCACACCTAACATGTGATGCGGGTCTCATACACATAAGTATATGAGAATATAACTTAAGAAAAGATTGTATAGACTGGCGGATTAGCAGTCCAGCCGTGTATTTGGTAGCACGCAACAGTACAGATGTTGAGGTCGTGGGTTCAAATCCTGCCGGCTAGCATTCTTTTCTTTCCTTGATTTGAAGGTATTGTCTTTGGTCAAAAAATTCGGTGGTGAGTTTTTAATGAATAAGCACGTTATAAGGTTCCTAGAATACGATTTTACTATGTTTACGTTGATGTCTGTATGTGTGTGTGTGTGTGTGTGTGTGTGTGTGTGTGTGTGTGTGTGTGTGTGTGTGTGTGCGCGCGCGTGCGATAGAATTTTCGTAAATACCTCATATAACTGACGGAAGGTAATGTGCTGGCCACATCAGATTTTTTCTTTGTAATTCATACAATAAACGTCAGATTTGCTTAAAAAACTACCTAACGACAGTTCATGTTCATGAAAAATAGGACGAAAACATCTGTTGCCAGCACATTACCTTCCCTCAGTTCTATGTATTTTATAGAAACTTCATACAGAAAGTTCATTGCAAAAGATTCTATTTCTTGTACATTACCTTCCGGCTGTTGCATGTATTTTATACAAATTCCATACAGAAAATTTCTAGCAAAAGATCCTATGTTTCCAGTAAAATTATAAGACAAACACACTTATATCAATTGCACTTGACACTGACATGTTTCAATCAGAATTTTCTTAAGTCTTGATTTATATTAGCGGTACAACCACGGTACAATAACGGTACGATACTTCTTGGTCCAATGTATTTTAATGGACCCATTTATATCTACGTTCTCAGTACGATAACGGTACGACGACGCCCCAGTGATATTTACTGATTTACATTAGCGATACGACCATAGGGTACAGTATAGATTTGTTTCTATAGAAAAAAATATTGTATATCATAGTAACAGAGTAGTATTTCCATGCAAGGGGGAGTGGAAGGTTGCATTTGAAGAGTACTTGCACTTCAAGTTTCATGCCAAACTCAACTGAGTGAAGTAAAAATTTGCTAATATTTGTCTTTTAGTTAAACAAAAATGTAGTCAAAATGAGCTAGAAATGAGAAATGATTATACATATACATTTATTGAACAAAGTTCTCTGCTTATAACAAAAACGTGAAATATGCACTACAGATTATTACAGAAAGTACATAAAAAATAGTATCATTTTGTAAAATTTTCTGCATTTTCCTTATTTTCTTCTTCTTTGACAAGAGTAAGGACAATTATAGCCAAGTGGGTATTTGAGAAATTTTTAAAAATTGCACGATATTTTCTACTTTTGATAGAAACATAACATATGCACCACAAACTGTCATAATACATAAAAGACAAAACTATATTGCCATGGTATTTTATTATGTTTGTACCGTCGTGGAACCGTCTAATGTAAATGCCTCGTATAATTAACATACCGTCATTGTACCGCTAATGTAAATCAAGCCTAAGGCGTTTTTTATTCAGACCAGTTACCTCCGATTACATGGTAACCGCATTTTATTCAGCCTACCGGTTACTTGCGGTTACGTCAAACATGTAACCGCGGTATGCAGGGCGGTTACATGTCAGGTTACTATTGCTATCCTTTTCTAGCTGTCAAAACGCTGACATTTTGGCAGTTAGGCAATTTTTAGTAAAAGTAAAAATGGAATCTGTAACATTTTTTGTCAACATATGTTGTATTCCATCATTACGCTTTAAATGAAATGTATCACACTATCAACAAGATAAATATTTGACAAATGTCAAATAGCTGTCTATGAAATTTAATTTATTTATAATTGTTAACTCAATATCCATTTAATATTAAGTATAAACAGAGCTGGGCAAAGTACCGGAAAGTAGTACTTGAAGTACAAGTACCAAGTATGTTATTGTTTATAAATGTACTTGAATTACAAGTACTTTTTTAGTTTCTAAAGTACTTGAAAGTACCAAGTACTTGAAAAAGTACTTGTAAATTTGGGTGCAAGTACTTTTTCAGATAATCGTTATTTTTCTGATTATATGGACCTCAAAAGGTGATTATTGACAAAAATTTAAAATAATAATTCCTCGCTGGGCGATACGACAAAGTCGCAACACTGTAGTTAGGTAATATAAACATATGTATGTACATGCAGAATGCAGATTAGAATTAATTTATTTATGCCAAAAAGATTTTCAAATATATCTTTATTTTCATATTATCGCTGAAAATATATTTATTATTGAAATTCACATAATTATGTACTACAGGAATAACACCACACTACTGCAAAAGAAACACTGACAGACAAACAATTCTCATAGCATTGTTAACTTTTAAATTATTCATCGCACTTCAAGTACATTTAAAGTAATTCAAGTACATTTAAAATATTTCAAGTACATTTAAAATATTTCAAGTACCTTTAAAGTACTTCAAGTATTTAAAAATACTTCAAGTATTTTTCATTGTACTTCAAGTATTTGTCCAAGTACTAAATACCAAGTACATGTGAATTGACTTACTTTGTCAAGTACAAAGTACTATAAATAGAAAGTACTTCAAGTACAGTACTTGAAGTACTAAAAGTACTTGCAAGCCTAATAAAGTACTTTTCTTGCAAGTATTGCCCAGCTCTGAGTATAAAATGCAGTCAAATCGTATAGAGAATAAAATATTTTTTAATATTTATAATAATATTAAATGTGAAAAACTTATATTTAACATCGTTCTTTCAAGAAAAACTGTGAAAATCTTCAAATGAGGGTATCGGTTGTCCAATTATAGCCAAAATCTAATCATCTCTTCATATGGATGTAACGAGGAAGAATACGAAAGAATTATAATTTTTCGAATTGTAGTATTAGAGTTATCGCAGGCGAAAATCGACACTAAAGTACAGTAAAATTTTTGAAAGATGCCCGATCAAGATCATCTTTATCTTTACAGATGCCAAACAATATTGTCTTTTATTTCTGTAATTGCAGTTACAACAGAATAATATTACTGTTGTATAACGGAAAGTGATATCATTCTTACAGGTGGTTAACAGTCGATGGTTCTTTTTTATTCTGAGTTGAACATTATGAGGAAAAATTGGAAAGTAGTTTTTTGCGAACTAGATGATCTCATACTCGACGTGTTGCAACTTGTATACCTGATTATCATATCATACGTCAGCAGTTTTTATATATGGGTTTTCTTGATTCTTTTGTAGACTACCGACAAAAATTCCACTATTATTTTTAATTTAAAACCACTCTGTATATGGTTAATGAAAAAACAAATTCATACAATTGTGCAAATCGAACACAGGTTACATACACAATTATTTTTCATTTCTTTTGTGTACCATTGTTCTCCATTTGGCAGTCAGTAGCTTTAAAATAAAAATAATACCCTTATTTCTGCTCC
Organism: Harpalus rubripes; assembly: GCA_963082715.1. Taxonomy (NCBI): domain Eukaryota; kingdom Metazoa; phylum Arthropoda; class Insecta; order Coleoptera; family Carabidae; genus Harpalus; species Harpalus rubripes. The sequence goes on from OY720460.1 coordinate 14,531,819, forward strand.
AAAACATGTTCATTCATTTCTTTTGATTTCCTTTTGTTTTGTATACAGATACAGTTGTCTGCCATTGTTAAACATTCTCAACCAAAAAAATCTGATGTGGCCAGCACATTACCTTCCGTCAGTTCTTTGTATTTTGTATAAATGTCACACAGAAAGTTCTTTGCAAAAGATTCTATTTCTTGTACATTACCTTAAGGCAGTTGTATGTATTTTATACAAATTCCACACAGTAAGTTTCTAACAAAAGATCCTATATTTTCAGTAAATTTATAACATAAACATACTGTCAACTGCACTTGACACTGACACCTTTCAATCAGAATTTTCTTAATGTAGCAGCTGTTTCCAGAGTTATAGCAAAGCTGACTAATATATATGATATTTAATTTCTTTATAATTTTTTAACTCTATGTTCATTTAATATGAAGTATAAAATGCAATAAAATCGTATAGAGAATAAATAATTCTTTAATATTTATAATAACATTGAACGTGAAAAAATGATATTTAACATCGTTTTTCCAAGAAAAACTGTTAAAATCTTCAAATGAGGGTACTTCCGGTTAACCAATTATAACCAAAATCTAATCAGCTCTTCACATGGATGTAACGAAGAGAAATACGAAAGAATTATAATTTTTGGAAGTGTAGTATTAAAGTTATCGCATTAGAAAATTTTGTCACACACAGACACACACACACACACACACACACACACACACACACACACATACATACACACACACACACATACAGACATCATCGTAAAAATAGTAAAATCGTATTCTAGGGACCCTAAAACGTGCTTATTCATCAAAAACTCACCACTGAATTTTTTGACCAAAGACAATACCTTCCTTACCTAAAGGTGACGGAAGGTAAAAATATTCAGAGCATGAAATGATTATTATGACATTTAGTTTTTATGGTTGTAAAAACGATGCATTTGACATGCAAATTATTATTTTATATGTAATGCAAGTTAGCGATTTAATTAGTGTTTATACCTGTAGTATTTTACATTTACATCTCTTTTACGGTGATGGGAAAACAGATATGATAATATGATAATACGGGTAGATTGTTTCAATAATTTAATTAGAAAATGACAAATCGTTCGTCGGTAAAAATCGTATGATATGAAAGAGAATTTCATACTGATTTCAAAACTTTAAACCGCGTTATCCTATTTTTAACAGAATCATAGTGAATAAAAAATGAAAATATATAGAAAGCGTTGACAAAAATTATTTAAAAATAATCGATAAATCACTTTTTTTGAGGCCACGATGAATTTAAATTGTTATATTAAAGACGTAATATTGTATATTTTTTGTGTAATTTAAATTTCATAAATTGTTTTGTTACAAAGTTTTGACCTAAACCTTTCACAGTTCATCCTAGGTAAAAACCTTTAGGTAAAGAAGGTACTATCTTAGTTCAAAAAATTCGATGGAGTTTTTAATGAATATGCACGTTTTAGGTTCCCTAGATTACGATTTTACTATTTTTACGATGATGTCTGTATATGTATGTATGGATGGATGGATGGATGTATGTCTGTGTGACGATTATTTCGGATCGCAGAACTCCAATACCACCTTTCCAAAAATTGTAATTTTTGCGTATTCCTTTGCTTTAGATTCATATGAAGAGCTGATAAGATTTTGGATATAATTTGTTGACCGGAAGTATCCTAATTTGGAGAATTTAACAGTTTTTCTTGAAATAATGCTGTTAAATATCACTTTTTATGTTATAAATATTAAATAATATTTTATTCTCTATACGATTTGATTACTTCTTATACTACATATTCAAGACCGCGGCAATGTTCTCGGCCGATCTGGCGTTCCTTTGACGTACGGGTGTTGGCTGATTATTTACCGAACCGTTCGTCTCAAATTTGGCCAGCAAACGTTGGAGAGTCGACTTTGAAGGGCCACCGCGTCTGCCGTAAAATGGGTGCAACGCGCGCAACGTTTTCACTAACGAACATTCTTTTTGATAATACAGTTTTATCATTTGGAAGTGCTGCTCAATCGTGTAACTTGCCATGGTGATTTGGCAACTGTGACAGAATAATAAACAACAGATTTGACAGACGCCACCAAAACAACATCGCCGCCACAGCCTGCCAACATCGACCCGCCCTTATTGAAAAACCCTTTATATAGAATCTCTTACAAAAAACTTTATGTATGAAGTTTGTACGAAATACATAGAAGGTAATGTACTCGAAATATGAAATCATATGCAAAAAAAACTTTCTGTGTGGAATTTGTACAAAATACATAGAACTGACGGAAGGTAATGTGTTGGCCACATCAGATTTTTTGCCGGTTTAGCGATCACATCACCTATATACGTCTTACATAACGTGAGCATTTGTTTGTCCTAACCTTACGTTGTACGTCATATAATACCCCTGTGACAGATCAGAAAGTGTGGTTCTGTGTGGTTAAATAAAAGGGTAGTGAGTTGTTAAGATGTTTCTGCACAAAAGGTTAACCTGTTTCTTGGTGCTCGCGTTTGTGATACTAATGCCTTACTTCGTAAGTGTGTTATTCTCCCCACCAAACCCACAAAACCTCAGCATCGAGCAAGAACTGATGAGCCGACTGATCGAACTGCAGGTTCGACTCCACCATCTGGAAGCGCAGTCTCGGAGTTTCAAGCCTTACGTTCGCGAGATGCCCAAGAACACAAATAGTATGCGCTTCCCACCGACTCCTATTCGTTTACCGAGCATGTATAACTTTTTTCCACATCTTTTGGCCGATCCTGACAGTCTTCGCCCTGCCTACTTGCTCAGTACAGGCCGTGCTGCCGCATAGATCCGGCTGAATTTGAGCGATGGCATTGGTAATGTTAACTTTAAGGGCATCCGTCGATTGCGGCTTATTGGCATAGACCTGCGACTTCAGGAAACCCCACAAGAAAAAGTCTAGTGGGGTCAAATCGCACGATCTTGGTGGCCAATTCACGTCACCTCTGCGAGAGATAACCGTACCCTCAAATCGTTCATGCAGAAGGTCCAATGTGGCGTCCGCTGTGTGGCACGTAGCGCCGTCCTGCTGGAAAAACATGTCGTCTACCTCCATATCATCCAATTTGGGAAAAAAGAAATCTGTTATCATCGTTCTGTAGCTCGCCATTGACGGTGATGGCCTCACCAACGTCGTTTTCAAAAAAGTACGGACCAATGACGCCGCCGGCCCAAAATCCGCACCAAACGGTAACTTTTTGTGGATGCATTCCGACCTGGTGAACCTCGTGTGGGTTGGTGTCGTCCCATATACGGCAATTGTGTTTATTAACATAGCCATTCATCCAAAAATGCGCCTCATTGCTAAAGATGATTTTTTGGCCAAAATTGGGGTCCTCTTCCAAACGCTTCGAAGCCCAGTCAGCGAACAAACGGCGTTGTCTATTGTCATTAACTTCGAGCTCCTGGGTCAGTTGGATCATGTACGGGTGTAGGCTCAAGTCCCGACGCAAAATTCGCCAAGTTGAAGTCTGCGAAAGGCCGAGTTCTTGTGCACACTTTCTCAGACCGCGGCAATGTTCTCGGCCGATCTGGCGTTCCTTTGACGTACGGGTGTTGGCTGATTATTTACCGAACCGGTCGTCTCAAATTTGGCCACCAAACGTTGGAGAGTCGACTTTGAAGGGCCACCGCGTCTGCCGTAAAACGGGTGCAACGCGCGCAACGTTTTCACTAACGAGCATTCATTTTGATAATACAGTTTTATCATTTGGAAGTGCTGCTCAATCGTGTAACTTGCCATGGTGATTTGGCATCTGTGACAAAATAATAAACAACAGATTTGACAGACGCCACCAAAACAACATCGCCGCCACAGCCTGCCAACATCGACCCGCCCTTATTGAAAAACCCTTTATATAGAATCTCTTACAAAAAACTTTATGTATGAAGTTTGTACGAAATACATAGAAGGTAATGTACTCGAAATATGAAATCATATGCAAAAAAAACTTTCTGTGTGGAATTTGTACAAAATACATAGAACTGATGGAAGGTAATGTGTTGGCCACATCAGATTTTTTGCCGGTTTAGCGATCACATCACCTATATACGTCTTACATAACGTGAGCATTTGTTTGTCCTAACCTTACGTTGTACGTCATATAATACCCCTGTGACAGTTCAGAAAGTGTGGTTCTGTGTGGTTAAATGAAAGGGTAGTGAGTTGTTAGGATGTTTCTGCACAAAAGATTAACCTGTTTTTTGGTGCTCGCGTTTGTGATACTAGTGCCTTACTTCGTAAGTGTGTTATTCTCCCCACCAAACCCACAAAACCTCAGCCTCGAGCAAGAACTGATGAGCCGAGTGATCGAACTGCAGGTTCAACTCCACCATCTGGAAGCACAGTCTAAGAGTTTCAAGCCTTACGTTCGCGAGATGCCCAAGAACATAAATAGTATGCGCATCCCACCAACTCCTATTCGTTTACCGAGCGCGTATAACTTTTTTCCGCATCTTTTGGACGATCCTGACAGTCTACGACCTGCCTACTTGATCAGTAAAGGCCGTGCGAACGTCAGTATAGTCCTGGGATTGCCTACAGTAAAACGGGACAAGAAAAACTACTTCATGGATACTCTGCAGAACCTTCTGGACGCTATTTCGTTTAAGGAGGCGCAAGATACTATCATTGTGGTTTTCATAGCTGAGACTGACATTGAATATGTGTTACAAGTAGCCAAAGAAATAGAATTGAGGTAAAAGCACCTGACTGCGTTCGAAAACACGAGTGGTTAATAGTAATCGTGTTCGAAAATTGTACCATATCTACCAGATCCATAGAGTAATTCAGCTGCGGTAAAAAAATGTTTTCAATGTGGGAATCGGAAACAGGACTATGTTCAATTTGTTAACTACGTCAAATTTCAAATCTGTCTCAAACTTCTCTTTGCATATTAGAAAAAAGGTCGAAATACAAGGTTTCAAAATTTTCTGAATGATAGTATTTGAATTAGAATGGAGGATCCACATACACACACATACATACATACATACATACATACATACATACATACATACATTCATACAGCATCATCGTGAAAATGTTAAAATTGGATTCTAGGGACCTTAAAACGTGGTCATTACCAAAATCTCGATATGCGATTTTTAGCACGATCCTTATACCTCCCTTACCAAGGAGGATAGAAATGGAGTAAGCATTCAATGCTAGGATACGACGACCGTTCTAGCAGCCATGGTAACAGAGTTTCGTTTCGACCGATTCCGCAGTACCCTTTCAGAGCGCTGTTGTTCATATTTTATACTTAAAAAGTATAAAATTATTTTTTAAAAATGAATACAAAATATGTAAGAATTGACAGTATATTTATATAAACTATAACACAGTACATACAGAAATATTCTAATATTTGTAAATACAAATAATGCGATTATATCTAATTCGTAGTGTCTTATAGGTAAATTAAGATGAACACATGGCCGCTCCGTACGGGTGGGCAGGTTGTGCCCTGCACAAAGGCGCCTGAGTTTGAGGGGCCCCGTTTCAAGACAGTAAAGTAAATAATAGTAAATTTTTATAAAATACTCTTATTCACAAAGACAAAATTAGTATAAAACTTACAAATTAACGTGATAGAAGTGAACAATATATTTTTTAATTTGTTTGCATTAGAGCTGCTGTTATAGGTAAAATAATTATCGTATCAATCGGTTTGTTATTATTCTAACATTGTTATATTGAAATAATAACTGTCGAAATGTTGATTACAACAAAGAATATAATGATTATAACTCAAAAATATTGATTACAAGAATGAATCGCACAATGAATCCAATATTAAATACCTACTAGCATTTTGCGAAGAATCAAATTCTTTATGATTTACATACAATTCTGAAATCTGTTGTAAAATTGTTGATTACAACAAACAATTTTGATTATAATCTATTGATTACAAGAATGAATCTAAGAAAATTTCATCAATATATTAAATCTAACATTTTTGAAGAGCAAATGTATATTTTAAACTTTAATTTGGAAATTTTACGATGGGAATGGGCACTAAAGTGTAGCATAGCGCAAAGACGCCTTATACCCACGGAGCGGCCCTGGATGAACCTGTTCATCAATTCTTCTCAATTCTCTTTTCAAGGAGTTAATTAGAATTATCATAGAAAAATACAACAATACATGTCTGCAGTTGATTTTCACACTATCTTGGGGTGATCTTGGGTTCGAAAGGCAGAAAGGCATGATTTCAAACAGCATTTGTATGACATCTACAAACGAATAAATAAATGTTAGATACATGTTAGTAATTAATAATTAAATTAGACTTCACAGAATTTTAATTAATAACTTACCTCCGGGAGTTACAAAAATCGAAAGAAATTAGAAAAGATTTTTTTTTTCAAAATGATTATTTATTTCTTTACTGACAACTGACAAGTTATGATCCGAACCATCCGAACATATCACCCTTGTAGATGACTGTGATCAAAACGCGCGCATAAATTGAATAAAGGGTTATTTCGAATACTACCTAACCGATAGTGCCACAAATTAGTATCGACCGAACCGTTTTTTTGGCGCTGCACGGTATCATGGCTGGGTATATAAGTGATTTCTCCTGGTGCTCCTTGTCCCTTACCAAGGGAGGTAAAAACGTCATAAAATTATAACCAACATAAAGTTCTGTCATATTCTACCCTGTTTATGCCAACCACAGAAAATTAAACCCCTAAAATCTGACGTCATTAACTGAGACTCGATGTTTGGAGACATGGAGACAATAGTCTCAAAGTGAATTAGAGTCGGAGTCCAAAGCAGACACGTGACTCGAGCGACCATGAACTGCTTTTAATCAGCTGATTTGTGTGCGCGTGTCACTTTGACAACAACAATGCCACTTTGACAAGACCAATGTTTTGCTTTATTTTAATTTTGAACTATCAGTGTTCTTACAGATATGCACCGCACATAGACAGCGGTCTAATCGAGATAATATCTCCGTCTGCTTCATACTACCCCGATTTCAATAAACTTCGAATTACACGTGGTGACTCGCAGGAGCGGTTGAAATGGCGTTCGAAGCAAAATCTCGACTTAGCATACCTGATGTCCTACGCCCACCATAAAGGCACTTACTACGTGCAGCTAGAAGACGACATCATAGCCAAGAAGAATTTCATCAGCATTATGAAACAGGTAGGTAAAGTTAACAAAACGCTTTCGCCATATAGTGGTGGGATCCGGTTCCGGGTAAATCGTATTTATGTATAAATCTCGTTGATAAAGTCTATTTAGATAGATATTTTCAAAATCCGGATACTCGGATCCAAGTACAAGGTCTGTTAGAAAAGTATCGAACCTTTAGCCGGGGAAAAAAACTGGCATACCTGGAGCGTTAGAAACCTAATCACCTTCAAAATAATTTTCTTGGGACTCCACACACTTCTCCCAGCGTTGCCGCCATTGTTGGAAGCATTCCGAGAAAGCCTCTTTCGAAATGGAGTTTAGCTCGGCTGTCGTCGCAGCCATAATGTCCTCTCTTGTCTGAAATCACGTTCATTTCAAATGGCCTTTTGAGATTGGAAAATAGCCAGAAGTCGCTGTTGAACCACAGGAGTCTTGTTCTTTGCCAAAAAATCTGAATCAAGTGCTAGGAATATGCTGGCGCCAATTTCCTGTTGACCACAACTCCGGTCTCTTGCGCCGCACATCATCACGTAGTATATTATATATTATTATATTACAAGAGGTGATCTCCTGTGGATCCCTGTACTGCGACCTGTAGATCTATTGTACCCTCCAGATTTACTCCTATTCTAGGAATCCTGTTTGTTTAATAAACTCCAGGGTTTTCTTCAGATCTAAATCTTTTAGCATATCCTGCTGGATCTTTTCTGCCCCCAGGATATTATATCTGCTGCTCGTAAAAGCTTCATAGTGACATATAAGGGTGCTGAGGAGTATCTTCCTCTTCACCACACCCCCTGCATGTTGGTTCTTGTGTTAGTCCCATCGTATGCAGGTGTTTGTTTAGTATACAGTGGCCTATTAGGAGTCCTGTTATTAATCTAACGTCTTGTTTGTTCATTAGGAGTAAACGTTCCGTTCTTTTCTATGGTTGGTTCATTTAGGAAGAACTTTGAGTGTCTCTGCCGTGGTGACTCCAACCAGTGATTCTTGTACCATTGATTCAGCAATGTTTTTATTTCTAGCTTAACTGTCTCCGCTGAGATTCCAAAAGCCGGTTCTGGTCATATGAAAGAAAAACTTGTCCCTGTCTTAGCCAGACTATCTGCTACCTGGTTTCCTTTGATCTTGAATGCCCGGGTACCCATATTAATTTCAATTTGTTCCTCGCTCCTAGTCATTTAATCTGTGGATGCACTCTAGAACAAGTCCAGATTCTGTCTCACAAGAATCTAGTGCTTTTAGTGCGGCTTGGCTGTCTGTTACTATAGACATTCTTCTGTTGCTAAAGTGGCTCTTTAGTAGTAATTTGGCGCAGGTTAGAATTGCGTACAATTCTGCATTACGTAGTACTCTTTGGTGATTGTTTGACCCTGTGGTGCGTACTCGTGGTGTACCACACCGCGGGAGTCAAAGAAAGCAGAGAGCATCACTTTGACGTTGCAGCGCACTTCGCAGACCTTCTTTGGTCTTGGTAACATGAAATGCTTCCACTGTGGCGACTAAATCTTCCGAATGGTTTCCAGCTGGCTGTCGCTGAGTGTCAGGCAAAATTTCATGCAATAGCGCTGCTCCAATCGTAAAGACACACTAAACAAAGTCCAACGACTAGCCTGTTTAGGAATCACTGGAGCTATGTCGACCACACCAACAGGGGCTATGGAAACTCTAAACATACCTCCGCTACACTTAATATTAAAGGCGAGGACAGTTAGCGGAGCTTACAGAATGATAATTCACTCGAGAGGATAAAAGGAGAGATGGTCGAACCAAAATCTTCAAAGGCATAAAAAACAACTCCATCCTTCGAATGGTGCCAGACCGGACCAGCAAAGAGTTTACCATCAATAAAACCTACAGGGTAGAAATCCCCGCAAGGGAGACATGAAAACATGTAAATAGTCTGGTGGAAAAAGATGACATAGTTATGTATACAGACGGATCCAAAACACCAAATGGAACCGGAGCAGGAATACATGGAGCTAAAGGACTGAGGCACAATCAGTCGATTGGACTCGGGACTTATACGACAGTATTCCATGCAGAATTGTACGCAATTTTAACCTGCGCCAAATTACTACTAGAGAGCCACTTTAGCAACAGAAGAATCTCTATAGTAACAGACAGCCAAGCCGCACTAAAAGCACTTGAATCTTGTGAGACAGAATCTGGATTTGTTCTAGAGTGCATCCACAGATTAAATGCACTAGGAGCGAGGAACATATTCAAATTAATATGGGTACCCGGGTATTCAGAGATCGAAGGAAACCAGGTAGCAAAAAATAGTCTGGCTAAGAAGGGGACAAGTTTTCCTTTCATAGGACCAGAACTGGCTTTCGGAATCTCAGCGGAGACAGTTAATCTGTAAATAAAAACATTGCTGAATCAATGGCACAAGAATTACTGGTTGGAGTCACTAGGGCAGAGACACTCAAAGCTCTTCCTAAATAAACCAACCAAGAAAAGAACGGAACGTTTACTCCTAATGAGCAAACAAGACGTTAGATTAATAACAGGACACTGTCTACTAAACAAACACCTGCACACGATGGGACTAACCAAAGAACCAACATGCAGGGGGTGTGGTGAAGAGGAAGAAACCCCTCAGCACCTTATATGTCACTGTGAAGCCTTTACGATCAGCAGATATAATATCCTGGGACCCGGGAAAAATCCAGCGGGATATGCTAAAAGATTTAGATCTGAAGAAAACCCTGGAGTTTATTAAACAAACAGGACTCCTTGAATAGGAGTAAATCTGGAGGGTACAATAGATCTACAGGTCGCAGTACAGGGATCCACAGGAGTCCACCTCTTGTAATATAATATAATAAGCTGCTCCAGTCGTTCCGTCATTTTTCTTGTAACGAAAAACCGACTCAAATGCTGCTTGTCAGCAACAGACGCCATCGACAGGCGGGAAAAAGTTCACGCATGCGCACAAAGGTTCAAGGTCGGCTCATGCAAGCGCGCTTGATTCAAATCCGTCAAGTTTTCGCAAAAAAAATAATGTCGGATACTTTTCTAACAGACCTCGTACATTATTATTGTCTACTAGCGATCCGCCGAAAGACAATCACTCCCCTATAAGTGTCACACTATACTGCCACCAAATTTACACCATTTTTAAAGATTTTTTTTATATGGCGAAAGTGTTCTGCTAACTTTTCCGATGTGTATGAAACAGCTTGCCATCATAAAAAGCGATGAAAAAATGCAGTGGTTCGTACTGGATTTTTGTCAACTTGGATTCATTGGGAAGCTATTCAAGTCTGTCGAACTTCCCCGACTGATCCAGTTCTTCCAGATGTTCTTCAACGATACACCCGCGGATTGGTTGCTACATTACTACTGGCTAACCACCCGTGAAAAGTACAATCAAGTATGGATCCACTATTATCCTTCTTTATTCCAACATATAGGAATGCTTTCGTCCCTGAAAGGAAAAGTCCAAAAACTTAAAGATACGCATTTTGAGAGAAATCATCGTCTGAGGATTATTCCCGAAACCTAGAGATCATCTTCTGTATATACTTTTAGTAAAATCAGATTTTTGTAATTTCCTATTTGTCTAATTATTTTAGGTAAAAAAGCTTTAAATAAAAGTTGTATAGAGCATAAAATTCTTCATCTGGAGCATAAAAAGAGAGTGACTGCCGTGGAAATGAGGTATTTACGTGGAGTATGTGGATATGTAAGACGGGATCGCGTGAGGAATAATTTGGTGTATGAAGATTGTATGGTTAGGAAGAATGTTGTTAAGAAGAATGAGCCAGTTGAGATGGTTTGGTCACGTGGAGAGAATGAAGAGTGAACGGCTTGTAAAGCGTATATATCTTGGTGAAATTGAGGGTGTTCGATTGCGTGGCCGTTCAGTGTGTAAGTGGATGGATGTGATAAGGTACTAAAAGAGAGAAAGTTTCCGAGTGGGAAGAGAAGAAGAGCGTGTATGAATGCGATTATGAATGTGGCCGAGGCGAAAGAAGTGTGCTTAGACAGGAATGTGTGGCGAAGGATGATTGTTTCGTAACTATTATTGTGGTCCGGTTGTGGTATTTCGCTACCGAAAATCGGTCACTTTAATATGTTAAGAGTGAGGAATATATGTTGTACCTATGATGTCAGGTTAGTACGAATGATGTTGAAAGAGAGACTGATTATTTTTTTGGATGATGTTATTGTTATTCTTTCGGGTTTGTGCTAACCCACTAAGTAGGAAATGCGTGATTTTATGTATGTATGTATGTATGTATGTATGTATGTATGTATGTATGTATGTATGTATGGATGTATGTACCTGCGAAATAGCAATAGCCATGGACTTGCATGGAATTGAAACAATTATCTAATCAAACAGTTTATCTGTCAAGTTACATAGGTTATTTATTTTTAATATTATTTGTAATCTCTGTTCAAATGAACAGTTACCTATTTAAATTAATACATTGTTCACTGAAACAAAAATTATAGATAATACCTAATAAAACAGCTATTTGTGTATTATGAGCGCAAATTGGGAGCGTTCACGCCAAACTTTTGCAGGGGGCACACAATTTATTTTATATTTAATTTTAGTTTGTTATTTTCCATTCTTCTTAAGCTATTGTTTCAATTTAATCGAAGCATTTTATACTTTCGTTTTTGTAAATAAAGCCCATTTTATTTTCACAGCAGTGCGGCATTTTGCTTAATTATGTAATATACCGACAGAGCAGTTATATGTCAGATTGACTTGTCAAGTTAGTAAATGTGTAACTACAGTGCCATTAGTTTCTGACAAGTGTTTTCATTAAGAATGTAGACAAATGACATTTTTCAACACTGCACAGTTACAAATTTGAACAGCGACCGGTTTTTCTACTTCGTCGCGCATGAGCGGCAAAATGACATTTTGCGTTGACAAAAGAGAGCGCAAATTGCTACTGTAACACGAGGGGGGTCCCCTTAGCTTCTGCTACTACTGCATCTTCTACTGCTTACTGCTTCTACTCCAACGATGATACACTGACTCTAACTGGTGATAACGGACTTCGTGAGAAGGAAGAACACACATACACTTCACTTACAACTTTATGAACACTATGGACATGAACAAATACTTGTGATTTAATATAACTAAACTTTATTTACATTTAAACTAATACAACTATAACTAACACAACTAATAAGTTACATTCTGTAACCCAGCGGGCGGGCGTCGCCTCAAAACTAAAAGACACTACATGTCCATAAACAAGACACGTTTTCACGTCTCAACGAATTGATTTCGACTCTTACATGTTAACTCTCACGAGTATCTAATCCGACTATCTAAAACAAAACGCTATCTTCAGGACAGGATTATCTTAGGGGTACGGGGTGCATAGGCTAGGTCATCCAAAGTCACGCACGTATACATAATCATTTCTAGACTAATGATAAACAAATAAATGTCGTGACTATCATAATACAATATGAATTTCTAAACTGAATTTTGACTTAAATAGATAAACAGAGTTAAAATATGAATATTGTAACTATAATTTGGAAAAGTTTATAAAAAGTTATTTATCTGTTATTGCGCTTACCGTCGTCTTATTGCACTACTATGTATATAGACTGTAGAAAAATAAATTAACCTAATATGACAGATAAACCATTAAATTATTATTAATTTATAGAAGATATAATAATGAATTTATATTTATGGAACAAAGAATTTAACATTCTTTAATATAAGTATTTACATAAATTTTCGATAAATAATATTTAGATGATTTTTTTCTTGTAACTACTACTTCCGGTTGTCCAATTGTTACCAAAACTTAATCAACTCTTCCCATTATTGTTAGATTGAAGAATCCGTATTTAAAAATGTCTTAAAGTCTTATAGTATTTGAGATATCGTGAATCCAACATCCACACACACATCCACACACACACATACGGACATCATCGTAAAAATGTTATAATCGGATTCTAGGGACCTTAAAACGTGCTTATTCACTAAAATCTGGATATGCGATTTTTAGCATGAATATAGTAATACTTCTCTTAGCGAGAGGTAAAAAGTGGACGACTCCATTATTCTATTTTTGATCCTCCTGCCTAATTTGCTCATCCAAATTCAAATCCCATCCCGTGCACAAATTCCTCAACAATGTGAACAAACCTACAAGCAATAGAAAAAAACCGAATGTGTCTGGTCCACGTTTTGTTGGTCGTGTTGTGTGGTTAGAGTTTTTTCCAAGCTTGTTAAACAAGCGCGACATCACAGGGGTTTAGCCGCTGCTCGCTATCTTCATGCAGAAGACATCATCATGTCTACGGGAATAATATACCTACCTTCTATACCTGAGCTGTGCGGCTCTGCAGGTAGGTATATTATAAAATGGAGTAAGATCTGCCGTGGGATTTTCAATGAAGGAAAAAAATGAGGTTGCGATATGGTGTAAGTGGCTCGTTGATAAAGATTATGAATGGAATTGGAATTGTTTTAAAAAGAATAATAAAAACAGGGCCGGTCCAAGTCACAGGCAAGCCAGGCGACCGCCTGGGGTGAAATTGGTTTAAGGGCGACATTTTTTGGGACAATTTTTTTGCAAAATAAATTAAAAATCAAATTATAAGTTTATTGACTCGTCCAGTGTGTAGCTTTAATCATAATGCTGACAATTCCAGTTGCAGTAAACATATTTTTTTACGTTATACTAAGAAAGAAGAAAGGTTAAATGCGTTGGCGATTTTATCAATTAAAAACATTGTCATATGAAATACAGAAGTAATTGTTGTTCAGGAAATCTACTGAAAAATACTCCCAACATAAAAAAATTGTAACAAAAGCTTTTATACGGAATCCTGTACAGAAAAATACACTGATGCAACAGCCCCTCGCCAATTTGGTAAAAGGCGACATATTTTGGTTTTTGACATTTTTCTTGAAAACGGTGATCCGTATCGGAATTTTATACAAAACAAGATTCTTATATTTTTTACCTAGGAACCGTTGAAGAGTTAAATTAGATTTTCCAAATTGTAAAATAATGAAAAGTATTTATACCGAGCCTTATACCTACACTGAGAAATATTTTTTCTTTCTCTATATACAGGATTAATCACGGAAGAGTTATTTTGAAAGTCCGTTTGTTTGCAACTTTGCAACCCAAAATACTAATGACAACAGACCATATTTAATTATTTAATGTCAAAATGACAGAACCATCATTAGGCAGTCAAAGCAATCGTGAATTAAATATTCTATTTTTTTTAAGAGAGGAAGCTAGACGATGTTGTAAATTGTATTTCGCATTGCACACAAACGGATTTTGAAAGTAACTCTCCCGTGACTAATCCTGTATGTGGTAGTAGACAAAAATAAAAAGACTCAAAAGAAAAAATTCTCTGTATTTTAAATATCCAAAATATTTTCAAAAAAAATTCATTCAGATTAAGATTCTGTGATTGTTCGTAACTTATGTACACAAATCGCCTCTTTTCTAATTTTTGTACCCATATAATCTAAACAAAATTGTAATAAATGAGGGACGCAATTTACAATTTTCGCCCGGGGCACTCAAAAGTCTCGGGCCAGCACTGATAAAAAGAATATGCCATGTGTTTTATTCACGCATTGAAACGAGTGTTTTACGGAATAATAGCTTTCATTTTGGCAACATTTAAGTAGCGGTTACAGTTTGACAGGCGAGATGAAACATAAACGCTACTTGTCAAGCCACGAGACATGCTGATAATAATGATTCAACATTGCACAATACTCAACTCTCAAAGCAATCATTTGCACGAAGGGCTTCGCACAATGCCACTGAAAGAAATACAACCACCACGATGCTAAATTTTATCTTAAATATTGGGATTTGCATTAAATATAACTGAAAAATGTCAGATTTGATTTTAATAACATATTTCGTTATAATTTTAATACATATATTTTTGGAAGTATACTTCATTATTATTATTATCGTTTAAGTCCGATATTTTAAAAATATTTAAATAATATCACGACATATTACCCATTGCTGGGTGTGTTAAATCTGCTTTATTCACAGATATCTGTAATGATGATGACAAATCAAAAATTCGAAAACCTCCATCAAAAAATTATTAACTATGTTCATTGAAATGAAAGTGCAAGTATTTTGCATTACTGTAAAGCTAATTTAAAATATCAAACCATGGCAGTGAAGTTCCCCCCAACTTTGCAATAATTATCGATCTACATATAATTAATAATAAATATTTCCTTCATTCAATCTCCTGCGTAACTATCATACTTTTTACCTTCCGTCACCTTTAGGTAAGGAAGGTATTGTCTTTGGTCAAAAAATTCGGTAGTGAGTTTTTGATGAATAAGCACGTTTTGAGGTCCCTAGAATACGATTTTTCTATTTTTACGATGATGTCTGTATGTGTGTGTGTGTGTGTGTGTGTGTGTGTGTGTGTGTGTGTGTGTGTGTGTGTGTGTGTGTGTGTGTGTGTGTGTGTGTGTGTGTGTGTGTGTGTGTGTGTGTGTGTGTGTGTGTGTGTGTGTGTGTGTGTGTGTGTGTGTGTGTGTGTGGATGTGTGTGTGTAACAAAATTTTCGTCTACGATAACTCTAATACTCCAATTCCAAAAATTATAATTCTTTCGCATTCCTCTTCGTTGCATCCATATGAAGAGCTGATTAGATTTTGGTTATAATTGGTCAACCGGAAGTACCCTCATTTGAAGATTTTAACAGTTTTTCTTGAAAAAACGATGTTAAATATCATTTTTTCACATTTAATGTTATTATAAATATTAAAGAACATTGTATTCTCTATACGATTTGACTACATTTTATACTTCATATTAAATGGATATAGAGTTATAAAATTATAAACAAATTAAATTTCATAAATTAGCCAGCTATGCTAGAAACAGCTACTATATTAAGAAAATTCTGATTGAAAGATGTCAGTGTCAAGTGCAGTGACATATTCGTAGTATATTTATGTTACAATTTTACTCGAAATATAGGATCTTTTTTCTCGAAACTTTCTGTATGGAATTTGTATAAAATACATACAACTGTCGAATGGTAATGTACATACAAGAAATTTAGAATCTTTTGCAAGGAATTTTCTGTATGGATTTTATAGAAAATTCATACGCATTTACGAAAATTCTACCAGTAGGTACCGTATCTACCGACTGTGTTCGAAAACACGAGTGGTAAAAGGTTACCGTATTCGAAAATTGTTCAATAGCTATCAAATCCTTCTACCGGATTCGTGAAGGATCTAATCTCAATAAAAGGTACTGATGCAAAGCGAAGCACGCGCGTTAAAAGTGGAAATGTGTTCAAAATAGGACTCTGCTCAGTTTGTTAACTACGTCAAATTTCTAACCTGTTTCAAATTTTCAAATTTTTTCATAGGTTATGTATCTACCCTGTTTACCACTTGCGTTCTTAAAATATCGATTCCGGTAGCTATAAGCTGTTTACCGGTAACAGTGCACCGGTAGAATTTTCGTAAATACCTCATATAACTGACGGAAGGTAATGTGCTGGCCACATCAGATTTTTAATAATTGATTACCTTGTTGCAATTAATTATTAATTTTTTGGTAGGTATTGATAATAACTGGTGTTATTATAATTGAATATCATCATTGCGAAATACAACTACAAATTTGTAATGATTAAAGGACAGATTACTCACTGCCACTGGCAATCTAAACGCGACAGGTACCGTTTATCAATCTGATAATGAGATACTCGTAATATCTTGCCTTTCATCAGTTAAAGACACAACTTCCGTTCCACACTATTACAATTATGAAATTTAAACCCACAGGACAACTGATTCGTGATTACCGAGAAAAAGAGAAAGAAACATTGAGTTCTACCGACACAAACGACTCTCAAACAATAACTAAGCGTCTAAAGCGACTGAAATTTTCAAAACAAGAAAGCGAGAATAATAAGCCAATCTGTAAGACCTGTAAGCAAATCTGTAAGGCCTGTAACATTTATTCCCGGAATAATCCCTAAAGTTTTATTCTCAGTATAATGTAATAAGACGAGGGTAAGAGTAATAACAGATAAATAACTTTTTTATATTTTGCGTTGATAATGAAGTCATTACGATACGCAATTGCGTATCGTAATGACCTTCATTTCGATACTCAATTTTTTGTTTTAGACGGTTGGTACTAGATGACGTTTCTTTAACCCATTTTTACCTAATTTATTTTTAGTTAATTGACAATTCATTTTAATAATATAATGTTGATATTACTATTTTTTTTTATTTAGGGAAGATTATTTACATGAAAATGTACAAATATAATCACAAATTGAGTAAGTAAATGTTAATATAATGTTCGAATTAGTCCACATAGATGGACCTAGTAGTACTAAAAATTTGTAGATTGAACCTTTGAACGATAGAAATTTATTTTTAATTAATTTTAAAGCAAGTTTTAGTTCAAATATAAGAAAAAATAAAAATTTGCTATACACTGAGGCTGAAAGGGTTAAATTGTCAAACGTCAAAGCTGGAAGATAAGAAATTTCAAAATAACCTCAAAACTTCTTTTACTTATTAAATCACTTTATTTAATGAATATAATAATAATAATAATAATAATAATAATAATAATAATAATAATAATAATAATAATTACATATTTTCGTCATACTTTGCATTTCAAAATAAGCAATCAAAACATTCTCTGTTACGCCTTTGACATTATTTTCTTTACACCATGTGTCAAAATTTGCAAATTCTTTCTCATAAATCTCGCGCGATTTTTTAGGAAGTAGATTATTTACTGTAGTCTTAGCTATATTACGTAGCTCAGGCGGAGTGCAACTGATTTCATCTTCCATGATTACACTAAATTCACTTAAATTTGTTCGTAAATATTGAAATGACATGAACTTTCAAATAATAATTGAATGTGGTCAATTCAATTCAATGTTACCAACTACAACATTTCACTTAGAAAATTTCCCTAAATCAACTCTGTTTAATTTAACAGTTTTTTAAAATATTTTAGTTTGTAGAAGGCGCAAAATATAAAAAATAGTATAAAGAACTCATTTTATAAGACTTTCTTTCGCACTTGTCAATTAGAAAACTCGCTAACGCTCGTTTTCTAAATTTTGACGCGTGCGAAAAAAACATGTCTTATAAAACACATTCTTTAAAATACTATTTTATAAACTTTTCTAAATTATAGTTTCGATAATCATATTTGAACTCTGTTTATCTATTTTAGTTATAAAAGTCAAAATTCAGTTTAGATATTCTTAGCGTATTATGATAGTCACGACATTTATTTGTTGATCATTAGGTTTAGAAATTATTATGTATACGTGCGTGATTTTGAATGCCCTAGCCCAGGGGTGGCGAACCAATGGCACACGACACAATATTTTGGGCACGTCACTGATCACAAAATTCTTTATTAGAAATGTTTTCATAAGTTTATTTCAAACAGACGTAGGGCATTCGATTCTTCAATTCCACTGCATCATTCACCAACAAGCCTTGTGTGCTAAGAGTGGTTTAACATCTCTTGATAATGTAATGGCGGTAGTCACAAAAATAGTCAACCTGATCTCGTCGCAGGCTTTAAACAAGCGAAAGTTCGATGCTTTGTTCGATGAAGTCAATTCGGTGTGCAATGGGTTACTGATGTACAATAATGTTCGCTGGTTGAGTCGCGGGAACGCACTTCAAAGATTTATTGATTGCTTGGAAGAAATCAGACTGTTTCTGCAAAATGAGGGAAAAGTTGAAGAATACCCACAGTTGTTGGATGTTATGTGGCTTTCAAAATTGATGTTTTTTACAGACATATGCCAACATTTAAATAAGTTAAACATGAAGCTTCAGGGCATAAATAAAACAATTATCGTCATGATAGATCTCATTCGCGCTTTTGAGGCTAAACTGCAAGTTTTCAGGAACGATATTATCACAAGAAACTACAAGTATTTTCCAAATTTGAAAAAATATATCAACGATTTAGAAATACATGAGAAACCAGACGAAGACCAAGTTACTGCAGAATTTATTTCTGTGATTGATTCTTCAATCAAGGAAGTTTCAGCGAGATTTTCTCAGTTCAAAGAATTATCGGAAATACTCAAGTGTATTATGTACCCTGATGTAACGTCATTTGATAAACTGAATTTGTCCCAATTCGATTGGTTGGAAATTGAAGAATTTGAAATGCAGCTGATTGATTTCCAGTCTAGTTCAATATGGATTCAAAAATTTATTGAAACAAGGAAAGAGTTAGAATTAATTGAAACAGAAAGATTGACAAGTAATATAAGTGAAAATGCTAATAACGAAATTTTGGAAACATGGAATGCGTTACCAGACATTTAATTGTTTGAAGAAGCTGGCTCATGCTATTTTAACAATATTTTCATCAACCTATACCTGTGAGTCATTATTTTCAGAGATGAATCACATTAAAGACTCTGTTAGAAACCGTTTGACAGATGACTCCAGTTCAGCATGCATTCTGCTAAAAGTAACATCTTACAACCCTAACATATGTTATTTGTCATCTAATCTGCAACAACAGAAGTCACACTAATTTTACTTTAATTTAAATTACGCGTATAATTGAAACATTGCAAAATATTCCTACTTTTTTGTAGTAAATAAAGAGTTTTGAGTTGATAGTATTTATTACTATTATTTTCCCAATAATCACAAAGTCAAAATTATTTGATGGCACGTCTATAACCTCATTAAACATTTCTTTAGAAAAATGGCACGTTGATACGTAAAGGTTCGCCATCCCTGCCCTAGCCTATGCACCCTGTATCCCTAAGTTCATACTGTCCTGAAGATAGCGTTTTGTTTTTATATAGTCGACATTAGATACTCACGGAGTAAACATGTAAGAGTCTATTAGTTCGTCGAGTTGTGAAGACGTATATTGTTGACGGAACATGTAGTAATCAGAGGTATATTTGAAAGCATAAACAATTGTAGTACCAAAATAATTTTAATGATTAACTACATCTACATGTTGTAGCCGTATTAATATTTCATTACCTCTTTCGATAACTGTTTAAAATTCACAACATTTTCTCCTTATTCCCGGTAAGAATTTAACAATTTAATAGTTTCGGATGAAGTCGCTAATTTGCCGACCAATTTCCAAGATGAGCCACGATGATGCGCTGTCATTATTTTTATTAAACATCGTCGAAACTTCACCGCCGATCTCCGTTGCTCAAAGTCATTTTTTGCCCGCGTTCGAAGTATAGTTTTTGTCTGGTCTCCTACTGCTACACTAGATCTGAAACTTGATAAGTCATTGTACGGTTCGTTCCTTCTAGGAAGCGCAGAATAGCGAGCTAATTTATTGTTAATGCGTTTGTCAATTTTGATGGAAAGGTGGAGTTTTTTGTGGTATTGTTTAGCGAGATTCCAACGTGACTTCGTAATTATACTTGTGGCTAAATGCAACAACAACCAATGCTAATTTTTAACCAACTGATTAAGGGTGATTAACGAACAATTAACTAGTATTATTACCTCCCGCCAATCTACATGCAAGCAAGGGAGGTAATGTTTTCGGTCAAAAAATTCGATAGTGAGTTTCAGTTAATGAGCACGAATTAGGGTCCCCACAACACGTTTTCACTATCTTCATAATGGACTAATTGCGCGCCATTTTTACTTCCTTGTACAAAGTAAAGGGAGTATTGTATTCGCGAAAAATTTCGGTTTTCAGATTTCAACGGAAATATCCATTTTGACCATCCCTGAATCCATTCTGACTAATTTCGTCGTGACGTCTGTACGTACGTACGTATCTCGCATAACTCAAAAACGGTAAGCCGTAGTTGAAATTTTGTATTTAGGACTTCTATAACATCTAGTTGTGCACTTCCCTTTTTGGTCATTACATAATTTCCTGAAATGGTACTTTATTTGAAGCCTATAATAAATTTGAATGACTATTTCACTCATAAATATATAAACCACTCCAAATTCAAGATTTTACATAGTTACCAAGTTTCATTTCGACAAAACACCGTCACAATAGTATATTACTAACCGAGGTGGAAAGTGTTTCATTGTCGAGGGCGAAGATAGTTAACCAAGGCGCGAAGCGCCGAGGTTAACTATAGCCCGAGACAATGAAACTTTTCACCGAGGTTTGTATACTATTTTATTCACAATCTAAATAAAAAATTAATATTTGATATTTAAATAATAATAACCTAACATAAATAAACGAATGGTCTGAGATTGTTCATTTGTCACTTGAACTGTCAGTTTGATTTCTAACCTTAAATATTGATTTCATTCATTACTTTTATTATTTACAAGTTTATTCCATATTTTTATCATATAAATTGTAAAGATGCTTTGTTTATATGTAAATACCCATCATTGATACGCATTGATCTCTCAAAGCGGGGGGCAGCTATTTCCCGCCTCGAGGTTGGAAAGTATAGCGTGAGTATAGCTGAGGTTGGAAAGTGTCAACTTTCCAACCCCAGCTATCTTCAGGTTATACTTTCCAACCTCTTGGAATATGAGGTTAACAATAACTAACTTCCCAACTTTTTAAAAGTCAGAAATCGTCATATTACTAACCGATTGTGAATAAAAATTTTTTCGCGCTCTTTAAGCCAATAAGATGTCGTATTTTTACAAGTAAGTGAATTTTGATAAGCGAAAATTTTTTGACGTTTTAGAAACATATTGTTTACATACCTGTCAGAATCTGTATAATTTCAGTGTTACAAGTTTTTATTAAAAACGAGTCGATTCGAACAGGAATATATTTAAAACGCTGAAAAAGCAAACTGAAACATAATACCACTAAACACAATAAGACTTACAAAATTTTTGTTAAGAAAAAAATTATATAAATGATTATTTTGGAAATAGTCATCCGAATACCATTCGTGGTTAAATTTTATCCTGGAAAATTTTTCCGATTGCTTTACTCGAGCCTGTTGCCAATTTATCTCGTGACATTGAGCAAAAATCACTCGTTTGACAACTCGTAATTTTTTGTCAATGTCACTCAATAAATTGCTAGGTAACCGGCTCTCGTAACAATCTGAAAAAATTTCCGGCAAAAATTTACCACATGATATTATATATGAAAAACTATTTTAAAATATAATCCAAAACTTTTATATAAGACTTATATCAATTGGAATAACAGCAGATTTTGGTTAAAACAGGCTAACCGGAAGTGATATATTACCTGAAGTTGTTAACAGTTTTCTTGAATAAAATGGTTTCATTTTGATTTTAGGAATAAATGCTTCAAATAAGAGTTTTAGGGAATTAAATTCTGCGTTTAGCACATCAAGTATTATTAAATTAGCCCTTTGTATAAGCGAGATATGGAAATTTAAAACTTATATACTTTTTGATCTTTGTAATGAAGCTTGCTATGGATTAGTACAAAAAATAACAAAAAAAATAAAAAATAGATGTTAATGTCAAATTACGTCAAATACGTGCAATTTTGTAATTGAGTCTATACTTCATATTAGTCTTGCGTACAAGGAAGTTGTGTGGTGTCAACATCAGATTTTTTATTTAATATTTTTGAAGAGACGATAAAAACTTGCTACCCATATTTTTTCTATTGGCAAAATTTTCATTAATTGGCCAGAAAAAAAATATGAAATTTTAATATTTAAATTACCGCCACGTATGACGTAGAATTACGCCGCACCAATGAATGGCCGTAAAGCAATAACATCGGTACGTCCAATAGCAACGGCATGTGCAGGTAATTTAAACATGACAGATCATCTGTTTGACGTTTGAATAATAGTTTGGAGGTTAATATTTTCGTTTGGCATTTATATATAAGCTAAGTTAAAATCCTTCAAAATTCTGCTTAACAAATCGAAATACGTAATAAAAGTAACAGAAACCACGCAAATTGTAAATAATAAAAAAGAGACACAGTGACAGAAAAATTAACTAATGTCAAAATCAAATTAAAACTCGCACTCGCTCGCCATCTACGGGTTACATTCTTAAATATGCATCCCTTTCTCCAGTTCAAAATAATGACGTCAAAGAAAATCTTCTTTCTGAATTTATTAAAAAACATATAATTACCACGCAAGTAGCCTATTATATCTGTCTGACTGTATGTGTGTATGGCGATTTTTTCATCCACGATAACAACTGACCCCTGTGGTGCACTCTACACGCCAGCAATGAGTGCCCGTGACGTGACGCCTGGTAAACGCCCCCACGGTACAAATATGTCATCGTCATCACCGAAATCTGTGTACAAAGCTGATTGGCAAACCCAGCAATGGGTAATAAACCGTGATGATATTTAATTTATTTTATTTTATAACAACTCTCAACAATATCGCTTAGTAAACGCGTCTAATGAGAAAAGAATGTATCTTGAATATAGGTATTTATTTAATGTGATCGTTTACCACATTTTAAATTTTTATAGCATAATTTATTCTGATAAGAATTAAATACAGCTATTACAAACACATTTACTCTGTAATGAGACCTTTCATCATTATTTTGAACGGCAATACATGATGTATTTATACTGCTAGTTGTCTGGATTGAAATAATCTCCTCGTATACCCGCACTCTTGCTAAACGAAGAGATATACTCTTATAATAAGTGGGCAGACGTTAAAACGGGTCCGAGATACCGGACTCCGCTGATTTCAGTTGGCTTTGTCTCAAGACTTTTTTGTGGTTCCTTTGTTTCGAAGAAAGTAGGGGCCACCCGCAATATACGAAATTCATTATTTTCATAACTTGAAGACGTCACTTCCATATGAGGGTGTATTTTATATATATATATATATATATATATATATATATATATATATATATATATATATATATATATATATATACAGGGTGTAAATGAAATAAGTGCATTAAATTTAACCAGTAATGTAACTGGACGAGAGCAACAATATTTCTTAATAACTTTTTTTCTAAGTCTTTTAGATTTTGAGTTAAAATTCTTTAAAGATTTGCTGCATATTTCGTTACCCGCTCATGGAGAACAAATGGCTGCTGCCGTATTTAAGTCGGATACAAACAACTCAAAAATTGTCGGTTATCGGTTACACTTACAGTCACGGTAATTAATAAACGAATCAAGGGAAATAACATTATTATTCATTAATACGTAATAGTACAGTTTTTAAAATAAAGAAATTAAAATTTTGGATAACAAAATCATAAAGTTGTGTATTAAACCAGGATTTTTAATCACCTGTGAATAGTGTGAATAGAGGAAGACAAGGAGGGACGAGGAAGAGCAAAAGCGTAGTTGTTAGGTTATGAGATGATTATTTATCGTCGACAAATCATAATAGTTTAAATAAATTATTCAAAAAATGTAAGTACAAACTTTTGTCCATTTAAAAGAGGTACATGAGTACCAATAATAGTCGTCCATTTATTGTTCCCCAAACATTTTTTAATGAAAATTTTTACAGCATTTTTGTCTGTCGAGATGTGTATAGTGCATAATAAATACACTTTCCCAAGTAAATTCAGTCTCATTGATGAACATTATGAGCCATTCCCAAATTTGAAGTCTGTTATGTGCTGAAAACATAGAACTTTTTGCACATGTTATGGATATAACTGTTGCTTTTTTAAAAATTGTCATATGTGACACTCCGTATTATGATGTGATAAAGATGTACAAGATTAACGAATGTGCGAATATTAAGAACAGAATGATTTGGTGATGATTTGGAAACGCTCCGTGTAAATGCGTTGGCAACTCCATGACACTGTCTTTATGTCAACCGTGATGTCAAGTGAAATGTACTACAGATACGAGTAAAAAATAAATAAATAAACCATAGGTAAGTAATTACAATGTCTGTGTACTCGCATTTTGACAGAATTTTACCTTATAAACAAGTTTATTACTAATGTCAAAATTTAATTGCAACAATTGACAAGACTGTCAATTGCTAAAACAAAATTTTCATAGCTAGTGCTACTGCATTCAATTATCACAAAAATATTTGGAACGACTCGTCAATTTACGGGGTGGTAAAAATGCTAAAAAAATATGCGATTTCGAGAAAAAGTTATTAAGAAATATTGTTGCTCTCGCCGAGTTATATTACTGGTTAAATTTAATGCACTTATTTCATTTACACCCTGTGTATAATTATTGTAACGTTTTTATTTATATGGGTGAAGTGTAAATATTAGACCATTATTAAAAACTAATTAAGACTAAAACTATAATTAACTTGATAACACTAACACTATTTACTTATTTAACCAATTAACACTACTATTTATTTCCACGATATTACTAATTATTTATTTCATTATGCTCTGTTCTATTTAAGCCGTTCAGTTGATGGCACTGGCAACAGTGCAAATCTGAAGTAGCCGAAATTACATTGGGTAAACTTGTCTCTTGTCTCTACTGTCAGCCAATCAGAAAGGTCAAAACCATTCCCTATGCTCCGCAATACTGAATGGCTTAAATGGAACAAGGTATACGCGTTCCAATCTTAGACTGCCGCTCTGTTGTAGACTCTTGTAGACTGTTTACGCGATATTTATATCACTATATTTATGTCACTATATACTTACATCATGTTCAACTGTCCGCCTAGCGACCTCCACAGCGTCTATATACTCAACTGACTCAACAGCGTCTGTATATTCAACTGTTCGGACAGAAGTCACACCCTTCACATCACTGTCTGTCTATTTATGTAACTCTCTCTCTTCCACAGCCTCAGTATCACAAACTACCCGTATGCCACAATTCTTCAACACCAATGCCGAGTATCCACTCCAACTCGCTGTTACTGTCCTTGTATACCTAGCTTCACAATACTGAGTATTCACATCCACAGCTCTCCTAGTCTACCAGTAACTTCTCGAGTACCTACTCCACTCGACACTTTACTGCATATGCTCACTACGATACTCCTGTGCTCACTAACACTCTATGTGAATATCTCTATGTCTCTGAATGTAACTAACTAACTCTCGAGCATAGCTACGTCCCTTTTATACAGCTGTCATTACCTTCTAGAAAAGCTCTAGAATGTTCGACCGCATAATAACAATGAACACAAAAGGTTCAGGCGACCGCAAGTAATTAAACACGTCGTGACCTGTTTGCTTCCGTAGCCCAGGCGACTAGCGCGATTGAGTCATCGCTGTAAACAGACACTCGCTCATTTCTGCGGCGTCGGCGGGCGTTCCACGTTACAATAATAATATTAAATGGTGGAATACTTTAAATAACATAGAGTATGTTTATATCGACGTCCTTAATCGGATTTAAGTGGATTTAAGATTAGAAATCGTATTTAAGAAAACGGTGTAAACGATCTGCATTGGATATAGAATCGGATTCTAAATCGACTTTACCAACGAGATTTATACATAAATCCGATTTACTTTCGCCAGATTAACAGCGATTTTTTGACATTAATCCTGGAAAGAAAAATAATTGATTTGTTAGATGAAAAATCTAAGTCAATGTGAAGTCAAAATAATGTTCTACTCATTCTATGCTGCTATGTCAACAGTGTCACTAATATATTCATATATAATATCATAAGTGGTAAATTTTTGCCGGAAAAATTTTCAGATTGTTACGAGAGCCGGTTGCCTAGCAATTTATTGAGTGTCATTGACAAAAAAATCACGAGTGGTCAAACGAGAGATTTTTGATCAATGTCACGAGACAAATTGGCAATAGGCTCGAGTAAAGCAATCGTATTGGCAATGGTATTCGGATGACTATTTCCAAAATAAAAATCAGGTAATCATTTATATAATTTTTTTCTTAACAAAAATCTTGTAATTTTTATTGTGTTTAGAGGTATTATGTTTCAGTTTGCTTTTTTAACGTTTTAAATAGATTCCTGCCCCAATCGACTCGTTCTTAATAAAAACTGATAACACTGAAAATATACAGACTTTGACAGGTATGTAAACAATATGTTTCTAAAACGTCAAAAAAATTTCGCTTATCAAAACTCGTAAAAATACGACATCTTATTGGCTTAAAGGGTGCAAAAAAATTTTGTGATGGTGTTTTGTCGAAATGAAACTTAGTAACTAGGTAGAATCCTGAATTTGGATTGCTTTATATATTTATGAGTGAAATAGTCAATTAAATCCACAGTAAATTCGAATATACTTGATCGCTTTAAATTTTTCTGGTATAAACAGTCAAGATTTAGGATTTATTTAAATCCGATTTGATTAGAAATTGGATTAAGGACTTTGATATAAGCTTACTGATATACAGTTTCTTTGTAAGTTTACAATCTAGGTATATTTTAAAACTAGTCGAAAGAAATTTGTAGAAATATCCCCCCATTTGTTAGGAACGATTGGGTTCCTATTATTTTTTAATATTTTTATTAAATATTTATAACATAACGTAATAGCTTAATACGTTAATCTATCATTCTTCCAAAGTCTAAAGATCGAACTGTTTATCATCAATAGGTATAATTAAATTGGGATGAAAACATCTTGCCCAAGGTCAATTTTCAAATTCTTACACTAAGCAGACTCCACGACGCCTGGCTGCTAATCACAGATTGGTTTCTGCCTCTTACCATAACTCATTATTTTACAAAATTGGTTTTTGAATAAATCCCCCGGGCAAAACGGACATCGCCAAAACAGGACTGCATAGTTCGTTTATTTTCCCATCGGATGAGAGGTGAATTTTTCATTGATTTATAGGCAGAGATATGCAATTTGAATGCATGAGAGAGTTCAAGATTTATTGTTTTAATTGACTGCATCTGCTTCAAAGGATAGAAAATAAAAATTCGTAAAATGGACAGTCTAAAATAATTAATGGTTACTGTGATTTACTGGCATATGTAATTTCGAATTTTAACTGGCATAAAAATGACACCTGTGGCGCACTCTCCACATCAGGAATGGGTGCCCGTGGGGTGACGCCTGATAAACGCCCGTACGGTACGAATATGTCACCATTATTACCGATATCTGTGTGTAAAGCAGATTGGCACACCCAATAATGGATAATATGTCGTGTAGATATACAGGTTGAGTCTTTGAAATCTTCGATATCTCTTTGTCGTTAGAAATAGAGCATAAATTTATTAACAGAATTTAATCGTCTACTCAAGGAGTGTAACATAAAATTATTTTCATATATACAGGGTGTTGCATTACGACTCGGCGAGAATTGTTTCTCTTTTTTTAAATGGAACATCCTATATATTTTCATACAGATTGAATTGTATTTTATTCACCTGTACGCACATATATATTTTTTAAATTTTCCTCGGCGTTGTCAAGTTATTCCGTTTTTTTATGTAAAAATGACCAAATACACGCATTGCTTTATAAAGGCGTACTAAAGTTATTTTAATAATAAAAATTAAGAAAAAAAATTATGTACAACTATAACTATAGGTACTCTATGTTCTCATATAATTTTTTTAAATATAATTATACAGGATGTTCAATAAAGCCAATCAAATTTACTCAATTTCAAATGACTATAATTCGTCATTTTAAAATGGATCATCCCATATTTTATTATTCAGTTGGGTTTCTTTTTATGTTATCTTTCTATGTTATTAAGGGTATCCTATGCCTAAAACCAATAATTTCGAAGTTATTCACCATTTTTGTCTAAATTTATTTAAATTATATATAGTATACGATGGAAATTGTGTTTTTACTTTCCGTCACCTTTAGGTAAGGAAGGTACTATCTTTGGTCAAAAAATTCGGTGGTGAGTTTTTGATGAATAAGCACGTTTTAGGGTCCCTAGAGTACGATTTTACTATTTTTACGATGATGTCTGTACGTGTGTGTGTGTGTGACAAAAAAATTTAATACGATAATTCTAATACTATAATTCTAAAATTTATAATTCTTTCGTGTTCCTCTTCGTTACCGGAAGTACCCTCATTTGAAAATTTTATCATTTTTTCACATTTAATGTTATTATAAATATTAAAATAGTATATTATGTGGCAAGTGTGTGAAGCTGAAGTTTTTACATGAGGGTGGAGATTGCGACACGAGCCGAAGGCGAGTGTTGCAAACCACCCGAATGTAAAATAGGCTTCACACACGTGTTACATACTATACTTTTTCTACGACCTTGCAATAAAATATAATTTTTTCTTCACAATGTCATTCTTTTAACGTAAAGCCTCTGCATTAGTGATTTGTGTAACCATGTTTACCAACGGTACGGGGGTTTAACAGCTTTATTTTATTAAAACACAAGTCATTTTGTAATATTTAAAATAATGAACACAATTTTTCATTTCAGAACGTGGTTTAATAACAAGATTGCTATAACCTGTAATATCATAAAATTTGTATTAGATTGCTTAGAAATTTTTTATTTATTGCTTTTGAATGCTTGTTGGACTTAGGTTTATATTTAACACAAAGTTGTAAATTTAGAATTACAAAATTTATTTTATTTATATAAATTAATTACACATTTCTCATGAAGTTGTTATTTCTTCGGACCATTTACCATCACATGATTTACGTATATATATATACTGATATTCATTGAATGTGTTTAAACTGAATTATTTACTTCACGCACAGTGTGCGTGAAGTAACACTTCACGCACAGTGTTCAAAAAATCAAACTTCACACATGAAAATTAATACGTGAAGTACCCACTTCACGCATGGCAGTAGAAAAAATATTTTATTCTCTATACGATTTGAATGCATTTTATACTTCATATTAAATGGATATAGAGTTAAAAAATTATAAAGATATATTAAGAAAATTCTGATTGTAAGATGTCAGTGTCAAGTGCAGTTGACAGAATGTATGTGTTATAATTTTACTGGAAATATAGGATCTTTTGCTAATAACTTTCTGTATGGAATTTGTATAAAATACTTACAAGTAATGTATAAGAAATATAATCTTTTGCAAGGAACTTTCTATATAACATTTATACAAAATACATAGAGGTAATGTGCTGGCCACATCAGATTTTTATTAAGAAACAATTGCAATAATGGAGAGTAGTTTGCATTAGTCAATAAATAAAACTGTTTATTTTTAATATTTGTGCGATTAGGTATTGATAGTTCTTCTTGCACAAAATTCATATGAATAAATTATTATTACCTAATCGCAATGTTAAAATTGGATTCCAAGGGCCTTAAAACGTGGTCATTTATCAAAATCTCGATATGCGATTTTTAGCACGATCCCTATACCTCCCCTACCTCCCCAAGGGTAGCGGGAGTTAATATGAAGCGAAATTTTAAATAAATTGTTCGTGTACTAAAACTATTAACATTATTAAAAATTCTACACTAGACATATATACAAATAGATAGGTACTCCATAGTTGTATGAAACTGAAAAATATGTTGAATGACATGAAAACTTTAGATAAATTCAGTGTTTTCAAACATCTAATCGAGAAAACAAAACTTTTTAACTTTCCTTTGTAATTTTGGTGTACCAATTTTCTGTAATAGAATAAGGTAAAGGTATTATTAAATCAGTTAGTTTATTATTAAAATTTCCAATAAAACTATTAGAAAAATTCCCCATCCCAAAATTCCTGCGTCCAATTAATTGTGCTGGGCAAAATTAACAGCAGTATATAATTAAGTCATCCATGGTGGAAATTCTAGGAATCATCGTCTCCCTCAGAGCTGCGCGCACTACATCATAACAGGCGCTGGGACCACATATATCTCCATGTAGGAGAGTATAATAGTCTCATCTCTCTCATACGCATATACACATGCATTCCAATTCTCAGAACAACTGAATAACGCTATTAGGGATAATTGCAATACAACATTGTGATTGCTTTATGGATTATCAAAACTTAATTGGAATTATAGTTATCATACACGTGCGTCATATCATACGTCATGGAGTACGTCATAGTTACAATTGAAGATTGTGAAAGGATGACGGTCGATAAGACATTTTTAGGCACTGAATGTCATTATGAATTTATTTATTTTGTAAGACAATTAAATATCAATAGAAATTTGATCAAAATTTATATTTGTTATTATGAAATAATGTCCGATGGAACATTATCTTACTGAGACTCATTTATTTTATTACGAGAACTGAGATAAAGTAGTAAAATGTACCAGTTTTAAAGAATATATACCGTGTGTCCCAAGCAAACTTTGACATAGGCGTTTAACATGCTTAATTTTAAGCCGGACACTTTTTATTCACAAAAACGCCTATGTCAAAGTTTGTTTGGGACACGCGGTATATATATATATATATATATATATATATATATATATATATATATATATATATATATATATATATATATATATATATATATATGTATATGGTGCCCCAGGACGAGCTTACGCTATCGTTATTTTAAAAAGCAATTCAATATTATTTTACGAAATTTGGTATCTAGGGGTTTTCCGATATGCCCATTTCAGCTAAAATATTTTCAAAACAGTAGCACTTTCGGTTTCATCAAAAGTAGACCCCATTTTTACCTCCCGCTACCCTTGGTAAGGGAGGTATAGAGATCGTGCTATAAATCGCATATCGAGATTTTGGTAAATGACCACGTTTTAAGGTCCCTAAAATCCAATTTTAACATTTTCACGATGATGTCTGTGTGTATATGTGGATCCTCCACTCTAACTCAAATACTATCATTCGGAAAGTGTATTTCGAACTTTTTCTGTAATGGAAAAACCCCATTAGATTTTGGTGAAAATTGGATAACCGGAAATGGCACTTTACTAGAAGCTCAAAATGGATGTTCTTCGAAAAATACCTTTAAATGTTATTTTTTCGAGATTAATGTTATTATAAAAATTAAAGATTATTAAATTTTCTATAGATCTGCATTAATAATAAAATTATCTGTAATTTAAATCCCAGAGCCTACGCTTTAAACAAACAAAACGCAGTTATTCAAATGTATGTAACTGCCAGATAAATGTCACTATCAAAGAACTAATCATTTCAAAATAATATTAGTAACGTTTTAAAAAGAAAAAAGTAAATAGAATAATAGAAAAGGAATTCAAAATAGTTTCCAGCATAAATATATAGGTATGTATTTAGACTAATAAAAATTAACGATTGACAAAAATGTTTAAGCTAATCCTCATTTTTGGATTAGTGAATTCTATTTTATCCCGGTATTTAAAATTTAATCTTCATTTTATTCTAGCACCTGTGACTCAATGGTTAGTGCAACGCCTCATGTCATCAGTCCCCTCGGGGCTCTGGGTTCGAATCCCACTAAGGCATAGATTTGTGTGAATGTGAACCCACTCTGTAATTGGGATTTAATCCTATTGTGGGGTTTAAAAAAAGGTAGTTACTTGGATTAGATTAGGCAATATTTTAAGAAATATACTATCAAAATTAGAGTAAAATTCGCTAATCTAAATATAAAGATTAATTTAATCTTTTTTGTGACTCGGACTGTAAATGGCGGGAGGTATTGTGTTGGCCATACCAGATTTTTACCTTCCGTCACCTTTATGTAAGGAAGGTATTGTCTTTGGTCAAAAAATTCGATGATGAGTTTTTAATCAATAAGCACGTTTTAGGGTCCCTAGAATACGAATTTACTATTTTTACGATTATGTCTGTATGTGTGTGTGGGTGTGTGCGCGTGGGTGTGTGTGTGGGTGTGGGTGTGTGCGCGTGGGTGTGTGTGTGGGTGTGGGTGTGTGTGGGTGTGGGTGTGTGTGTGTGTGTGTGTGTATGTGTGTGTAACAAAAATTTCGTCTGCGATAACTCTATTACTACAATTTCAAAAATTATAATTTTTTCGTATTCGTCTTCATTACATCCATACCTATGAAGAGCTGATTAGATTTTGGTTACAATTGGTCAACCGGAAGTATCATCATTTGAAGATTTTAACAGTTTTTTTTTTTTGAAAAAACTATGTTAAATATCATTTTTTCACATTTGATGTTATTATAAATATTAAAGAATATTTTATTCTCTGTACGATTTGACTACATTTTATACTTAATATTAAATGGATATAGAGTTAAAAAATTATAAAGAAATTAAATTTCATAAAGTAGCCATAGCTTTGGAAACAGCTACGATATTAAGAAAATTCTGAATGAAAGATGTCAGTGTCAAGTGAAATTGACATATTTTGTTTATCTTATAATTTTACTGGAAATATAGGATCTTTTGCTATAAATTTTCTGTATGGAATTTACATAAAATACATGCAACTACCGGAAGGTAATGTACAAGAAATAGAATCTTTAGTCAGGAACTTTCTGTATGAAATTTGTACAAATTATATAGAACTGACATCACATTTTTTATTATGGAAATAAATTCGTTAAAAAATAAGGGTAGTTTGTGTAGCATGTCCTGTGTTGAAAGTTGATAGATTTTTAGTAAAATGAAAAATATTTAAATTGAATGCGTTAGTATTTGTTTATAAATTTGGTTTAGTTGGCTATGAACATGCAGTTTACTGATCCATGTAATATGGATCTGATCCAACGCAGCGAAAGAATACGGCTATGAAATACATGTTTAAAATAGCCATTTCTGTAATTTTATTTTACGCCGTGAATTTTTATCCGGCCCACATACCCACATATTTATTTATAAATTTGAAATGACATTTCAAGAAAAGATAACAATAAAGATAAACATATAAACGTTTCTGAGTATTGCTTACTATAGGTAAATTTCTCAGATGTATAAATCAATAAATTTCATAAAATCAATTAAAAAAACAATTTTATTTTACGATGCGATGTTACTTTAAAGAAAGAAAACAAAACAAATGAAATATTGTATGACATTAACAACTTGGGAGAAACAAGTGAATGCAGTATAATGTGTGCATTACTAATCGATTATGATTATGGTATAGAAATATTTGATATTTATTATCGAAATTTCAATTAAATATTTATTTAGACTGTAAAGAAATGTCATCATCATTCATCACGACATTCGCAAGATAATAAATTTATTTTTTTTTAACAAATTATAAAATCTGTACAAATTGTGAAAAATTTTCTACGTCACATAATTATTGCGTGCCGCCATGTCATCATTACGATATTTATTTTTGTGTAGCTACATTTTTCGTCATGATTCCAGCTATATAAGAAATATGCTCAGAAATATGTAACCTATTTAATTTGTTGTATACGTTGATGTGTTTCCAGAAGTTGAAATAATTTACTTCTGGGAACAGAGCGAGGTACATCGATTCTAATTTCGATACAGCGTCACCCCTCACGTCTCTGCACCCCCTCCCTACCCATAGCCATCGCGGCACTCCCGCGTAGTTTCTTCATTTGTTTCTGTGAATCTGATTGTTCTTTCTTCGATTCAAGTCATCAAATCAGATTTTTATTACGGTGTTTCGAGGAAAGCAAGCAAATAGCTATTATATGAATAATAATCTTTTTAAAATTTTATGATGCCTGGAAAAGGTGGGCGGTAATGGTAATTTAATATAAACTTTTTTATTATGGAGATTTCATTTTTGTCTAAGAAATGTTCTGTATGGAATTTGTACAAAATACATAGAACTGAGGGAAGGTAATGTACTGGAAATATAGAATCTTTCTCAAGAAACTGTCTATATGGAAATTGTATAAAATACATAGAACTGACAAAAGGTAATGTGCTGGACACATCAGATTTTTTAACTATATATTCATTGAATATGAAATATAAAATGTAATCAAATCGTATAGAGAATAAAATATTCTTTAATATTTATAATAACAAAAAATATAGAAAAATGATATTTAACAGTTTTTTCAAGAAAAACTTAAAATCTTAAAATTAGGGTACTTCCGGTGGAGCAATTATAACCCAAGTCTAAGCATCTCTTTACATTGATGTAAAGAAAAGGAATATGAAAGAATTATAATTTTTTGAATTGTAGTATCTGTGTTATCGTATTCGAAAAAATCGTCACACACACACACACACACACACACACACACACACACACACACACACACACATATATATATATATATATATATATATATATATATATATATATATATATATATATATATATATATATATATATACACTTACATACAGATATCATCGTAAAAATAGTAAAATCTTATCCCAGAGACTCTAGAACATGCTCATTCATTAAAAACACACCCCCGATTTTTTTGACCAAAGACAATAGACCAGAAAAGTGTAACGGTCAAATTTAGGCGCCAAATTCAAACTCAGTTCATAATGCTGAGAACCTAATTTTAATCGCCATGATGTATTTCTTACAAAGAAAATTTTACCTCAACTTTAAAAGCCGAGAAATCTCATAAAAGTAAAACTCTTATGCAAAACATTATACGTACCACCTAGAATGATCCTTTATCTCCAGATTCGTACAATAATATTCACATGAACTGTGCACAGTTTATAATTATATAAATAAAAATACAACACTACAAAATTCAATGAACGTATATCTCGATTGGTCCTACAACTTCGGTACGTAGCCAATCGCAGCATAGCTTGTGTTGCACTTGACGTATTTACAGGCGGATAAGGGACTATCCACGACATACGGAATTTTAACTTACACGTAACATTTTATTTCCTAATAATTTTCTTACTCTACCTTTTCAAGGATTTTAAACAGTTGCAATCTATTACTGAATAAACAAACTATCAAATTCTTAACAAGATCTGCTTAATTTCTTTTACAAAATATCTTTTTTTTTTGGCAGTAAAGTCACACTTCCATAAGAAACCTATACTAGGGAGTTCAAACTATGATCTCGCGCCAAAAGCAAATTCTAACCTTACTTTTCTGGTCTTTATCTTCCTTACCTAAAGGTGATAGAAGGTAAAAAATGATAAAGGTAAATTAAAAAGAAATGAACGTACATATTTGAAATGTTATCATACCTACAAGATTATCTGATATGTGACATGTTTTTATCACTTTTGATCTGAAGGTAAAATCAATTTTTCAATTATTAGTAATCAGATTATATAAAAATAACAATGATATGGATAATTTCTAGGAAATAATATACTTTATATACATAATTTCATAATTACATGTGAGCTCAAACGCGTAATAATTCGGTCCCGCGATCGGGACTCTAGTTACACCCATAATAAACAGAAAACAAAATTGTTGACAGTGGTTATTATTCATAAAATATGAGGCTCAACTGTTTAATTTTAATTCTGGTCTAAAATAATTTCTCTCCATTACATTAATCTTAAAAATAGAAATTGTTATGTTTCCCATTTACTCGCTTATTCTGTAAGAATGTCGTTATACCATAAACGTATCGTTATGATGAAAAAGTTGTTAAATAACGATAATTTTCAAAAAGCGTATTCTGTAAAACCATTGTCGTTATATTGAAATCGTATTGTCGTTATTTTAAGTAGTTCGTGAACGATAAGGATTCACTTGTCGTTATTCAGTCGGTTAATGTCAAATGTTAGCAAATGGAAGGGTTAATTATGCTCTGTTCCATTTAAGCCATTCAGTAGATGGCACTGGCAACAGCACAAATCTAAAGTAGAAGAAATTACATTGGGTAAACTTGACTCTTGTTTCTAATTTCAGCCAATCAGAGATGTCAAAACTATTCCCTATGCTCTGCAATACTGAATGGCTTAAATGGAACAAGGTATAATTTATTATTTATATTTGTGCAGGAAGAAATGGAAAATAGGTAACAAAACATTTATTCATGCATCAAATATATAATTAACAACCATAATTATATTTTAGAAGAAATTTTGTGGTCGTGAAAGTCTTTTATGGGATAATATTAATCCATTTGATAATCGTTTTTTACAAATGTTCTTTACTCAATAAGAAATAATTTTTGCAAAATAACATTACAATGACAATTTAATTTTCAATAATAGCTACTAACTTTTCTAAAAAAAATTGGCTAAAGTCGTTGTGACAAACGGTATGATGACGTTTATAACGATATTACTTAGTGAATACGGTTTTTACAAAATGTCGTTCAGGATCACATTGTTACATTTATAAATAACGATAGTTGTTATATAACGATATTTTTACAGAATAAGCCTGTTATCTTAAAAAAATAAAAAAAATATATCATCACGGCATATTACCCATTGCTGGGTGTGCCAGTCCGCTTTGTATGCAGATATCGGTAATGATGATGACATATTTGTACCGTGCGGGCGTTTACCAGGCGTCACCTCACGGGCACTCATTGCTGGCGTGGAGAGTGCACCACAGGGGTCAATTTTGTGCCATTTAAAATATGGAAATATTTGGCGTCGGTCGGGATTGTAGATTTTATAGTTCTCAAGATAGCAATGGTGGCCCATTTAAAATGAACACCCTGTATACCAGGAATAATTGAAAATAACAACAAACAAGCGTAGGTAAGTATTCGCGCAAGTATCGATAACACTATTTACCTATTTAAAAATTTCCAATAACATTATTTTTGTTTTCCTTAACGGAATACCAGGAATCGTATTTTACTAATCTCATCATTTCAGGAATTGTATAAATGAATAAGGAATAATAAACTATGCAAACAATGCATGAATTACTCCGGAAATATAGGTATACAAATTATTAGAACCCAATACAAAACTTAATTAATTCCTTTAGTTCTGTAGTAAGAAATAACCAATATTTATTGTACCTAACATTTTACTGAGGAACATAATCTTGTTCATGACATCCATAAAGGTATAATACGAATACAATATCTTAACTATAATATAATTTTCATCAGAACTCGTTAAAGTAAATAAGAACATTATTATTACATTCCAATAATTTCATATTGCACAATTACCGATAAATTTTGATAAAATATAATTGTTAAGTAACAAATGTCATTACTAAAACACTACATGAAACAAAACAATATAATAAAAACGAGTTTAAGAAATGTACCTAATACTCCTAATAGTAATAAGTACCTACCTAATATTGAAATATTTTCAATGTTAATAATTATATTATAATTCAGTTAAAATAGACATTAAACTTCGGAATAATTTGTATAGAGCTGAAAATTGGTACACTTTACATCCATCATTATAAGTGAAATGTCAAAAGTCCTCATCGATCTTACTTCTGCTGAATTATACAAGGTCAAAGATGAAATAAAATCTGTTTTTCGCAAATATCTCGAAAACAATTGCCCGTATTAAAATTAAAGCTCAACATTTTTTACACCAAAAATCTGATGTGGCCAACACACTACCTCCCGCCATTTAATTTTTATAAATTCGAATATACATACTTAATATTTACTTGTGCTGAAAACTGTATCAAGTCCCATTCCTTATAACTATGGTTCTATTTACCTACGTTTAATTTTAAAACGTTAATATTATTAATTTAAAATGATTAGTTCTTTGAGAGTGACATTTATCTGTCAGTTGAATACATTTGAGATATGAACCATGTAACGAAGGACCAAGGAGTTGTGTTTGTTTATAGCGTAGGCTCCGGTACTTAAATTACAGATAATTTTATAAATTTACCCATAAAATATATAGAAAAAGTATTAATGCAAATCTGTAGAAAATTTAATAATCTTTAATTTTTATAATAACCGAGATAATAACATAAATTTCGAAAAAATTACAATTTTTTTCAAACGTCGTAGAAATGGCATTTTTTGTGACGTGATTCACAAGGTAGAAGTTTAATTTCTACGCCGGCGGAGTAGAAATAGCTAATTTCTACGCCGCCGGAGTAGAAATAAAATAAATAAGTATACATAGAAACTACATAGAATTAGCGAATAAAAAGAAAAGTAGTGCGTTTGAAAAAAGTATCACTTTTACTCCTAATAACACAATATACTATTAAAGGTATTTTTCGGAGAAAAACTATTTTGAGCTTGATGTAAAGTGCCATTTTCGGTTATTAAATTCCCACCAAAATCTAATGGGCTCTTTGCATATTAGAAAAAGGTCGAAAAGGTTTCAAAATTTTCTGAATAATAGTATTTGAGTTAGAGTGGAGGATCCACACATACATACACACACACAGACATCATCGTGAAAAGGTTAAAACTGGATTCTATGGACCTTAAAACTAATCATTTCAAATTAATAATAGTAACGTTTTCAAAAGAAAAAAGTAAATAGAAAAACAGCAAAGGAAACCAATACAATTTTCAGCATAAGTAAATATGTAGGTAGGTATGTATTCAGATTAATAAAAATTAATTCACAAAAAAGTTTAAGCTAATCCTCATTTTTGGATTAGTGAATTCTATTCTATCCCAGTATTTAAAATTTAATCTTCATCTTATTATCAAAGAAGGTAGTTACTTGGTTTTTGCATTCTTGTAAAATTATAATACAGGCAATTGTTTTCGAGATATTTGCGAGAAACCGATTTTTGACTTTAAATATTTTTTTTAGCAGAAGTAGGATCGATGAGGACTTTTGACATTTCATTTATAATGATGTATTTAAGGTTTGCACAAATTTTCAGCTCTATGCAAATTTTTCCTAAGTTTAAACATTTTTTTGTTTATTTTGACTGGATTAATAGGTGTGTGTGTTTTCAGTACTGATTTGATTTGCACCTAATAATATTCTAATTCACTCATTTTCCATTATCCTAAACAGGAAAATGAAAGAAATTAAACTGTAAAAATTGACAGCTACTTTTTTTATTTGTCATTTTGTGTTTGATTATAATAATTGTTTTAATTATAATGGACCTTTCCAATTTAAGAGCTATCTCTTTCTTTCGCTGCAAATAGTAAGAAAATGGCGCGAACAACTGCCAGTTGGGCTGTCAAACGAAACGTCAAAAATATTGCAGTCATTAAAATACCTGTATTCTCAGTGAAAAATTGCATCGTTAGACATTTTACCTCCAATAAAAGCTTTTGTAACTTATTTCGATAAGATTTTTTAAAGTTATCCGAGATATTCTCAGATTTTACGTCTAAATGTTTTAGAATCAAACGTCATAGATCTCAGTTGTTCTTACTATGCGCAGATCCCCGTTGCGCATATCTTCTATCTCTTTAAATTGGAAACGTCCATTGAAGAGCTTTGAGAAAAACAATTTATTTTTAAAAGAATAAGTATCGAAATACACAACTATTTAAAAAAAATCCTATAGTCAGACACCTGGCATATGTGCACATCGCAATATAATAGTATATCAACCATCTATTTAAGTATTTAATCGTTTTAACAAGAAAATTATGACTCACATTTCTCAAAAACGTTCAAACTAATTTGCCAACAAAATTTCGCTTACCATTCAATGCTTCTGTATCCTTTGGCACAACAATGCAAGCCCTTGAATCCTTTTTCAATTGCATATTCCGAGGAACTAGCTTCCTTATTTAACTGCAACCACGTATTGTTAGTCGTAAAAGTATTTTGTGCACAGAAATTAACAATCCCGTTCACTTGTCCGCCGAACAGGACACAGCCCGCCAAAAACACAACAGCAGTGTACACGATCATTGTCACGTATTTATAATTAATAATCACTAGAAAATGTCATTAACACGTTGATGATTATCATCACGTAGCTATTATTAACACTAATAACTAATAAACTTTGATATTAATGTCTTTTCACCACATTGCACATGTCATGTTAATGTTTTATATTCAACTGTCAGAAGTACCGGTGTTTGTTTCAATGGAGACACTAGCAACGCACCACCACGTTGCAAAGATGTTGCGCGAATGAAAACAGATGAATCGTATGCTGCAGACACACCTGTCGTTCGGCTATGCTCGGGAATGTTCGGAGATTGGAGGGGATACGCCAAATTCATGTGAATTTAAGTGACGTTTTAATCGGTTTATTTGATATTTTAATATACAAACCTAATTTTAAATAATGACAAGAATTAGGTCAGTACATTTTCATGAAACTGCATAAAAAAGTTTGTTTTTTTCGCAAAATAAAACTATGAAAAAAATTATTTTTCCATGACCGACACCATTTTTAAATAAATTACATTAATTTTTATTCCTCTCGCTAAGAGAGGTATTAAATTCATGCTAAAAATTGCATATTCAGATTTTAGTAAATAAGCACGTTTTAAGGTCCCTAGAATCCGATTATAACATTTTTACGATGATATCCGTGTATGTGTGTGTGTGTATATGTGTGTGGATGTTGGATCCATGATTTCTCAAATACTATAAGACTATAAAACTACAGATTCCTTAATCTAACAATAATGGGAAGAGTTGATTAAGTTTTGGTAACAATTGGACAACCGGAAGTAGTAGTTACAAGAAAAAAATCATCTAAATATTATTTATCGAAAATTTTTGTAAATACTTATATTAAAGAACGTTAAATTCTTTATTCGATAAATATAAATTCATTATTATATCTTCTATAGATTTAGAGATAAAGAAATGCATATAAAATAATTTGATGTAAAAATTCTCAAATCAAACTACTTCAAGGCAAGAAATTCAAATGTTTGTAATTGACACATAAATGTCACTGTCAAAAATATTTGTATAAATAAATAAATATATCATCACGGCATATTACCCATTGCTGGGTGTGCCAATCCGCTTTTTATGCAGATATCGGTAATGATGATGACATATTTGTACCGTGCGGGCGTTTACCAGGCGTCACCTCACGGGCACTCATTGCTGGCGTGGAGAGTGCACCACAGAGGTCAATTTTTGTGCTATTTAATATTTGAAATATTTGATGTCGGTCGGGATCGTACCAGGTTCCCCAGATTTGCGACCAGATACTCAGGCACGCAGCCACGAGACCCCATTTCTATGCCGCTGTCAAAAATATTTGTACATTATTATGAAGATTATGAAAATAAAAAAAAGTCAACAACGTAAAAGAATATGCGTAAAAAAGAATATAAGAGGAATTTGCAAAAATATTACGAATATAAAGAAAAAGAAAAGGAAAGTAGAAAAAGAAAATTTCAGGATATTGAATATAAAGAAAATGTATGTATTGTACATAATTTATATTAAAATAATTATTTTGTAGTGAGACATGAATATATGTAGTTGTATTTAAAAATATTTTTTGTTTTATGCGTTCAACCAGGTAAAATATCTGGCGAGAGGTTATGTGCTGGCCACATCAGATTTTTTTCAGTTGTAATATATTCATAGATATTTCATGTTACAGGCCTATGGGTAATATTACTCTCCCCTACTGTTTGTCACTCAAATTTGATTTCTGGAAATTAAAATATATGGTCTCCTAAATATTCAGTTCAAATATGAAACAGAAAGTATTTAACTCAGTGTACATAAAGATAAAAAATAATATATTACTCTTCTCCTACTGTTTGTCACTCAAATTTGTATTCTGGAAATTAAAGTATATAGTCTCCTAAATATTCAGTTCAAATATGGAACAGAAAGTATTTAAATGAATGTACATAAAGATGAAATATAATGTATTATCAGACTGTTTATAAATGACCTTGAATAGACATCTTTCTTAAACAAAACTATACTTACTTACATCCCGTCATTCATCGTCGTTGTTATATACACTTATATGGCACACTTATTTTATCTATGTATAATGAAATAAAATATAATATAGAT
Source organism: Harpalus rubripes (assembly GCA_963082715.1). NCBI lineage: Eukaryota > Metazoa > Arthropoda > Insecta > Coleoptera > Carabidae > Harpalus > Harpalus rubripes. The sequence continues at coordinate 14,574,612 of OY720460.1, forward strand.
TTTTACGCATGCATTTTTCTCAAAAAAAAGTTGTTACTCATCTATGTAAGGGTATACAAATATTATATCAATATATTTGAAATAATAAAAATTAAATAGCGGGAGGTATTGTGTTGACAAATAAATTATTGTTTAAATGAATAGTGCTTTTTTTTGTTTTTAATGGCGTAAGTGATTTCTTCTTCTCAATATATCTAACGTGACCCTCGTAAATGTATGGAAAGAATATGGAAAATTTTGAAATATTTATTTCATTTTATTTTCGAATTATATTTGTCAAATATGTACCAACCATATAATCAGCAAGTCCAAATTAATCATTTTTTGACCTTAACTTTTTATTTCTATTTCTCTAATTTCACATTTTTTTGTTAAATATGTGACAAGGGTCAATCGTACAATTTTCCTGATAATAAATTTACTTATATAAAAAGTCCATACAATCAAATATTGCATTGTATAAGTCTGTATCAATTAGTTTTGAAGTTACAGCCCATTACACGATTTTATCTGCGAATTTTTTTAACAATTTTCTTGGTTTAATACCAGTTTCGCCATCTATGGTAAAACTCTGAACTGTATACTTGCTCTTAAATACGGATGTATGATTAAAAAAATATCTTATTAAAAATGTTACATTCCAATACAAAATTTAATTTTAAAAAACTTTTTTCAAATAATTTTTGTTGTAAAGTGAACCGTTTACCCGGAAATTATATTTTTTTCCAATCTTTTTTTAAAACAGTATTACTATGGCCATCTTACAGGAAAATGCTAAACTATCATAGTTTTATTTTTATTAAATTAAGCAAAATTATAGCGTTTTACTGCATGTAATCGTTTTTAAATAACTAAAGGCACATATTATAAATATTTTCATTAGTTTTTAAGGCCTTGGGTTTGGTTTGACGCAGTTTGACTGAGTTTGACGTTTCAAAATTCAGCCATTTTTGTACATATCCGCAAAAATTACTTTACATTTTTTAACAAAAAATATTTGTTTTGATAGAAAATTTATATTTTGAGACATACAACAATTAATATCAAAAAGTAATCTAAATTTTTATTTGGATTTAATTTGTATTTAACATTTTACAAATGAAATATATTTATTAGATTTTGTTTGATTTGATTAAGACTGTACATTGTGAACGCTGTCCTGTTATAAGTCTTTAGCCAACGAGAACATTTGGTACAGTTATTATAAAATCAGCTTAAAATATTCATATATATTTTATTTGTAAAATTTTAAATACCGTTCAGAACTAAATATAAATTTATATGTTTATTAAGCATTAATTAATATAATAAAATTAATTAAAATTTTGCATTTGTATAATTAATTTTTGTTTAAATTTGTCAGGTAATTTTTAAGGAGCTGTACCAAGATGGCTGACTTTAAAACGTCAAACTCATAAAAATTAATAGATTTAAAGCTGTTTAAAAGCTTTAATACTTATAAAAATATTTTTAATATATGTTTTAAGTTTGTTAAAAATTTTTTGTAAGGTATAAACCTTCAATTTGGTTTAATTAAAATAATCAAAATTATGATAGTTTACCGTTCTCTAGTAAGATGGCCATACTAATATTATTTTGGGGAAAATTGAAACAAATTTACGTTTTTTGATTAAACGGCTCATTTTACATTAAAATTTATTTGAAAAAAGTATTTCAAAATTAAATTCTACATCAGAATACATATTTACAAATAATTATTTATAAACTGCATTTATTTGTTAGTAGGATATATTTATTTGGCTAATCGCTAATATTATTTTCATAATACCATACTGTTAAATGTGCTTTAACAGTACAGTGTGCTCAACCGATATATGCATCAAAACAGCCACGGCCGTTATAAGAGTACAATTATTAAAAATCATGTGTTCCTAAAAAAATCTCATGAAATTGTCATGAAGAGCTGTCACCTGTCAACATGCCATAGAAAATAAAATTTTAAAAAGATATTTTATGTTATTATGAAAAATACTGAACGTCACACGGCTGATATACAAATAACAGACACGGTTGATTATAAAATCTCGGCTATCGCCTCGATTTTACAACATTCAACCTCATCTGTTATTTGCTACATATCAGCCTTATGACGTTAATAACTATAAAAGTTGTTATTTTGCGCGGTAATCACACTTCCTATCTTGATTTTGTAAAAGCCGAGAGTTCGTGCATCAAACAGGCTTTAATTTTGCTTATTTAATAAAAATAAAACTGATAGTTTAGTATTTTCCTGTAAGATGGCCACAGTAATACCGTTTTAAAAAATTATTGGAAAAAATATGATTTTTGGTTTAACAATTCACTTTACAACAAAAATTATTTGAAAAGAGTTTTTCAAAATTAAATTTTGTATTGGAATGTAACATTTTTAATGAGATATTTCTTTGGTCATACATAAGTAGTTAAGAGCATGTATACAGTTCAGAGTTTTATGATAGATGGCGATACTGGTATCAAACCAACGAAAATTGTTTAAAAAATTCGCAAATAAAATTGTTTAATGGGCTGTAACTTCAAAACTAATAGAAATACCGACTTGTACTATGCAATATTTGATTGTATGGACATTTTTACATAAGTATATGTATTTTCAGGAAAATTGTACGGTTAACTCTTGTCACATATTTAACAAAACGGCTCATTTTACATTAAAATTTATTTAGAAAAAGCTTTTCAAAATTAAATTCTACATCAGAATATTTACAAATAATTATTTATAAACTGCATTTATTTGTTAGTTGGACATATTTATTTGGCTAATCGCTAATATTAAAAGTTGTTGTTTTGCGCGGTAATCACACTTCCCATCTTGATTTTGTAGAAGCCGAGAGTTCGTGCATCAAACAGCTCGTGATTATTGAAGAAAAGAAGAAGATTGTGTGGTTGTTCTATATGAAAATGCGTCGCCACGTCAAGACGGAGTGCCTTTATGCTTGTGTCGCTTGTGACGCCATCTACGATGAAAATCTCAACAACGCCGTCTGGATGGGTATAGACTACTTCCACTGTGAATTCTTGCACCACTATAAAAGAAAAAAAAACTTAGATTTTAATTTAATTTAATTTAGAAAACAATAATATATTTTATGTCGGTATCTTTTTTTTCACATATTTGGTTTCACATATTTGCTAATAAACTTACCAGTTGACTTATATTTGAATTTTGAATGCTGTTATTGAAACATATGCATATAATAACAATATAACAGTAGTACCTTATTGTAACGTTTTTTTTTTTAAATAGATGAAGTGTAAAAATCAAAGAAATATTATTAATTAGTTTAAGTTTATTTATTTAAACAATTAACATATTCCTTTGTCTGATCTTCACTGCGTCTATATATTTAACTGACTTCACAGCGTCTGTAGTTTCAACTGCCCGCACTATTACATTTTTCAAAAATTGCCGATTATTAGTTTATATTAGTGTAAACAAAAGCTTTCTTTATAAAACTGTTTCTACAGATTATAGAAATTCGATTCCTTTCTCAAGATATCGAGTGACAAAGAAAAAAAGTTAAATTACGCCGAAAGTGGTTGATCATGACTAAAATATTTTTATTGTTTCGTATGCAAAATTATCCGCTGAATTCAATGGTACAATAAAAAATATAGCATTCCTTTTAAAATAAGATAGTTAGGGTCTACTTCCGGTTCAACCGGAAGTGCTATTGCTTTGAGAATATTTTAGATGAAACGGGCATGTGGCAAAACCCCTAGATACCAAATTTCGTAAAATAATATTGGGTAGTTTTTAAAATAACGACAGCGTAAGCTCGTCCTGGAACAACCTGTATAGCTGCATTAATATTTTCTGGAATATACTAGCAACCTCCCGAATGATAGATCAATGCGCGGGTAATTACGCTTATCTTCCCCTGTTTACACAGCTGCCCGCTGACGTCGCCCGCCTACCACGCGCCACAAGCAATACGTTATCGCTTTCTACGTTGACCGCCCAAGTTCTCGTACATTCGACCAGTGGCGGCGCTTGCATCGGTTGCGCAAACTCAGTGGCGTAGGTACTCTCACGTTACTGCATGTACCCCCATAAGAACTAAATAAACGACAAAATGCGTAGAGCTAATATTTTAATTCATACAATTTGAAGATGACCTTGATCATGCTTATTTAAAAATTAATCTGTGCGCTATGACCTTTTCAATTTAAAGAGATAGAAGATGTGCGCAATGGGGTTCTGCGCATAGTAAGAACAAATGAGATCTATGGCATTTGTTTCTGAAAAATTTAGACGTAAAATGTGAGAATATCTCAGATAACTTTAAAAAATCTTATCGAAATAAATTACAAAAGTTTTTATTGAAGTTAAAATGTCTAACGATGCAAATTTTCACTGAGAATACAGGTATTTTAATGACTTTAATATTTTTGACGTTTCGTTTGACAGCCCAACTGGCAGTTGTTCGCGCCATTTTCTTACTATTTTCAGCGATAGAAAGAGATAGCCGTTAAATTGAAAAGGTCCATTCCATATTTTTTTATAATTCTATCAAGATTAAAATTAAAACTAAGACTATTAGTATAAATTTTTTGAAAATATAAATATGACGTCACGAATATGAATTTTCATTTCAAACTACTCAATCAAGTGACTGTGTATTTTTTGACATAAAATTGTCAAATTGACATATGATCATTACACAGACACAGTATTTGCAATTAATTTACTGGAATTTTGCATTTGTTCTTGGTTATAAGATTATTTTATTAATGTATCTAAGTTCTAAGATGAGAAATAATAGATTACGTACGTGTACTGGCGTCGGGCCATGTCATTTCTTAACTTATGCAGTTTTTGTCACTTGTCATTTCAACATTTCTACCAAAATTGACATTTTTAAAAATTTATGTCATTACAAATATTAAAGAACATTCATTTCTCCATCTATACATCTAAATACATTCACAATCAAATTTGAACTCAACACAGTTAGGTTTAAAAACTAAAAATTGTATGCAGAGGCATTTCCATGTAGCCATTTACAAGTTTGTCCCCAGGCACTTCGGGTTTGTATTGTTGAAGCTTAAACCTTGCAAAGTCCAAGCTTTCACTTGAATGAATGCAGTCTTTTCCCCAACAAAAGCACTTGAGACTTTGAATGATTATTTGACATCTTTTTAGTTCAGTTTTTAGCACGAAGTATAATAACTAAGGAGTGGATAAATCGTATTTAGTCGGTTTTAAAAAGTGTCCCCTAAAGGTAACATGAAAGACAGAGAGGGTAGAGAGAGATAGGTTGATGCAGGCCAATATGACCGGTGTCAGCTGTGCTTGACACGGCGTATTGTGCCAAACTGCAAAAGTTGTGACGATAAGTTTCTTTATTTTCAGTCCCTAAAAATGGGAAAATGCTAAATAAGTGTCATTGTGTTATATCACGAAAAGACAGACTTTTAAACATGAAAGATTATGTTTGCGAGAGACATTTTAATGAAGAGGACATTATAAAAGAAAATAAATCTGGAGATGGAAATTATATTACGTCGTCAGGGCCGCTCCGTGCGGGTGAGCAGATTGTGCCCCGCACAAAGGCGCCTAACCATGAGGGGCGCCATTTCACGACGTATAAAAAAATAATAGTATTTTTTTGCAAACTGGATTTATTTGTAAAGGATTATTATCTTACCAAACCAATATTTTTCAATCATTGTTATATTGAAATAATAATTGTGAAGGTTTTGATTACAACAAAGAATATTTTAATTATAACTCAAGAATATTGAATACAAGAATCAACCAGCAATGAATTTAGTAGGAAAGTGAAAATAAATATTCTGTTAAACAGATAATTTTATGGCATTGTTATGTTGAAAGCTATAACTGTAAAATTGTTGATTACAACAATGCATATGAAGCTCAAAAACGTTAAATTCATATATGAATCAATAATACTAATTTAATTAGTTTTAAAAATATATGTATCTAAATATTACTTATAATACAATAAATCCTCAATATATTGTAAAATAATCTGTGATATACTTGTATATTATTATTCACGAAAGATGACTATTCAAGGTCTGATATAATATTACTTGCAAATAACTTCATTGCATTTCGTATACATCGGCGTGCAACATGAAATATTTATGGACACATTTTAACTGAAAAACTAATAGTAATTCATTTGAAAATTATGTTTCTAAATAATGCCTTTCTGAAAGATTTATGTTCTTCAATTATGTTTTTGCAAAATACAAAAACATAAACTTAACTTAGAAACCAAGGAATAATAATTTGATTTATTTTATTTTGGAATCATAAACTTGTTTATCCACCCTCAAAAACGGGCGCAATTTGGCTTTTATCGCCCGAGAGCTTATAAAGTTGCCAAGCAACAGCTATTCAAACGTCAAAATCGTCGTTTTTAGATAAATGTCAGACAACATAATAAATTCGATAAATCACATTTTTTTAACACCGTTGCTCGTAAAACTATTCGTATCCTTTCTCGTATACGTCTTTTCACTTCTGTGAAACCAACTTGCTCTGGGCAGCGTCAAATTCATTCGATATATCTTTTGAATAATCGATATCTTCCATTTTCATTTGACACTAAATTAAAATTTGTTATAAACAAAGAATATAGCTAGAAACCACAGCATACTTAAAATTCACAACGCCAGCACATTGATACCGAATATATACCCATTGAATCCTTGAATTTCGAGAACCAAACTAAAATAAAACGTTGTATGTACCACGGGCATAATCAAAATTATAGCACTAGGGAAAATTAAAGCTCTCCGCTACGCGTCGAGCTTTAAATATTCCCCCGTGCTACAATCTTTTGATTATGCCCTTAATACATAAATAACTATTAAACGTCAACGCCACTGGGTAAATATTAGCACAGAGGGCAGTGTAGTAGATAATTAGGTATCTGTAATTCTACGACATACGTCATTATTATTTATAGTGTGTTAGAAAGTAATGCCACTATTTACGTATATCTGTCACACCACATAAATTAAATAGACATGGGTCAAATAATCTTTCTCTTTCTAATACAAAATGTTGCCAAGCTACTGCTATAAAATGCTGTGTATTCTTTCTTCGAACAAATGACCTTGAATAGTCATCTTTCGTGAATAATAGTTTACGTTGTGTGTTAAACGCGGCCTACCTATAACTATCTCTCTCTTCACTTGCCTTTTACATTATGGGTGACGTTTTTTTTCTTGTCCACTCTTTACATATTATACTTCGTGGTTTTTATTTTAATAAGTGCACCGTGAATAAATGAAACCAGTATAATAGGGTATGTGACCAAATTTTGATCTTTACCTTCCGCTACCCTTGATAAGGGAGGTATAGGGATCGTGCTAAAAACCACATATCGAGATTTTCGTAAATGACCATGTTTTAAGATGCCCAAAATCCGATTTTAACATTTTTACGAAATGGCACTTGAAGCACAAAATAGTTCGAAAAATACCTTTAATGTTATTTTTTCGCAATATATTTTATTAAAAATTAAATAGTGGGGAACCCCTTATTCTCCAGATTTAACTCCCTCTTAATCCTTACGGATTTCCTGGATTGCGTAGAACAGTGGAATAATGTATTGAAAAATAAGAGAAACTTTTCATTGTAGTCACAACGTATATTTTGATATTTATTTATTTACAATGTAAACAAGGTATACATGTTTATTTGCCATAGCAACATATATTTATATTTATTAAATAAATTAGTCCAGTGTGAAAATATCCATGAAAAATAATATTAAAATAAAAATTACAAAATAAAATTGTTGAATTAACTGTTATTATTATTAATTGCAATAAAATTAATTAAACTGTATATTTATCTCCAATGTACATCAAGCATAATCATGTACCAAGAAAGTCAAAATAGTTATATCTAAAATCTTATTTCATTCTAAGTTAGTTTGTCTTGCCTGTTTACTGCAAAAAATGTTACATTATTAACGAATCTGTAATTTTAATTCAAGATCATATTTGTCATGATCTTCAATCATGATGATCAATTAAATTTTGCCAATAATGATAAAAGATAATGAGGAGTGCCTGTTTATTTTATAAGATAAAACTGTGTATGAATGCAGCTCTGTCCAAGTCGAAAACCGGCAGTCTGTAACAGGCTGTGACAGAGAAGAAACAAACGCTGCACGCTGTGAGAGTGTCAGATAAAAATGTGACTTATATACGTACTTAAACAATAAAATCTGCCAATATATTATTAATTATAAGTGAAAAGTGTTTATATTTGATGTTATTAATATATTTTTAATAAATATATTACTAGAAAATCTATGCTGGTCAAAAGATTAACCTCAAATCGTGATATCTTTCAAACAAGTGTCAGTGGTAACATTTAATTAAAAATCCAGTGAATTTGATGATATATTTTTATAAGTGTGTGTTGTTTAATAAACAAAATGGATACAAGCAAGAAATATGACAACCCAAACCCACAGAAATCTGCAAATTTCTTTTCGAGGTTGCTATTTTGGTGAGTGATCTTTTGTTAATTATATTACCATAGCTACTGTAAACAAATTTGCACAATCTATCTATTTGGCGGGAATTGTTATAATACAGTATTGATTTTAATATAAAATATTTGCTTATTGTGTAGTTTTCAATATATTTACATGTGCTAGTGTTGAATTCGCTTACGTATAATATAATTTTTATTTTTTTACATCAGCAGAAGACTAGCGTACAATTAATTTTTCTCTAAAATAATCAATAAACGATTATACCCCTAAGCCATTGAAATTAATGTAAATAAAATACGTTTTACCTTTTTAATAGGCGAGACAGACAACGATAGTTAATTAAAACTATTATAATTACCCCTTAACCTTAAAATTAATTTTAATAAAAACTAAATACGTATTTCGAGAACTAAGTTCTCATCATCAGTAGTACAACAAGGGAAAGTTAAACATAGTATTCAAGATTAGTCAATTTGTCAACCATGCCAGAGGTCCTAACAACTCTGAAAAGCAGGTTGATACCTATAAACTAATATTATTATCAGGGCCGCTCCATGGGTATAAGGCGCCTTTGTGCAAAGTTTTATTTTAGCGCCCCATGATGTAAAATTTGCAAATTAAAGTTTAAACTATACTTTTTATTCTTCAAAAATGCTAGATTTAATATATTGATGAAATTGTCTTGGATTCATTCTTGTAATCAATAGATTACAATCAAAATCTTTTGTTGTAATCAACAATATTGTAGTTACAGTTTGCAATTTAAGAATGAGAGAAAATTATCCGTTTAACAGGATATTTCTTTTACTTTTTAATTTTTAATAATAAATAAGGGAAATTCAATATCGGTAGAAAATAAAAATAAAATTATTTCACTAAGATTTCAGAATTGAATGTATAGCATAAAGCATATTTGATTCTTCGTAAAATGCTAGTAGGTATTTAAATATTGAATTCATTATTGTAGTCATTATATTATATTCTTGAGTTATAATCAATATATTCTTTGTTGTAATCAACATTTTCACATTATTATTTAAATATAACAATGCTAGAAAAATAACAAAAAATAAATTCACTTCTATCACGTTAATTTGTAATTTGTATAAATTTTCTGTTTATGAATAAGAGCATTTTATAAAATTTACTATTAGTTACTTTACTGTCTGAAAACGGCGCCCCTCAACGTCAGGCGCCTTTGTGCGGGGCACAACCTGCCCACCCACACGGAGCGGCCCTGATTATTATTGGACAAAATTTATCTTAATTTATAGGTAGCCTCTTTAAATAGTTTCAAACAAAACAAACTATATTTTCACAGTAGCAACTATTAGTATTAATACGGATGATTAAAAGTCATTTTTTCATATGATTGCCGAACGAGCATTTTTTATAATATTTTTTTAAAACTGATAGTCTCTATCCTACAGTTTTACGGTTAATTTTTTGCCTATGTCGGCGACACTTTAGTGTTACTCACTGTTGTAAACTGTTAAGTATATATAAAATAAAGTATTATCTATCTACAATATTTACTTTTTTTACTATATTTGTTATAAAAAAATATTACTGTTGTACATGTGTATTTAAAAATTATATTACTGAACAATAAATATTATCTATATCATGTTTGCTAACTATGTATTTGTATAACAAAACCCTTTAATATTAGTGTAAAGTTTATTTAATCTAGAAAATTAAAGGTTAATTGATTATTACGGTTTCTTTTTTACCTCCCGCTACCCTTGGCAAGGGAGGTATACAGTGACGTCGCCAGCCAATTTTATTTGGGTGGGCACAGGCTGGTCCGACCTTTTTTAAGGTGGGCACAAAAAGTATAAAAAACTTTGGCTGTTAAAAAATATAAAACACAAAATGCAATTAAAATTATTTATTTATACTCTAACGTATACAAATATATTAAAAATACAAACATATTTTACTGGATACAAAGCAAAGTGCATTTTTAAAATAAAATTTAAACAAACCTTAATAAAATGATGTTAAAAAAAGAAAAAAAAACACAAAAACCCGAAATGACATTTAATGTAGAGTCTAAGATGCCTTGAAGCAAATGTGTCTATTACTTTGTCCAAGTTTAAATTTTTTGCCAATTGCCTTTCAATGTTTATTATAGCTAAATTTGCAAGCCTCTCATCAGTCATACTATTTCTTAAATAAGTCTTTATTCTTCTTAAGCAAGAAAAAGTTCTTTCGCATGCTGCACTTTCACTTAGGGCTCTTGAATCACTTTTAGTGTCACTATCACTTGGGGTTAGGTTATCTTGTACTCTTTTAATCTTTTTTGTGTTGCTGCCATTGCTAACAGTTTTTGTAAAATAATCTGTTATATTTCTTTTATTCATAATAAATAAATAAATAAATAAATATATCATCACGGCTTATTACCCATTGCTGGGTGTGCCAATCTGCTTTGTACACAGATATCGGTAATGATGAAATATTTGCACCGTGCGGGCGCTTACCAGGCGTCACCTCACGGGCACTCAATGCTGGCGTGGAGAGTGGAAAACTTTCAATGATGAAAACTATAACCAAACCACAATAATAAAATAATATCACTGTCTTTTATTTTATTTTGGGTAAATGGGGAGAAGAGAAAGAGACAAATTCATGGAATCACCTTAGGCGGTGTGTAGTATCACCAGTACAAGTGAATTTATTTTATATTGATTTTTTACAATCTATCATTTTTGATGGAAATATTTCGTAATATTATAATTTTGTTTTAATGTATAAAATGGGTGGGCACTCGGGTGGGCACAGATGTTTTTGGGGTGGGCAAGTGCCCACCCTGGCCCACCCCTGGCGACGGCCCTGGAGGTATAGGGATCGTGCTAAAAACCGCATATCGAGATTTTGGTAAATGACCACGTTTTAAGGTCCCTAGAATCCAATTTTAACATTTTCTCTATGATGTCTGTGTGTATGTATCTGTGGATCTTCCACTCTAACTCAAATAATATCAGAAAATGCATGCAACCATCCCTACAAATAAATACCTTGAATGGGCCCGTCCAATTTTTTTTGAATTTTTTATATTTTACGAAGAATTTAAAAATAGAAATTCCGTATTTTCTGTTGTCTTGAAATTATGCTTAATAACGCCTAAGATAATTATTAAAGTTTTGGCGCGAAAGTTGTGACGTTAGTGTCACTGCGTCATAAGTAGAGAGAACCGACATTCGTTACCATTAATAATGATAATATAATATACAATAAATGTTGCAAGAATAAAAATAGGTATCCATTATAAACTGTGATCAAATATCTTTAGAGCTAATAGTAATAAATAAATGAGATAGTTATTATATCATTTCAAAATATATATTTGTTTGATTTACTTACATGAATAGGTATAGGAGTAAATAAAAATCAGGTAAGTAAAATTAATAATTTTGCTCGTTTTCAATCAGATTAATCATTCGTTTTAATTAATGTGACTTTAAGACTTTCTTTAATATAATATTGAAGGTTATTATACTCACCAACTGCCATTATTATAATTAAAATAGTATTTAAACTATTTTCTATTTGTAATTACAATAATCAAAGCATAGTTCATAATAAAAAGTAATCCAACATTTACATTTCTATTTACTAAATGATTACAACAATGACAAGTATTGAGATTACAATAATTAAAACATAAATTATAATTTTATTTATGTAATAAGTAAATTTTATTTTGATCTTAATAAAAAATTACTCGGATGTATTAAATATGTGCGTGTTAGAGTATGTGTAAAGCCAATCGCGAATTTATGAGCAAAATATGCATGGTCCACTGTACAGTGACATTTTCACAGGGTAACTGGACGACGCTAATGACGCTGACGTCACAACATGGCGATCATTGTACGCTAAAAACTTTAATTACATTATTATAGGTATAAAAATACAAAATATATAGCAATTTTTATTTCGTTTTGCTTTATTTATATTCAAAATTCATATGCGACATGTAGTTTCTAAAAAGTCGAAGACTTGGACGGGCCCATTTTAATTAACTGTTTGATGTGAATATTACTATAAAAAATCCAATTTGAGTAATTTTCCATGAGTGATGACAGGTAATGTCTACTTAAATCAGTGTTTCTTAACCTATGGGTCACGACCCAAATACAATAAATAAATTTGGGTTGCACCTTGAAAAAGTTAAGAAACGCTGACTTAAATGATAGCTATTTATTTTACACGGGGAACACAAAATTAAATGTACTACTATCTTCAGAGTTTGTCATTTGACTCTAAGAACGGTACATATAATTTTTGTATGCATGTATGTATGTAAAGTATTACATGGGAAATAAACAGGTTGCAAGGTCCTTGCACTCTGCATCCTTACAATTTACAATGCCAGGAAGTCACATACCAACCTAGTAGAAGAATTTAAAAAAAGAAATTCCGTATTTTTTGTTTTCTTGAAATTATGCTTAATAACGCCTAAAATAATTATTAAAGTTTTGGCGCGAAAGTTCTGACGTTAGCGTCACTCTGTTATAAGTAGAGAGAACCGACATACGTTTCCATTAATATGGCAATATACAATAAATGTTGCATGAATAAAAATACATATCCATTACAAACTCTGATCAAATATCTTTAGAGCTAATGGTAATAAAGTAAGCCCGATAGTTATTATATCATTTCAAAATATATATTTGTTTGATTTACTTACATGAATAGGAATAGGAATAGTGTTAAATGTTAATTTATGTAGAACTTCTATAGTACATATTATACATAAATAAAAATCAGTTAAGTAAAATTAATAATTTTTGCTCGTTTTTATAATCAAGTTAATTATTTGCTTTAATTAATGTGATTTTAAGACTTTCTTTAATATGTATTGTTGTTTTCATACTCACCTACTGCCATTATTATAATTAAAATATTTAAACTATTCTCTATTTATAATTAAATACAACAAAGACAGTATTGATTACAATAATTCAAGCATAGTTCATAATAAAAAGTAATCCAACATTTACATTACTATTTACTAAATGATTACAACAATGGCAAATATTGAGATTACAATAATTAAAACATAAATTATAATATAAATTTATTTAATAAGTAAATTTTCATTTGATTTTAATTTAAAAAATACCCGGATATATTAAATATGTGTTTGTTAGAGTATGTGTAAATCCAATCGCGAATTTATGAGCAAAATATGCATGGTCCACTTTATAGTGACATTTTCACAAGGAAGCTGAAGTACTGTAATGACGCTGACGGCACAACATGGCGACCATTTTACGCTAAAAACTTTAATTACATTATTATAGGTATAAAAATACAAAATATTCGCAATCGTAGATTAAAAAAATCCCTCTAGTGGCGTAAATCAGTACTACGAAAAGCAATCGTACAAGCGCCATATTAAATAAGTAACAGCTGAGTTTGTAGTGTAGTAATTAATAATTAAATATTTTAACTTATCGCCTTCATATAAATAAGTTTTTAAACTCGGTTTGTATAGACAGTCAACGAAACACAGTGAATAATGTGAACTGTCATATGTCAAACTCATCGTATGGCGGCCATCTTGTTTCGAAAATCAGCGCCTCTATCGTTAATTTCGATTGCGAATATAGTAATTTTTATTTCGTTGTCATTTATTTATATTCAAAATTCATATGCGACATGTAATATTTAAAAAGTCGAAGACTTGGACGGGCCCATTATTGTTGCAGTGGCAGTCTTCTAGAGTTAAAAATAAAAAAGGAAAAAATGTGACATTTCCGTCGAATTAGTCACTAAACAAAGTAGCTGGAAATGGTATCCTAGTAAATTGTTATAATGCATTAAGCCTTATGCACAAATTATTATGCATTAAACATTAAATCATTCGGTGGAAATGAGGCTTTACTCTTTTAAGTACTGTAATATCTCTGTTACAAATGAAAATAAAAAAAATATTAGTTATAATTTTTTTATTAAACTTATTTAAATACAACTTAAATATGTAACAGCAACTAACTATATTTAAAATATGAATATTGTATACTAATCTGTATTATTAATCCATTTGTTTTCTGCAAAATAATATAATAAATATAACAACAATTATTTCATGTTTCACTGTTCTTACTTCTCAACCACTCCTCGTACTTTTTATAATATTCTGTTGGAACGATGGGCCTTTTTGTTGTCGTGCTTGTTGATTTAATACGCGGGAGGTCATATTGGATTCTTGTTTTTAGAGGTTCATTAAAAGGAAGAGATGTTATGTTCCATACCGGAGACCATTTGACATTATTGAGACTTAAGTAAATTAGAGCAAAAAATGTTAGGGTACCAACTAGCACCAAACACAAAAATATACACTGGGCATATAATCGCAGAGGTCTTCTACGTATATTACTCAAATTAAATCTAAAATGATGAGAAATAAATAATAATAACAACAATTACAAACAATAATATTATGGTGTAGTGTGATTACAACAATTAAAATCAAATTTTGATTGTTGCAATCAATTTTCAACAATTATTATTACGGTGTTATTTTACAGGTATATTAAAATAATATTCATATTTTTTTGCTTACCTGTTTCTCGTATTCATTTTAAAAGATAATAATCGTAGTTTAAAATATTGATTACTTTTTATAAATTTGTTTATAAATCATATAGACTTAGCAACCAAACAATTATTGTTCAGTTCAAAGCCAACTACTTTTCTAAAAACTGTTATTTGTATTTACTTCTTATTCTTTTAACAAATATTGTGTTATGTGTATTTTTTTCTTTCATATATGAAATATGAAAATCACTAATCACTTCACCTTACAATTTACAAACTCGCTGATTCCATTGTCAAGAATTTGGAATGAGGTACATAGTTCCACATCTGGACACTAGATAGCAGTTGTGTTTGCGCGCCAAAATAATTATTATTACTTTTTCACTATTTATGTCAAAATTTTTGACATTTTTATAATTTTACTCATTTATTCACATATCTATTAAAAGTTTTGGATTATTATTTACACAAAATTAATAGAATTTAAGTTGAGTCAATGTCAAATCAAAATAAATAGATAAAATTTATCAAGTTATTTGGAATACGAAATCATTTTTACCTATTAATATTATTTAAAAATTTCGTATATATAAATATGTTTTGATTATTCTGTTAAAGTCTTGAAGGATCAAGTTGAAATTTTTCTTACCTATCCAGTCTGAATAACGTTTATTATTTATTAGGACGTTTCAGACCTTAGTGGTCCATCTTAAGCTTTAATACAAAAAAAAGAACAATGTATTTCAGTAATTATACAATAAAAATAATAATAAAATAACAGAAAAAGTTACTAATAGTATATTAAAGAAAGTCTTATAAAATGAGTTCTTTATACAATTTTTTATATTTTGCGCCTTCTACAATTAACATTTACTTACTCAATTTGTGATTATATTTGTAACCATTTGTACATTTTCATGTAAATAATCTTCCCTAAATAAAAAAAAATAATAAAATAATATCTCGGACACGAAAAGAGATATCGACCTGTGGTTTTAAAATCTTAAATCTACACTCTTCAAACTACTTAAATACAAATTTTCAGAATTTTTAATTTTTAAAAAATTTCCACCCTTTTTTAAACCACACCATCTTCATACCCAAAAATGGGTGTGCGGTACACCATCAACGACTTCACCAGTAAATTCCTCGTACCAAAAAACATAAGTATACCAATTTTCATCAAAATATTCCAACGGATACATTAATTATTAAACATTCCTTAAAATTGTCAAAAATTGAAAAAATCGCAAGGGGTACACCTTTGATTTTTTGCGATTTTTGGCCATTTTCAGACTTTTCCTTCTAGAGATTGTAATAGTTGTTCAAAAATTATGAAAATTGGTATGCTTATGTAATTTTGCTCGTAAAATCTAATGCTGATATCGCCAGCGGTGTATAATTGACCATTTTTGGGATATGACCCAAAAATGGGCATTTTTGAGCAAAGTTTTGAAGCCGAATATCTCGGACACGAAAAGAGATATCGACCTGTGGTTTTAAAATCTTAAATCTACACCCTTCAAACTACTTAAATACAAATTTTCAGGATTTTTATTTTTTTAAAATTTCCACCCTTTTTTAACCACACTATCCTCATACCCAAAAATGGGTGTGTGGTACACCTTCAACGACCTCACCAGTAAATTCCTCGTACCAAAAAACATAAGTATACCAATTTTCATCAAAATATTCCAACGGATATATTAATTATTAAACATTCCTTAAAATTGTCAAAAATTGAAAAAATCGCAAGGGGTACACCTTTGATTTTTTTGCGATTTTTGGCCATTTTCAGACTTTTCCTTCTAGAGATTGTAATAGTTGTTCAAAAATTATGAAAATTGGTATGCTTATGTAATTTTGCTCGTAAAATCTAATGCTGATATCGCCAGCGGTGTATAATTGACCATTTTTGGGATATGACCCAAAAATGGGCATTTTTGAGCAAAGTTTTGAGGCCGAATATCTCGGACACGAAAAGAGATATCGACCTGTGGTTTTAAAATCTTAAATCTACACCTTTCAAACTACTTAAATACAAATTTTCAGAATTTTTATTTTTTTAAAAATTTCCACCCTTTTTTAACCACACTATCCTCATACCCAAAAATGGGTGTGTGGTACACCTTCAACGACCTCACCAGTAAATTCCTTGTACCAAAAAACATAAGTATACCAATTTTCATCAAAATATTCCAACGGATACATTAATTATTAAACATTCCTTAAAATTGTCAAAAATTGAAAAAATCGCAAGGGGTACACCTTTGATTTTTTGCGATTTTTGGCCATTTTCAGACTTTTCCTTCTAGAGATTGTAATAGTTGTTCAAAAATTATGAAAATTGGTATGCTTATGTAATTTTGCTCGTAAAATCTAATGCTGATATCGCCAGCGGTATATAATTGACCATTTTTGGGATATGACCCAAAAATGGGCATTTTTGAGCAAAGTTTTGAAGCCGAATATCTCGGACACGAAAAGAGATATCGACCTGTGGTTTTAAAATCTTAAATCTACACCCTTCAAACTACTTAAATACAAATTTTCAGGATTTTTATTTTTTTAAAATTTCCACCCTTTTTTAACCACACTATCCTCATACCCAAAAATGGGTGTGTGGTACACCTTCAACGACCTCACCAGTAAATTCCTCGTACCAAAAAACATAAGTATACCAATTTTCATCAAAATATTCCAACGGATATATTAATTATTAAACATTCCTTAAAATTGTCAAAAATTGAAAAAATCGCAAGGGGTACACCTTTGATTTTTTTGCGATTTTTGGCCATTTTCAGACTTTTCCTTCTAGAGATTGTAATAGTTGTTCAAAAATTATGAAAATTGGTATGCTTATGTAATTTTGCTCGTAAAATCTAATGCTGATATCGCCAGCGGTGTATAATTGACCATTTTTGGGATATGACCCAAAAATGGACATTTTTGAGCAAAGTTTTGAGGCCGAATATCTCGGACACGAAAAGAGATATCGACCTGTGGTTTTAAAATCTTAAATCTACACCCTTCAAACTACTTAAATACAAATTTTCAGGATTTTTATTTTTTTAAAATTTCCACCCTTTTTTAACCACACTATCCTCATACCCAAAAATGGGTGTGTGGTACACCTTCAACGACCTCACCAGTAAATTCCTCGTACCAAAAAACATAAGTATACCAATTTTCATCAAAATATTCCAACGGATATATTAATTATTAAACATTCCTTAAAATTGTCAAAAATTGAAAAAATCGCAAGGGGTACACCTTTGATTTTTTTGCGATTTTTGGCCATTTTCAGACTTTTCCTTCTAGAGATTGTAATAGTTGTTCAAAAATTATGAAAATTGGTATGCTTATGTAATTTTGCTCGTAAAATCTAATGCTGATATCGCCAGCGGTATATAATTGACCATTTTTGGGATATGACCCAAAAATGGGCATTTTTGAGCAAAGTTTTGAAGCCGAATATCTCGGACACGAAAAGAGATATCGACCTGTGGTTTTAAAATCTTAAATCTACACCCTTCAAACTACTTAAATACAAATTTTCAGGATTTTTATTTTTTTAAAATTTCCACCCTTTTTTAACCACACTATCCTCATACCCAAAAATGGGTGTGTGGTACACCTTCAACGACCTCACCAGTAAATTCCTCGTACCAAAAAACATAAGTATACCAATTTTCATCAAAATATTCCAACGGATATATTAATTATTAAACATTCCTTAAAATTGTCAAAAATTGAAAAAATCGCAAGGGGTACACCTTTGATTTTTTTGCGATTTTTGGCCATTTTCAGACTTTTCCTTCTAGAGATTGTAATAGTTGTTCAAAAATTATGAAAATTGGTATGCTTATGTAATTTTGCTCGTAAAATCTAATGCTGATATCGCCAGCGGTGTATAATTGACCATTTTTGGGATATGACCCAAAAATGGGCATTTTTGAGCAAAGTTTTGAGGCCGAATATCTCGGACACGAAAAGAGATATCGACCTGTGGTTTTAAAATCTTAAATCTACACCTTTCAAACTACTTAAATACAAATTTTCAGAATTTTTATTTTTTTAAAAATTTCCACCCTTTTTTAACCACACTATCCTCATACCCAAAAATGGGTGTGTGGTACACCTTCAACGACCTCACCAGTAAATTCCTTGTACCAAAAAACATAAGTATACCAATTTTCATCAAAATATTCCAACGGATACATTAATTATTAAACATTCCTTAAAATTGTCAAAAATTGAAAAAATCGCAAGGGGTACACCTTTGATTTTTTGCGATTTTTGGCCATTTTCAGACTTTTCCTTCTAGAGATTGTAATAGTTGTTCAAAAATTATGAAAATTGGTATGCTTATGTAATTTTGCTCGTAAAATCTAATGCTGATATCGCCAGCGGTATATAATTGACCATTTTTGGGATATGACCCAAAAATGGGCATTTTTGAGCAAAGTTTTGAAGCCGAATATCTCGGACACGAAAAGAGATATCGACCTGTGGTTTTAAAATCTTAAATCTACACCCTTCAAACTACTTAAATACAAATTTTCAGGATTTTTATTTTTTTAAAATTTCCACCCTTTTTTAACCACACTATCCTCATACCCAAAAATGGGTGTGTGGTACACCTTCAACGACCTCACCAGTAAATTCCTCGTACCAAAAAACATAAGTATACCAATTTTCATCAAAATATTCCAACGGATATATTAATTATTAAACATTCCTTAAAATTGTCAAAAATTGAAAAAATCGCAAGGGGTACACCTTTGATTTTTTTGCGATTTTTGGCCATTTTCAGACTTTTCCTTCTAGAGATTGTAATAGTTGTTCAAAAATTATGAAAATTGGTATGCTTATGTAATTTTGCTCGTAAAATCTAATGCTGATATCGCCAGCGGTGTATAATTGACCATTTTTGGGATATGACCCAAAAATGGACATTTTTGAGCAAAGTTTTGAGGCCGAATATCTCGGACACGAAAAGAGATATCGACCTGTGGTTTTAAAATCTTAAATCTACACCCTTCAAACTACTTAAATACAAATTTTCAGGATTTTTATTTTTTTAAAATTTCCACCCTTTTTTAACCACACTATCCTCATACCCAAAAATGGGTGTGTGGTACACCTTCAACGACCTCACCAGTAAATTCCTCGTACCAAAAAACATAAGTATACCAATTTTCATCAAAATATTCCAACGGATATATTAATTATTAAACATTCCTTAAAATTGTCAAAAATTGAAAAAATCGCAAGGGGTACACCTTTGATTTTTTTGCGATTTTTGGCCATTTTCAGACTTTTCCTTCTAGAGATTGTAATAGTTGTTCAAAAATTATGAAAATTGGTATGCTTATGTAATTTTGCTCGTAAAATCTAATGCTGATATCGCCAGCGGTATATAATTGACCATTTTTGGGATATGACCCAAAAATGGGCATTTTTGAGCAAAGTTTTGAAGCCGAATATCACGGACACGAAAAGAGATATCGACCTGTGGTTTTAAAATCTTAAATCTACACCCTTCAAACTACTTAAATACAAATTTTCAGGATTTTTATTTTTTTAAAATTTCCACCCTTTTTTAACCACACTATCCTCATACCCAAAAATGGGTGTGTGGTACACCTTCAACGACCTCACCAGTAAATTCCTCGTACCAAAAAACATAAGTATACCAATTTTCATCAAAATATTCCAACGGATATATTAATTATTAAACATTCCTTAAAATTGTCAAAAATTGAAAAAATCGCAAGGGGTACACCTTTGATTTTTTGCGATTTTTGGCCATTTTCAGACTTTTCCTTCTAGAGATTGTAATAGTTGTTCAAAAATGATGAAAATTGGTATGCTTATGTAATTTTGCTCGTAAAATCTAATGCTGATATCGCCAGCGATGTATAATTGACCATTTTTGGGATATGACCCAAAAATGGGCATTTTTGAGCAAAGTTTTGAGGCCGAATATCTCGGACACGAAAAGAGATATCGACCTGTGGTTTTAAAATCTTGAATCTACACCCTTCAAACTACTTACATACAAATTTTCAGGATTTTTATTTTTTTTTTAAATTTCCACCCTTTTTTAACCTCACTATCCTCATACCCAAAAATGGGTGTGTGGTACACCTTCAACGAGCTCACCAGTAATTTCCTCGTACCAAAAAACAAGTATACCAATTTTCATCAAATTATTCCAACGGATACATTAATTATTAAACATTCCTTAAAATTGTCCCTAAATAAAAAAAATAATAATTTCGACATTATATTATTAAAATGAATTGTCAATTAACTATAAATAAATTAGGTAAAAATGGGTTAAAGAAACGTCATCTAGTACCAACCGTCTAAAACAAAAATTGCCTATTGTAATGACTTCATTATGAACGCAAAATATAAAAATCATATTTTTCATACCATGCATTTATTTGTTGACGACTGCGTGATAGCGTGATGATGATAAATTTTTGTAATTGATTAAATTAAATGGAATGCACTATGCCTCAATCAATTATCGCAATGAAAATGTATTGACGCGATCTGTTTTATCTTCAAACACTGGGTCAGAGTCAACTCTATTATATCATGCGTTGTGTATTGTTTACACAATGAAACATGTTACGTGTGTACATAGAGATATGGGGGACCCTTATCACTTACTTCCTTAAACCTACATACTTTGCGCCTTGTTTGACAAGATAGCATAATCGATATTACACGTTTCATCCATGATTTCAAATAAATAAATATATCATCACGGCATATTACCCTTTGCTGGGTGTATCAATCTGTTTTGTACACAGATTTCGGTAATGATGATGGCATATTTGTACCGTGCGGACGCTCTTTTGATATCCCTTTATTATTTCTGCTACCTGTGACAAATTCTGTCTTCTCCAAAATGAACTTTGTTAATGATTTTGAGGCGATTTTACAAAAATTGCAATCATAGAATTACAGAAGTCTGCAGTTTGTTACGCATATTAAAATAGGATTCTAGGGATCTTAAAACGGGGTCATTTATTAAAATCTCGATATGCGATTTTTAGCACGATTCCTATACCTCCCTTACTAAGAGTAGCGGGGGTAAAAAGTGTCTTTTTTTAACAGACGTAAAAAAAGATTTATGATTTTTATTTCCAGCTACTCTTGGTAAGGGAGGTATAGGGATCGTGCTAAAATTCGCATATCGAGATTTTGATAAATGACCACGTTTTAAGGTCCCTAGGATCCAATTTTAACGTTTTCACGATGATGTGTGTGTGTGTGTGTGTGTGTGTGTGTGTGTGTGTGTGTGCGTGCGTGCGTGCGTGCGTGCGTGCGTGCGTGCGTGCGTGTGTGCGTGTGTGCGTGTGTGCGTGTGTGCATGTGTGCGTGTGTGCGTGTGTGCGTGTGTGCGTGTGTGCGTGTGTGCGTGTGTGCGTGTGTGCGTGTGTGCGTGCGTGCGTGTGTGCGTGTGTGCGTGTGTGTGTGTGTGTGTGTGTGGATCCTGTTTACTCTCTATCTCAAATACTATCATTCAGAAAATTTTGAAACCTTGTATTTATACCGTATTCTAATATAGAAAGAAGCCATTAGATTTTGGTGTAAATCTGAAACCGGAAATGACACTTTACTAGAAGCCCAAAATAGTTTTTCTTCGAAAAATACCTTTAAATGTTATTTTTTCGAGTTTTATGTTATTATAAAAATTACATACATACATACATACATACATACATACATACATACATAAAATCACGCATTTCCCACTTAGGCTCGGTATTTTAGTACAGGATTAAAATCTTGGTTACATGATCTCGTTTAACTTGTAACCGACATTTTAACTCGGCATTCGTATTTCAGTATCTAAATCCAGATTAACTTAACCGAGATTTGCTAACCGAGAATTTTGTTGTGTTGGTAGTAGAATTTGAAGTGACATTCATGTCGGGCATGCGCAAAAGCGATATCTTTAAAGTCAGCTGTCAAAATCACATGTTAAATAATTGTCAATAACAGCCTGATAGTTATAGCTTTCGCCTAAACTTTAAATAATATTATGGATGGTTACATGTTGACTTCAAGCGAATCTTCGTCTGATTCAGACGATGAACTTATTATTAATTATTAATTTTGTTAATCATTTGGGACGAATACGAAAGATCCACAGACTACAAATAAGAAAAGATCATTTTCAATATTGTGACGACGATGAATTTTATTGCCGTTTTCGGCTATCCAAGGAGTCTGTGACCGAATTGTTGGAGGAAATTATTGAAACTATAAAACATTCTACCACCACCAGTTCCTTGATATTTTTTCTTATCTGCGGCATGGTTTCTTAAGGCTGCTTTCTTTATATTTGCCCATTTCTCTTTTAACATTTTCTCTGTTCGTGGCACACGACCAGAAAGTGCATTAAATTTTTTCATAATTTCTATCCAAGCCGCTGATTTTTGCTTGTGGTTTACAACCCCCGTTTTCTTACATTCTATTATATCTCGTTTCTCACCTATTACTTCAACTAATAAATTCATTTCGTCCTCTGTGAAATTTTTAGAACGTGAATTTTCCATTGTGCTATCCTCAAACGTCAAAATTATATATTTCAGTATTTCACATACCAAACTTTCAAAAAAAATTTCTGCGCATGACTTATCCATGAAATTTCGGGTTAACCTACCTTCACATGCTGGTTTAACTTTTCGGTTACATTAAACTCGTTTAAGTCTGAACTGGAAACTGAAATACGTCTAATCAATAAAAAAAATGGTTAATCAAAATTTTTTGGTTTAACCTTGTACTGAAATACCGGGCCTTAGTGGGTTAGCACAAACCCGAAAGAATAAAAATAACATCCAAAAAATAATCAGTCTCTCTTTCAACAACATTCTTACTAACCTGACATCATAGGTACAACATATATTCCTTACTCTTAACTTATTAAAGTGACCGATTTTCGGTAGCGAAATACCGCAACCGGACCACAATAATAGTTACGAAACAATCATCCTTCGCCACACATTCCTGTCTTAGCACACTTCTTTAGCCTCGGCCACATTCATAATCGCATTCATACACGCTCTTCTTCTCTTCCCACTCGGAAACTTTCTCTCTTTTAGTACCTTATCAATCACATCCATCCACTTACACACTGGACGGCCACGCAATCGAACACCCTCAATTTCACAAAGATATATACGCCGTTCACTCTTCATTCTCTCCACATGACCAAACCATCTCAACTGGCTCATTCCTACTCTCTCAACATCATTCTTCCTAACCATACATTCTTCATACACCAAATTATTCCTCACGCGATCCTGTCTTACATATCCACATACTCCACGTAAATACCTCATTTCCACGGCAGTCACTCTCTTTTTATGCTTTCCCGTCCATGCCCAACATTCGCTTCCATATATCAAAGCAGGCACTAGCACTCCATTATACACACTTAAACGAGCTTCTCTAGATACGTTTACGTTTCGAGAAAACGTACCCAGAGCACTCATTACCTTACACCCCGCATTCACTCATTTTTCAATTTCTCTATCAATTCGACCATCCCTTGATATCATGCTACCCAAATATACAAACTCATTCACTTGCTCCAGTTTCACTCCATTATAAAAATTAAAGATTATACAATTTTCTATTGGTTTGCATTAATACATTTTCTATATATTTTATGAACAAATTTATAAAAATATGTATAATTTAAATCACAGAGTCAGCGCTTTAAACAAACACAACTACTTGATTAGACAGTTCATATCACAAATGTATGTCAAAGAACTAACCATTTCAAATTAATAATAGTAACGTTTTAAAAAGAAAATAGTAAATAGAACCATAGTTATATGGAATGGATTTTAATACAGTTTCTAATATAACTAAATATGTAAGTATGTATATTTAAATTAATTAAAATTAAATAGCGGGAGGTGTTGTGTTCACCACATCAGATTTTTTATTAACGAAAATTAAATTATTATTTTTGTTTGTTGCAGGTGGACGGTGCCTATATTTAAATTAGGATACAAAAATGACTTGGAAACCAAAGATTTATACAACACAATGGACGAAGATGTTTCAGAATCCCTCGGCAATATTTTAGAAACGTAAGTATTATTCATATTAACTTATAAATTATAATATATACTACAAAAAATATATTATTTACTACAACACTTGATGGACAGACAACAAAAGTAAAATCATTATTGTAACATTAAATTAAAAATGTAGACAACAACAATAATATTTTGTTTTATTGTGTAAGCATTTACGAATTACAAAACAGACATCATCACAACAATGTTATCTTAAATTTTTAAGACTTGTACACATCGTTTAACATTATTAACATTAGCACTATTGTATACTCTCACGCTATAATAATAGCGTATTCTTATTCTAATGATGATATACGATAACATTATTACAGAATGAATGTTTCCTGTTAAAATATTTAGTGTGAACATTTATGTTATCATATTTTAAGTTAAAATAACATTTACCTTTTGTTAAACCTATTTATTTACATATGTTTAAATGCTCGCGAAACAAATGAGTTAGCACGGCGTTTATCTTAATATGCTAGACAAACATGCAGTACATGATAAGAAACTATAATTTTTCTTCTTTACTTTGCAGAATACTAATATAAATATGAGGTTTGACAAAGAAAATTAGTTTCAAATAGTAATAATTTATTTGTGATATTAATATTGTCCTTTGTAAATCAAAGTATTTTCCATTATACCTATATAATTAATGTACTTGTGTGAACGTTGTTTCTAATTCGCAAAACACTTACGGAATGCACTTTTAGTATGGTATGACTAGCGAATGAAAGTTGACCTTTATAGTATTTTATGTACCAAGGGCGTTACGATGATGATAATGCCAGGAGGGCGACGAGGATCTAGCCTGAGGGCCTTTGGGTCCGATGGGCAATATCATCTAGTAACGCTCGCGGTGCATACAAGATTTTATGTCTCGCTAGAATATGTGAAATAAGTTTTCATTTATAATAATTTTGATTACAATAATGCTTAAGCTTTGGCGTTGCTAACGATGTTGTTTAATTGTTTTGTTTATTATCAACATTTATTTATTTTTAAAACATCAACATTCTATATTGTTGGAGATGATGGAATGGATGAATTTGATGTTTCGGAAGATATTTTATCGAAACGGTGTAAAGAAATTATTTTGAATGCTTCTGCATACTTTGAGAAGCAGAAACACATAAATGTTCCCCTAATTATTCCATTCTCGTCTGTAGAAGATGTAAGTATTATATTTTGAGGTTCGTTTTCATTTGACAGATCACAGTTCTTTATTTCTTATGGACTTATTTCTGAATATTACAGTGTGCAATTCGACGTACTTACTATTTACAAGTGTGGTGAAAGTAAATTGCTTTTTAAGGCCCTTTTCATAATCAATTTTAAGTATTATAATTAAATTAAAAATGATTTCTGTCTTGTGCTTTTAAAGCTGTTTTATTATTATAGTAATTGTTGTAATCAATTAATGTATTAATTGTTGTAATCAATACTTATTATTATTGTAATGAATTATAATTAAAAAGAAAATAATTTTCATTATACATTGTTCATATTATTTCTAATTTAAAGTCCATAAACGATGATCGGATTATAATGAGGGCATAATCAATTATTGTGCCCTCATATAATGCCCCGGTTGTTATAGATATGTTTATATACACCGTATCTTAGTAATAAACAATTCATAATACTTTACTGAGACATGAAATTATTTTATAGATGTGGTTTCTTTTGAAACCCTAGAGAAGAATAGAATTGTACGAAATATTCAGGTATGAAATTTTTGCATGAAC
Organism: Harpalus rubripes; assembly: GCA_963082715.1. Lineage (NCBI taxonomy): Eukaryota > Metazoa > Arthropoda > Insecta > Coleoptera > Carabidae > Harpalus > Harpalus rubripes. The sequence continues at coordinate 14,601,561 of OY720460.1, forward strand.
CCATTTAAATACTGGACTAGGAAAGAACAAAAATACATTACTATGTCTAGTTGGAAAAAGATGGCCGACTAGGGTAACTGAATATTAAAACAGGGGTGCTTTTAAAATATTTTAAACATTTTTCGTGTTGATTATAATAAAATATTTTGATCAGTAAACTATTTAGTTTAGCAATTCTATGAAATAGGATTATTTTAAATTTCCTCTGACAGTAATTCCAACTCGATGGTTGCTTACACCTAAGACGAACGAACTAAAATTTACGGTATTAATTTTTTTAAATACATCCCTGAATCTTGTTGCTAAGGTCATTTTCAATTCCTCTTGGTATTGAGTACAATTCTAATCTTCTCTAACGGAATACATAAGGGTCAGTTTCCTTTCAAATCAAATATAGGGAAAACGTCAACTTTCATTCGCTAGTCATACTGTACTGCCTTCAGCTCCTTCAGTAATTTAGTTTATATATCTTTTATGGTGGCAAAACGTGCTTTCAATGTCATCTTCATCATGTAATATACCGTGTGTCTGTCTTAACGGTGTACATAGGAGATTAACATGGGATATCAGTTTTTTGCAATTTCCTGCCCGCCTAATTATTTTAACAAAAATCGCGCCAAATAAAAGTTTTCGGGCATAAAATTCTGTATCTAAGTCAATAAACAAAATTACCTTTAAGGCCTTATCACACTAGAAGTAGTATCTCTGACTTGTCACGCATTATCCATGACTTCGATTCATATCGCTGACTTACTCCAGTGTGATAGCTACAAGGATGTCATGGATCCTGTTGTCAGATGAAATGGAATCGGTTTCATTTCCTCTGACTATTTATCGCTGATTTCCCTACTGCGCATGCGCAACTGTCTCTGAAGTACAGGAATGTAACTTTACGGAGTAAAATATAACTGCAGAAACGACAGAAATTGACATTTTTTGTTTGATGCGCATAAAATTAGTATGCTTGTCAACAATTTCATTATTTTTATATCGTTTTCATTCATTTTACTTGAAATAATTTGATATGGCAAACAAATTTGAAATATGATGTCATTAAATAAACCATATCATAACCAACTTCAAGTATGAAAATCCACTAAAAGTCAGGGAAAACGATTATTCGAAATTGCAATAGGCGATTTCGGGCGACATACCCGTTCACTTATTAGGATTAGTTACGGTATGATATGGTCAATGGTGGCGCTAAAAATCGTTGGTTCACTTGTTGACACTGTGCTTGGTGGTTATGTATATTCTTCGACATTTAAAACTGTCAAAAATAGTGTCTGACAATTAAAATGCATTAAAAAAGAAAGATAGTTTATTCATATTTGTCCAAAAAAGAGTCAACGAAAATAATGTCACCCTGTTTGACATAAAGACCACGACACAGACTGTTTTAACTTTTGACATTAAAAAACAGACATGATAAAAAGATATAGAAATAGTGAACAGAGAGCTGACCCTACTCGCAAACCCGATCAGCTGTGAGCACTGATCCAAGCATACCGGGTAAGTTGTTCCTAGCGCCCGAATGTGTGAACGTACCTGAACGCAACATACCGCAAGTGAACGGTTGTCGCCCGAAATCGCGTAATGTGATAGATTGAGTTGATCATACAAAATAAGTCAGCGAAAAAGAGTCAGAGATATGATTCTAGTGTGATAAGGCCTTTACATGCTTTGTAACGACAGTAATTAAATATGAAAATGTCGAAAATTACGTTGAAAATATCGACAGTATGGCTGGGCTACATGCTGGCATGATGCACTGTATAGCGTCTAGCCTGCCATTTGTGTTTTGTTAGCCGTCAGCCTAATAGTCTTTGCTCTTCAACAGATTTGCTAATATGAAAGAACGCCAGTTTGATTTAATGTACAAATGAATACTAAATTTTTATTTTCGTACATGTACAATAGGTATAGGTAATATCTAATTGTGTGTTGATTATTTAAGTAGTGTTCAAAAAATTTTGTTCTTGAACCGAAAAAGATTTTTCTAAATATTTGTCCTCACTTCAATCTAAGTTACGTACCGCCATCATAATATCATCTTTGAATGGTTTATCATCTATCAACTCAACCTACTTAGTGCCTCCTAAAAGCTTTAGTACGCCACACTGATGAGCTCCAATAAAAACAAAACGCGTCTGTCGTTCTGATTGAGTGGGTCGATTTTAACGTAATTAAAATATATGTTTCCTTTCTAGAAACTGGCACAAAGAACTTGCCAGAGCGAAGCAACAAAACCGAAAGCCTAAACTTTTGAAAGCCATCACTAAAACGTTCCTACCTTCATATTCAGTGTATGGTATTCTACTTTTTTTACATGCTTGCGTCCTCAAGTAAGTCAGTAATTCTATATTCTTTTTAAATAATAAAATATTTGAGCTGTCTAAATTCATTAATATTCAAACGGTTTCGCAGTTTGAGACCGGGTCGTTGAAAAGTGAATTAGATCGTAAAATCTAAAATATAAGTGTTTTATTACTAGAATTTTATGAGTTAATCTCTTGTTCACCTTTTAAAAATTAAGAGTGCTTCGTTTCACAGTCTTGTGTATTTGATAACATCTGATTTCTCGCGTAGTCTACAAGAACTCGGTTGATTTAACAATTGAAGGCGAAAAAAGATGAATGCCACAAAATGTGAATGTCATCTGCTTAGGAATGTATATCGCAATTCTGCATAGATAAAAGGCATATCTGCCGCATATAAAGGGTTTTTCAATAAGGGCGGGTCGATGTTGAAATGGAATAAAACAAGATGTGTGTGAGGTATTAACGAAATACTTTTTTTATTTGAAAGGCCCATGTATGACATTATGTATGGAATATAATATCCTTCAAATGTCCGCCGCGGCTTCTTACGGTGACACGGATCCGAGTAGTCCAATTTTCAATGACTGCCGCATAGATCCGGCTGAATTTGAGCGATGGCATTGGTAATGTTAACTTTAAGGGCATCCGTCGATTGCGGCTTATTGGCATAGACCTGCGACTTCAGGAAACCCCACAAGAAAAAGTCTAGTGGGGTCAAATCGCACGATCTTGGTGGCCAATTCACGTTACCTCTGCGAGAGATAACCGTACCCTCAAATCGTTCATGCATTGTGGCGTCCGCTGTGTGGCACGTAGCGCCGTCCTGCTGGAAAAACATGTCGTCTACCTCCATATCATCCAATTTGGGAAAAAAGAAATCTGTTATCATCGTTCTGTAGCGCTCGCCATTGATGGTGATGGCCTCACCAACGTCGTTTTCAAAAAAGTACGGACCAATGACGCCGCCGGCCCAAAATCCGCACCAAACGGTAACTTTTTGTGGATGCATTCCGACCTGGTGAACCTCGTGTGGGTTGGTGTCGTCCCATATACGGCAATTGTGTTTATTAACATAGCTATTCATCCAAAAATGCGCCTCATCGCTAAAGATGATTTTTCGGCCAAAATTGGGGTCCTCTTCCAAACGCTCCGAAGCCCAGTCAGCGAACAAACGGCGTTGTCTATTGTCATTAACTTTGAGCTTCTGGGTCAGTTGGATCTTGTACGGGTGTAGGCCCAAGTCCCGACGCAAAATTCGTCAAGTTGAAGTCTGCGAAAGGCCGAATTCTTGTGCACGGCGAGGAATTGATTGCCTCGGGTTCTCCTGCACACTTTCTCGGACCGCGGCAATGTTCTCGGCCGATCTGGCGTTCCTTTGACGTACGGGTGTTGGCTGATTATTTACCAAACCGGTCGTCTCGAATTTGGCCACCAAACGTTGGAGAGTCGACTTTGAAGGGCCGCGGTGGCCGTAAAATGGGCGCAACGCGCGCAACGTTTTCACTAACGAGCATTCATTTTGATAATACAGTTTTATCATTTGGAAGTGCTGCTCAATCGTGTAACTTGCCATGGTGATTTGGCATCTGTGACAGATTAATAAACAACAGATTTGACAGACGCCACCAAAACAACATCGCCGCCACAGCCTGCCAACATCGACCCGCCGTTATTGAAAAACCCTTTATTAAAAAGAACAATGGTCCCAAAAGAGACCCCTGTGGTATACCGCGGTGCATAGGAAATGCTGTAGAGTTTGCAGTGATTTCTTTCGATGACATAACCCTAAACTCTCTATTATTAAAATAATACCATTTGAATACCCCATCTCTCATTTTGTTAGAAAATGGATATTCATCTTTTTCCCCCTGTTTCTTCATTTTCTTTAATCAAGAATTTGATAATTATGCTTTGTACGTAACGCTTGTTTGTTTAGCGGTTTATATTTGACTGTTTATTATAGAACTTTGCAACCAGTGATGCTTGGATGGTACATCCAATATTTCGACAAAACTAACAATATACCAGATGAGTACGCGTACACGTACGCCACTGGTGTGGTGTTACTTTCAGCCATTGGTATAGTCTTAATGCACCAAACCTCTTTTGGTGTGCTGCGCATTGGTATGCGCTGTAGGATAGCATGTTGTTCTATCATTTACAGAAAGGTATAAATTTTGAGCCTTTGTCATATTATATTCTTGAAGAATATTTCATTTTGTAGTTATTACGATTGAGTCGAAATTCATTATCACAGACCACAACAGGTCAAGTAGTGAATTTATTATCAAACGATGTGAGCCGGTTTGATCAAGTGCCTTTATACTTACATTTTGTGTGGATTATGCCTATCCAAGCGACTATTTGTACTTATCTTATGTATCAAAGAGTTGGGGTAGCTGCTTTTGCTGGTGTTTTTGTTATAACACTGCAGGCTGTTCCATTACAAGGTAAAAATATTACAGTACTGTTAGTAAAATCATAAGTTCAGTCATTAGGTACTTTTTTTGGTGCAAAAGGTTGAGGAGTTTTGAAATTTGGCAGGAGTGTAGATTTGGGGGTCCTAAGTAAAACGCTAAGTTGCGACCTCGAGGGACCGTCGCCACCTTGAAAAATGGCGGTCAAACATGGGCGCCATTTAGGGGGGCAAGGGGTCCGCAACCACTATTTTTTTTTAAGAATCATTTTCAGATTTATTCTATAACGGCCCTAAAGTCGACTCTCTTACAATATACTTTCTTCTATATTTTGTACATGTCATTAAAGGCTGTATATGAGTATTTAACTTGATATTTATTAGTATGCAAAATGCAATTGCACAAAATATACATTTCGGATTCGGTCATAATGCACAAGCATAAATCGGTGCCTGTCCATGTACATGCGTATGTATCTACTCGCGCGCATGTGCATTCGCTGCGCGTACTTTTACCTAGTTACAGCTTAGCATTAGCAACTAGCATACCTAGACAAATAATATACGCCCTACGACGCACCCTGCCTGTGCCTACACAATGTTTTGCGTGGATCTACTTACTTTGTTATATTTATTGAATTTGTCTTCAATTTTGTAAATTTGGGTCAGTTGTATTGTTCTACTTCAATGCCTCAATTTCTAATCTGTCTCAACATAATATCAAGATATTCGTCTCAACTAGAACCAGTAGCAAACAAGTTGCAAGGAGTAGCAATAGATTTGTTGGGTATACAAAAACATATTGAAGATTTAATACCATCATTTAAGGAAGAAAGGGAAAACTCGGAAAGATTTTTTGCAAGAATTTTTAAAAGCAGCGTAGATTTAGCTGCGGAATTTGATATTGAAATTAAAGTTTAAAAGATAACAGGCCGACAAACTCACAGAGGAAACGTTTGTAGCAAAGACGGCAGAATAATATTTTAGAATAACCATTTTCAACCCTTACTTGGACTATCTGAGATCTTTGGAATTACGTTTTTCCCAACATAATAGTGTTGCGTTTTCCATATTTCCTTTACACCCGGTGAACATCAAGAAGCAAGGTGTGGATCCAGGTATCGTGAAGAAAGTCTCAGAGAAGTATGGCATCGAAAATTTGGAAGCGTGGGTGCACATTTGGAAGGGAAAAGAAGTAGCAGATAATATGGATTTTGCAAAACTAATTTCAGAAGAATGTGAATTTTTCCCCGCTATGAAAATTGCTTTCGAAATTTTTTTGACAATGCCACCAACAACATGTTCTTTCTTTCTCTACTCCAAGGAGAGTGAAGAATTGGCTTAGGTCTACAATGGAGGAAAATCGGCTGTCCGGATTATCGGATGCCAATGTCAAGTGTGATTGACATAGTATGTTTGTGTTATAATTTTATTGCAAATATGGAATCAATTCTAAGAAACTTTCTGTATGGAATTTGTACAAAACACATAGAACTGAGGCAGGTACCGGACAGCTAAATGAATGTGCCAAAACACTATCATAGTTCTAGGAAGCAAACTGTAGAGGCGTGACAGTGCTTAAATTTTAAGAAAATGGATTGTCACCTTTGAGTTCAAAACATTTTGCAAAATTTTGAGTTGCAAAGTCACATAAGTCATCACACATGTCATTGAACGTACGCTTTAACATCTTTAATTATTTGGTAATCCAATTTGTAATAGTTTATAGATTTAGTTATAGTGCCAGTAGTGATTTATTTCGTGATTTCTCCAGTTTTAAAGTGTATTAACTGTGTTTATTTTTTGACGTAATACGGAATTGAAATTCAATAAGCTGATGAACATTCGTTGTGCTGTTTGATATAAAGTGCACTGCAAAGAAGCAAATAGACGTTTACTTTTATATTTAATGATGAAATGTCGTACCATTTCCAATATCCTTTTATCTTAATATAAAGAAAAATTAAAATAGAAGTGTATGTCTATCTGACAAGTAATTTTAAATTTATTTAGAAATGAATTTATGGTTATTGTATTGTGATTATTTAAATATATGTATGTTTTTATATTCAATTTTCTTATTATGTCTTATTTTAAAAATTCAAAATTTCAATTTATCTATACATAGCATGTCTCCTATGTCACAAACTACCAAGCCGACCAAGCCATCACAGTGTGCGTTAGTTCATGGAAGCAATCTGTAGATGTCACTATTTTGTATTTCGAAAAATACATTATCTGTCCTATCTGTAGTTGAGGTGATCCGTGAACTGAGGGAAGGTAATGTGCTGGCCACATCATATTTTTTCAAACGATTTTGCATCAATAATTTAAATTATGTATTACCCAAGGAAATACACGCTATCATTTGTTGCTTTACGTCCATGATTGTGTTTCTGTAGTCAAAATACGAAAGCACAAAAGTATCCACATTGGTTCGCCGAATCAATTACGTCATAACGCTTCGTTTTGTCAGCCATGATTGGTTAGAACGCGAGCCATCCCAAACTGCCCTCCAGCACCTTGTTCGACGAACCACGCGCCTTGTAACTGCGCCTTAAGGCAACTCCAGCAGCTGTAAATTGTGCAATTTTTTGGCTGAATACTATTTAGATAGGTCACTTCTCTGCCAGTTTTTGCGGACGGTTTTTCCTCTGGCATAAGGAGAGAATCTCCGGAGAAGCTGCATCTTCTCCGTCCTAGTTTATGCCGGGCGATGCATCAGGCATATGTTATCCAAATTTGACAATTTATATGGTTTTAACAGCAGACATTCCATGTGGTCCAGGTGCGGTATTTCGCTACCGAAAATCGGTCACTTCAGTTTGTAAAGAATGAGAAAAATTTATTGCAATGTAATATACACGGTGGGGCAGAATGCAGTTTCAAAAAATCACCGAATAGAGAGAGGAGGTGGGCAGCTGCCGTAAGGTTGGGGGAACAATACCGTTCTGAGTTGTTACCATGCCGTGGTCAAGTGAGCAACGGGGTTTTGTTGTGAAGACGTTCTTTAAATCAGGGAAAGCGGTGTGGCGACGCAGAGAGCTTTTCGGATCCGGTTCGGGTTAAATCGTAATGACAGTGTTCCTGATCCTAAAACCATTCGGAAATGGATCAGTAGTATAAGGGCGACAGGATATGCAGTTCCTAAAACACCAACAGTGTGCGAACACCCGAAAACATCGCGGCACTAAGAGCATCAATTGAACATTCTCCAACCCGATCTGCGCGGAAACATGCGGCTGCGCTTCGAATATCGTCCAGAACTGTAAGGCGAATCTTACACTCAGACCTTCACTTACACCCCTACAAGATGATGTGTGCACAGGAATTGACCCCACAAGACTGAAACGTAGAGATGATTGCAATGCAATCCTAACTGCTGTACCCCCCGGCACTGTTGTGTGGACAAGTTACGAAGCGCCTTTTCATCTTTGTGAGGCAGGAAATAAACAAAATTTTCGTTACTGGGCATCTGAGAACCCTCGTGTACTGCACGAAAGACCTCTTCACAGCCCCAAAGTAACAGTTTGGTGCACTGTGTCCTCTATAGGCATTATTGCGTCTTATTTTTTTTAATCCGAAGGATTGACTGTTACCCTGAATTCGGTTCGCTATTGTGACATGTTGGAGAACTTTTTGCGCCTCAAAATGGAAGAGTATGGCGAGGAACACGACACAGAAGCCTTCTGGTTTCAACAAGATGGAGCCACGGCCCATACTGCCCGTCGTTCTGCAAGAGCTCTTTCCCGGTCGCTTGATCTCTTACCGGGAGAATGTTCCATGGTCCCCTCGCTCCCCCGGTTTGAGCTCGTGTGACTTTTTTCTGTGGGGATACGTCAAAGCTGAGGTATACAAAGTTCGACCTCGAACCCTTGAAGCTTTGAAGGACGCGATTGAGGACGTCATCGCTGGAATTTCGCAAGATATACTGGGAAGAGTGGCCGAAAATTTCTTTGAAATACTCAATATGTGCATTTCTCGCCAAGGCCGCCATTTGGACGATATCATTTTCAAAACATCGTGAAAAAAACGGTATTATATGTACTTTTGAGCAATAAAAACCTTTTTTATGTATCTTGAACCGTTTTCTCACAATTAACCCTTCAAATCAGGGACTGCATTCTGCCCCACCATGTATTATTTGTGTATTTTTATTAAAATAAATAAATAATATATCATCACGGCTTATTACCCATTGCTGGGTGTACCAATCTGCTTTGTACGCAGATATCAGTAATGATGATGACATATTTGTACCGTGCGGGCGTTTACCAGGCGTCACTACACGGGCACTCATTGTTGGCGTGGAGAGTGCTCCACAGGGGTCAATTTTGTGTGATTTAAAATTCGAAATATTTGGCGTCGGTCGGGATCGAACCCGGTTCTCCAGATTCACGACCAGACACTCAGGCACGCGGCCACGAGACCATTTTATTTTTAATTATTTATGTATATTGTATATGGTTTGGAAACGAATAATAATAATAATAGCGTATCTTTTGCACCAGAATACCTTTTTTATGTCTCTAATGAATGGACTATGGTAGTACCTACTAGAATTGTTGTCAATTTTCAGCTTAATATTGTTAATGATTATAACGGAACGAGAAAATAATACATACATAGTTTATTAATATTATTGTAGGATATCTCTCTAGATTAACAGCTCGTATGAGAATGAAGACTGCCCACCGAACAGACGAACGTGTTCGACTTATGAACGAAATTATTTCAGGGATACAAGTTATTAAAATGTATGCATGGGAAAAACCTTTTGAAAAACTTGTTCAACTAGCTAGGAAGTACGTAGGAAAAAATGTTATGGAATGGGGACTTATGAAATTGACCACACACAACACACATCCCCCCTCCAATATAGATGACTCGTCTGCCATATTGGAGCCCAAATAAACGCATTAATTTATGAAATACAATTGAATTTTACCTTGGTTATTTTTGTTTGCAGAAACTTTCGGTGTAACACTCGTATAAACAAACACTAATATTCAATGATTGTAGTGAGCTCCAAAATGGCGGATGATTCAGCTGAATACACATCTTTCCTTCGAGTCGCACATGTCTTTAGAAGAAGACAATAAGCTCGAAGAGAGAGACAGAGATAGTTGAGTATTACTATCTCTCTCTTCTCTTCTCAATATATTCTCCTAATCCGATTTGACATTTGCTCGGCCATTATGGTAATACTCAACTATCTATCTCTTCGAGCTTATTGTCTTTATGTAAAGAGGTTACTTCAGAACTCAATAGGTAACAACAATAAAATTCTGAAATCATAAGTCCCCATTTAACAGTGCCGGATTTAAGAATATTCTATTTTTTATTCTTCTAGGATGGAAATTGATGTTTTAACCATAACATCTTATCTGAGGGGTTTTTCGCTAGCTCTTATGGTGTTTACCGAACGTACTGTCTTGTACGTTACCTTAGTTACGTATGTACTTATGGGCCATAGTTTGTCAGCAGATAAAGTTTTTTCATTAGCGCAATTTTTTAATTTTATCCAACTGTATATGGCCATTTTTTATCCTTTAGCTGTCGTACTTTTTGGAGAAGCTAAAGTTTCTGTCAAAAGATTAGAGGTTTGTAAATTTATTTAATAATGTATTTGATTTTCTGCTCAAATTTCTGTATACGAGAACATATGTTATATATATTCTTTTAGGCTTTCCTCTTGCAAGACGAAACCCCCTCCCAATCATCCCTCATCCCCACCACAGATTCATCTATCATTATCAAACAAGCTCGCGCTAGCTGGACGCCCCATTCAATAACTGATACACTCTCTATACCATCTTTATCCATTTCCCCCGGTAAATTAGTTTGTGTAGTGGGCCCTGTTGGAGCAGGGAAGAGCTCTCTACTTCAGCTATTATTAGGCGAGCTTACGCCCCACGCAGGGACGGTTAGTGTCCAAGGGGCTGTCAGCTATGCAGCCCAAGAGCCCTGGTTGTTTGTGGCTTCTGTTAGGAGTAATATTTTGTTCGGACAACCATATGATAAAGAAAGGTAGGAATGAGAAATTAATATTACACTAGCAGTTGGTAGTGTAAACGATTAAAATTGCACAACCCTAAACAATAAAGAACAAGAGAAAATTATAAAGAAGTTCTTGGGCAAGGTGAAAAATTCTCGGCATGGCAGTGAAAGGATGTATTTTTAGGTTCAAAAATGCATTTGTTTTTCTACATAGTCCCCTATAAGCTCAATGCACTTTGTCCAACGTTTTTTCAATAAGCGGATTCCATCCCTGAAGTGCGATTCCGAAAGGCCTGCAAAATATCCATCTACGGCTGCTGTCACTTCTTTATTTGAGTCAAAACGCATTTTTTAAATCTGGGAATAGGTATATTCCAGTAAGATCCAAATCTGGAGAATAGGGTACTCACCAGTTATTGTTTTTTCCTTTTTAAGGTAGTTAATAAAAAGAATCCTTTTTGTATCTCAGAAAATGGCCATGATCTTTCCGACAGATGAAACTGAATTCGCCTATTTTGGTGCAGAATCATCGGCTTCCACCCACTGCTTCGATTGCTGTTTTGTTTCTGGTGTATAGTGGTGGACCCACGTCTAATCCATTGTTATAAATCCGCACACAAAATTGGTTAGATCTTCTTAAAAACATATAAACATTGTTTGGAATTTCGTTTTCGCATTTGCTTTTGGTCAGCATTTAAGAAGTGCGGCACCTATCGTGCACAAAACTTTTTCATATTTATCTCTTGGTGTAAAATGTACTGTACCCTTTTTTCTGCAATACCTCAGCAATCTCATACACTTTTAATAGTCGATCGTCCAACACCATATTGAGCATCTTCTCGATGATTTCATGTGTGCTGCAGTTTTGGTCATCCTTCTCGTGGATCATCTCCAAGAGATATTTGACCACGTTTAAGCCGCCGATTTTTTACCGTTGGAAATGAAGGAGCAGACTCCTTATAAACCTTCACCAACTTTGGATGAATTTGCGTTGGCGATAAACCGTCCAAAACGAAGAATTTATGATGGCTCGATATTCCAATTTGTCCATTGCAACGATATACGCACAACGCGTCAACTTCAAAAAGCCTTATAAAAAAAGTTGAAAATTTGTTTTTGTTATTGTAACAACATCAAAACAAAATATTTCATTGATAACATAGCCTACTCTATATTATGCCGAGAACTTTTCATCTTACTCTCGTATGTCTTCCGCGCGCATTAATTACCGTTACTATATGTCAAGTAACATTTTGCGGTATTTCGTCCTCTTTCAATTGCAGTCCACATTTCTTCTAACCTAACCCAAGACGATCTGGCCATTGTGCTATGGCAGTACGGACCGTATCCATCGGTAGTTCTATTGCCTTCTCCAAACCTCTTTAGCTGGTCCAAATATCGGTGGAATTTAGCGCGTGCCTTCTTTCCTAACACTGACCACGATTTGTAGTCCAAATGATTGAGGTCTGGACTAGTGCTGTGAGGATCCGACACAACTTGGATCCGAGCACCTGGATTTCAAAGTATCCGGATCCTCGGATATCCGATGTTGGGATATTGAAGCGGATATCCGAAAATTAATTCGAATTTGGATCTGGATTTGAACTTGCATCCGGATCTGGACTTGGATCCGAATCCGGATTTGATGTTTTGTTTACGGATCTGGATCCAAATTTTAATTCTGGATCTGATCAATTTGAAAAACAGTAGCCATAGGTTCGTTGCAGGTTTCGAAATACCTATCGTGCACGTGTTTCACATAAAAGGGATTGTTTTTATTACCTACTTATAGTTCTGTGGAATCGAGGAATTTCCTTCTTAGCGGGTGCTAAAAGTTGTCAAACAAAAATTTAATCAGCTGCCAGAAATATGCCGACTATTAATTTACTACATCAAACAAAAATGCAATGTGGATTATCATCAAATTTATTTGGTTTTGGTTAGACTCGATGCTAATATAAGGTTTAATACTGAGAATATTCGAATCCGAGGATCGATTCGGATATTGAAATTCCATATTTAAAATCCGATAATCGTACTCATATTCGAATCTAAGATCCGATACTCAAATCTGTTTCCGAGATTTGATATTCGGATCCGGATTCAATAGAGTAAGATCCCAGGGCCCCCAGACGTAACTTATTTTCTCAAAGATGAAATGTGTGAAATGGAGTAGTATTCCATTGAAGCGAGCGAGATAGCCATGTAAACTGATTTCCCTCTCTTAAACTTATAGTCTGCTCTATTCTACTGTGTGTTTGCACTGTAGCATCCTAAGTGGCACATAAAATATTTTGTGGTATTCTAGTCTACAATTTTTAATTTTTGACTTATTGTTCAATAAATTTTATCGAAAAGTGTTGAATATTATTTTGTACTAATATTCTATAAGCCATACATAAAAATCAGCTTTCAGAATTTAAGTGAAGTAAGTCCAATTTTTGCTTACCTTTCGCACCTGGTACCTGTAAATTGGCCGTCTACCCAACTTAGCAGGTATGCGTGCGTTCAATGTACATAGGAATACTACTCTATTCCACACATTTCATCTTTGAGAAAATAAGTTACGTCTGGGGGCTCTGGGATCTTGGACTACAAGATCCGATACTCAGATTCGGATCCAAATTTCAATACTCAGATTCGGATCCAAAATCTGATACTCAGATCCGGATCCAAATTCCAATACTCAGATTCGTATCCAAAATCTAATAGTCAGATCAGGATCCGAAATCCGATGCTCAGGCTCGGATCTAAAATCCGATACTAAGATTTGTATCCGAGATCCGGATAGTTCAACATTCAATTATCCGGACATCCGGATATTTTTGGATCCGAAACCGAAACTATCCGGATCCTACCACTGGTTTGGACTGCCAGAGGGTCAGTCTTCGGCCGCATGAATGCTGGCTTGCGTTGTTCTGGCCAACGACCAAATATAACTAAATAAAACTTCATTTGGTTTGTTTTGAATTCGGCTGGCTAGACAAACTAGAGATAGAGATATATCTTGTCTAGTCCGAGTATTTTTCACTAGAGGTCACCACTGAGACCACCTAGGTATCAGTGTCTAATTTGAACGTTGCTCACTAGAGGCGCAAGTGTTCTCAGTTAAAATTTCGTGGTTAACAATTAAGGTAAACATTAAATAATTTATAAGGTTTAATATAAACGAAAAACCAACGTGTCACTCACAAAACCACTACATATACAAAACAAAGACAAAATACACATGCTTCTACGTGGCCTCTAGTGAGCAACATTCAAACTAAATACTTCACTTCACACTGACACTCTACGTGGCTTCTAGTGAGAAATACTCGAACTAGACAAGACATATCTCTATCTCTAGTTTCTCTGTCTGGCCAGCCGAAATCAAAACATTCAGTAAGGAGGGATAGGGAATGTTTTATCTAGTTATATTTGGTCGTTGGTTCTGGCCTTGTGTACCGGGATTGAATCCTCCTGGAAGCCTTAGTGTTTGCCAAGAAAGAAAGAGTATGTTGTTTAGAGGTTTCACAACTTCTTCTAGAACGTTCTCTTGGTACACCTTCGCCGTCAGGGAACTATCGATACGGTCCGTGCTGCCATAGCAGAATGGCCAGACCATCTTAGGCTTTCGTTAAAACCAAAGGCGGCTATTTTGACTGTATATTTCTTCAAAAACTAAACCAAATTTTAATCGTTTACACTACTAATAATATGCTTCAATCTCATTTATTTATTCCTAATATTTTTTTTGGTTTTCAACGGCCGCTATTTTATCACAGTTATAGAGTTACACATTCTTTCTAGATACCGTAAAGTCATATCCGTTTGCGCACTAACCCAAGATTTCGAATCTCTTCCCCATGGAGACAAAACTTTAATTGGCGAACGTGGTGTGTCTCTTAGCGGCGGTCAAAGGGCTCGTATTAGTTTAGCGCGCGCTATTTATCGGCGCGCTGATGTCTATCTTTTAGACGATCCTCTATCGGCAGTGGATCCTCATGTAGCTAAACATTTATTTGATCAGTGCGTCTACAATTACCTCAAAGACAAGACGAGAGTGTTGGTGACGCATCAGATTCAGTTTGCGAGAAATGCTGATTTGATTGTGCTTGTTAATAATGTAAGTAAATAATCATATAGCGCATTCGACTGGTAGCACCAGTGCACACAGAGTTCGAATTTTTTTTTGTACGGCGCATTTGACTGGGCTGCGCTGTTCTAGTGCGTCCAAGTATCTGCATTCGGCTGGGGCCCGATTCTTGAAATCATGCAAATTTTTCCGCACGCGACAAAATTCGTGTGGTTAGTTTCATGCACGAACAGTATTGTACGTATGAGTGGTATTCTTGAATATCAAACGAAACTCGGCTGAAGCCTACGCATACGATTCTCGAAAGCAAGCGAACATAGTATGTAGCAGCCAATCTAAACGAAACATTTATACCACGTGAATTCTTCATCATATAATTGTTTTTAACTGTCACTGTCAACCTGTCAACCAAAGCTGTCAGCCGTAGCTGTTAACGACGCTGTCATAAGCCATAAGTGTTGTAATTTTAATATTCAAAATTTATTATATATACATAATATATTTGATATAGTAGGTATTATTTTTCTTAGTTTACAGTATATACGTACATAATATGGCAATATTAATGTGCAAGTGTTATGTAATAATACTCTAATTTTGCTAACCATTTCAGATTTGGAATGCAAAGCTCGTTAAGAGGCACTTAAAATTCCTTTCTAACAATCCATTGCATCGTTCTATTAATGCACGAGCATACATTTGTCGAAGATTATAACGATACTCAAGTGTATGGAGATTCTAGATTTATAATTGGCGTCCCCGTAGTTATATAAAAACATAATTTGATTTATATCATCCAAGTACTGATACACCAAACACAAGTAACAGTGACAGACACAGTTTCGTGTGCGAATGATACTTTCAAGTTATTCATACCCATGCGATGTAATTGCGCACGGAATATTCGCCTACGACCACACGATTTCGTTTCAAGAATACCAATATGCAGTTCGCATGCGCATCTCTCCCACTTACGTAGGCGAAAAATTTCAAGAATCGAGCCCCTGGATCGCATGATCCGAGTGGAGCACGAATTTTGCATTCGGCTGATGAGCGTGCACGTTCCGAGTTCGCATATTCTTGCACTGTACTTTTTGACGGTGCGTGTCTCTCTCTTCATCATTTTTGAAGCAAATGCGCACTCGTTCCGTGCGATGTACTAGCGTAGTTCGAATCGCTCGAAATCCGTGTAATTGTTGTCCACACTAGAAGCGAATTCAATGCGAACCAGCACAGAGCAAATGCTTGCCAGTCGAATGTGTCAATACATATGAGGGTTATCCAGAAAAAAAAGTTATAAGACGCGTAGCTCTCGTGGGGAAATACCAGTTGAAGCAAACGAGCGGTGCCAGACGTTAGTAGCTCCTTAACTCTCGTTGTGGTGAAGGTTTAAACCGAGCGCCCTCATTCCGTCTTCCGCCAAATGCGAATACGCTACCTGATTGTAATCGTTTCAATGGGGAAGGCTTTATGTCAAGACAATATATGACAAAATCAAAATGGGTACAGATTTTCAATTCTAAAAAGGCGACTCCAGCATCCAACTATTTTAATTTGTGATTGAAGGATTTTTCAGCGATGCAATACACTGTTTGGTTTCTAGTTGATTTATTTACAGTTTTATGTACATGGGGTCTATTCTAATTCATAGCCACATGTGCTATCCGCTATATAAGTTCCACTACTAGCCAACAGATGGATTCAAGTCGGATTGACACTTGTGCTATCTGCTATAATGACATGTCAAACGTGCTGATAGCTTTCGCTCAAGTTTGACTGTCGATCATGATCGTGGCTTTGTTCTTATAGTACCTACTTGTTTAATTTGTGTTAGTTCTTGGTGTGGCTCTTTATTTAGGTTAGTTCTAGGATTAATTTAGTAGTTTCGTTATATATCTTAATTTTTTATTAGTAATAGTGTGTTAGATTACTTAGTTTAGTTAATAGTTTTATTTATATATTACATTTTTAAATTTTCTATAGATTTAGTTTGTACTGTATCAACTTTAGTTGGTTTAAAATTTAAAATAAATTCCCTTTCAATTAAACTGAATGGATTTTGCGCAACCTTAATCGTTCGTCTATTCAATCTAATTTCTTTCCGTCTTTTCTCTTCTTCAAGCATATCTGCGGCTAATAAAACCCTATAAATATATGCCATAATCTAAAATTATTTTTAAACAAAGGTTGTTTATAAATAATTATTATAATTTAAATATGTACTTACAATATATAGATATAAATCAAATATTATACACGTATTTTACCACAAAATTGAAAAACCGAACTGCTTGTCAACTTGTCATTCAAGCTACGGATAGCCACATCTGGCTATATTAATATAAATTTCACTACTGGCCAACAGATGGAGTCGGAGTCGGATAGCGGGATTGGGCTATGATAGCCTCACGCTATATGAATTAGAATAGACCCCCCTGGCGTGCAACGTAACAAGTATCTTCTTGCAGATCGCCGTTCGAAGGCGAGAGTTAGGAACGTACTAATGTCCGCTCATTTGCTTCTGCTTCATTTCATATCAGTGGTACCAACTTTGAAAAATACCTTTCCCTGTGAGAGTTACGCGTCTTGTAACCTTGCTTTCCGGATAGTCCTTGTACTTACTTTGTTCTTTTAAATTTATGTTGTGAATAGGGCCAAATAGAAAAAATGGGAACATTTAGTGAAGTATCTGTAGATCTTCAACGCGTTGCTCCACAAATGCACCAAGAAGTCTGTGAAGATAAAAGTAAAGATCCAGAAAAACAGCGTCTCACTAGATTGATGTCTATTGCTTCAAACACAGTACGTATTTATTCAATCCCTCACTTACCACTGGCGATTTTTTATTAAGTTATGACCTCCCAAATTTATCAAAGCAGAAAAGAAAAAGCGAAACAATAATAATAAAATATTTTGATAAGAACGTATTATAAATACAGGCTGCGACAGAACCAATTGAGCAGTTTTGAAGAAATAATGTCTTTAAGATAGCGGCCTATAACGCCAAATTGTGATACGGCACACCACACCGTTAGTTTCGGAGAATGTAGCGGTCTTTCGTGAACCATTTGGGGATTGTTTTCAGCCCAGTAGCGAAAATATTGTTTATTTTACAATCCAATCCAAACAAGAATGCTGCCTCAGGAGGGATCGTTGCGAGAATTGCCTCGCACAGATTTTGGCGGTTGGCGTAGTCTGCTGGGTCCAATTACTGAACCATCATTAAATGCAGAATCCTCCTCAAACTGCGGTCTGAAACCCCCAATGCAATAGCGTGCCTTCGAGCGGAACGTCTTGGCGACTGTTCGACTGCTTCTCTCACTAGCTCCACATTTTCCGGTGTTCTGATGGATCTTCGTCGGCCATGTGTACCTATTCTTAGTGTGCTACCAGTTTCCTCCAACTGCCGAATCCAGGACCGAATTGTGTTCGCAGTAGGAACAGCATTATTTCGCGGAATGTTGAACCGTCGCCGAAAAGCTCTTTGCGTCGCAATCACAGACCGGTTGTTTTCAAAAACGCACGCACGGCAAAACCACGATGTACTTCGGTTCAAACCATGTGAGGAGACCTAGTGCAGCTGCCTACCCCCGCCACCGCCCGAAAACCTGCCCCTCCAAACTGCTCAATTGGTTCTGCCGCATCCTGTATTTACCAAATGTGATTTACCAATTCTTCAACTCACGAGCCGCCACTGCCATTTACCTCGGAAGAAAAAAGTCTCTTTCTATTTATAGAGTACGCAAGCAGATCAAGATGAACAAGAACCAGAAGAAACTGCGGAGTTAATGGAAAAAGGCGCCATGTCTGGAAATGTATACCGGAAATATATGCTCGCGGGAGGTTCTGTGTTAATGTTAATATTTTTATTCTTTTCGCTATTAATAGCGCAGATTGCTAGTTCTGGTGCCGATTACTGGGTCACTTATTGGTAAGTACAAAATGAAATAACGCAAATAACGTAAATAACAATAGTTTTCAGAAAAATATTACGTTCCACCTTTTGTTTAACTTTTTCCGACAATATTTTAATATTTCAGGACAAATCAAGAAGAAACAAGAAATTACTTAAAGTCCCAGTTAAATATAAACAATACAGCTTTAAGTAACGGCAACAATACTTACCCAATAATAAACGATAATACTGCAGAAACAAATGAAACAACAACTATTTCTGATGTATTAAACGACGACAATTCAACTGTATTTGATTTTATGAACGACACATTACTTGACGTTTTACAATTTTCTAATTCAACTTCGACCGAAAACAATAGTACTTTAACTGAAGAATTTATTCAGAAAATAACTGAAACTACAAGTTTATTATATTCAACTGAAACTTGCATTTATATCTATACAGTTTGTATAATTGGATCTATATTTTTAACGACATTCAGATCGATTTTATTTTATAAAATGAGTATGTTTGCTTCAACAAATTTGCATAATATAATGTTCAACAATATTTTGCAAGCGACAATGAGATTTTTCAATACTAACCCTTCAGGTAATTTGCAGGAGGTTCCAAGGGTTGTTTCGACTTTGTTTTACAATACGCATTTTCTATCCATCCTTCAACATCTTTTCTAGTCACCTTCTTATGCTCAATTCTTCATATAATATACAGAATGTCTCACAACTCGCGCCCCAGACGAAACTGACACTTGCCGACGACAATAGGTTGCCAACAAATGGAAGAAAATAATTTGCGGCTGCTTGCATAACGGAGTTACAAGACTTTTTAATCCACCAATCCCGGAAGAATATCTTGAGGTGTGATGATATTATTACAAAATAAAACTGGTTACTAGGTTTTAAAAATACTACTAGTGAGTTACAAAATTTGTTTGACTTAATGTAATTTTGACACTTTATAGTTGACTTTTCACTGTCAACAAATGTAGGTTAGCGAAGGTGTCATCCGATATCATCATTTATATCGTACAGTGCAACGTATTGTAGCAGCTGTGTAAAATGTGTTAAACGAAAATATTATTGTCATTTGATCTGGCATAACTTGACCGGTCTCATGCGTCCTTGCGAGGGCTCTCAATATCACTTTATGATCTACAAGATTTATATCCGGAAAACGTTCCGAATAGACTCGTGCTGCCTCTGGCGTTACGTTTACATTCTCCGAAAATTATAATCATTTCTAAGTAATCAGCGGCTGAATACATGGTAAGAATTTGCCTTTTTTATTCACCTTGTCAAATTTAATTTGACACTGACATTTTTCGAAAACTACAGTCGCCCACACATTTTAAAGATTTGATTTGTATAAAACCATAGTAACGTAAAATTACGGCAAACGTTAAAGGTGTAGGTCTCTGATTGGTCAATTTTAAGACGTCTTTTCTCGAATATCTTGTAAGCTAGATTTTTTTTCTTCGAAATTACACATCCGAGTGCAGTCTCGTGTATCCTCATTCGCTCTGGGGCGCGAGTTGTGAGACACCCTGCATGATAAACGTGTTCTTTCGGTACCCACAGCCTCTGCTACCTTTCCAACTTTGATTCGACGGTCATTCATTATCATTTGGTGAATTTTTTCGTTGCTATCGGTAGAAAATAGCTGAAATTTTCAGAGGTATATTTGAAAGCATAAACAATTGTAGTACCAGATTTGAAACAACCCTGATTAAGCCTCTAATGCAAAAACCCCAATAATATTAATTACTGAATTTTTAATCCTAGGTCGAATCTTAAATCGTTTTTCAAAAGATATGGGCGCGGTAGACGAACTCCTACCTCGAGCAATGATAGAAGCGATTCAAATATTTTTTGTGATGTCTGGTATACTTACAATGGTGGTTTTAGTCAATCCTTGGATGATTTTTCCTGTAATAATAATGGGTTTGATTTTCTACGCTGTTAGAACTGTTTATTTAGCGACGGCTCAAGACATCAAGCGCTTAGAAGGAATCAGTAAGCCACACAATGGCTGAATATAAACTTTATGTTATTGTCTGTCTTTATTCTAGCGAGAAGTCCGGTGTTTTCGCATGTAGGCGCATCTTTGGATGGCCTAACGACTATTCGGGCGTCGAAAGCTGAATTTTTATTACAGAAGGAATTTGATTCTCATCAGGATTTACATACTCGATCTTGGTTTTTGATTATAGGAACAACTTGTGCTTTTGGATTTTTACTGGATGTTGTCAGTGTGGTTTTCTTGACTGTTGTGACGTTCAGTTTCCTGCTATTCGACAATGGTGAGTTGAATTTTTTATTAAATTATAAAGACGTTAAATTCAAAACATTTTTAAAACAATTATTGTTACTCACGGTGTAGTATCTATAGGTGAGTGCACGACGTATTCCAATACATTACGAAGAATGGCTAACTAAATGAGCTAGTTCATACAGTGTGCCGCTAGATGTCAGGTTTAGTTGCGACCCGATTTTTTCACAAAATATTTAAAATATTAAATTATTCATATATAACGCGTAATATTCTATATTTTCAATCATCGCCTTTTATCTTTTGCCAGAAACGTTTCTATATTTCCAGTAAAATTATAAAACAACATATGTCAAATGTACTTGACATTGACACATTTCAATCGGAAATTTATCTTAGTACCTGTTTCTGTGATTATAGTGTAGCTGGCTGCCGCTAAATTGCACATTTTGGCACCTTAAAAAGACTATATTTCTCTTTATTTGATCCGTACCCTATTGTGTATCTTGTAGTAAAACATTTTCTGTCAAATGATAACGAGTCGCGTTAGCACCATTTTGTTTCCCAGTTACTTAGCCATGTCAACGCATCTCATGCTCTCACCTATAGATACTACACCGTGTTGTTATTATATTATGCCAAATAACCATTTAAATAGCGTTATTATTACGCGGAAGAAACCAATTTGTGCTGTCCTCATGGGGAATATGTAAGTATGGCTGGGCTACACGCTGGCACGCTGCGCTGTATAGTGTCTAGCTTGCTATTTGTGTTTCGTTAGCCGTCAGCCTAATAATCTTTCGCTCTTCAACAAATTTGCTAATATGAAAGAACGCCGGATTAATTTAATGTACAAATGAATACTATATTTTTATTTTCGTGCATGTACAATAGATATAAGTAGCATTTTTAACGACCGGTATCGTTTATTCTAATAGTTGTACATCATTCATTTTCTTCGTACATTTAAAGACGACAATTTCTGCTAGAAAACTAAAAGTCGCTATCATTAACCCCCCTGCCCATATAACCAAAATTCCTTCAACGTGATTAACTTTCAATTTGATTGGTTCGTCTTCAGAATGATGTCCTCCCGCTAATAAACGCACAGACAGCTGTACTTGATTATCAAGATAATGTAGGGCTACTAAAGTCTCCCAAATATACGGTAGTCCTGTTTCGTGAATACGGAGAATTAAGTTATTTAAATCAGGAATAAAATGAGAATTTTTTTTGGTCATTATTACACAATATTCCCAATAGATGTCCTCTTTCATAAGCAAAAGATTGGGGACTACTTCGGACGTTATGTAGGAACCGATGGCAAAATGGCCGAACGGAAGGCGTTCTACAAAAAAATAAAAAAATAGTCGAAGGAATTTTGTAGAAATTTCCCACCATTTATGTAGGTTTTATAATTTTTGTTGAAAATGTAAGCCGGGCGAACTACGAGGGTTAATAAGAAAAATATGGTTACAAAGTGAGTACTGGGGAGCCAGCCGAAGCAAACGAGCGGTGCTGGACGTTAGTTGCTTTCTAAGGCCCGGGCCACACTATGCGTTTTGGCGGGACCGGTTTACCCGGAAGACAACAACTTATTGTTTTAAATGAATGCGTCCACACCGATGCGGTTGCGGTCCGGTTGCAGGATACTACCGCAGCATGTTGCGGTTTGACCGGACGGTCAATTTGCAACTACACATTGGAGAGATAATGCGAGCGTTTACAAAGGTCTGGTTTTGTTTTTTAATAGACAACGTATACTATTTGGGCTCTGCACCGATCAGATATTGGTCCGACTGTGTCCGAATCGGGTTGTCATTGCTGCCGTCCTGTTTAGCGGGATATATGTGGACGCTGTTCGATCCATCCCGTTTAACCGGATGCGGTTTTACCGGTCCCGCCAAAACGCATAGTGTGGCCCGGGCCTAATAGTCATTGTGGCGAAAGTTTAAGATGAGCATCTCCGCGATTCATCGCGAAATTGTTTCAGTTTATGGGGAAAACGTTGTGCCAAGACAACGTGTGACAAAATGGGTCAAACGGCGATCAAAAAGAAGATGCTTTTCAATTTTTTGCATCAGATAATCAGTCACCACTTGTCTTTTCGTCATGAATTTCCGTCCTTCCAGAATTGGAATTCCGCACCTATTTTATCATAAACTGAAACGATCTTGCGAAGAATCGCTGGGCGTTCGTGCCCTTTGCAATCTGTAGTGTATTCGCACTTGGCGGGAGACAGAAACACGGCGCTTATCATGAGGCAGAGTTACACACCACGTGGTTCGGCGAATTTGTCTTGACGAACCACGAACCTTAAGCCGGCTTCCTACGGCGGGTAGCTCGGCGAGCCATCTAGATTCGCCAAGCTTCGAGTCACAAGTCTAAACCGATCCCACTGCGTGTGTAGGCTTGTCAGTTTTGACTTTCGCAAGCTTGCCACGCATTTCCTAGTTTAACCGAAGTTGTTCGAAGCGAAATCATTGGTGTAGATATGGGATTTTAAATTTAAAATACTTAAACATGAGTAATCACCAAGAGCGGATAGCTGCTTGCGCTGCTACTTTCTATTTTTTTAATGCAACTGCAATTTTAATTGGACAATGGCACAGAATATATACTTGACTAACGTCAACAGAAGCGACACTGTTGTATGTATTGCCGTCCGTGTGCTCATGGCTATGTATGCGTGAACTTGGACCAGGGAGGGGTAACGTAAGGAGATTGGGCGTACTCCGGTACGCCAGGTTTTGCCAGTAACGGAGTGACGGCGTTTGTGTGCAGGGTGGTTCAGCGCAAGAATATTACGACTACCATACTAGACCAGGGATGGCGAACCAATGGCACGCGTGCCATTAATGGCACGCGACACAATATTTTGGGCACGTCACTGATCACAAAATTCATTATTATAAATGGTTTCATAAGTTTATTTCAAACAGACGTAGGGCATTCGATTCTTCAATTCCACTTGCATCATTCACCAAAAAGCCTTGTGTGCTAAGAGTGGTTTAACATCTCTTGATAATGTAATGGCGGTAGTCATAAAAATAGTCAACCTCATCTCGTCGCAGGCTTTAAACAAGCGAAAGTTCGATGCTTAGTTAGATGAAGTCAACTCAGTGTACAATGGTTTACTGATGTACAATAATGTTCGCTGGTTGAGTCGCGGGAACGTACTTCAAAGATTCTGCAAAATGAGGGAAAAGTTGAAGAATACCCACAGTTGTTGGATGTTATGCGGCTTTCAAAATTGATGTTTTTTACAGACATATACCAACATTTACATAAGTTAAACATGAAGCTTCAGGGCATAAATAAAACAATTATCGTCATGATAGATCTCATTTGCGCTTTTGAAGCTAAACTGCAAGTTTTCAGGAACGATATTATCACAAGAAACTACAAGTATTTTCCAAATTTGAAAAAAAATATATCAACGATTTAGAAATACATGAGAAACCAGACGAAGACCAAGTTACTGAAGAATTTATTTCTGTGATTGATTCTTCAATTAAGGAATTTTCAGCGAGATTTTCTCAGTTCAAAGAATTATCGGAAATACTCTAGTTTATTATGTACCCTGGTGTTACGTCATTTGATAAACTGAATTTGTCCCAATTCGATTGGTTGGAAATTGAAGAATTTGAAATGCAGTTGATTGATTTCCAGTCTAGTTCAATATGGATTCAAAAATTTATTGAAACAAGGAAAGAATTAGAATTAATTGAAACAGAAAGATTGACAATTAATATAAGTGAAAATGCTAATAACAAAATTTTGGAAACATGGAATGCGTTACCAAACACATTTAATTGTTTGAAGAAGCTGGCTCATGCTATTTTAACAATATTTTCATCAACCTATGCCTGCGAGTCATTATTTTCAGAGATGAATAACATTAAAGACTCGGTTAGAAACCGTTTGACAGATGATTCCAGTTCAGCATGCATTCTGCTAAAAGTAATGTCTTACAACCCTAACATATGTTATTTGTCATCTAATCTGCAACAACAGAAGTCACACTAATTTCACTTTAATTTAAATTACGCGTATAATTGAAACATTGCAAAATGTTCCTATTTTTTTGTGGTAAATAAAGAGTTTGAGTTGATAGTATTTATTATTATTATTATTTTCCCAATAATCACAAAGACAAAATTATTTGATGGCACGTCTATGACCTCATTAAACATTTCTTTAGAAAAATGGCACGTTGATACGTAAAGGTTCGCCATCCCTGTATTAGACTACAAGACATAATGCCGGGTGGTATAATATATTGTTGTGTAAAAGGCTGTCCAAATAATAACAAAGATAAAAAAATTCTAAAACGCTTTTTTAGATTACCGACTGACCCAGAAAAATATATTTATTTTATTTTACATTTCTATCCACCGCCTCAGTATATTATGGTTACACTAAAATTTATATGTAATTTTTAAGGGGTTTTATTAATTTAGAACAATTATTATATTTTTATTTTTATCAAATGGACATTTAAATTTGTTACATTTTACATTTAAACCGGAAAAGGTTATAAAAAAATATTTCAAAAAATTTCATAGTACTATACTAACATTGATATCAAAATAAATAATCTTTCCACTTAGCTACCTAGGCAGACATCTTACGTACGTCTATGCTAGCGCGTATAGGGTAGTGCCGTACCTGTGACAATGGTCCAATACCAATTCCTGTGAGCATTCCATCCTCCGTGTATGGTATCCGAACGCTGCTAAATTCACAAGCGTAGAGAAACATCGAACACGCAAGGGAACAGGCGAGCCGCAAGCCACGGCAAGTCTCCCTATCCCACGGCGCGAAGCGTGCCGAGTCACGAGCCAGACTACTACAAAATCCGGAATAGCGGACCATGCATGGGAACATTACCATCGAATACTATGGGACCAAGCAAAAGTCATATCCTAGGAACAACATACATACAAACGAAAATTCAAAGAAGCCGCATTCATAATGTAACGTGGAACGCCCGCCGTCTCCACCGCTGTAAGCGAGTGTCTATTTATAGCGGTGACGTAATCGCGCTAGTAGCCGAGCGACGTAAGCAAACAGGTCGCAACGTGTTTAATTACTTCCGGTCGCCTGAACCTTTTGTGTTCATTGTTATTACGCGGTCGAACATTCCTGGGCTTTTCTAGAAAATAATATAGCTCGAGGGACACAGTTAGTTACATGAAGAGACATATGGAGACATTCACATGGAATGTTAGAGAGTAAAGTGTTAGTGAGAAGCACAGCAGTATCGTAGTGAGCGTATGCAGTTGGTGTCGAGTAGGTACTCGGGAAGTTACTGATATATTGGGATAGCTGTGGATGTGAATACTCCGTAGTGTTGACGAGTATTGGGAAGCTATAGTGTACAAGGACAGTAACGACGAGTCGGGAAGTTACTGGTATACCGGGATAGCTGTGAAAGAGAATACTCGGTAATGTTGAACAGTATAGTGAACCTAGGTATACGGGGACAGTAACGGCAAGTGGAAGTGAATACTCGGCAGTGATATTGAAGAATTGTGGCATACGGACAGTCGGTGATACTGAGGCTGTGGAAGTTAGACAGAGAGTTACATAAATAGACAGATAGTGTTGTGAAAGAGGTGACTTCTGTCCGAGCAGTTGAATACACAGACGCTTTTGAGTCAGTTGAGTATATAGACACTATGGAGGTCGATAGGCGGACAGTTGAACATGATATAAGTATATAGTGACATAAATATAGTCATATAAATATCGCGTAAACAGTCTACAAGAGTCTGCAACAGACCCAACAGACCGGCAGTCTAAGATTGGAACGCGTGGTGAATTAAATAATTTGTAATATCGTGGAAATAAACAGTAGTGTTAATTGATTAAATAAATAGTGTTAGTGTTATCTAGTTATAGTTTAATTGTCTAATATTTACACTTTACCCAAATAAATAAAAACGTTACAATAATAACAAACCAAGACAAAGTTTTCAACCATGCCAGTGTCGAGATAAAACCAATATGGAAAAAACTCATCAACCAGGAATCATCATTGAAAATAAGCCAGCAGAGAACGACAGAACTGCCACAGCCGAGTGAACAATCAAAACCAACCAATGATGTACTCTCTAATACGCTTGAACACCCAACCACGCTTCATCACCCTCACTTCACTAGATATAAGGCTCGTAGTTTAAGGAATTGGTTGTAGTATCAGTTCAGCTGATGACGGTAGCAGATGTTTAGTTACCGAAACGTTGTGTCTAGTATATTATAACAATAAAGATAATGGAAGTTCAGAAATCAGTTTTATTTAATGTGAGTTAATAAGATACTAACGTCCGGCATCGCTCTACTAAACAGCAATGGTACCAACTTAAAAAAAAATTCCCCAGCAAAAGCCACGTGCCTTGTAACCCTTCTTTCCGGATAACCCTCGTATTGTGAGCCTGTGTTTGTAATTACCTATAGAAAAAGCATAATTCCTTTTCGTTGTCCGTCTCTCCAACTGCTGTTCCGTTTGAATTTTAAAATTTTTAACAACTTTTACAATAGTTGGTTGCGTAGCTGATTCTATACTGAAAACCCATGCTTCATGAGTCGCGCCCCAGTCTAAACCACTGTCCGCCAAATCTTCTACGGTCCTTATGGCTTTTTCATATCGAGGAACAGTCATACTGCTTGCTAAACCGCTGTTGTAGCAAGTGGCAAGTAACAAACTAAATACCAGAATGCATGTTAATATACAACGTATGGCTGGTCTGTCCAATGCGCGAATAGTCGGCCAGGATTGGAGTAAAAATATTCGAACCATCATTAAAAACATTACAAAACGGTCTTCTACGTCGCCTAAGTCCGGATCATTCTCTCTGGAAATTAATTTCATTATTGTAGAGATTCATTTCCATGTAGCTATTTAAAATTGAGGTGATTGTGGCTAAAACAGCCATACTCCAAATATTGTAAACATAAGTTACATACAGCGATATCCCCTTACCAAGTGTAGCGGGAGGTAAAAATGGACTAAGGTTGTTTTTACTAAAATCTTTTCAATTATAATGTGATGTTGACATAATATTTATACTAGGGTTGCCTTTTAAGTTTTTACATTTAAAAAAGAGATGGCGTTAATGAGTTCCGGCATCACTGTATTTGTTTACGCCTTTTCTAATGTTGAATCGCTCCCTTTGTCCAAATTATCCGTACGCCTATGCTCACGATGCTCGGCAGAAGATGTCATATAAATTGTCTGCATGATAGCGCCAATACACACCAAATTGTGTATTTTTTATTAACTAAAAACAATTATTGTAAGTTGTGACTAGCCCGAAAAGTCAGTATTCGCAAGTCGCTTAAAAGAGTTGGTCGCTAGCCGCTTCTATCAATCGCATCGCTCCACAATACGCACCGCGCCTTTATAACAGTGTTAAGTGTCGCAACAATCACCAGTCCTGGATTGCATCCGCTACAACTGTATCCAGGATCTACTTGATGTGTAACGAGGACAACGAATATCCGAGTATTTGTGAGTATATCCTAGTTATTTTTCTTTCCTTCTGGTTCAACATTGGAAGGGTGGAAACGCACCCGCAGAACTGCACCCTACAGTTCACCGCAATTATCGAACAGTATTTGTGAACATTGATTTTGTTATTGCGAAGCCACTGGCAACTTAGAAATTGACCGAGTAGGTTGTTGATTAAAACAAGGGGATGGGCTGGCCCCAACGTTGTTTAATCTAGCTCTAGAATATGTGATAAGAAAGTTGCCAGAGAATAGCTCAAATCTGTTGTCTACTAAAGCTACGCAAATAGCTGCATACGCAGACGACATCAACATAATGACAAGAAGACTATCGATAGCAAAGGAAATTTTCACCCATTTGAGAGACAAAGCTAAAGAGGTTGGTCTAACAATTAACACAGAGAAAACGAAAATCTTAAGACAAACAAGAAAAAGCCAGAAACTAGAAAATATTAATGAAGAGAATATGAGGATTGAATCCGTCGAAAATTTCATATACCTAGGCAGCAATATTTCAAAAGACGGTTCGGTAGATATAGAAATACAGAGGAAAGTCAATTTAGCCAATAAAGCCTATTTTGCTCTATTGCTACCTCTTAGATCTAAAGACATACAGAAAAAATCAAAAATGAGAATATATAAGACTATAATAAGACCAATCCTATGCTACGCATGCGAAACTTGGAGCATGACCAAAAGAACAGAGGACATAATAAATAGATTCGAGAGAAAAGTGCTAAGACGAATACTAGGGCCAATAAACGAAGACGGAGCCTGGAGAATTAGACACAACTTTGAGATATACCAAGAATTTAAAGAAACCCCAATATCGGCTTTCGTAAGAACTCAAAGACTGCGCTGGGCTGGACATGTGATCCGAATGGAAGAACACAGGACCCCTAGAAGAGTGCTACAAAGCAAATGGTACGGCACAAGACCTAGAGGTAGACCAAAGAAAACGTGGGAAGAGAGTGTGACAGAAGATGCAAGACGGCTGGGGCTGAGGAATTGGAAGAAAACTGCATTAGAGAGAGACGAATGGAGGAGGCACTTAATGGAGGCCAAGGCCCGATTTGGGCTGTAGAGACATAGGAGAGAGAGAGGTTGTTGATAGTGAATGTTTAAAAGAAGCAAGTTTGTGCAAAATCACTGGCGAAGGTTTGCGTTGGAAGCCGCCATCATTCAAAAGAACAAAAAAAAAACAGTTTTCAGCCAACCGAGTGCGGAAATTCGGCCAATCTGGAGGAAACACATCATAGCAGACTCCAGCCTAACCTTTGAGACCCAAACACCCAGGACGTTCGACCCCGCTGTTGGACCCGACCAGCCACCCGTCACTAATGGTCACCCCCATAACACCAGATATAAAGCTCGTATGTTAAGGAATTAGTCAGTAGTGTTAAATCACCTGATGAAGACAGCAGATTTTCGCTTTCGAAACGTTGTGAAGAATTTATGTTTTTACAAATAAAGATAATGGAAGACCAAAATAAAATCATTTTAATTCAACATGATTTTTTATGATTTTAAAAAAGGCTTTACTCAACAACAATGCATAGAATCACTTTGTGCAACTTTCGGTAATGAAGCACCATCAGAGAAGACTGTTTACAATTGGTTTGCAGAATTTGTCGTGGTCGTGCGTCCGTCAGTGTCGGCCAAAATCGGTTGTCATTCCGAGAAACATCGATGCGGTGCGCAACATGATTAAAGAAGATCGGCATGTGACTTACAGACAGATAGAGGCGTCTCTTAGCATATCGCAGACTGCAATACAATTGATTTTGCATGAACATTTAGGTGTGAGAAAGATTTGTTCCAGATGGATTCCGCATAATTTGACCGAAGCGCAAAAAAAGGCTCGTGTTGATTGGTGTCATTCGACCAAGGACCTTCAAAATCCGTATACAATATTGTTACAGAAGACGAAACTTGGATATATTCGTATGAACCTGAAAACAAACAACAGTCTACTGTTTGGGTGTTTGACGATGAACCCAATCCCACTAAAGTTGTTCGTTCACGGAGCACTTCCAAGAAAATGATCGCTTGTTTCTTCGGTTGTACTGGACACGTCGCAACCATTCCTTTAGAGGATCGAAGAACTGTTAATGCTGAATGATATACATATACAACAATTTGTTTGTCAACGATCTTCGATGAAATAAGGAAAAATAAAAAACGTCGCATCATTCTTCATCACGACAATGCCGGCTACCATAAAGCACGTCAAACAATTGAATATTTGAAGGAGAAAAACACCGAATTAATGTCTCACCCGATTTATCGCCTAATGACTTTTTCTTGTTCTCCACTGTCAAATAAACGCTGCGTGGACAGCGATTTTCATCATCTCAAGAAGCTGTTGAAGATTTCCAAAACCATGTTTCTACAATATTAGCTTCAGAGTGGATAAAATGTTTCCAGAATTGGTTTGAGCATGTGCAAAATAGTATAGACTTTAAAGGCGAATATTTCGAAAAGCAATAAAACACTTTGTTTCGCACTTGTTCGTTTCTGTTTCATTTTTCATAAAAACTTAAAAGGCAACCTTCGTATTAAAAAATTACCTTTTCCTCTGAAAATAATTCATATAATAAATACAAATATACGCCACAAGCGATACAGCAAAAGACATCATAACTGCTATCCACAGTATCAAATTAAACGGGAAAAAGGGCACTAG
Source organism: Harpalus rubripes (assembly GCA_963082715.1). Lineage (NCBI taxonomy): Eukaryota > Metazoa > Arthropoda > Insecta > Coleoptera > Carabidae > Harpalus > Harpalus rubripes. Next base: position 14,632,764 of record OY720460.1, read on the forward strand.
TAACCCCGATTGTAACAACGGCGCAGGCGCAAGACACGTTATCCCAGTCGTCACAACCGGAAGTGACAAATCCAAAAACCCATACTCATGGTACCAAGTATACAGCGCTCCAAAACCAATATCGGCATTATCCATAACTACATTGCCTAGGATACCATTTCCTGTCCAATTTTCGTAGATTTCTCCCCACTCATATTTGTCGTCAACGACAAATTTGACGGTAGCGTTGTGTTTAGAAGCGAATTCTAAAGCTACACGCATTTCGGTTCCGTCGACGCCATAAGGGCCTACAATAGCATATGGTTTGTAGTTAAAGGTTGCCATATTGAAGACTCGACCTTGGAGGTTAGTTAGTTTATCGGGGTATAAATTGTTGTTCTGTAAAAAAGTAAAAAATTAGAATCTTATTTGTTTAATACAGAGTGTTTCACAAATCCGACTTTTGCCCCCAAATCGAATAAGTACAGGGTGCGGCAGAACCAATTGAGCAGTTTGGAGAGGCAGGTGTTCGGGCGGTGGCGGGGGTAGGCAGCTGCACTAGATCTCCTTTTGTTTTGTCGGCATCCCTATTTTAGTACCCAACATCGTGGCTTTGCCGTGCGTGCGTTTTATGAAAGCAACCGATCTGTGATTGCGACGCAAAGAGCTTTTCGGCGATGGTTCAACATTCCGCGAAATAATGCTGTTCCTACTGCGAACACAATTCGGTCCTGGATTCGGCAATTGGAGAAAACTGGTAGCACACTAAGAATAGGTACACATGGCCGACGAAGATCCATCAGAACACCAGAAAATGTGGAGCTAGTGAGAGCAGCAGTCGAACAATCGCCAAGACGTTCTGCTCGAAGGCACGCTATTGCATTGGGGGTTTCAGACCGCAGTTTGAGGAGGATTCTGCGTTTCCATCCCTTCAAAATAATGATGGTTCAGGAAGTGAACCCAGCAGACTACGCTAACCGCCAAAATCTGTGTGAGAAAATTCTTGCAGCGATCACTCCTGAGGCAGTATTCTTCAGCAGCGACGAGGCACATTTTCACCTAAGTGGGATTGTGAATAAATAAAATTTTCGCTACTGGGCTGAAAACAACTCCCAAATTGTTCACGAAAGACCGCTACATTCTCCGAAACTAACGGTGTGGTGTGCCGTATTACAATTTGGCGTTATAGGCCCGTACTTTTTTGAAGAGGGAGGCGTGACCGTGAATTCTGGGCGTTATGTTTCAATGTTGCAAAATTTTCTGCAGCCCCGATTGGAAGTGGTTTTTGAAGAAGAGGGATTAGGGGACTTTTGGTTCCAACAGGATGGTGCTACAGCCCACACAGCCCGAAATTCTCTAAACGCTTTAAGAGAAATGTTTCCTGGACCTCTAGTGTCTTTGAGAGATGACGTGGGGCGGCCTGCGCGATCGCCCGATTTAAGCATATGCGACTTCTTTCTTTGGGGATATCTAAAGGGAAAAGTGTTTAAACCTCGCCCCCAAAACCTGCTAGAGCTAAGCGAGCAGATTGTTGAAGAAGTAAATGCGATACCCCACGAAATGTGTCAACGGGCTGTTCAAAACTTCAGAAATCGGCTCCAGCAATGTATTGCAGCTAATGGCCGCCATCTTAAAGACATTATTTTTCAAATTTAATGAGTATAAAATGGTAACTCCTACTGATTTCAAAAATACCCTGGTTTCTTTTTTATAACTCTTCAAAACTGCTCAATTGGTTCTGTACTATATACGCCTAAAGTTTGTATAATTATCATACCTGTAAAAATGTTTGATTTTCGAAGTACCACATATCAATAATAATAGTTTCGTCGTTATCTTGTTCACCAACAAATTTATTGGTAACTAATTTAAATATTGAATTACATTCTTCACTAATATAAGAAGTGTTACAATCCTTTTCTGGTATTACAATTAAAAGATTCGGAACAAAATATAAGTCTGGATGTTTTGGTAATACTTCCAAATCAGTATTTTTTATTTGTTCTGTAGGAAAAATCAAATATCTTCGTTTGTTAAAGCGTTGTTCCTGCATTTTTATTTCGATTTCCAAATTATGAATAATATTTGATGGGTTATTAACTTGTATTATGAAATCTTGACATCCATACTCTAACAAATGTTGGATTTTAAAATCATTTGATTCAAAAACTTTTATGTTGACAATTTGTAGAAATCCGTCATAATTTATAGTTGAATTTTGTGATAGAATAAATGCACAAAATGTTTCATTCAAATAATTATTAATTATTATATTTGCTAATACATTTAAGTGCATTATAAAACTCATTGCGCACAGTTGCCGTCTGAAAAATTGAATTTAGCAGACGCGTTTTTTGACGGCGACAAATAAAGGCTCTCCCAAGCCAACGCGAAATATTCGCAACGATAGTGAAACTTTCGTTTTACTAAATTGGTTGAATATTTAAATACTTAATTTCAAATTTATCTGTATGATGTCTGACGGCAACTTTTAATATTTAGAATTGTCATTTATATATATAAATTTGTTCGTAAATGAAAAGACAATTATTTTCTAATAATAAAATTATTATTAAGCTTTGCTTTGATGTTAAAGGATAATAAATATCAGTACACTTAAGTATGAATATTAAACTCATCATTTTTTAAATTGTGTTTACATTATTGTGTGTAAACCTTTGAAGATGTAACTATATAACATAAAAAGAAAAAACGAACAATTACTTATTGTATGTTTTGTAATTATGTTTAATAGCTACACATCTTTAAAAATTTAATGTCTATAGGTCATGTTTGAAAGATATTACTTTGATAAGTAGTCGATACCTAGTTTTTAATTATGTTGTATGTTTATTCTTCGTTTAATCTGAGAATAAATTATATTAATACATGCTTTATTATTTGTTTGATCTACAATAAAACTGGACATCAGCTTTTATAATCTTATTATCTTTGCATTCTGATATTTATGTGTTTGTATTTGGGAAATACTGTTCTCATATTTGAAAAATAAGTTTAACTTATTTTCATAAATATTTTTCTTCTTTGAAAATTGATAGAAATAAAACAATAATGTTTTCTTCAACATAAATAATAATATGTATAAGAAGTTTCTGAAGCTGTGGTTATTTGTCGGATATTTTCTTGGATTCAAAGCTTAATTTTTTTTTATTTAATCCTTTATTATTAAGGTTTAGGATTTCACAACGTTTCGGCCTTGATTAAGGCCATTTTCAAGTCAGAACAATTGTAATTTACATATCGTAAAGTTGTGTCCTTGGGACTAGGGGATGAAGGGTAAAGGGCATCAAAGCGTAGGGCATCCAAAGTCACGCACGTATGCATAATAATTTCAAGACATCAACACATAACTGTCAAATATCAGTAATATTCAGACTAAACAAAAACCCTCGATAGGAAAAATGATAATTATTTCTAAACCAAATTTTGACTAACACAGATAAGTTGAAATATTATTCCTGAACTATAATGTAGAAAAGTTTTTAAAAATTTGTCCATCACCTACGTTATAAGTCGGCGATAGTTTGTCATATGTTAAACTGTCTGAACATTGAGGTCACTTTATGTCTCAGTTCAAGAGGCTTATAGTATCCGAGTGTGATAAATACAAGTAACTGTATTTATATTATACGACAAATCACATTGTCGACGAGAATCGAACGCATGAAACATGATTCGGGTGACGTCACTGCGAGCTACGAGATATGCGCTTACCCGCTTAGTCACCAAGCCCTAATAATTTACATTTACAATCAGTTTTGACAATGCAAAATAAATAATCAAAAGATATAATTACTAATTATGATATTTCTAGAATTGGTGTTTATAATTTTTTGGTTTATTTCATTATCAGAAATGGCACAAAATTGGTCTTTCGCTCATTTTACTTATAGGCGATTTCGGGCGACAACCGTTCACTTGCGGTATGTTGCGTTCAGGTACGTTCACACATTCGGGCGCTAGGAACAACATACCCGGTATGCTTGGATCAGTGCTCACAGCTGAACGGGTTTGCGAGTCGGGTCAGCTCTCTGTTCACTATTTCTATCTCTTTTTATCATATCTTTGTTTGAAATGTCAAAAGTCAAAACAGTCGGAGTCGTGGTCTTATGTCAAACAGGATGACATTATTTTCGTTGACTCTTTTTCGGACAAATATGGAAAAAACTATCTTTCTCCGTTAATGCATTTTAATTGTCAGACACTATTTTTGACAGTTTGAAATGTCGCAGAATATACATAACCACCAAGCACGGTGTCAACAAGTGAACCAACGATTTTTGGCGCCACCATTAACCATATCATACCGTAACTAACCGTAATCCGAAGAAGTGAACGGGTATGTCGCCTGAAATCGCCTCATAACTGCATACTATTTGAGTTTAACGCGTATCAAACTAAAATATTGTAAATAGACTAGTCGGTAATTAACCGTATTACAGGATATCAATCTATTTATATGAAATAATGTAATTTATCTACAATTAAAAAGAAATAAAATGATACATCTTTCTATCTATCTAATTTGGAAAATAGATTTATATTTCTCGAATTAATAATATTTTGTAAATACTATAAAACTGCAGCACTGTTTTTTAATTATTATTTTATTTTAAAATAAAATTGGGAAAGAAACTTTTTTCTTTATTAATTTTTAACTCTTTTATTTTATAAAAAAACTGATTAATTTAAATATCTTACCGGTTTCAGGTCTAATATGAACAAATATAGAAAATAACAAACACAATGTGAAGAACAAAGAACTCATTTTAACTAAATGTAGGTTTAACTTCATTCTATTTATCATAAAATTCTAATTTTAAATACCCATAATGTTGCGCATATCTGCCTTATTAGAACAGAAATGGAAAACATGAATAATTTGCGATAAATTTCTTTACTATCTCCTCAATTTAGTCACTATATCATAATAATAAGCTTTATTGCACCTATTATGGTATTTTTTTTTAAATTTTATTTACACCAACACATGTTCCGTTGCATATGAATTATTTACTTATTTTTGGGAACTGTTGGCTGTAATGTGGATAATAGTCAGAAAAATTGACTCTGTCGGATTAAATCGATAATGTTATCGTAATTATGATAAAGCGGAATACAAAAATAGCATTTAGGTATGTTAAGGAACAGTAATATTATTTTACTAATGAAGGTATTTCTAGAAGTGGTTTTTATAATTTTATGATTACTATCTGACATATGTTAACAAAAACAAAAGCTACAGAGATTATTCCCGGGAATAATCTCTAGAGCTTTATTCTCAGTATAATAATGACAAGATTTGTTAAAACGCATTCACGTGACACAAAATGGAACATTTCATTGGTTGTAAGAAAAGTGAAAAAATAATCAAAATAAATAAATAAATATATCATCACGGCATATTACCCATTGCTGGGTGTGCCATTCTGCTTTGTTCGCAGATATCGGTAATGATGATGACATATTTGTACCGTGCGGGCGTTTACCAGGCGTCACCTCACGGGCACTCTGCTGGCGTGGAGAGTACACCACAGGGGTCAATTTTGTGCCATTTAAAATTCGAAAATATTTGGCGTCGGTCGGGATCGAACCCGGTTCCCCAGAATCGCGACCAGACACAGGCACGCAGCCACGAAACCCCAATAATAAATAATCAATGAAATATTATTTCTAGAGAGTCAATACAGTGGCAACGTTGGTTTGGCAATTTCCCAATCTCTTATCTTAACTGGCATGTTACAATACGGTATGAAACAAGCCGCTGAAGTCGTCAGCCAAATGACAAGTGTTGAACGTGTCTTACAATACACAAACTTGGACAAAGAAGGTCCTTTTGAATCCTTGCCAGGCAAAAAACCTCCTAGGGATTGGCCTAATAAGGGCGCCATACATTTCAAGCAAATTTATTTGAGATATAGTCCAGAGGAGAGTCCTGTTTTGAAGGGCCTTACGTTTGAAATCAAACCTGGAGAGAAGGTGAGACATTTTTAGTATGAAGACTGTGACTGTTTTTTCGGTATAACGGGTCTTTCATTAGGGACTTCCGAACTTTGACAATTGATAGCGGTCATATTGTTGAAGCTACATCTGTCAAATTGGCTGTCATTTATTCAGTCTGTTTTGCCAAATCATCATGGGCGGATATTGGCGACTAAAATTAACGTGAATCCCTCAAGCGGACGATATTGTAACTCTTGAAAATGGTATTCTGTTAGTCAACTTTACAGTAAATATATATAGTGCATTGGATTTCTTGCCGGTTTCTTGTTTGTCTTTTTGTTTTAAAGTACATATAAATTATTTTGTAACATGAGCAAAGAACGTCAAAATATTAACAACGTCAATTGCTGTGTTTATGACTGTCATTCTCGGGGTAGTAAGAAATTATCTGTCCTAAAAATTGGTGTGAGTAAGAGTGACATCCAAAATAAATTTGGTAAAATGGAGTATCGACAAAAGAGGGGGCTGGATTAGGAAAATACGAACTGGGAAAACAAGGACGAATCATAAGAGGATAACAAAAATGAAAAGTATTGTATTATTTCCAAACCAATTCATGAGTAAAATAAGACACTTTTCACTTTATGTGTAGCATGCAATATATTTCTTACACTTGTAATTAAAACAATTTGAAAGATATTTGACATTAGTTCAATTTTAATTTTCTTAATTAAGTAAATACATATATTTAACATCCATGAATAATATATGGTCAGAGCTGGGATAGATACTTTGAAAAAGTATCTTCGATATTTTTGTAAGATACTTACATAAATTTTGTTAGAGATACTTAAATATCTAGATACTTTAAGTGTAAATTTTTAAGATACAAATCTTTTTAAAAAGTATCTTAGATATCTGCTTAGATACTCTTAAAATATCTTAAATACGCTTCAATTATCTTAGATACTTTTAAAATATCTTAAATACTCTAAAAATATCTTAGATACTCCTAAAATATCTTAGATACTCTTAAAGTATCTTAGATATTATAGTATTTTAGATAATCTTAAAATATGTAGATACTTTTAGATACCTAAAAATAAATTTGGTACTTTTAAAATGTGATACAAAAAACAAAAATCTTCACAGGACTAATGAGAAAGGAAGCACGATGCACTACAGCCTTCTACTACGCACTAGTCTTGTTTGAACAAGCTAAATAATATCTTTATTAATAAAAAGATACTTCAACTGCATAGATCCCTCAAATATCTAGATACTTTAAAAGTATCTAAATGCATTAAAAGTATCTAAAATAAAAAAAGTATCTTAAATATTTTAGAAGTATCTAAAATACATTTTTAAGATAAAAGATACAGATAATTTTTAAAAGTATTTATAATTAAGATACATTACCTATAAAATAGGAAGTATCTAAGATAAAGTATCTAAGATATTAAAAGTATCTTAGATATCATCGTGTATCTTTTTTCGTAAGTTACTCCCAGCTCTGTATATGGTACCATTTTATTATCCTGTACAAATTATTAACACAGCTGTAAAGCGTTGCACTGGCCACTATGGCCAGCTATACAAGAGCATTCAATTGTAAATTTAAAGTTCTTCTAATCTTATGAGGATGTGACGTTAGAGCACTTGTTTAAACACACCCCAAATTTTTTTTAGTCTGTAGCACTATGTTCATTAACGCCACATAAAAATAACAACCCACGATTAAACAGTTCTCCCCCTTCTATAAAACTTCGAGAAGAATTTGTTGCCTCCAAATAAGTAAACATTTTCTTAGAAATAAGTCTAAGATGACTTTCTTCGAATGTCATTATAATTTAAGTACGTACACAAAATTATTACTAACACTATTTATATAATGTTTAATGAATTTGTTAGTATACTTGAAAACGAATGTTGGTTATACAATGTTTCGATATTCGATCTTATAGCACAATACCACTTTCAGAGCACGTGTATGCTACAACACTAGCGCCGCCATCGGTAGTTTTAGTCGCCAATAGCGTTCAACAGGCAACGTTCCGCGCGCTTCGCCCATTTTACGGTCGCCATAATCGTCCTACCGCGAGGGCTATTCGCAGTGTGGTGGATAAATTTGAGTCTATTGGTTCAGTAAATAAAGAACCAATACCAGTACGTCGACGAAACGCAAGATCTGCCGAAAACACCGCCGCTGTCCGTGAGAGTGTGCAGGAGAATCCGAGGCAGTCGATTTCACGTCGCTCACAACAACTCGACCTTTCGCAGACCACAACTTAGCGAATGTTGCGTCGTGACTTGAGCCTGCACCCATACAAAATTCAGGTGCTAAAGGTAAACGATCATAGACAACGACGTGTGTTCGCTGAATGGGCCTTGAAGCAGTTGGAAACTGACCCTAATTTTCACCGAAAAATCATCTTCAGCGATGAGGCCCATTTCTGGATGAATGGGTACGTCAACAAGCAAAATTGTCGAATTTGGAACGATACCAATCCACATGAGATTCAAGAGCGTCCAATGCACCCCGAAAAAGTTACTGTGTGGTGTGGATTTTGGGCTAGCGGCGTCATCGGTCCATATTTCTTCGAAAACGACGTTGGCCAGGCCATCACCGTCAACGGCGAGCGCTATAGGTCCATGATTACCAACTTCTTTTGGCCTGAATTGGATAATATGGAGGCAGTCGATTTCACGTCGCTCACAAGAACTCGGCCTTTCGCAGCCCACAACTTGGCGAATTTTGCGTCGTGACTTGAGCCTGCACCCGTACAAAATTCAGGTGCTGAAGGTAAACGATCATAGACAACGACGTGTGTTCGCTGAATGGCCCTTGAGCAGTTGGAAACTGACCCTAATTTTCACCGAAAAATCATCTTCAGCGATGAGGCCCATTTCTGGATGAATGGGTACGTCAACAAGCAAAATTGTCGAATTTGGGACGATACCAATCCACATGAGATTCAAGAGCGTCCAATGCATCCCGAAAAAGTTACTGTTTGGTGTGGATTTTGGGCTGGCGGCGTCATCGGTCCATATTTCTTCGAAAATGACGTTGGCCAGGCCATCACCGTCAACGGCGAGCGCTATAGGTCCATGATTACCAACTTCTTTTGGCCTGAATTGGATAATATGGACACCAACGACATGTGGTTTCAACAGGACGGCGCTACGTGCCACACAGCTCATGCCACAATGGACATTTTGCATGAGCGATTTGAGGACATGGTCATCTCACGTGGAGGTGATGTGAACTGGCCACCGAGATCGTGCGATTTGACCCCGTTAGACTTTTTCTTATGGGGTTTTCTTAAGTCGCAGGTCTATACGAATAAGCCACAAACCACGGCAGCCCTCAAAGCCAACATAACCCATGCCATAGGTCAAATTCAGCCTGATTTATGCGCCAGAGTCATGGAAAATTGGACATTTCGGATGCGCGCCACCCAGCGAATCCGCGGCGGACATTTAAACGATTGCGTAGGCTTCCACAGTCTGAGTCATGAGAAATATTCGTTTTCCGGGAATGGACTGTGTCATATTTTGAGTCAGAGCTCAACGTTTCGCCCGCAGTCATATGGGGCATCTTCAGGAGTATGGGGGATAGTACTGTCTTAAACACGGTTACCCGACGTGAACCACGCTAGAGGCCGAGTTTAAGCAACAAGGAGGGAGACTCAGTTTACAAGGTTACCCGACGTGTAAACCACGCTAGAGGCCAAATAAACCAAGTGACGAAAGGAAGGCCGAGAAGACAGTTATATACTAATCTAAAGATACGGTAGATGAACAGAGCTAATGAGGACCAATGAGAATCGAGTTCGTAATGGTAATGCGGGCGAAACGTTGAGCTCTGACTCAAAATATGACACAGTCCATTCCCGGAAAACGAATATTTCTCATTTAAACGATGTCATATTCCGTACGTAATGGCATCAATAGGCCTTTCAAATGAATCAAAAATTTCGATATCTCACACACATTTTGTTTTATTTAAATTTAAAAATAGGAAGCGCTTAATGAAAGACCCGTTACATGAATTCGTAAGATTAAATAAATCATTTTCTCCGTATTTTAGGTAGGAATAGTGGGTCGTACAGGTGCAGGAAAATCATCCCTTATTTCCGCGTTATTCCGCCTGGCACCGCTAGATGGAACTATAGAAATAGATGGCGTTGACACACAATCTATTGGTTTAAACGACCTACGCACCAATATTTCTATTATTCCTCAAGAACCAGTTTTATTCTCCGCAACTTTGAGGCATAATCTGAATCCGTTCTCGAATAACACGGATGATGACTTCTGGAAAGCTCTGGAAGATGTAAGATTATTTCTTCTTTATAGGCGATGTGCACATTTTGAGCGTCAGCGCCTCTAACGGCTACATTGGCATTTTTGGTTAACGAATCAACTTTGACTTTTCGAGAAAGTGATACAATTTACAATTTTATTTTGAGTTGTTGCTATTGTGTATGAATATTATACATCATAGTATATTGAAATGAATAAAGAAAATATTTAAAATGCTATATATGTGATGTGACAATCAAAAAAGTCAAAATACCAGCGAAGGTACTGTGGCAGAAAATATAATTTTTCTTATAATATGTGTGATTTCTGCAAACCATTTTATCATATTTAAATTTATATTATAATTTATAATATTAGTTAAATGTTACAAGATGCACAATACATGGAAATTGAGATTAAAAAGTTGGAAAACTTGAATGATTGGAAAAAAGTTATTTTTTCTACAGTCTATATACAAAGTAGCCATTTGCGCTCTCTTTTGTCAACGCAAAATGTCACTTTGCCGCTCTAGAGCGACAAAGTAGAAAAAACGCTCGCTCCTGAAATTTCTAACTATACAATGTTGAGAAATGTTACTTGGCTACATTCTTAATGGAAACGTTTAGTCAGGAATTAATGACACTGTAGTTACACATTACCCACTTAACAAGTCAATCTGACATATAACTGCTCTGTCGGTATGTTACAGAACCAAACAAAATACCGCACTGCTGTGAAAATAAAATAGGGCATTCATTTACAAAAACGAAAGTATAAAATGCTTAGATTAGATTGGAGCAATAGCTCAAGAAGAATGAAAAATACCGATAAGTAAAAATAAATAAAAAATAAATTTTTGTTATGGTGGAGGATCCCATTGTGGCGACTGTAGAAAAAATCTTGTGTGTTTCGAGCGCAAATGGACATAGTCGATTTCGAGAGAATGCCTCGCTCCTGCGTCGCACGGCAACAACCTGTCAATCGACAATGTCCCATTTTGCGCTCTTAATACACAAATAGCTATTCTTATACATCTGTTCCTCGTATAATCTTCTAGGAAATTTATAAAATTTGATACTTCAATCAGTAATTTTGTAAAAATTATTACATCTCTCACTGCATCACATAATATTTGACGTCGTATCATTCGCATTCATTGCAAATATTATATAAAATAGAAATTGCAAAATTATTCTAACATAAATCATAACCTTGCTATGTTTCAATGAGTAACCACTTTTGTCATTTTTGTCCGCTGTCGGCGCTGACTACTTTTGTGCACACCGCCTATGTCTATATTCAAATATGAATATGTTTATATTTTTAGGTTGAATTAAAAGATACGGTAGACAGTTTAGATTTCAGTGTAAATGAAGGAGGATCTAATTTCAGCGCCGGACAAAGACAGTTAGTTTGTCTTGCAAGAGCTATTATTCGAAATAATAAAGTTTTGATATTGGATGAAGCCACTGCTAATGTAGACCCACAGTAAGTACAAACAAATTTTATTTTAATGTTTTCGGTTTTACGAATGATTCTATTCAAGAACTGACGCCCTGATTCAAAAAACAATCCGAACAAAATTCTCCGATTGCACTGTCCTTACAATCGCCCATCGGCTCAACACAATAATCGACTCGGAAAAAGTCCTCGTTATGGATAGCGGACAACTCGTTGAATTCGGCCATCCGCATGAACTCCTCAAAAAATCCGACGGAGTTTTCACAAAAATGGTGGAAGAACTCGACCAGAATATGGAACAAAATTTACGACAACAAGCTGAAAATGCGTATGAGAAACTTCACATAAGTTGCGAGGGAGAAAAATGAGATAAATATTATATGTAAAATATATTTTATTTTCGAAATATTTATAAATGTTATTAAATTAGTTGTACATCTTTGTTTTTTTAATAAATTTCTTACACTACTATACACAGTAATTATTTGCGTAAGATTATTTTTATTATGTTTTGTCTCTGATTAGCTATTTAGGTGCGTAACCGATGCTGTTGGATAAGAGCTACATTTAATGATACTGGTATTCACGTGTTTTATTTCAGTTTATTTCTAGATTTCAGTGTGAGAACATCGATATCGTAGTGTGATGATTGTAGTGATTCAGGTGAGAGCAGGCCCGGATTACCCATAAGGCCAACCAAGGCTTAGGGCGCAGGCACGGAGGGGGCGCACATCGAGTAGTTGGATAAATGAGAAAACGGAAAGAGAGAAGTGCCTGCAGTTATAACCGTACCAAATCTCAAGAGCTGTTGCGCAGAAAGCAAAACTCTATCTTTCTCTCTCCCCTATTGCCAGACCTTTCTCTAGCTATCTCTCTTCTTGATCTGCACATTTCATAGCTCATGACATTTGGCACACCTCTACTAGACGACGTAAATAGTCACATTTGCTTTAATTATGCAAAATCAGTATAGTAAACTGATTTGTAAATCCTGTTGAGCTATGACAGTTGTCAAAATTTTAAATAATTCTAATATTTATATACCGGGTGTCTACTTATGAATCTTAGCAAATACAATGGTAAAATTTTCATGACTGTAATACTATAAAACTGTTCAGAATTAAAAACTGCATCTAATAAGTCCAAAATTATTGTTTACATGCGTTTCATTTGAGAGATAGAGAAGCAAAATAAAAGTGGTAATCTTTAGCTAGTTATAAAAACATGGTAAATGTAGCTTTGATAACTGATAATAGTAGGTATATTGAAAACAAATTTCATAAGGCAATCTGTTAACCCACGGGTCCAACTTTGGAAAACGAGCTGCTTCACGGTGAGTTTTATAAAGGACGAGTGCGATCACAGTTCTTACGAAACATGTTTTTATATAATTTTTTCTATTGGGATAATTTTATAATTCTATTAGATTTTTAATAAATGCGACTTGTAAAATCAGTTACGTTGGTAGCATTTCCCTCTAACAAATTAAACTTCAGGGATGAAAATTCTTTATTGACTGTCAGCAATTTGATGTTGATAAATCATTTATATATCAGTTTTAAAAGCAGTAAGTCATACCACCTCTAAAAAACGAAAATCTCCAAAAAACAGTACGTTTATAGATCTTCTTAACATGTTTTCAGTGCGTATAAAGGTACCAATATAGAAGAAGAATTTAATGAAATCAAGCATTATTAAAACTCGGTATATATTGAGAGGGAGAGGCGGTGCAGTCATGAATTTTGGCCTAGGGCGTAAAGAAATGCTAATCCAGACCTGGGTGAGAGAGTTAATCTAGCATGTGTATGATTGTGAGTTTAGTCTTACACACACTTTTAGTCCACGATAGCAAGAGTAATGCAGATACGGATTTGTATGATTATTCTCTTACTGCATTGTCCTTTATCCTTATCCTTGTTGAACGGTCGCGCCCGGTAGAGCCTCCAGGTGTGATGAGAAAGCTATAAGGGTAACCAGGAATGCGATCTATGTGTCCACGATTGCTGGCCTCGTGGGTTTTCGATGATTGACCGCGTGGTAACGGCAGGGATAGTTTTATCCTGGTTTTGTAACTATGCCCCTAAGGCCGAAGTAAAGCCATTAGGGTTGATCAGCACCTGAGCGGAATTCAGGTTAGGGTAGCTCCCTATTCCCAGGGGTGGTAAAGGCAAGGTTGGTTGTGTAACCATATTTTGGTGCCGGTATAAACCACACCGCTCAGGGTGGCAATGGCAGGTACAGTTGAGTATACGTACGCGTAAGTCCGGGGCCACATTAGTGGTAATGGCAGGTACAGTTGAGTATACGTACCAGGGGATAGATATAATTTGAAAAAATTAGAGCTGCACTTTTTTGTCCAAGGATACCGGCAGGAGGGGGGAGGCGATTTTTTAGGACATTGAAACTTGCATATTTTCATAGAATGAACAGTTACAGGTTTAACGCTTTTTTCATATAAAGAAATAAATCAAAATTAATTTGAATAAAATTATTTCACTACATACAGACGTACGGCATTTGACGGAATATTTGAACATACAATCTAATATTCTACCATGCATCTGTAGAGTCAAGAATAAACTACGGCATTAGGTTGTGGCTCGGGTTTTGGGGAAACTCTACTAGTGCTCAATTTGTCTTTATCGCTCAATAAAGAATAATTAGATGTTTACTAAGAGCATATAAGAACTCTTCTTGTAAACCACTTTTCAAAAAACTTGAACTGCTTACAGTGACTGACTTCTATACACTTGACATTTGTCTTTAGATATTTCAAAATAGAAATAAATTCAAACTCAATTCAGACATTCATGAGTACCAAACTAGAAACGAAAATGACTTATACCATATACCTAAATCTAGAGCTAAAGTCGTCAAAGATTCTCCAGATAGGATTGGTCATCATTTTTCAATTAGCTACCAGAGAACAATACTCCACAAGGAACAACAATGGAGAAAAAGAAAATTTAAAGAAGCAGTTTTTATATTTTCAAATGCAAATAATATTAGTAAACCTAGCGTTGAAATTAGTAACCTGTGGAAAACATTATTATGTCAAATAGAGGACGTCAAAATTTGACTGAATAGTTTTATCAAAGTCTATATTTTACAATTTATATATTTATTATTTATTTTATGTTTTATAATTTTATTATTATAATTATTTTGTAACCTGACGACGACTGTAGATTTGCAGCAGTCGAAACGTTGTAATATTTTAAAAAATAAAGACAATGCAAGTCCAACCAGTATGTTTTAATAATTTAACATTGTCTACAAACTTTAAACAGAAAACAAAATACATGTGTTATCATAAGCTGTGATTTTGAAAACGTCGACACATCTTTCTTATACGTTTGCGCGGTAAATTCGCGCCAGTGTGAGGACTGTCAGATTATCACTACTTATCACTGCGTACTTTTAATCGACAACAATTTGGAAAATATTTCCCGTTGATTTGGGAGAACCGTTAGTTAATATATAATTTGTGTATTCCATTTACTTACATGTTTCTTGAACTTTGACGTATATTTTTGTCAAGGTCAGTATAAAGATTTCCTTCGTGCGCTTTGTATAAAGTTGTCTACTAAAGCCTGATTTATAGATTGCATAGAATAGAATGGAATAGAATAGAACAGAATAGCACAAGGAATAGAAATATAAATCAATGTAAATGCATGGAACCATTTATACTTGCACAGAATGGAATAGAATAGAATGGAATAGAATAGAATATAACCAAATTTTATTTCTTATTCTATTCTATTCCATTCGGCTTGCTCCGATACTATTCGTGTGACTTCGTTGCGTTTGGCCCGCCCCCCTAACAAAAAACTTCTGTAAACAACTGTTTTTCTGCAGAAATGCCATATTTTATATTAATAGCAAACAGTGACATTATTTACTCGCTTAAAAATTACCAATAAATAGTTAATTTAGTGTAAAAGTGTAACAAAAGTGACGTAATTCTATTCCAAACTATTCTATTCTATGCAATCTATAAATGGCCTTAAAAATTTCTATTCCTATTCTATTCCATACTTTATTCTATTCTATTCCATTCTATTCTGTGCAATCTATAAATCAGGCTTAATAATTTATCGTAGATCTCATAAATATTATACAATTATACATTTAATAGCATGTATATTTCATAGATATTTTATTTTTCATTATGGTTATCAAAGGCACGCAGATATGTATTGTCCCATAACCTATTTTGAATCGAAGTATTTTATTCCTAAGTTATAATTATTGAACTAAATTTTTTATTTGATAAAACTACAAATTATATAAACGTTAAAAGCATGTTGTGTGCTTGAGAAATATGTAATCATATTTTTAATAAAATTCAACTGTACTTATGTCATTCGACGAACCGATGGTATCCATTTTTGTCGCCTTACCTGTTCCCAAAGTTAATAAGGGAAGGAGTAAAAGTGAATCTTATTATCCCCATTATATTTAGATAATTTGCACTCTACAACACATGTTTGATGGCTTTTTACCACGGTTTTCGTTGCTCATCGCGTATTTACGAACTATCATCCCAGCCACGTTCCAACCATAGTGTTAAAAAATCCGCGAGTAGCGCGTCGATACGTACTTAGTTAGTCTATAAAAGTTTTGTTTTGGGAGAATTGTGAACAATTCACAACGAGCACCATCTTACAAATATTGAAATAAAACTTTGTCCAGGCGGTTAAATCGACCATCCAGAGTGTTTTTGCAAGAATTAATACTCTAACTTTAACCGGAATCGAGATATTGACGTTTTTAACCTCACATTTATAGCCAAAAATGTACAATTTTTGAACCCAGGTTTGAGAAATTTAACCACATTTATTCCGAAAATATACAAATCAACCCTTTATAGTTAATTTTTGTAAGAATAAACACTATCTTTAATCGAAATCGTCATATTGAACCATTTTTCACATAACATTTTTGGCCGGAACTAAACATGCATTTTTGGAGGTTATAACTCCAGAACTGTTTGAAATAGTGTTATACGAGAATTTTCATAAAAATGGTGGAACAACGGCAAGCTGAAAATGTGTACGAAAAATTGCGAGGGAAAAAATAAGAATAGTATGTACGTAAAATATATTTTATTATTATAAATGTTACTAAATTAGTTGCACCTCATTGTTTTTTAATAAATTTCTTACACTACTATAAGGCATAATCATTTTGGAATCTTCTTTTACATCTACAAGCTCATCTTGATAATTAGCAACATCTACAACCAATCCATCGATCGATACTTTTGATTTAAAAAAGACAAAACTGTTTAAATTTGGACGAATCGGATGTTCTTTCGATTCGTCTTGAACATAACCTGGAATAAAATTAAACATATCGCTCATATATTTATCCGTTATGTTGTTATATGAAGTTAAAAATATAGTTTCTGAATTGCTTAAATACGGGTCTTCATCGTTAGTTCTTCTATTCTCTTCTTTTTCCATAATATCTTGTGCATAAGTTTCTATTTTTAATAATCTGATTCGTAGATAGCTTGAAAGCAAAAATCTTATTCTTTTTAGTTCTAATTCGTGTGCAGATCTTCTAACGTCGATTTGAGGTAATTTTTCAACGTTCTTTTCCATTTCTTCTATTTGTAAATATAAACATTCGACTGCTTCCATTTTATGCGGTAAAATTTCTGGACAAAGTTTTTCGTTTAACCAAATAATTTCCATTGATTCTAATATTTGAGCTGCTGTGAGATCGTCTCCATCGTTGTTCTCGGTTTCGTCTAATTCTAAATCTGGTATATCGCTTATATCCATTTTTATTACAACTTGTTGATTCGGTATTTACCTACTTAACCTAAAAATGTTTTAACAAGTGGTGTACAACATTGCAATTAAACATTGGGGAAGCAAAACTTAATACACGACATACGTCACATTTATTCATTACATATATATTTATTAAATTCCCGGTTTTTCCTATTTATCTGTATAGATTTATACATATTTACAGTGGAAATTACAATTTTATAATATAAAACCATTTTAAATAGGTAACAAGTTATATTTTCTAATGTCTTCCATATAATTATTTACTACAATGTACGTAGCAGTGTTGCCAATTTGGTGATTTTGCCACATTCTAGTGTTTTCAAATGACAATTTCAGACAAAATTTGTTGATTTCAGACATGTCTGAAGCTAGTGTTTTTACTACTTTGTCATCGCCGGTTATTTTATTTTTAATTAAATCAGCTAGTGTCAACAATGTACATCTGTCTTAATTTTTTCGAAGATGAGAAGATGGTAATATTGGCTGGTAGCACGAGCGTGGTTGTAAACTATTATTCACGAAAGATGACTATTCAAGGTCATTTGTAAGCTGTCTTATATAATATTACTTGCAGATAAATTCATTGCATTTCGTATGCATAGGCGTACAACATGAAATATTTATGGACACAATTTAACTGAAAAAGTACGAGTAATTCATTTGAAAATTATGTTTCTTTCTAAATAATGTCTTTCTGAAAGATTTATGTTCTTCACCTATATTTTTGTAAAATACAAAAACATAAACTTAACTTACAAACCAAGGAATAATAATTTGATTTAAACGTCAACGCCACTTGGTAAATATTAGCACAGAGGGCAGTGTAGTAGATAATTAGGTATCTGTAATTCTACGACATATGCCATTATTATTTATAGTGTGTTACAAAGTAATGCCATTATTTACGTATATCTGTTACACCACATAAATTAAAAAGACATAAGTCAAATAATCTTTCTCTTTCTAATACAAAATGTTGCTAAGCCACTGCTATAAAGTGATGTGTATTCTTTCTTCGAACAAATGATCTTGAATAGTCATCTTTCGTGAATAATAGTATAACACCCGTTTTAACTAAAACCATGCCAACGATTTGGCACATACTTCAGGGTTATTAACAAAATCAGTGTAACCAATATACTGATTAACTCGAAAATGTATTGACAACCATATTCAATAAATTTGGCTTCATTATTTTAAATTGTTTATACCACATAGGCAAGACAAAAATCTTATTAAACAGTTTTAAATAATGCCGTCAGATTTACTGAATATGGCTGTCAGTACATTTTCTGCTTGATCAGTACATTGGCAACACTGATTTTGTTAATAACCCTGAAGTATGTGCTAAGTCGTTGGTATGGTTTTAGTTAAAACCGGTGTTATACTATTATTCACGAAAGATGACTATTCAAGGTCATGTGTTCGAAGAAAGAATACACATCACTTTATAGCAGTAGCTTAGCAACATTTTGTATTAGAAAGAGAAAGATTATTTGACCTATGTCTTTTTAATTTACGTGGTGTAACAGATATACGTAAATAGTGGCATTACTTTGTAACACACTATAAATAATAATGGCATATGTCGTAGAATTACAGGTACCTAATTATCTACTACACTGCTTTCTGTGCTAATATTTACCCAGTGGCGTTGACGTTTAAATCAAATTATTATTCCTTGGTTTATAAGTCA